>JBAMHW010000027.1:13630189-13646093 GCA_037177495.1 Rhadinocentrus ornatus
TTTCATGTTTTTTAATTGCATTACAGGAAATAAAGAACTTTATCACAATATTCTAATTTTCTTAGACAGTCCTGTATATGGGCGATTCGATGAGCCCCTAAAATTCTTTGGCCTAATACCCCCCCTTTCTTTAAAAGCCAAAAAATTTGACTTGTCAACTGATTGATCAAAAATGACAGACTGAATGACAGCTGCATATTTGAGGATTGCCAAATCAGCCACTGAATGGGCATTATACAAAAGTCTTTCAAGGTGATGATGTTAAATTAAGAAATTAAAGGCTGGAGGGATTTCAACTTCGTCCTCCTTGAATAAGTCCTTCGGTGTTGGGCACAAAAAGATGTATACCCTAAAGTTTTGTCTGAAGTTGTAATGGACATATGTATAGAAAGGTCGAGGTAGGGTACCCTAGTTTAATTCCTATCATTTAAAATTAGGGTCACATGTTGATGTAATGGCTGGGTGTCCTGTTAGGATTTGTCCTGCTGTGCCATGGCGGTGATACATTTAGAGATATATATATTTATCCTTATGTTCAGCTTCAACCCAAAACAGGCAGAAATAAGGTATCTTTAAAGGACAGAGTCAGTGTCTCTGTTATTACCAATGATTCATCTTGTTGCTTTGCTTACAGAGGGGTCCAGCCAGCACACTTACAATTTACAGAACCCCCTCTGAAGGATGAAGGGATAAAGAGAAAGAGACAGAATAAAAGACAGGAGAGGAGAGAGTGCGGGAAAGAGAGATTGAGGACAAAAAGAAAAAGAGGAAAGGAGGGGGAAGAGAGACAGAGTAGATACCGTGATGAGGTTGGTTGCCGTGGCAACTAGTAGAGCAAGGCTCTGCCGGGCTGTGATATATATTGTTCCCCATGAGAGAAAAAGAGAGAGTGGGAGATGGAGGAAGAGAGGAAAAGAGACAGGGAGAGTTAGTGGGGTGGGTTTAGGACAGAGAGGGAAAAAAAGTAGATGGAAAAAACTGAAATAGGGAAACAGTAAAGGGGACACAGAGGAGAGGGAGCAAACAAGACATAAAAGGAGACAGACACATACGGACTGAGAGGAATTGCCATTAGTGGAACACTAAAGAAAAAAATAGATTAAAGAAGTCACAGTCTCTCAGGTACTTTATTATTTTCTGGACCTTGGCTGGTCATTCTGTGCAATATGGCCCTTGATGCTTGGCTTATCCCTATTATGACAAATCTGTCTTGTTTCAGCATTAAGAGGAGAGCCAGTAGCTTAGCAGGACATATGAATCAGCCGCAGGTTAATGCCCTTGCTCTGTGCAAACACAACCATGCTTACACAGTCGCACATGTTCACAAGCACTTCAAATAAACACACGCTTGATGTGCTAAACTCTAAAACGTGGGCATGCCTGGCGGGATCATACAGACAATTCCTAATTAGGGGTCTGTCTCTGAGCTCCAATGTTAAAGGCGTACTGAGGGACACCTTGCACTAAATTTAGCCTCCAACAATAGGCAATATCTGAGCAGCGATGTTTCAATGTATCTTCATTATGGCTGCGCACATCATACACAGCGTAATATGTGTGGTCCTTGTGTGTTCCCTGTCATGTTATCCTAAAAAGTGGAAGGACAATCACAATTGACCTGTCAGTTTCTGGTGTCTAGGGGATTATTTACATACTATTTGCTTTAAAAGCACTCTCTCTCTCATAGATAAGTAACAGGGTGAATGGTTTGGGCATTTTCAACCTAATCATGTGTTATAAGATGCATTAAGTGCAGTATTTAAAGGTGCATAGAGGACATAGTTGACAGTTAATGGCAAATGCATTTTATCCAATCGTGTGCCGCCCTTGCTTGTGTCTGTTTGTACTCCTGCATCTGCTTGAATGTGTGAAGTAATGGGTTGAAATGTTAGGTCTGGACCTGAATCCTTTGGGCAGATGTTGTCATTGTATCAAATGGCGTAGTCTCATCCATTTGGAGGTAAGTATATATACTGTAATTGCTACATGTGTCCGGATCATGTAGAATATCAAACTTTAAAATAAATTGTGAAAGTCATAAAATGAGGACTTTTTTTTTCCTTTTTTAATTGAAAAAAATGAGAAAATAATTTTAAATAGTCTTACAAATGTTACATTAACAAAAAGGTATAACAAGAGCCAAGAATGCAACACCTTAACTTGGATAAAAATGGAAAGTAAAGTCAAACTAGATAATACATTTTAAAATACGGATTAGAAATGTAACAGATTGACAAGACGCGTCAAAATTTCGTGTACCATCAATCAGCACGCTTTGGTATAAGTTGCCAGGGTGTCCCTTAAAATATTTAAATTGTGGCAAATATAAAAATATTAACGACAGACTCTGTATAAATAGAAAATTTGAACAATAAGGCATTGCTTGATACCACTTGCAATGCTCTGTTGTGCAACTTCAGAGTGGTGTGTGAATTGCATTGCCATGTTAAATTATTCACTTGGTATCAACAATAAAATTGCTTGTCTTGTTAAATATTTCATAACATAATATTAAGCAAAACATGTCAAAGCTGGTTTTCAGGGCAGAGGATGACATAATTAATCATTAAAGGGCTGTTCAGGTTTGACTCATTTAACTCCTCATAATTACTGAGAATCGTCTGGTTAGCAATATTTCTCATATAATCCATCATCCATGGCCTCAGAGGTAAGCTTCCATTGCTTCACATCTCTTACCTGCTTGGGGCTATGTCTGAATTCGAAGAATGAAAACCTTTGAATTATCCCTAGAATACTTTTTAGCAAATGTATAATAACATTATTTAGTATAGGGCTAGAAACCATATTCTTTCTCCATTTGTATTAAAGATTTGTGGATATGGCATGTCAAGAAAGGTGAGAACCAAACCATTTTACATTTTAGATGGATTTGAAGATGGAAGTTTCATTTAATAATCAATTTAATAATTCTGTTTGAGTTAATGAAAACAAAAGTTCCAAAAATCAAATGAGTGTTCTTATTGTTATTCTAATTGAACTCTGGTATGTTTATTATAATATTAAAGGAGCAAAGAGCACAGACAACCACTTTTAAAATTTAAGCTTACCTTCTTTGAAAGCTATGGTACTCATTTAAATTAGGTGTAATCAACAGACACAGTTTTCTTGCACCATATCTTTGTTTGTGTGCAACATATGTGCTTCTTGGTGCTATTTTGATAAATTTATTCATGTGCTGAAATTCTTAATGACATCTCAAATACTTAAAATGACAGCAATGAGAGTTAACTTACAATTTGTGGTAAATAGACTGTACTTATATAGCACTTTTCTAGTAATTTTACCATTCAATGCAATTTTATACAGCAAGTCACATTCATTATGCATGTGCAAACAGCACTTCCTAGGGATTATCTATTAAGTGTTTTTGTTTTCACTATATTGCAAATTCACATGCAGATGTGCTGTTCAGAGGAAATTTGAGGTTCAGTATCTTTCCCAATCCATTCCACATGTAGTCTAACATAAACCAGAATCAAAACACCAACCTTAGTCACCCTTCCCCTGAGCCACAGCCAAACCTGTTCTTTCATGTCCTTACTCATTTAAGTGTTGATTACCGTTCAACATTTACCTTTAAAATGTTGATCTAAAACAGATTTTCCATTTAAATCTGAAATTACTCCTAATCAATATTTAATTAACCTTTTTTCAATCTGGTAATGATAAGTTGATTCAGTGATGTGACCATAATGACCCTATCAGCTACTTACACTACAAGTCCATCAATCCATCCATTTTCTGCCGCTTATCCGGAGTCGGGTCGCGGGGGCAGCTGCCTAAACAGGGAAACCCAGACTTCCCTCTCCCCGGCCACATTCACCAGCTCATCCGGGGGGATCCCGAAGCGTTCCCAGGCCAGCCGAGAGATGTAGACCGTGCAGCGTGTCCTAGGTCTTCCCCGGGGCCTTCTTCCAGTGAGACGTGCCCGGAACACCTCACCAGGGAGGCGTCCAGCAGGCTCTACTCTGAGCCCCTCCCGGAATACCAAGCTTCTCACCCTATCCCTAAGGGAGAGCCTGGCCACCCTGCTGAGAAAACTTATTTCGGCCACTTGTATTCGCGATCTTGTTCTTTCGGTCACTACCCACAGCTCGTGACCAATTCTGTCCATAAAAGTTATGAACAGAATCGGTGACAAAGGGCAGCTTTGGCGGAGTCCAACCCTCACAGCAAACGATTATGATTTACCACGGACCATGTGGACCATGTGGACCAAGCTCTGACACCACTTGTACAGGGACCGGACAGCTCGTACGAGGGGGTCCGGCACTCCATACTCCTGGAGTACCCCCTCACAGGAGTCACCGGGGAATACAGTCGAAGGCCTTCTCCAAGTCCACAAAAGCAAATGTAGACTGGTTGAGCGAACTTCCATGCCCCCTCCAAGACCCTGAAGAGGGTGTAGAGCTGGTCCACTGTTCCACGACCGGGACGAAAACCACATTGCTCCTCCTCAATCAGAGGTTCGACTATTTAACGGACCCTCCTCTCCAGCAGCCCTGTATAGAACTTACCAGGGAGGCTGAGGAGTGTGATACCCCTGTAGTTGGAGCACATCCTCCTGTTCCCCTTTTTAAAGATGGGGACCACCACCCCAGTCTGCCAGTCCAGGGGAACAGTCCCCGATGTCCATGCAATGCTGCAGAGGAGTGTCAGTCAAGACAACCCACATCTGCTCGGCACCTATCACTGGGAGCAACTCCAGAATGGAAGGGTCCAGCCCCTCTCAAGGACATGGGTTCCAGAGCCCAAGCTGTGCGTTGAGGTGAGTCCAACTATATCTAGCTGGAACTGCTCAACCTCGAGCACCAGCTCAGGCTCCTTCCCCACCAGAGAGGTGACATTCCATGTCCCTAGAGCTAGCTTCTGCAGCTGAGGATCAGACCGCCAGGGTCCCCGCCTTTGGCCACTGCCCAGCTCACACTGCACCTGACCCCTATGGCCCCTCCTGCAGATGGTGAGCCCACAGGAGTGGGGACCCATGTCACCCTTTCCAGCTGAGCCCGACCGAGTCCCATGGGCAAAGGCCCGGCCACCAAGCACTTGCCTCCATGCAACACCTTCAGGCCTGGCTCCAGAGGGGGGCCCCAGTGACCCACATCCGGGCAAGGGAAACTTCGGTCCATGTTTTGTCATCATCATAGGGGTGTTTTGAGCCGCTCTTCGTCTGGTCCCTACCCTAGACACCTGTTTGCGAAAGCCCCCGACAGCATAGCCACTAGGATCGTCAGGGGACGCAAACTCCTCCACCGCGGTGAGGTGGCGGCTCAGGGAGAAGACACACTACAAGTCAATAGGTTTAAAGGGAAAATGTGTTCAAACTTTTTACTGGTACTGTATAAGCCAAAAAAGTCTTCTCATAGCTTAGAATTAGATGTTTATAAATACATAGGTGGCAACACACCCAACTGGAAACTGCCATGTTGCATTGGCGTCTTTGAATACATTAGAGGAAAGGGGACAAACTTGTTAGCCTTGTGCGTTTTACCTGCAAGTCCCCGCTGTTTCGGGGGGAGTGGGAGCGCCCAGGGGTGGTGTAAACAAGCCAAGACGATTGTGGATCATTCAGCTTGCCAGCTTACACTGAAATGGACGACCATCTATACTCTTTGCCTGCAAGACGGAGGAAAAAATAGCCAAGAAAATAAAAATAAATAATAACCGGGAGAAAATAAGAGTGTGTAGTATTTACTAGACGGAGGCAGCTGAGGAAGTAAAGGGACTTCAAAGCTAACGCAGAGGTTGCATCCTTTCTGCTGGATAGGAAAGGTAATGCAATCTAACAGTGAAGTTTATTTTGGCGTTATGTTAGAAACAGGGCAGGGAGGTCCAGCAACTACATAATCCTCTTGTTTAAATCGTATAATTTACTGTAACTTGCTATATAAAACGGCAGAACCAGCTAAGTTGTTAGTTTGCCTACAACAGAAAAGCTACGTTGCAAGAATTTTCAGTTGTTACTCTTCACAGAAGTCATACCAGTATGTATGGTGTTCAGACGTACTTTCCGAGAGCATTCTCTCATGTTTCATATTTTATTTCAGCTGATTTGTCATCGGGAGGGGGGAAGTTGTCCTCTTTGTAGTCAGACAAAATAGACGAAAGTAAAAACAGTTTCTCGGCGTGATTTCCTCACCAGAACCACAGCATTCTAATGCAAAAATATCAAAAAACAATTTAATATGATAGCATTAGCTATTAGCAGTAGCTTGGTACTAAATACATGGAGGGCGTGCTTGTAACTTATTGGCATAAAAAAATAATAAATATGTATCGTTCTGTTCCTCATCACCTGATGGGACACTCAAACTTCACATTTATGAATCTCCGAAGCTTCCGTAGTCGTAATACCGCTCTTAAATGGTGAGGCTCCAGGAGAGCACTACTCGGTTGCCTGTATAATATAAGCGCACCACTAGATGGGAGTAATTCTTACAAACTGGGGCTTTAAGAAAAAATTACATTTTGAAAAAAACAAAAACAAACAAAAAAAAAAAACATAGGACTTTTTCTATTGCAGACAGATGAGACCAAAGCAGAGGTGTTTAGTCAATATCAGCAGAAACACCTCACACCAACTGTCAAGCACAGAATTGGAGGGCTGAGGATTTGAGTGTGTTTTGCAAACACAGGAGCTGGACAGCTTGCAATCAAGTAAATAATGTTTAAGAAGCCATCTGTCTGGCAGCTAAAGGCTGAAATTGACTTATGTAACAGTTCGATGTTCCAAAACCCCAGCAAATTTACAGAAAAATGGCGGAAAAAGACAACAATAAATGTATAACAATGCAAGTCCATACCTCTGGACACTGCTGTAGTAGAACCTAAAGAGTTTTGCTTAAACAAAGCCTGGTAACTTCAGAGAACTGAAGCTGGATTGTCAAGAAAAGTGGGCTACAATTTCTTCACAACGATGTGAGAGACCAATAGAATTGTGCAAAAAGTAAATATTGCAATAAAAAACAGTAATAGAAACACCTACATTTCGCTAAAAAGATTTTTTGCTCTTATGAAGTGGTTTTTCCAGACGTGTTGATATAAAAGTGTATCGCAAAAGTGTAATGGAAACACTTTTTTCATCTTTACACATCCCTGGACATGACGTAAGGAGTCACGTGACTAGTTCATGTCAAGTATGAGTAGACACAGGAGGAGATGGGAATCTTTCAACAATTAAAAAAAATATATTATTTGTCATCCTCGATAGCAAACAACAGCGAAATGCAGAAGTTTTACAAAGAATTAGATATCGCATTCCTCCTCTTGCGGGACAAGATTTTATTAGACTAACTGCTAATGCGCTAAATACCATTCAATGCAAACATCTGCAAATCACAATTGCACTTAAAATTTTCGAAGTATCGCTTTTATTTTGCGAAATACTGTGGAAAAATAGCTACAGCTTAACATGACTTTAAGTTTTTGCTTCTAAAAGTGGTTCTACAAACTGGTGAATAAATATAAAACTTGAGAAATGAAAGCTGGTGACCTTTCTATTTGAACATATGTCCTGTGTCAGACATCATCAGATTGCATATGAAAGAAAAAATAATTACAGTCTGAATAAACCTTTAGAATTCCCCAAGTCACCTCTCTTTCTTAAGTTGCCACTTCTAAAAAACATGTATTTGAAAATGTAGTAGCCCAGAGACCCAGAGAGCCATATATTTCTGTGCTTTATATCAGACTTTATGATTTTCATCTCCTTCCCAGATCCATCATTCTTTCATTCATTCATTTCTTCTTTCAGGGAGTGCCACGGGTGCAATTTCCACCCCTGCTTCTGAGATCATGACCCTTCCTCTCCTGACGGAACATGCCATAAAATTATAAAGACAGTGTCACAACCTTCTTCTCTGCCAGACCATCCACTGTTAGGAGGAATATTAGCCAGAGGACCTCAAACAAAATGCTGGCTGCCCTAAGCAGCTGGGTAAACAGGTAATATCCTCCATTTAAACACGGCATATAGCATAAAAAAAAAAGAAACACTCCATACAACCTCTCTTCCTCCCTGCTCCTCCAGGACTCTTTAAACATCTCTTTGGTGATTGCTTGATGGAAATGCAAAGCTCCATGCTTATTTCACTTTGGCTTCCATTACACTGAGCAAAGATTGGTTGGCTTGTCTGAATGGGAAATCGCCCTTTAATAATTTATAATGGCCATGTCTAAGTTGGGTATGCCCTAAAGTGGTCTGCCTTTTCTTCTGTTACTTCCTCTCCAACATTGTGTTTCTGTCTCCGTCTTCATCAGTCATTCCTGTTCCCCCTTTTTGTCTCTGTCTCATCATTCTTATGGTTAGCTTAACTCCAAAGGGAGAGGAATGATTCCTGTGTGCCCCTCCCCAACAACCTAGTACTCTGTTCTCAGAGGGGGAGAAAACACTCTAGAGGTATGTCAACACAACCGGTCAAGAGAAGGGTGATCTGTTAACGCTTTGATGCTGAACTTCTTGAATCTCTTAAATGCACCTGTGTACATTTACGTTCTTTGAATTGATAGATATCAGTATGGGGTCTAAAAAAACAGCATTAGTGTAGTTTTACTTTGTCTCTGTGAACCTTACAGCCCTGTGTATGCTAAGCTTGTTCAGCAAGAAGCTCTCTGCTTCCCTCTCAAGCCAAAATCAAAGCAGGAGCAAAGCAGGTGGGCTAGCTGAGATTGTGTGTGGAGCTTTTTAGATACCGCATGCCAGCTTTCTTTATGCAACCTTTGACAAAGGGCTATGGAAGAATACATGCCCTATCTTTACTGTCTCTGTTTCTACCTCACACACAATTGCACACACAGACATGACTAAAACAACAGCTCAGTTGCTGACATTGTCTTGCATGCCATTTAAAATTGTTTTCCTTCTGCCAAGTCAGACTGCTGTTTGACAATTTTCCATTTCCACATTGTTTTGCCTCTTCAATATTGACTTTGTTCTTTTTTTGTCGACTCCCAAGCCCCGGTTTCTGTAACTGGATGGCATTTCCATTACTGCACTTTATCTTCTGTAGTCAGGAGCGACAGTGCTGAAGCCAGTGTGCCATAAATGAGATCCCGATGTGACTGGGAAGCCAAGGCACTACAGCAGCAGGTGTCAATATCATTGCTAGACTTTAAGTGTTTCTTAAGGTTATAAATCAAACATTAAATGGTACATGAAAGTTTAGAATTTAAGAATTTTACATATACATTACCTAAAACATCATCAGATCTTCACACAGGTTCTAAAGTAAAAGTAGACAAACAGTTGAATAATCAATTTTATACTAAATCAAGTGATCCAAGATATATGTATGAATGGCAGAATTATGTGAATTATTGTTACCGAGTTGATTTTGATATTTTCAGTCCTTATTCAGTCAGATGAGGAAAACTCTGACGTTTTTGAAGTTATTAATAATGTAAATTAAATTGTTCTAATGTTTATAATCTTCTGTCAAGAGATCTTTACCCTCTCTAAGTTGGAGGTTTGTCTGTCAGTCCATTAGCAGAAAGATTTTTAGTACATTTTCAGGACATGCCAGAAATGGAATAAGGCGCAAGTGAATACATTTTCAGGGTGATCAGGATCACCACCTGGATCCAGGAATTGTTTAAAAGGTTTCTTCAATTTTGGGAAATAGGGATAATTTTACCATTAGAGCTTCTCACTCATTAAATAGTGCCCAGTATAATTGGCACATACATGTTACATCTAACAGCTAACCTAGTTTGCCGTCATTAGAGAAAATGCTAATTTATTTGATAACTTCAAGACTTTTGTAGCCATTTGCTTCATCTTGATGTCTAAATGTATGCTTTCAGGGTCAAGGATTCTAAATAAGATGTCCCATTTGTCCTGATGATGGAACTAGATAGTAATATTAGCTTGATGTATCCATAAGAGTGTTTGGTAACTTCCCTTTGTGATTTTTCTCAGGTGAATGGCACTATCCCTTAATAAAATCAATAAATTAATAATATATGCATAAATACAGAAAAGAAAAAGAAAAATTTCAGCAACAAACCCAAAAACACATAAGCAAAACAAGAATAAAAAAAAAACTCTTATTTATGACAACATTATTTCAATGTTCAATTTCAGTTATGACTACATTTTTTTTATTTTTTTTTGTGCCTGTTGTGAGCTACAGTGACAATTTTGTGGCACCTTTTGTAAAAGCACCTGGATTTCAAGTAAAATATTAATTTAATGTCAACATTCTTCTTTGAAATATGCACACTGGGAGAGTCTTTCACCATTAAGCAGAGTGATGTTGAAGCTGAAAATATTGTTCAATAAAACAGCATAGAGAGAAAAAAAAGGAGGGGTAACCTATATTCAGAAGCAACACATCTCCTGCACACATCTGCCTGTAAAGTATCAGAAACACGGAAGTTAAACATAATCTACACATTGAATATTTTGTGTCATTCTTTTGTTGTTCTGTTATAAACAATTACACACAAGCGGTACCTTATTTAACAAATTTAGTTCTCTTCATCTAGAAGAAAATAAAATAAGCATACACAAAAATGACAATTGTATCATTCATGCTATACAGATAAAACCAGCCTATAAGGCCAACTTATAAAGATGCATCGATGAAGGTATTTGCACATCATTCAAAGGAGGTAGCATTTATTACAAAAGCCTATTTGTCATTTTGTGTCTGACCAAGACTTGCATCACACTGCTCTCCAAGCACTTTTGAAGCCTCCAGCAGTAATTTATCATTAATAATTTAGTGTCGACTTTTGGGACATCGGCTTGCGTTTTTTTTTCCCTCTGTGCACAAACTGCTGTCAAGTTTGTGATTACACCTTGGACCACAAGGGTTTGGCTAGCTGAGAAAGAGTGTGGGAGAAGAAATGAGAAAAAAAAAGAAGATGGTGAAAAGAAAAGAAATTAACAAAATTTATATATACTTATATATACATAATTTAATTAATTTAATGACCAATTAATGAAAGCAAGACAGCATCAAGAAAAGTGTTAGAAGAAAGCCAGAAGTCAAAAAACAGCAGTCTGGTGTCCAGCTGCAATTTTTATGAGTCTGGGGTCTTTCTCGTTGTACATATGGGGTGGCCTCTCATAACAGAAGGAAAACAACTAATCAATAATTTAGCAGAGAAGTAAACACCGTGTGCACACCAACTGTCCTAGGGGATTCTTTTGCTTGTGAGTATGTGTTTGCTTTGTGTGTGCAAGTCCATGTGTGCGTGTTTACATGAATATAGAAAATAAAACAGAGGTTATTTTCTAACAATCTTGCAAAGATACTTGTTTCATCACAGTTTCAAGAGTTGATAGAGGATCTGTTACCGCGGTGGCTACCAAAGGGTGCTTCAAGAAAAAGAACTCACCTTTTAGGACACTTATGGAGCTTCTATGTCCAAATGATTTTTAAAATTGGTGTAAAATGCAAAAGACTGGATCACTTGACATTTGAGGAGAATGTTTGTTTAATGAGTCAATTTAAGATTGTGAAAAATCCTCTGTTTACTTCAGCTTTATGTATTTAAATTAGCTTAATGTGTGACATTGCCATTTATCTTCATGCTAGGTGAGACACATTGGCTCAAGGCTTCCTTTTACCCTCCAATGAACTTTTATATATCCTGCAACATGCACACTTTCCTTTCCAAGCTTCCATCTGGTAATGCAGTCATACACTATGTTCTTCATCAATGTTTTGCTCGCACACTGTTTCATCCAGCAGTACTTTTTTCTCCCCACTGTGGAAAAATTGCATCCACCGAAGAATCATCCTGCATGTGAGGTGAATGGCAACAGCACTAGTGGAGAGAACCACATGAAATAATTTGCCCCAATATAATGTGTCAGGAGTGTGAAACCTAAGCAGGATGTGTAGGTCAAGGAAAGGCAGGGGTGAAAGCTGACTTAAATGCTACTGGCTGTTGTTATCTTTTTGGCTTGTCAGGTTTCACCATAGTGGAGCTTGTGAGGTGCTGGTGCTTGATGGGATTTGAGCTGCAGAATAACAAACCATCATGTTGCCCAAGAAAAAATAATTCCTTGCTACTTGGACCATCTTACAACAAAGATGATTACATGTCTTTACATGAAGTCATGTACTGGACTAAGGAATGTTTTCTGTAAGGCTTTCATTAAAACTAAAAAAAAAAAAAAGCTTGAAATGTATGATGTTTCTCAGCAGTTCAACCAGAGGTGATTCTGGAGTGTCTTTGGACCCTCTGAAATTTGCAAGAAGTCCCTCTTAACAATTTACATCACCCTTATATTATAACATTGTACAGTTATAACATTACAAGCTGATGTATAATCTTAAACAGGTGTTGTTAAAGCTTTTAATTTCTTAAATGTAAATGTTCTTTAAAAGCTTTAATTATTTTATTTACTTTTACTTCATTCTTTACTTTTTCATTTTATTTAAATTGCACTAATATGATTATAGCAGTACTACCATTACTAAGATTAAATTATGTGTTAAAGCCTACATTTTTAATCTTTGAGATTACAGTTACAGAATCATACAGGACATAATGAAATAAATACTGTTTTCAGAGGCATGAAGTCTACTTGAAAGAATTGGAAAATAAAATCTAAACACCACTTGCAAATAACACACATAACTTCTGTCTTTGTACTTAAGTAGTACATTATCCACATTTTTTGCAATTTTTCTAGGCTAACTTAGCATTCTCAGCCTGTTTAGCTTGCCTGGTCACAGCTTTTAACTGATAATTAAAAAAAGAGTTGCTCTTAGCTTTTTTTATTTTCAGCCCTGTGACACCTAGGTGCTGACTTGGAGAAGGTTATGTTGTACGCTAAAGATGGAGCCCTTTGTCGAAGGTCTACGTCTTTTATTTGCGTAATTTGGTCCATTGTTGGGGCCCTTTCGGATCCATTGTCAAAGGCAGGAAACAGTGTAGTACTACAAGAAATCATAGGGGCAACCAGTGAAAGAAGAAGAAGGAGCCAGAACGTATTTAATGGCTGCACAGACCGCCACCCTCTACTTCACTGCCTCTGTTTATGTCTCTTATGAATCTGATGTTGGAACTTGTAAACTCTAAACTCTGCACTGTCTGCTGGTAGATGTATTGCCTAACAAGCAAACCAATGTAAAGGACACATGGGAATATGAGGAAAGGGACATTTGAGATGGATGTAACCATTACATACAGTAACATTTACATAAGTAAAGGGCACATGAATGAACTGTACGTTGCTCTGAGATAAATTAGCTACTGTATTATTTGCATTACTTAAATTAGTTCTTCATGTCTTTTTTTTGGGTCAAATCCGGACATATAACTTCTCTTTTTTTAGGTAAACCCTCTCTCGCTCCTGTTTTCACAGGATGCACTGCAAGTTGCAAAAGAGGCTGGGGCGCCTTTCAATAGTTCTGCACCAACAGACCACTGTCATCCCAAACTCTCCAGGTTAGCTGTGTTTAAATGTTTTTATCTGATGCATCATGTTAACACCTCAGCTTATATGGTCACCCTAGATCTGAAAGAATTTCCAATACCATTGAGATGGTTGGGATGGTTTTAACCTTTTCACAATCAGATCAGCAGAAAAAATAATAATCTTGGATACACCTATTATGAAAGTTTCTGTGGTGTATGTTGTTTCTGCACATGCTCGAACCATGTGGGGGTTAGGTGACATAATGAGTTTTAGGTGGGACTTCAAACATAGTGGAAGCAAAACAGAAATGGACTGTTGCAAATACATTTTTTTGGAAACTGCAGTTGAGGATTATTGAAAATTACGACGCTGAAGGCTCAAAAATAAGAAAAATCATCATTTTTGTCTTTCTCTAATCCATTAGTACACAGTGTGCATGTCAAAGGCAATAGGCTTGTAATAAATCTTTCCACCATGTAAGCTCAACTGGCTCACTCTATCTAGTGTCCATGTGAACATGTCAGTTGAATTCTCTGATCTGATTGATTTCCACCGGATAGTTAAAATATTTGTCCATGTAAACGTTTTTATTGTCACTGCTCTGTGGTGATATAGAGTTGGTCAGCTCTAGGAGCTTCTGGCTGGGGTCCCAAGCATTTGCCAGGCTTGCCTGTTGGCATCCAAAGCCTCCGATTTCAATCTCAGCCTGTTGTGACTTTTGTCAAAGATTTGCACACTGTAAATTGTACTGAATCTTACCTGCTGATTTCTCAGGTAAAGAGCATAAATTTAACAATGTTTTTAGTGTCCACACCAAATTTAGTTTAGCAAGCAACAGTCAGGGCTAACAAGATATGATTAGCAGGAGTAAGAAAGTACATATTCAGTGGGAATGTTCCTGCTAAGTGACGTCACGTTTTGATAGCTCAGTTAAATCTACTGCACAAGGTATTCCAACCATATCAAATCCAGACATTTTTGGACTGTGTGAAATGTTACATTGCTGTTTTAACTCTATGAACCCCCTCCTCTTTTTTGTGTATGCACAGCTGGCACTTTGGTCACTGGTAATAAGAGCTCCCTTTTTATTTTTTAAAGCTCAAAATAGGAGCAAAAGACAACAGTTAAGAAAATTGTATGTTTCTTGGTCAAACGATACAACTGTATGATATTGGTCCTGGTAGGTGTATAGTGAACAAAACAACAACAACTAAAAGTAATGTTCTCTCAAATCTTATATGAAGCACAGGGGAATGGATACGATGTGATGTGTGGAGTTTGTACAGTCCACATGCAATAGACACATTAAAACTTGATAGTGACCTGTCTACCAACCCGCCAGTTGGCTGTTATGTAACTTTACCATTCCTATCATAGAGTAGCCACTGAATAATAAAGCTAAACTTTGAACTTCTTTACAGTAAGTTTGATAGCAAGACTTGCTATCTGACAAAAGAAAAACTTCACAATAAGCTGCAGAGAGAGCTCATGATAGAAAATAATATCTTGAGGTGTTAATTGCCTTGATTCCTCATCATAACAAAATGATAATTATTCTGTTTTCTTAAGAAACCATGTTCCTTTTGGAGATCCTAATAATATTTTTTGTTAATCTATAATTGAAAGTAAAACAAGGTATTTGTTTGCATGTTTCTTTGTTCATTTAAAGTGTATTAACTAGGAGTGTAAATCACATGTGTGATCTCAATTTGAAATTTTATTTATTTTGTTTAGTAGATAACAATTTTCCACAACAATACAATTTTGGTCTGATTCAATTTTAGAGCCAATGATCGATATGAGAAAATGGCTTTTGAAACAAAGCAAATGTAAACAAATATTCTTCATCTTTCAAATGATTACTGTTTTGATGCTTGACATTTTCAATTTAGGTGGATGCTACTGGCTAACAGTTTTATCAAATGGAGGAAGATGATGAAGTATAACATTTCTACCACCTTACTTCTGTACATAAGTTTGAGTTTACTTCTAACAAGAAGTGTATTATATTCTTAATAAAAATCAAAAAATTTTGAAGGGCTATTTCATTGTAAAATTTAGGTTTAGGCATGTAGTCAGGCCAGAAGTCAGGTTAAAGGACATTCAGTGTGCCAATGGTAGATCTCCACATGGAAAAACAAAAAGAGCATGCACATGCTTGTGCATCAGTGTGAGCTGCTTATAGAAGGAAGCGTGTGTTTGTGTAACACACAAAATGGGCATATGGATTTTAGGTTTCATGGTGTGCATCTCACTTGTGAATACTGCAGACAGGCAGGTTCAGGTCAGCTGAGCTTTGTGCTAGGATTAGTTGCCTGTTGGCAAAGTCAGAGCCTCAGAATCACTTTCCCTTCAGGCTCTTTGTCACTCTGCCACAAACAGACAAAGCGACAAGCAGACGGTGGGCCCATTTTGTTCAGGACCATTTTGTGACGGAGCCCCGTCACTTAATTGCTCTGTCTGTTTATTTGTTTGTTTATTTGTATATTCTTGTGGATAGAAGCT
>JBAMHW010000027.1:13664286-13677423 GCA_037177495.1 Rhadinocentrus ornatus
CCTGTTGTGTGCGGATCCCTAGTTTGAGGAAATAAACTTGTTCAGCTGCACCGTTTTGCCTCCTGCCTGATACTGCCCGCGTTTGGGTCCTCACCACCACCCGCCACACAAGACAGCGCTAGCAGACTTCACACTTTCCAAGCCAGTTCAGCACTAATGTGGTCAGGTCAGAAAACAATATTTTGAAAATTGTGTGTTAGTTCGTGCTCAAGACCCGTGTGTTTTTCCAAAACCCTGGTTGACAAATCTCCAAAACTCCCAAGTGACAGATTTTACCACCTGATTCAACTTAACACAACATTTACAACTACCTACAGTCACACTTCACAGAGGCATAATTAAAAGCTTACAAGTATTTGGAGGTTTAGAAATATTTTGTGGCAAGATGAGTTTCAGATGTTCAGCTGTGGAAAGTGCTCCAAACAAGTATTTCCTCCTCATGTCAAAGGTGAGTATACAGTAAACACAGGTAATGTTAATGCAATGTAAAAATTTAGAGATGTCTCCATCTTCTATTCAGGAGTTAACATGGCAATTACTGTAAGAAAACATTGCTATTGGAAGACTGTTTTGTTAACACAATTTACCACCGACAAAGTGCTCACAACACAGCTGAGAATTCTCTGACTGCTTCCAGTTTTTTCGTTTGATGGCACAAACCCATTTAGCCCATCGTTCTGTGTCAGCAGGCATTTTAAAATAAAATCCCATCTTGGGATGTTGATTGGAACATCCAAAGGCACAGCATGATTGTACCATTTTTTTTTTTTTTTTTTCAATGCGAAAAAGTGTCACAGTTTGTGATTATAAAGTAAGACATGGGGATGTATCCATTGGCTTTTGTTTTGTCACATATCCCAGAGTTGATGACCCATGAATATCAGAATGTACTTTCAACCATGTAAAAAGAAATTAGCAAAATGTTGAAATTGAATTACAAATGTGCATAATGGATTTTTTTTTAACTCAGTGTCTTGCATGGTCGCTGTAAAGTAGCTCTAACTCAAGTAACTCAATGAGCCATTTACATACACACTAAAAAAAGTGATCATTATCTCATTTCATGTAGTGGTCATGTAGACAGCTAAATCTGATATCATGTATCTGATAAGTGTCATTATTGGATCAAGCGAAATATGATGTACACACATAGACTTCTCCCAAAAACTCAGTATGTCATACATGTAGATCAGTAGATCAGATTTATTTAGTCTTTTTATATCTGCACATGCGCAAAGAGCTGTCACTTCAGTTCCATATCACATTCTCCTGTGTTTTAAAAATAACACTCAAAATAGTTTTGCTTCTGCACACCCCATGACACAAAAATCTAGTTGTATGGCTGGGAAACTATTGGAAACTTTAGAAGTAAGTAGGGTAAAGTGGTTTCAGTTCACTGTTGTTACGAAGTACCAACAGGCTCAAAAATAGCTACTCTCACAAGATAATGCCAAGTATGGATTTTTAATATTGCACAATAACCTGAAGGCTATTTCTCTGCCACACGATATGATTTTAGGGCTCCTTTTTTGTATTTTTAATCGTAAGCATTGTGGTGCGTGTGGTAGTGGGATGAGGGGGGCTTGACATTATTATTGTGGATGAAAAAGGGGGCCTACAGAAAAGGTTTGGGGACCATTGAAGTAAAACATTCACTCATACTATTTAGCAGCTTATTACTTTTCATCTAAACAGCTAATGCTAAGACCGTAGGCACCACCATGTTCAGCCTGTGTTGACCTTGTACTTGACCATTTGGACTCTCAACTCCTTTTTCAGTTCAGGATATTTTCAAACTGTTGTGTCATTAGCAATGTGAGTCAGGAGGGAGATTTCCAGTTCTTATAATGTTTGAATGCCTGGTTAAATCCATATGAATTCATACACTTGTTTAGATTATAAATTCTCATGATCTCTTACATGAAGGTTTGCTTTAAAAGTCCAGCATAATAAAAGTCATATAGTCAGACTTTACAAATATTTATTTATATTTACAGTAAGACATTATTATAAATGATTGTTGGAAATTTGCTTTTCAATTTTAACGTCACAGAAAAAAAGTGCTTAATGACTGAAGATTTCACTGCAAATAAATCTAATCAATCTACTTCCCAAACACAGTGATTGATCCCCATAGCAATCACTGTGTTTGGGAAGTAATACATGTGGCTGGCCTGGCTCTTTCAGCTACCTTGCTTTCTTTTGGACATTGTGTATAGTTATTAGCAAAGACTGCAAGTGTGTTAGCCGCGCATTTACTCCTTTATTTTGTATTTAACGTAGGCCTACAAGAAGTTTAACTTGCAGCGCCGCCACGCTTCAGTGGTCACAATAATTATAGCATCCACAGTCATACATTAGGCTACGGTGGTGCCTTTATTGTCAGTTTTATATAGCTCCCCCAAAATTTTATAAATCATGTTTCTAGGGGAGCTCATGTTTTATTAAGGGGTAGCTCCCCTAGCTCCCCTGTGGTTCACACCCTGCCTGTCATCCTCTCCTCTTTAGTTCGCCTCATCGCCTCTGCTTCTGTAACATTCTCTGATGTTTAATGAAGTTTGTTGGCTTCACACACACAAAAACTGTGCATCGTTGCTGTTTGTGGGGCTTCAAATATCTCCACACATTGCTGCCTGTTAGACTGATCACTGACCAGTGGACACTGCGTCTTTTTCACATGTCAACAGGCAGAAGAAGTTCATACCTATCCTGAAAGTTTAGTTAAATGTTGTTATTGGATGATATTTTACTATTGACCCAAACATCACTACTATTTATTCTTCTCAGATACTTAGATGAGACCGTAGGCCCGTTCCAACTTATTTGTTTATTTGTTTCACAGGGACACCTATCCAAGAGTAATGCGGCTCAACGGGAATCCTCCCGATTAGCCGGTATTGTTCTTGATGTGTTTCTCAGCATGACAAATCGGAGGTTTAGCGTGAGAGTGTGAGAAGTCACTCAAATGCGTAAGTCTCACGGTCAATGCATAAGAGTTGGCAGCCCTGCGTTTAAAAGGCTGGGTGCAGAGGAGGCAACCTGGCTCTCTCTGAGATGGCAGGGGGAGCAGGGCAAGAGTCTTGACGAAGAGAGGGAGATGCCCAGTCAAAGCTCCATCCAGTAGGCCTATGAACTGACAGTTTAGAAACAATTCAGGAGAAAGGAATTTTTAAACACACAGAGTATTTTTCAAAACTGCATGTTGCTAATGGATCTATTGTCTGACCCAGAGTGCAGTCGTGACTGGTTCTGACCTTTATAACAGGCAGCCACTCTCCCATCTTCCCGGTACTGCGTACTGCCAGTGAATCTGTTGGTGGTACGCGGAACCGGACCCGACCGGCTTACTTTGACCCCAGCCTCTTAGTAATTTGTCTATCTACTCTACTGTGTCTATGACACCATGTATAGTATACATACAAAGGCTGCAACAGGCACAAGCACAGATAGAACTCTCTTTAGGACTGTGGGGAGTGAGTTTGTTCTATGGTGTGTTCAATTGAACATGGTGTGTCGGAAGTGGGAGCTCAGGTCAATATATTCCCAAGGTTCAGTGTTCCCAGTGCTTCCCAGCCTTACTGACGTACAATGGGGGGCGGCTGCAGAGTTTGTCAACAACAGCTGGTTAAATCGTAGATGTGCCACTAAGGAGTGTTTCTTCTTTTCTGGTATTGAACTCTTCGTTGTGAGTTTCCGTTAACCCTTCAAGACCATTAATGTTTTTCATTCAGTTCATCACTGTTGCCTGCAAAGTTTTAACTTTCCAAAAGTTCAAAATATATTCATAATTTTTTTCATTATTTGCTATATTATTCAATCAAATATTGATTCATAGTGGGATTCCTTTTTGAAGATGAACAAAGTCTACTTTGATTGTTCCGTCAGCACAAGAACACAAGCTGTGTTTCATAGAATCTGAAATCAAACGTGGCTTTCTCATTCTTAATTCCTTAACCATTGACTTAAAAAAGTTATTACTCTTAATAATAACAATACAATGTTAAAAAATGTATCCTAAAATGTTTTGTTGTTAAAGTTTCAAGTTTCTCAGTTGCAACTTTCTTCAGCAGCTTTCACTAAACCTCTACTTAGTTCTTCATATTTACTATTTTTATTAAATTTATTAGGAACATGATTTAACCTTGTTCCAATTCAAAGGGTTAAACTATATGTTGAAGCCTGACTCATTAGAATGACATTTTCTGCATAATACAGCAAAGTAAGTTAATACATTTCAGGGATTGAACGGTGGTTGGTGTACCCCGGTCCCAGGGGTCCTTGGACGAGGCATCAGGGTGGGTAATGACCCACATAGGTTTGCTGTCTGGGGGCGGCCTCTGCCTTGGTGAGTAGGTGGCTCTCAAGGTTGTGGGGCCCTGGGCTCCACTTCTGTGTGACTAGTGCCCAGCAGCTGTTGTGCCTGCCCCCCAGGGATCTGTACTCAGTGGCAGTGGGGGCGCTCTGGCTGGGGCCTTCTCTCCTGTCCTCTGGGTAGATGTGTGTTTGTTTCTGTGGTGGGCTAGGAGGGATGGCTCTGGCTGCGGGTTACCTTTGTGCATTGATCTTTGCAGGGGCCCATTCACACTTACCACAGAACATGATTAATTCCTGATGTTTTGCATCTACATTCACCAAACTGCTGATACAGTCACTGCGTTCTCCTGATTAACCAACTGGAAATAGTTACAACTAGAAATAGTTACATTGTATATGTACAATTACAAATGAAAGATTTACTGGCTAGTCAATGGTTCACCATCAGCAAGTTGTATACACTGTTAAAGAGGGGCATGCACTTTCCTCTAACATGTTATTTCATGGTTAAGTTTAGAAAATAAATAATAAATAAAGTGAATACATGAAAATTTGGTACAACTGTCAGGTATTTTTAAAATGCTGCAACAGTGCCAAGGGTCTGCTTTGGCTAAAAGTTTTTCATGTTGGTTTTTGGGAATCTTATTTGTCGAGAAAAAATCTAATCAGCCATCAGTTTGTAGGTGAGTCACTGATGGAATGTACCTGCTGTGGTCACTACTTTTATAAAATGATTTGCATTGTTCAAATCACAAGAATCAGAGTTTTCTATTTAGTTATACATAATGCTTATTCACAGAATAAAAAAAGTGTCTAGACTTTTAAGAGGTTAGCAACACTTTAGCAAAAGTTGAGTGAAAAGCAGTAAGCTTTTTGGACATACAAGAAGAAAAACACATTTTATCAGTTTAGTTTCTACATTTCTGCCAGCTGACCTGCATGGCTCATGTCAAAATCAAACAATAGAAAAGGAGTTTATAGTATGCTGACAATTCAAGTCATCTCCTACTTGACTGTAAGGTTCTTTGCAATGCTTGGTAATGATGAAAGTAAAAAAATAAAAAATCGATAAATAAATAATCCTACCAGAGTGTACTGATGTTTGCAGCACGGCACTCAAAGCCTTGAAGCTTCATGCTTAATGGGTAGTTTTCTGCAGGGATCTAACTTCAAACTCCACTGATGTTGCTGGTTTTTCTGACTATTACTGATGTGTCCAGTTACACTGATTACACAAGACTGGGGGAGATGAAATGAAAAAGGAGATGAAATGGAGAGGAAAAAAAATGTTAGAGAGTCTGTGTGTGTATGATAAAGTAGAAGCAACCAGGATGATCATCATCAGCCTCAGCATAGAATGACGCACTTCTAATGATGTAATATGTTCTTGCTGCTGCTTGTAGAGGCACGGGGAAGTCTTTGTCTCCCTCAATAGGGTTTTTCATCATCATTAATTATCTCTCCTAAATTTTATCCAATTCCCAAGAGATTGTATTGTGATGCATTTTTTCACCTTTTCTCCAACTGAAAGATTTATAGAAGATTGTGCTTTTTGGGTTCTTCTATGTGCCATTGAGATTTATATTAATGCAAAAGATCTTAAAGTTCAAAGTTCAATCCCAAGGGAATAATTATTTGCCAAAGAAGACATTGCTCTTGGCTCATCTGTGCATGTGTTGTTCTTTTTTAATACAGTTTTTTTTTTGGTTCAGTCGCTCTCCACCTTTTTTTGAGCCAGATCCCCTTCCATCGCCCACCATTAAAATATAGGGTAAGTATAGGGTATGTAGGGTAAATGGGTGGTAAGGGTATAGGATTTAGGGTAATCAGGTAAGGCTATGTTCACACCGCAGATGAAAAAAAAAAAAATCCTCTGCTGGGTGTTTACATTATATTTAAAATGTGACCTCCATCAGACTCCATTATGAAGTGACCCTGTAGTGATCCGTATGCACTTAAGGATATGTGACATTACACTTTGTTTACAGAAGTTAATATGGATGCTGCACATATCAATGTGTGTGTTTCAGTTTTGAAGCTATTGCACAATTAGAGTCAAAGTTGTGATATAATATTTTTTTGTATATTGCTTACAATTTACTGTCTTCTCCCCTTTCTCTGGTACAGATTGTGACGTCTGTCTCACTTCAGTAACGTAAAAGTCAAATGAAATGTGTAACAGATGCGTATGTATCTAATTTAGGACGACACAGAAAGAAGACTTGTTCTCTTCTGCAGGTTGCACAGAAGTTTATTTCAGCCATAGTTAAACCTCACACCATCAGATCCAAGTGATTGCTGTACTTTTTTTTTTTTAATGAGTTTGTGGGCCCGGTGGCCTTTATAGACCCGGAGGTGACATGCAGCTAAAAGCCGATATTCGAATCAGGGCTGTCTGAGCTGAGGAATGTTAACTGCCACTGTGTGTACAACGCCTGCTCTACCAGGAGAGCTAAACACAGTCCCACAAATGCAGCACTTGGACTGCATCCAGAGGACCTGCCTGAATTAAGATGAGTGCAGTACAGACAATCAGACAAGGAAGCACCAACCTTAGCATGTAGCATACCAAAAGGACTGGAAGAAACTTGGCTAGAAGCCTCTACTGAGCATTGCCACCCAAACCAAACACAATTCAAACTTTAAAAAAAAAAAAAAAAAAAATTATAGTCTTTCTTACACTTTCAAAACTTATAAGCTGGTTCAAGGAAAAAAAAAAAAGACTACTAAAGACCACGTCTCTGCGGAGGCTAGAGGCAGACTAGGGCAGCCCAGACACCCGGGCCATCAGCAGCAACCCCACAGCACGAACCCAAGCCAACCTATCCGCAGCCCCACCCAGAGGGCGGCAGAAGAGAGTCCCAGCGAGAGCCTCCCATGGTCTTGGGGCAAAGGATCGAGTGGGCCAAGATCGGTAGCTGCTGGCCCCACCAGGGACTGGCCATCCAGGGTGGCCTAAGCAAAGGGTCCAGGGCCCAGGAGCTGAGGGGCGAGTAGCTACATGGTGCAGCAGAAGAGGCCACTTTAATGCCCCCCACCGCTCCACCCCGCATGGCGCACACAGCTCCCAAGTCCCTGTGTGTGTGTGTGTTTGTGTGACAGAGACCGGGGAAGAAGAGGGGTCTGGGGATGTGAGTCCAGAGGGAAGCAAACTTCCCCCTGGATGGTGAGCTCTATATTATTTTGATAATACCTTTGGGGCATGAAGGTTCAAGAATTCTGCCACCCTGAAAGATGGCTGAAAGTTTAATTGATTAATGGTATATTTTATATATAACAGATTTAAGCTGGTGAGATTCTAAAGAATTTGTGCTGCTGGTTCCATATTGTGAAGTGAGAATCTTAAATGACAAGAAGTTTCTATTTTCTATTATATGTTCTAACTGTTCTAATCCTTTATTTTTCTACTGAGTGAAATTAATCAGCTTTTTGTTTTGCAGAATGTCAGGGTTGTTCCAGATGGGTTACATGGAAAAAGAGAAGACTTGTTTCGTTAGAAATTCCCACCAAGCCATTAACAAGGAACTGATATTAATGCTTTTAAAACACTCATGTGGTTTGATGGCTGAGCTGATGAATGGCAGGTCAGAGATAACTAGATCCTCTCACAATGCTTGCTCTACAACTAACCATGGTTCATCAAGACCGCCAGGTCTGCAGCTTATTAGCTAAGTAATAGTGATTAAAGTTGGGTAAGTCCAATCCACCTCTAACTTTAGTATGTTGTAAAGTTTTTAGACTGATGCAAAATGGCTTGTTTTTCCATAGAAACTTGGATATGAGCCTAGTGACTTAAACCAGCTGGAAGATGGTTTCGTCAGTATCATTGAAAACAGGTAGTTGACTTTAGGTAGCACCATTATTTTTATTTGTGGCAACCTTCCCCATGAGTGATATGGGTAAGCGCCTCCACCGTGAACGATCATCCTCTGTTGTTTTAAGAAGCTGGACATGATTTAGCTTTGTTAGCTCTAATAACCTGGGGGAGATGTTTATGCCTAAATATCTAATGTTTCCAAACTGTATTATAGTATTAGGTATGTTTTCTATGTCACAGTAAATGGGCACAACAAAAGTTAATAGAGTCCAGTTAATAGAGTAGTCAGATTTTGATGAGAATTTATTAATAAGTGTGGTTGTCTGGGGGGAGAGATGCCGGTGAGTTCTGGAGGAAAAGTAATACATCATCAGCATAAAGACTTATCTTATGTTCTATATTTTTGGCATGGATTACTTTAATCTCTTTATTTTGTTTTATGGCAGCAGCTAGCTGTAAAAAGCAAAAACTAGCAAAAAGTGAAGGACAAAGCGGGCAGTCCTGCCTGGTGCCTCTCTGTAAACAGAAGCTTGGAGAAGTTTGATCATTGGTCTTCACACATGCATTTGGGTTGTTATATAATATCTTTATCCAATCTATAAAAGATGACCCAAACCCAAATTTGTTTAATGTCTTTCTTCTTCAAAAAAATCCATAACAATAATTACAAACTCTACCTATACAGAACCAATCAATTCTCTGTTAATTAAATAGAAAATATTGAAATTTGAAGACCTGTTAAAATTCAAGATTTTTCAAATTATGTACAAAGTTAAAAATGAACAATTGCCTAACAGTATCCAAAAGCTTTTTTCAGTTAAGGGAGAGTAAATTCAGCCTGAGAGGAACATGCATGTTTAAAAAAAACAGCAGGGAGAACAAACACCAAACTTCATTGTATTTCCACAAGAGGAGTTCAACTCTGGAACAGCTGTAGTGAGGATATAAAAACAAGTCAATCAGTAGGAAAATTTAAACAAAAGATAAAAGATAAGATAATTAAAGGATATGAAGCTAATAATGATATCTGTTGAAAGCTATGCACGTTGTATATTATGATTTGTGTGTAGTAACTTTGTGTGTTGTGTATCTGATATTGTAATAGGACATAATGTGTATTATTATTCAGAGATGCTGTGAAAGTAAATAAATAAATTAATATTAATAATCTTTTTTTAATCTTCATGCAAAGCTTCAATTAGAAGAGATTTTTCTGTAATTTTTAATATTTTTTATTAGAATCATTCTCTTTAGGTTATTCTCAAATAATTGTGTTGACATTGTCAATGACAACTGCACATGTGAGACTGAAATGTAAATAGATAACTGAAGATATTTGACATCAGCATCATATTCTACCAGTAATTTCCAGTTGTTGTTTCTTCTCCCACATCCATAGTGTAACATTAAAAAAAAAAGCAGTAAATAAATAAATAAAAGAGGTTTCCTTATCTCTGTTTCACACCAGTGAAATCTGATTGGTACTTCCATGACGTGTTCTTTGGTGACATTGTCATTCATCTTTAGAAGGATTACGCCTTTGCCATGGTGTCTAAAGTAAAATTAAATAAAATAAGGTGGGATGAGGTTGACATCTTCTTTTAATCACTTAAAACTCTACAGACATTCATTACTAGCCGTGTATCAATGGACAAGAAAAAATACTGCATCACACTGTTTTTGCAATAATGTTTTTTAATAATATCATTATTTTGCATGCATTATTAGTTATTATTTTTAGACTAATACAAAAAATACAATGACCCTTTATTACTTCTCCTTTTCCTTATGATACTTTGTGCTCGGTGCACTGCAATACACATTTGCTCATTTATGCCTAATCGCAAGTGCTAGAAGATAATTTCACAACAGGATTACAGAATAAAGGCTTTTAACATGTTAATTAGATATCTGTATTCATGACGGACGAAATGAGTGGGGAAATAAGAATAAGGTATAAAGAGACACGGATTGGCAGAGCCGAGGATTTGCTGAAAGTTTTCACTAGAAATCTAGTGATAAAGTGTTTGGATCTTGGGATTAGGCCGCCAGAGCTGTAGAGTCTGGTGCTGTGTTAAGGCCCGATTAAAGGAAGGGTTGACTCAGAAGAACCACATAGTCAAACATGTCTGTTATTTTGGCTCAGTACTGCTGATTTGGGAAATCAAAAGGAAGTTTTCAGATATAAGACTTTCTGTGTTTTAAAATAAGCAAATAGTCTAGGGTTGATTTGTTCACATAAGCTCTTAAACAAACCAAAGTAACTATATAAATGAGTATACCCAACAGCTAATTACTTCCAAAACCTTAAATTGAGACATTAAATTCAGCTACAAGGACACTTGTAAAAAAAGAACACTATAGTTTATTAAAAAAAATTATTTCCAATTGTAAATGAAAGAACATTTATTTAAAATTAGATATTAATGATATTGTATGCTTGAAATTGATTTTTAGAATGAATACTAGAGGAAAAGGCAAAACTGCTGTAACAAATACTCTATTGCCATCTTTTACACAGCCTTCTTCCAGCTGTTGCTAGGATACCCAAATCCAGTAGTTTCATGAAGTCATCGACTGCATGTGTCATACAGAAACAAAACTGACGACTGCTAGTAAATTAAAAATCTATCCCTAAATCCCGTCTGACATGTTATCAGTACCTATCCATTAATCCCTGGTTGTCAAGGAAGATCAAAGTAAATAGGAGGCAGCTGCCATGAAGAAATTATTGCCAGTACCTAGACTCAGCACTGACAGTTTTCTAACTATGATGATGTCAGAAACTAAATGAGAAAATATTTTATATCTCATTAAAATTCAGGGATCTTACATCCATCCATAAAATGCCTAGCACATGATTCTTTACTGAACTTAAAAGATAAAAAAAGCTGTAGATACAAAGATACAAAAAGAGAGCCCTACACTGCCTTCCCTACTGTACATTCAAGTCCAAAGCACAGAGAAATTGCAAAAAAATAAATAAAAATCAACACAGGCAAGAAAGTATACATGATGGAAGGAACTGAGAAAATTATTCACCTTGTGTATTTGCAATTTATTTCAAATTCAATCTGCTGATGCTGATGCTGGTGCTGGTGCTGGTGCTGGTGCTGGTGCGTGAGGTTGAGCGGTTCCGGCTAGATTTAGTTGGACTCACCTTGACGCATGGCTTGGGCTCTGGAACCACTGTCCTTAAGAGGGGCTGGACCGTTTTCCATTCTGGAGTTGCTCCCAACTTTACCCCGGTGGACGAAAGGGTAGCCTCCCTCCGCCTTCAGGTGGGGGAACGGGTTCTAACTGTTGTTTGTGCTTATGCACCAAGCATCAGTTCAGAGTACCCACCTTTTTTGGAGTCCTTGGAGGAGGTGATGGAGGGCACTCCTTCCGGGGCCTCGACAGGAGATCGACAGGCGGATCTGTGCCGCGTCTGCAGTAATGCTATTCCTGAACAAATATTGTATATTTTTAGGCGATGTATATTTTACTTGCGTCATAAATAATTTGTGCAGTTAACAAATTTACAATGTCTGTAAATTTTAATAATTGTAAAAAAGTGGGTGAGTATGATCACGATAACCGGCTTTATGTATTACACGTATGGCCCTTTTCTGAAAAACAATGAGTGGTTTTATTGAAGTGAGGTAGTTATTGCCCCAAATCTCAGCACAGTAACAAAATTTTGGTAAGATTATAGAACAGTATAACAACTGAAGTGATTTATAATTCAATACCTGCTTTACTTTATTTAATTTTGAAATACTTCTAGATATCTTATTTTGAATATGTTTAATATGTGGTTTCCAACTTATATTTTCATCTATTATATCCCCTAAAATTTATTTTCATGAACTCCCATAAATTTGTAATTGAATCTGTTCTTTTTTATAATTTTAAAACACCATCATTTTTGTTTTATCTAAGTTTTATGCCAATATATTACTGTCAAACCATATTTTGTTTTTTTCTATTTCTTTTCTAACTAAATGTAACAATTCATTTAATTTTTCAAAAGAACACAAAATTTTGGACTCTAACAACACTATCTTCATTACATGTGATACAGAACAAATATCGTTAATAAACAAAATAAACAGTTTTTTCCCTAAGACCGACCTTTGCGAGACACCACAAACTGTCCATTGTTGAAGAACAAACATCACCCAGCTTGACATATTGCTGTCTATCAGTTTAGTAGCTTTTAATCCATTTTAGCATTAAACCTCTAATTCCATATTTCTAAAGTTTCTAAAGTAGTAAATTATGATTGATTGTATCAAATGCTTTTTTATATATCTATAAAAATTCCAGTAGCAATTTGTTTTTGTTCCAAAGCGTTACTAGTTTCTTCAATAGCTTTGATTATTGTCAGTAATGTAGACATATGAGATCTGAAACCATATTGGCTAATTGAAGGTAAATTGTGTTTTACAACATTCTATTATTGAATAATTTTTTGAGTATTTGGAAAATTGTGGAAGTAAGTAGATAGGTCGATAGTTGGTATAATAGTGTTTGCTCCCAGATTTTTTGTATAATGGTATGACCTTTGCTATTTTCATTATATTTGGAAAAGAACCAGTTTAAAATTATAGATTAAAACAAGACTTTTCTTTTTAATTTAGCTTATAGTTGAATTTTATTTTGTTTTTATTTTTTGATTATTTTACTTGTTTATATGGCTTTTTGTTTTATTGTTTAGCTTTTTATTGTTTTATTGCTTCATTTTACCCAAGTACAGTTTTTATAAATGGTTTAATCTTATTTTATTATACTTTATTTATATTTTTCCTGAACTGCTTTATTTGTATCATCTTTCTTGTCACTTTTATCAGTTCTTATTGTTTTTTAAGTGTATTTATTCTTTTTTTTTTTTGAATTTTTATTTTTCATTTGTAGAAGACAGTTCATACACCTCTTCCCTTAGTTTCATATATTTTCCCCAATCTTCTTTTCCCCATTTCCCCCCAAAACCTGCAAACAACAATTATACACAAAACTAAATA
>JBAMHW010000027.1:13691651-13716245 GCA_037177495.1 Rhadinocentrus ornatus
AATATGGAATCAGCAGCACAAAATTTTTAGAATATCACCAGCTTAAATCTATTATATGTAAAAAATATACCATTAATTAATTAAACTTGCAGCTACCTATCAGGGTGGCAGAATTCTTGAACCCCCAGGCCCAAAAGCTATTATCAAAAACATATAGACTATTATCTAAACTAGAAGACTCTATCTCTCTTCCAACTTCAAGATGGGAGGCTGACCTATCCAGTAACTTTAATCAAAATGAATGGTCACAAATGTTTTAAACACATTTAAAATGACTAAGAATTCAAATAAGCAACTAATACAATTCAAAAATCTGCATACAATTCATTATACAGGACAAATGATGTTCAGAATGGTTCTGTCACAATCAAACATCTGCTTACATTGCACGGATAACACCATTGACAACTATTTTCATGCCTCGAAATCCTGCACACCCGTTCACAGGTTTTGGCTCCAGGTTTGTAAAATCATGTCAATGTGGTTTAAATGTAATATTCCTGCAAACCACACGCTGTGTTTACTAGGTAACTTGGGTGACATTAATATAGCAATGAACACTGTACACATGATACGCTCGGCATTATGCATTGCAAAGAAAACTATACTTGTAAACTGGAAAACTAAAAACAATCTGTATATTCAGCAGTTTAGAAATCTCTTAGTAG
The DNA here is from genome assembly GCA_037177495.1 of Rhadinocentrus ornatus. Lineage (NCBI taxonomy): Eukaryota > Metazoa > Chordata > Actinopteri > Atheriniformes > Melanotaeniidae > Rhadinocentrus > Rhadinocentrus ornatus. Next base: position 13,692,320 of record JBAMHW010000027.1, read on the forward strand.
ACCACATCAGTAGTGAGACAATGATTGCCTCCTCAAAGAACCAGTTAGCTGAATCTCATTCCCTCTGGTCCCCTGTGGTTGGCTCCATCACTTAGTGTAGGTGGAGGACTGTGACCTTGTCGCCTTTGAGGGTTGGAAAATAGCGGGGAGTGACTAGTGGTTGCGGGTTCTTGGTCGTTTCCCCTGTTGCGTGACCGGACTGCTCTGCGGTGGAGGTGGTTCTGGGTCCGGCCCTGTCAGGAGGGGTGTAGGGGTTTGAAGGGGGGCTGAGTGGGGTTCTGGGGATTGGTAGGGGGAGGTGCTGGGGTGTAAGATAGGGACGTTTGTATGTTGTGTGTGTTTTGCTTTGGAATGTGTGTTAATGTGTAGGCGTGTATGTGTATGTGTATGTGTATGCATGAGCCAGTGGCTGTTCAGTCCCAATCCCTTGAGTTCCTTTGCATTGTGCGTGTGGAAATGGTCTTACTTTTTAACATAGCCCTGAGTTCTACTGGTGTTTTTTATTTATTTTTAAAGAATTTCACCAAATATGTCTGTGATCGCCAGTCACCATCATTTAAGATTTTTTTTTTACCACATTTCTTTCCCAAAGATGATGGTTCCCCACTATCCTTCCAGTTTTTATTAATGTGCTGGACAATTCTCAGCCCAGTTGTAGTAGATTTAGCATCTCCTTAGATGTTTTTATTGCTTGCTGCCAATAATTTGACCTCTCTGAAACAGATTAACATCTTTTCAATGACTACAGGATGCGTCTTCAGACATAATTGATTAATAAATGAAAAGCTACTCACTGCATTAGTTAAGGTTAAATTACTTATTGCCAGCTAAAACATAAATCATCCATGTAGTGATTATGCAATAGGAGGCTTTTATCTATTTGCTTAGTGAAATCTAGGTGACTTCTTATTTTGGACAGGCAGTGCATTAGACTTGTTATTCATCTAAGATTTTTTTATGCAAGACCTGATGAGAAATGGATGATTTTGAGTTATATCCTGATGCATAAATGGATTTAAATTTTTCACAGGACTTTATGTATTTGATCAACTGTGACATATCAGAACAACATGACAGAGATAATGCAAGACCAGTATTTTCCACCAGATGCCCAATTATAATCACACAAATGTCTTCACATATGTTCCACAGCTGAATTTGCATGGCTGATCTACAACACATTTGTTTCCTTTTAAAGATAATGAAGACAGGCTTTTTGTGAGCCATATAGAGATATTGAGATGTTTATTAAAAGTGGGGCATGTTTTCAACTGAATTCAGCAGTGTAGATGTTGGCTGAACTATCCACGGCACCTAGCCAGTCATGAGTGTCCTAATGGAATTGTGTGATACATGATGCAGGAGTGGGCAGCATTTCACACTTTAGACTTTTTTATGTCTTTGGATGGTTTTACATCACGTGCAAGGCGCCAGTTAAAGCACATTTACAACTATTATCTTCCTTGTCTCAATAAAAGTTTCAATTACGCAACAGAGATGAGATCAGACAAATGAGCCGTGGTGGTGAAATACTGCATTCATATGCAGAGAAACAGAAAAGAGGCAGAGATGATTAAAAAGGTGATTCACATGCAATGAGGCCATTACTATGACCGCAAGTTGGATTTTGCTTATTAGGAGGAATTCTATGGACATTGATGTGTACAAACATGCACATCCTGCGACACCAGTGTGTTTAAGCTTCATCACTGGAAATTGTGTAAATAAGGAGGTACTAATGCAAAAAAAAAAAAAATTTCTAAAGAATTTGATGCAATTAAGGATTGTGAGCTCAAGTAGATTGCATTGATTTTTGGCAGAATCAGATTTAAATGGTGGTTTATTTTTAGTACTGTACATAAATCTTCAACCACACTTATTTTCTTCCACGTATGACCAGGAAAACAATAAACTGGCACAGCAATTTGTTTAAACTTCTAATTCATTCAAAGCAAAACTAAGTTTGTTCTGTTTAAACAAGCTTGCAACTCAATCATTTGTTATAAAGGCCTTTATGCTTCAACAACGCCTGAAACCTTATAGATACATTTTGTTGTAATTTCTTTCTGCGTTCTTGAGGAATAGTTATCCAGGCTTTCTGAAGGAGATTTCAAATCTTGCCTTTTGTTCCCTTGTTTGTCAAAATGATCCCATTCTGATTCAAACATGTTGAGGTCAAGTTCTTGGCAAACCCTTTCATGGAGACTGATGAGGTATCAGTGAACAGTAGATCAATGGAATAACCATAGCCTCTCTCAGGTCTTCTATCAAATCATTGCTGGATCTTTTTTCCTCATTTATTGAGGACTTCAATTTCAGATCTGATCATATCCTGATGATTAAGTACTGTTTTTGTCCTCCACTTTTCTAAGTTCCGCAGATTCCTGAAGGACACACTAAATTCCATGAATACATATGCTACGTTTCTAGTGAATATATCTTTAAATATCACCATATTGGTGGAAAAAATAAAATTTTATATTTTTCAAGCTGTGTTAACCTTGACATTTTTGATAAATAAACTTAAGAAATTAAACTAATTTCTTTCTGTGATGAACTGCAATTAAAAAAAAGTACCTAAAGTTACAAAATGTGAAAGCCTTGAGAACTATGGTTTCAAATATTTGAAGAATCTATGGCTGCTTGGAGACAGCGTATAAAGGGTTCCTGTCTGGGGGAATCATTTAGCTAAACTGGTTGAGTGGCCATCCCATGTGCAGTGGCTTAAATCCCGACCTGGGGTCCTTTGTTGCGGGTCAATCTCTGCTCTTTCTAACCTCTTTTTCTGTGCAGATACTGTTAAAATAAAGGCCACTATACCCAAAAAACAGAAACGTAACCTAAAAAAAAAAAACATACTTGAGAGAATTTTTGGCAAAATCCAACGACTTGTTTTTGTCTAGCTTGTACATGTTGGTAATGTGCATTATGGAACAAAAAAAACAAACAAACAAAAAATAAATAAAAGGTCACTCTGCTGTGAACACTAGAATACTTAATATATATTCTAAGGATTTCATAATCAGATCAAAGTATTGCTCACTACAAACAGAATTTGTTATAAACACTTAATAGAAGCATGAATCATTTATGAACCAGCAGAAATTATTTACCTTTTTAACATCAACTCAAGCAGCCAATTATTATAGCTAAGTAAATTTTCCATTCAATGACACACGATAAAAGTAAAGTTGATCCCTATATTAACTCTGTTTCTTCCTCTTACCTCCATCCCATCTGTTTTGTGCTGGTGAAAAAAACAGGCTGAATTTTGTAAAATGGATGCATTTTGCCACAGACGCTCTGATGTCTGACGAATGATAAACAGCAAATGTCTTTCAATGAATTTGCTTGCAGCAGTTACACAGTCCACCAAAGAATTGGGTGTTCCACTTTTCATCTTAAAGTGACTGATTAGTTAACACCTCAAGCACCTCAAATTCAGCCCTCTTCAGCAAAGCTAAGCTCCCCTACATATTGCACAAAGCCCCCCTCCCTTCCACCTCGCATCAAAGCAGATGCCATTAGTTACACATTCAATGAGCAGAAGCAGAATGAAGCCAATCTATTTTGGCCATGAAAAAGAGGAAAAACGATCATGAGATAAAATAGCTACCTCATAAAATCAGTTGGAACTTGGACAGGATAACTGCAGCAACAATTGGATTGACCATTATAGTCAATTCATTCAATGCCTGGGCCTAATGGGCCTCTTCATCAAATCATACTATTGAGTCTCAGTTAGGGTCTAGTTGTTTCTGTTGAGTAATGCAAGATGGTACACTATCAAAATAAACATATATGGAGGAAGCCCTGGGGTGTAAAGCTTAACACTCTGGATTTTCTTTCACCAGCAAGACAAAGGCTATAATTCTTGTGGTTAAAATACAGTAAAGGAAGTAGTTGACAAAACTAAAAACAAACCTTGAGGACGAAAACAAACAGAAAATGGAGTCTTTCCTCGGGAATTTCATGTTTGAAAATAAATTGCACTAGAAAACATTTCTGGGAATACGCCGGCCGTCATATCATTTGGTTGTTTGCCCATATTTTAATTCTCATCGGGTCACAGGCAATCCGTAAAAAGTTGTTTCTATTCACACCAATGCACACGGTATTCTCAAAAACATGTAAAAATAATACCCTCAAGTAAAGGTTCTCTTTTACTCACCTTTCTCTTCATCTTATTTGCCCGTTCTGTAACTAGAAATAAAAAAAAATTCAATGGAGACTGCATAAAACTAATAAGGGTGTCAACCAACACATCCAAGTAAAGTCAGCTGAATGTGAAAATGAATATTTAAGCCCAAGTATCGTTTTCAGGTGGACTGGCCTTTCGCAACAAGTCACACTCAATCAAATAATTTAAGAATTTACTTTTAGTAATATTGGTCAAAACTTGAAAACCCATATTGGTTACAGAGAGAATGACTTGCACTAAAGCAAATGTAAAATAAAAAATGCATTGGAGGCTGCAACATTTGTGAATGTTGAGAAAGTTTCAGTCAAGCTATATAAGCTACAGTTAGCCTTGCATCCCAGCAGTAAAATCCGAGGGTAGCTTTTAATCAAACCATCTTAAATTATATGAAATGATGTTCAGATTTTTAGCATAAAGACCCTTAAAAAAATGTACCAACCCTTCCATTATCCTCAAATATTACAAACACATTACAAGCCCAAATGTAGAATATACGCTACGATTCATATAAAGTTTTAAATGAATATGGCTACCAGCCACATTTGCAGTGTTGGCTAATTACTACTTAACATTAATTAATATGTTTTGGGAGTGTCTAAAAGTTTCTATTTTGTAGTCTCATGTTGCAAACAGATTGTCTTTTTTATTGATAGTGCTGCTCATGGAGCACAATGAGAAGACTAAACTTGATCTAACCATGATTCCAATAACTTGCGGGCCCATTTTTACCACTACAGATGTTCCTTGTAAAGTTATTAAAGATTTACTGTCCTAGCAACTTGATGTTCTTTACTCTCTGTACCATACAGCCACTGGTGCACCAGGTTGTTTCCCATGCACCAGCCTTCAGGTTGTTCAACATCTATTCTGTACATTGTTTAATCATCTTTGCAAATTAGTCCTATGACAAACTAGACATGGAATTCAATACGCCGGCTCAGACGACAATATGTTTACTACATTATTAGGTGATACTAAGTAATTAGGTTTTAGTGAAGGATGGATGTTGTTCCATTTTATGAATATTAAGTATACACTGTGCTCCCCCTCCTCTACACACCTTTTTTCTCTGATTAAATTATTGAAAAAAGTTTATTTAAATAAATAATCTAGCTGATAACTATTTTTTTTTTTAAGAGTACAGTTTTTCATCCCAAGTCTCTAAAAGCAGTAATTGGCTTAATTTATAACAGGAGTGTATTTCCTCTATTTGCAAAATTAATGATGGCTGAGCATTTACAAACTTTATCTAGTGCATTCCCAACTATTTGAAGCACTGCTGATGATTACAACACTTGTGAAAATCAAACCAAAAAACCTTTGAAGAAAAGAAAAAGAAAAGGATTTTTTCATTTTTACATAGCTTGGATAAATTTTTTGCAGAATGCTGTTTATAGTTACCTTTTAATGTTTTAGCAGCTTACCTGTTAAACAGATGGGAGGAAATTAATCATGGCATGCTCACTCAAACCCAGTAGACTAGCTAGCACAAACAGTGAAGTACTTTTCATAACTATAAGCAAACACTGACACTCATCAGTGTCCCGATAAGCCAGGCAGCTCTCAGTACAGGTTGGCGTGTGTCTATGTGTACACAGCTGTACATGACTCTCACCCTGATAGGGTGACTTTTGACTCAGGGACATACCCACCTCCCACACTCTCTTTTACTGCTTTGTCCCTGAGGCTATGTGTAGACAGTGGTTGTGCAGTTCCAGCTTCCCTGTCCATCAGCATGCAGCGGCACCAAGCTCCATCAGGGAGAATAGGATCCAGGCGTTAATGAGCAGGCAGTGGCCCCATGTTAACATTGATGCTAATGGATTTCTACAGCTCAGGAGCACAGTGCATCCCTGTGGTCTTAATTCAAATGGGAATCAGCAACAGGAGGGGAAGTGGTTTTTGAAAAAGGTAGTAGATGAAGCCAAAAGAAGAATATTGGGAAGTTTAGAAGTTGAAAGGTGTTTCATCTGGAAGATTTTGTTAATTTTTTCATTTCTTTTTTGAAACAGTTTGAAATAATTAGTTAAATCTTAAAAGCACAAGATTAACAAAAGAACATGTCAGGGTATAGGGACGAATTTGTTTAGAAGAAGAAGAAGAAGATTTATTAAAAAACTGACATCACAGGAGACAACATGTGAACCCTGAATTGTGTCAATGTACATAGAACACTAAAATCACAAATTACTATAAAAGTCAACTGTACAACAATCTAAGAGCACGAGGAAGAAAAGACAGTTCATGTTTCCTAGTTTTGCTCTTTTTTGCTAAAAAATGTCTTTGGTGTCTCAACTCATATCCAGTGGAGGGGGCCTGAGCGATGAAGGTGTGCAGAGGAGAGGAACTGTCCTTAAGAATGTTGATGAGAGTGTGCAATGTGGCCTCATCCCGTCTCTCAGTGTTGGAAGGGAGGAGGCTGGGGCCAAGTAGAGCAGGCTCTACCTTCTGAGGAGGATCTCACCCATAAGCTGTCAGATGGTGTTATCCAATCTTTGAACATTGGACAAGTTAAAGCTAGGCTCCGCAAAGTTAATGCATTAAAGGCAGCTGGTCCTGATTGTATCCCATCCTGGGTTCTAAAAACTTTTTGTGAGGAGCTGGCCCCAGTGCTGTGTGATTTTTTTTCAATTCAAGCATCAAGCACAACATCTTTCCTGCACTCTGGAAAAAGGCTCTGGTTAAGGCCCTTCCCAAAAAGTCTTAAGCGGAGTTTTCCAACTGATTACCGGCAAATCTCTTTGGTCAGCTGTGTTGAGAAAGTCAATGAAGAGATCCTGAGGGATGTTTTATTACAGGACACTCCCTCCAAAATTGCCTTCACTCAACATGGCTTTATGAGCGAGCAGATCAACTGTTAAAGCACTAATCCACTGTCTCCAACAGTGGCATGAAGCCCTCAACAACAGTTCCAAATTGGATGTGTATGCTGTCTTCGTAGATGTTTCCAGTGCTTTTGACACAATAAAGCATTGTCACCTACTCAAAGCACTAGCTGAGATGCAGGTGAGACACCCCTTTGGCTCAGTGTGAAAAGTTACCTGAGTGACAGAGAACAATCAGTGCAGTGGGGTCCCTGTATTTCATCTCAATGTGTCATTCCAGCAGGTGTCCCCTGGGGGGGGGGGCTAATATCACCATTTCTTTTAGTAACTATTGTTTCAATATTTAACTCATTAAAAAGTGAAAGAGTAATGTCTTTTGATTGATATGTTTTATGTATTAGGACGTCATAGTAGAAAAATGTCCTAATCAGTGTTGTGCCTGAATGAGTTCACTGAACAATTGTTCATGAACTTGTTTATGTATGGGGTGAACATTAACTTAACATATTATATTTTTGCCTGATGAACATTATTGTGAGCGCGCTCATTCTGGCGTTTGTGAACGGTGTTTTCTCACAGTTGAACTTTGCTCAAGAGGGTGCCAGATTTCTTCCAGGCAAAATCCCATCTAAAACACAGTGTAAACAGGCCATAATATATAGGTGAAATAAAACAAATCTGGCAACACCAGCCACCACAGAGTCACATTGCGCATGCGTCATCAAATTGTGAAACATTAAAGCAAAATGCAATGAAGGCAGCAGCACCACCTCTGCCTCAATGATCTCTACAGCATCTTTATATGATCACTTAAAATGAGTTTTTGAAAAGGTCAATGATGATCCTGGAGAGAGAAATCTTGTCTTTTTGTGTAAACGCTGCCCGCTGGGTGTCAAGAAGCAACTCCGGATATCAACAATGTCAACAGCAAACCTGAAACAGCATACTGAAATAAAGCACCCGACTAGCCTTCCAAGGTATGTGAACTAAATGTCACTAAAAACAATCTAAAGACTTTGCAAGGGCGTGCTAAAGCTGATCCTCCACCACCCAAAACTAAATTATGGCCTACAGTAGCAGCAGCTCCGTTGTCTTCATCTCCCAGCTATAGTTGGAAAACCTTTTGCAGTATACTGTCAGAGACCTGCAGCCTTTGAGGAAAGAGGAACCCTCAGCTTTCATAAACCTGACAAGTACACTCTTCTTGCTTCTTTAGGAATTAAGAGGAAATGTAGCAGCCAGATGGTGCTTATCAGAAACAATCAATATATCTTCATCAGTTAGCAACTCAATGAAAGCAGAACTGTATGGTTAGTCTGGAACATTAAGACCCCTTTTTCCTCTAAGGGGTCTGGATCAGGACAGTGCGGTTTGGTGGGGATTGGTTCAGTAAACCATGATCTCTGTTGCGAATATCCCAACTAGTTCACCCCAATGTCAGAATGTTCAATGCCCAAAGAAACTGCAAAAAAAAAACCCAAATAAGTCTATTTTAGACTATACAGACCATAGTTAGCATGTTCATGACAAAGTCAGCCAAGGTCTGACCATTTGACCTCTGTCTGTGACCCCTGTCTTGTCAAGCAACTTTCAAATTAGGGCCAATAGCACCAAAGAATCCTTCAAAAATAGAAAAAAAAGATGAACTAGTAACGCTTGTTTAGAAGTCTTGCAGGCAAAAGCCCCTTCTCTTTAAAAAAGATTATTTAGACTTGTTTGCAGCCACAGGACCTGGATACCTTGCAGTCATTAAGTCAACCATGAACTCATCGCTGTACCTACTCCGCGTTAAATATGTAATGTATCAATCTGCCCGACAGCTAAATCTAGGCTGAAACTGGCTACAACTGGCAACATCTGCAATCAAATGGCTGGAAGAGAAAAGGATCAGTGTTTCTAAGACCAGATTTGAGCCTGATTGAAGTGCTATGACAAGCAAAACATTTCATCAGCTTTAAAAAAAAACAAATAAATAAAAAATAGCAATATTACTATATATATGTAATGCTAAAAAATCCACATGTTGCAACATCAATGGGGCTTGTACCAAAACAGGTGATTGCTGAAAACCTATAACCAATCCAAGATTAAAGTGCCTCCAAGACATCACTAAAGCTCTGTTTTCCTCAACTCTACTTTGCCTTATTAACACTAATCCCCACCAAAATGTGTTAGCCCAGAATTTGTCAGACTACCTGTGATGCTTGATCATCAGTTGATAGGGATTCAGTATTATATCTACTATTTTATGTGCCACAAATGTCCAATTAAAATGGATTTACCCACCTCTGTCACTGACCTTAAAGTGTGCCATTACTCTGAGGAGCCAGATAGGTATATATACAGTATATATATATATATTTTATTTTTTTCACTTTCCCTCTGTTGACATATATTGAACATCTAATCATGTCTACCTACTTTACCTAACTCGTCTGTTGACATACCTGAACAATTGTATAAATTGCTGCTGTTGTTGTGTAAACCTGCTGTTTTACACAAAGTTGATATCTTGATATTTTTTATCCCCATTAGTTGCTCCCCTATCTAGCTATTGGTATTAGCTGGTGATCTTTATATGTGCCAGTTAATTACTATTTTCTTCTTCTTTTCTTCTTAAGAATTTAGTCAATGGAATCTTGAGTAATTTGGTCAATTATATTGTCACTGGTGGGTCGATCACAGGCAAAAACACTCTTAAATCACAAACTTTATTCCTATGATCTCAAGTGTGAGCAGCAGAGAGTTAAGGGAAAACTTCAATGATGCCAATGAGTCCAGTGCTTACAAATATGTGGCAATTTGATGCTTGCTATTTTTATACCCACAAACACATAGCTGATGAGCACAGAACTAAATGAACAAGATGGAACTCGGGGAGTGTGTATGTGGGTATGACGGGGGTACTCTTACCATCATGCACATTCGGTCGCTGATAAAATTATTCAGCATGAATTGTTGATGATAATTGCACCTCTCCATGGATATGGTGCCTCTGAGTATGGTCCACTCTCAGAGTGGAGATGGGAGAGATAGGAGATGGCAGTGTTGAGAATAAAATGGAGAATGACATGGGGAAATGTTGAATAGCTGGCTTAGTGAGGGACACTATCTAGGTTGTTGCTTTTAAACAAGGAACCACCTGTGCTATGCATCAAATGCTAATACATCAGCTACTTCATTATACTGAAAAATACATCATAATGAAGTAACAATGACCAGTCTGCCTTATTTCGCAGACATAATTTAGCTTAGATAGTAGAGACAGTTTTTAATGAAGGGAAATATCTACTTTTATACAGAGATTAAATATGATTTGAGTCAGACTGATTAAAGCAACACTGGGGAAATTTGCAAATGTTAAAGCTACGCTATTTGTTACCTACATTCCCAAATCTGATGAAAAAAAATTTGATGAAAAAACAAAACAAAAAACAAACAAAAAAACAAACAAATGCAATGGTAGATGCAGCATGATTAATGCAATGTAGAAAAAAAAAAGAAAATGTAAGCTGGACGCAATTAGCTTTGTTGTTGCTATCGGTAAGTAATAACCGATTAACTCGTTTTCTTCTTCAGTATCGCATTTACTTGTCTTGGCTCTTTCAGTAAAATTGATGGTGATCCAAAGGTGATGTGCAATCAAGTTGACATGTTTCAGACATTAAATTTAGTACTCATTGGTCCGTTTAGTGCTTTGTATCGCAGCTAAATGTTATTGTTTACAAGAGTAGCATTTTAATCAGAGAATTAAATGCAAGATAAAAATTTTGCGGTAACAGTCTCTACCTTACAGATGAAGCCTCGGTCTGCCTCCTCAGCCTCATTTTAGACTAATATACCAAATACGTTATTTCATGTAAAAGTTTGGTAAATTTAGGTAAATTTTAGACATTTTTAGATTTTCAAAAGGTTCTCGGCTGATTTGCTAAGATACTAAGAGTGGCAGACTCTTGCCATCAGAAAATATTCAGCCTTGCTGATGTCTACCATGTCAGCATATTCACATGAATGGCTGTGCAACAACAAAAAACAAAACTCGTAACTTTCATTAAATTTCTACTAAAAAATAACAATTGTTCTTTTCCAAAACAATAGGACTGGTTAGCAATCCAAAATATTGTGATAAAGCGAGCAGAAGAGCCTGTAATTGCTATACATTACTGTTACGGGCGTCAGCACCAAAGACTGATGAGGACTAATTAGCTGAAGAGCTGTAGCAGGAGCAAATAAAGACTGACAGACGGATCCCGCCCCCTCTACGCCTGGATTGGCCGACGGTCTATTTGGTAATATTTGCACCAGTGACAACAATTGAGGCGACTGTGGCCAGTGGGACGCAGTTTGCCAACCTTCACCTACAACTGGACTGTGGACCAGTTTGCTATTTGGAAGTAAATCTTGAATCTTGTGTGCAGTAAGAGATTTCTTAGCGAGTGATTATTTCGTAAATCTAAAGGCAATTTAAGTTCTGGTCTGTAATATCATTCCTGTTTGAATTTCTGGTTTGTTTTGAAGTCGACAGAGATTATACTTGTTTTTGATGTTACAAGTTTAGCCAATATAGTTAGTTTCCTGAAAAGTATAGGGTCAGTGATGACATCAGTGCTTTTCAGAGTTGGTGCTCTGTTTAAAGTCCATTGTGATGGACCAAGCAGTGAAGGACAGTCAGGCACAGATTTAAAGTAAAAAAAAAAGGGTTTTTTATTTGAACCCCCAAAAAAGTTATCAAAACCAATTATTAAACAATGAATAATCTGCCACGTAAAAGAGATCAACATAACAGAACTCTATTTAAATAACTTGTGGCTAAAATAACTGAAACAAACCGAAGAAACAAATGAAACAAACTGACCTAACTAATGAGATGCAAGGGTAGACTTAAATAGTGGCCCAAATAAGAAGACACAAAGGGGTAACACACAACAACCTAACTAAACTAACAAAGCAGAACCCAATTTCCCCCCCTGTTGATTCTGGTGTGTGGTCTGGTCCAATTAGTTGGCTCCACCACGTGGCCACCAGCTGGTTCCCAAGCCAAGGGACTGGAGCCACTGAAACAACTAAAAAGAAAACAGATTATAACACCACAATATAAACAAAAATGCATGCCAATTTTAGAATATATGTGATGTTACTTATTAAAATAAACTAATGCCAAACAAAATCTGTAGGCTGGTGATCTGTAAATTAAAGCCAATATGAAAACAATATATAAGTGTGTGTGTAGTACTGTCCACTGCACGTTACCACTCCTGTGTGGCTGTAAATGCAGCCATCACATCCATAGACTTTAAACACAGTGCCAAAGATAGCAGAGTAGAAAGTTGAATTCTGTTTTTTATAGGAAGCAGCAGGGGGCCATGTTGTTGTAATTGGAAACAACATGTAAAAAAAAAAGGAAAATCCAAGCTATCACTCAGAAATTCAGGCTTACTTGAGAATCAGGTTATCAACAGGTTTATGATGCTTTCAGATGTATTGTGTATTGATGTAATTCGATCTTTTTAGATGTATTTCAAATGAATAGTAAACATTAGAAGCCCTTATTATCAGATTGTATTACACAAACCCATTAATATTTCTTTTTCAAATGAGACAAACTTGAATCTAACTGGAGAATTTACAGAAAGCCTCAGGAAGTGGAGACACAATGTAATGTAGCAGTTGTAGATAAAAGGTGTATGATTAGCCAATCACAGAATTTATAATGGCATAACAGCAGGAATGAATTGCTTTGAACACAGAAAATGCAGGTGCAGCACAGCCCTTAGGAGAGCATTCACTTTCTACTAGTGAAAATTAACAATTTACCTCATGACCAAAACCTCTGAGAACAATTCAGAGTCCTCCATCTCCCTCAGGCTGAAAGTGATTATCAGGCCTGCAACCACAGCTTCAAAGACAACAATGTTGAAAACAATGTGAAAGAAAAAAAACAACCTTGGTGCTATTATACTCCCCTAGGAAAATATCATACCAAGTTAAATTTGGATAGCACAAACAACTGTCAATTTAACTTTTGGACTTGTTAAAACTCACTGGATTGCAGTATTTACCATGTTTTATTTGCATATTTATATTACTGACCCCTTTTTCTAAACTTATTTTACCACCTTTGTTTCAAGACTTAGCACCAAAACAAACAAGCCATCTGGATTTATTTTCATGGTATTGTAGGTTAACAATGGCAATCAACACCTGGACTCAAAAATGTCAGTAGGTATGCTAAAATTAGTATTCTACTTTTTACAAAACAGTGGATTAATAGAAAAACAAAGAATAAAATGGCTTCGTTTTGCAAACAGAATTTAGAAAAGAATATATAATATCAACATATATTCTAACCTTTTCTGCAGGTCACAGAAGAAAACACAGGTAAAAGATACCTGCCAGCTGCCTGTCGCACATCTGATGGTGCCAGTAAGTTGCTGGGTCATCAGCAGTGCAAGTAAATTCTTCTCATGCACTAGTTGAAAGTTTAGTTCATTCATAGTTCACCATTGCAATGTTCATAGTTCAGTTCATTTAATTTGTTTTAACCCTCTGAGCGCCTGAGTCGCAAAATTGCAACAAGCACTAGACATGTTCCCAGAAAGAGAACATAAATCTGCTACCATGGCGGATGTAAATCAGTCGTCTACAATCTGCTGCTGCCGCACCAAAACAACCTAAGGGGAAACACTGATAGATATAGTATTAGATGGAAAGACAGTACCAGTCAAAAGGACACTCTCACCATTAAATCTAATGTGTAAATGTGTCCTCAGGATTGTGTCTCTGGTTTTTCAGATGATGTGGATCTGTTGCCTTCATCAGGCTATCTTTTCCAATGCTTGCTGGAACGATTCACAGCTGAGTATGAAGTTTTTGTTGGAAATCAGCACGTTTGCACCCAAGACCATTGTCCTCATCTGGATAGGGTTAGAGTGTCTCTTTTCCCCTACAAACAATATTGGTCATTTTCCAACTCATCTAGTCTCTATTGTACCTTGTTACCTTTGGATCCACAGCAGAATTGTGGCTCCGCTCAATGCCAACAATGACAAGCTTTATTTATAACTATGATGCTTGAATGAAACAACAAGTAAAACATAATGTAGCTGGCTTTTTTCAAGACTGTAGCCATTGACACTGTATAGGTAAAAACCTAACTCTACCTATACCATTAACTTTGCATCAATCAAACCTGTCTGAAATCATGTTAGAGAAAAATGCTGCAACAGTAGCTGCAGGAGCACAAACAAAATGAACAAAAAAGCCGGCTCTTGGAGTTCATCTTGGGGCATTGGTGTCCATTCTTGTTTCATCCTGCAAAGCTGTCTTTGTTAGCTAAAAATTATTATATGATATTGCTCTAAATATGTGCAGGAATTTCTTTAGGAGCCCCCACCTCTTTTCATAGCACCTGGTTTTGGTAGTGAAGTGAGCTACTCAAATCCACTCCACCTCCCTCTTCTGAGGTACGAACATCTTTTGCAATTGGTGCAATAGCTTAATGTAGTCATGCAAATGTAATTTTGCAGACTTATTACACTTCAAAGTTTGAAGCACATATTATCATTACCAAAGAATGTGTGGAGGGCTTTGGAACTCAAATTACCACACACCAAAAGTGATAGAAGAATACTTGATCTGCAATTTGTTTGCAAGTACTTACAAGTCAGAGTTCAGCCAGAAAAAGTTGGGCCACAGACAGTTGGGAGGGGGATCTAACTTCAATAATAAAAGTTGGATTTTTATCATGATTTTTTTTATTTTGAATTAAGTGGAAAGAAAGAAGCCGGGTTGTCCGCCAAGGCCTGATACTGTGTTATATTCCTCTCTTTCTTGCTCTCTTCTCAGTGGGTAAGAAACAGCTCTTAGTAATAATAATATAGTTGATTTATCAATTCACCATCAAACCATCATATATAAAAAAAATAAATAAATATAGGTTGTTCTTGGTCAAAATCAGCATGAGCTTATCAGAGTCAAAGCAGCATAAATATAGCTGAGAGCACAGAATGGAACACAGTTTGTTAAATGAAGAGTAATACAGAATGGAAAGAGCAAAGTGATGGGCCTCTGAGTGCAGCTAGTTAACTCAAAATACATCAATGGGCACCTCCTCTTGACTCGGCTGGTAAATTAAGGGGTTGGAATTCTCTCATGCATGGAACTGAGTTGCTTGATGGGTTTTCAGCCTCAAACTGTCAAGACAAGTGGCAAGGTAGGCAACCTTTTTCTATGCAATGTAAATTGAATATAAAGCGAACATACATGTGAAACAAACACGGTTCTCACTGTAGTATCCGTGTGCATTTGTGTATTCATGTGTGTGCTATTGGATGTTTCCGGGTGAGCCGATGGAAAATTGTCCAGAAGGTAAAGTTAGAGAGGCTTTTTATTTAGTGCACAGCTATGTAGAGCTTGTCTATTATTAATTCTGGGACAAAATGGGAAAATGGATGAAAATATTTGAAACCGCTTAAAAAAAAAAAAGAAAAAAAAAACTTTATACAATCAGAGACTTAAGTAACTTTCCATTGCTCTAAAAACGTAATCATAAGGAGAAAAAAAAATTATGTGTTTCTATTGTGATTTCCAGCAGCAGCAGATTTATCCAACAGCTGGGAACCGCAGAATGAAATCTGCAAGGGCTCATTTGTGTTCAATATGAATTTAATGCTCAAATGCATTTCTGAAAGTAGAAGCAATTAACAGGCTAATTATCAGGACCGTGGAGAACATTCTAATCAGGGAACAGAGCTTAAGTGAAATAGTGTCGTCGACACTCACTGAGTGGTGAGCACGAAATGTCTTTGACGGGTGCAACCCGGACTTGACCTTTGTCAAAAACTTGTGAAAGTGATTAAGTATCTTTGGAAATGCAATGAGTTCTGCATATACAGCATCCAAAGTAGAGGTCATGAAGTGTAAGTTGTAATTATCCTTATTCTGAATTACATTTATAGTGTAATATTGAGCATAGAAAGATTTGGACAGACACCTTACACCCTCATTTTTAATTTATTTATTTTCTTTATTTCTTATTTAAATTTTGCTTGGGTGATATTCTGATATATCTATGCTCACTCATTTTAACTGTGTTTTGATTTGATTTAAATTGCATTAATATATTTTTTTTTTTTTTCAGTGGACCAAAATACCAAGTAAAATTTAATTCCTCAAGTACTACTAAAGGCACTTCGATAAATCCCCAGAAAGGAGTGTAAAAAATGTAGAATATTAGGAGAAAGCAACATACTGAAGAGAGCTGGGATCAGACACAATGTTTTACCAAAGCTTTGAAAAATGGTATGTTTTCACCTTTATAACAGTAAAAATGGTACATGGTCTTCGTACATGATTTTTACCCCACTTGCCAGCAGGAATACCTGGCAAATAGTTGGGGCCCCAAAGCTAGATGGGCTAAAGTTACCAAAAGTGATTTATTGGTGCCTTTTGAGCTGGATCCTTGATGTATTTCCTAACATTTTAGGTTATTTTTCTGTTAGATGACTACACAGAAGCTGGCTTTTGACTCAAAATAACAACACCCACATCTTTCATTAAGTGTGTTGATTTCTTTTGACCTACCAGATGATTCAGTGGCAAGGTGAAAAGTTGAGCTTCGGATGGAGACTGTATCTATTAAGACTTTAATGAAAACACTTGACAATGTCTAGAAGAGCATCAGGAGTAGACACAAACTAAATAAACCAGACCTAAAGGGAAAATTATCATTTCACTTCCCAATAGCTTTAGTTACAGTCTGAGCCCATAGAATATGTATAAAAGCCTTGTATAATTTCATCTCATGGGAACAAATAATGAATTATTATTATATATTCAAACCCTAAAGGTATGCAATGATGTACTTATACATCTTGTCCACAGAGTAGCTATTTTGGTAGTCACTGCAGGATAAATATACTAGCCTCTTGGCAGTAGCCTATTGCATTTAGCTGTAAATTTAGTTAAGCCTGATGGACTTGACTGTGTTTTGTCCATAATTTACCTTCTCTCATTTTCATAGCAGCCATGAGCCCTGGAGAAATAGTTAAACATGAGCATCAGCGTGATGCAATGTTCTCTCTGTTCATTTAGCTTTGCAAACATGAATAGCCAGCTATCAGATGTCAACATCTATCTCTTCATTATGTCATTACAAATCCTGTGTGAGTCACTCCCAGCAGTTGCTTGGGATCACATTCTCTGTTCAAACACAATGCACCTCATATAATCTGTCGGACAAAAGAAACACTAGCCATTTTCATATAATCGAAAATTAACCAAATAAGTGGAGAAAAAGCATTAGAGGGTGGCTTAATGGTATATCCACTTATTGGTCTAAAGTAATGTAAAAATGTAGTGTAGTAATGGAACAATATCTATATTTAGGTGTGACTATAAGTTAGTCTAATAAAAAAGCCCACAAAGGGGGGAAATGAAAGTGACACCTCTTCAATCTTTGTATGACTGAAATTATATCACACAAGCATACTTGAGAGCTGATTATATGAGACTGTACTTTGAAATCACAAGTCAAACGATAATGCATTACCCATTGTGCTGTTACATAAGTCCATATGGCATCAAAGCTGGTTCAGGTGTGAAAATGGTGGCAAAAACTAGGAGAAATGCTTCGACATGCCCACAAAACCGCTGTAGTATATACTACAAGGCTGTGGGGTCTCTAAAAAGTATCACTCCAAAGCTAGAACAAAACGCATGCCCAGAACAAGGCTCACTGTGTGTTGCAGTAATTCACTTGGAAAAAGAGAAGAGAAGATGGATTGAGGATTTACTGCAAATCAAAGGAGAAACATTTGTTTGGACTAATGAAAAAGTCAAGCTTCTTTTTCAAGTAATGCTGGACTATACAATGAAAAAAAACTCGAGGAAGGGTGGATTGGGAATCGGCACGTGTTTGTCACATTGGCGCCATATCCTCCAGTGGTGTTAAATTTTGCGGAATTTCCCACTCAATTAAATCGATTTCCCCGGATTATCCTAGTGTGAATACCTCCTTAAATACTAAAGCTTGTTACATCCTCCGCAAGAACTTTGTTTTTGTTCTTAAGGCCACTAGAACAAAATCATGTAATTTTGTTCTTGTGGATCTAATCTTGTGGCTTGTTCTGGATGCATCAACTTAGCAGAACATTGTTCTCGGGGTGCTCCGAGACGTTTTAGTGATCGGTTGGACCTTTGAAGTGGGCATCGTTAACGTGAATAAATTTGAAGCGGAACGTTGTCACTTCCTTTTTTCCCATTATGCGAGGTTGAACGGATAGTTTTAATGAACAACTATTCGAGGTGGTAAGAAAGTACAAAAATGTGTTCAACGTATGTGGCTTTTAAAGACAGAAACTACCACGTGCACAACACCACCCTGACACAGACAAAGTTTCTTATTTAATATGAGATCACTGAGTCAATCTTCATTGCACATAAAAACACGAACATGCCTTCCTGCAGTAATCCCTGCCTTATCATGGAGGAAG
This sequence comes from Rhadinocentrus ornatus, assembly GCA_037177495.1. Taxonomy (NCBI): domain Eukaryota; kingdom Metazoa; phylum Chordata; class Actinopteri; order Atheriniformes; family Melanotaeniidae; genus Rhadinocentrus; species Rhadinocentrus ornatus. The sequence goes on from JBAMHW010000027.1 coordinate 13,710,838, forward strand.
CTTCTTGTGGAGTATGATTGACCGGACCACTACAACTTATTTTTTTCTTTTTTTTGTTCTTGTTCTCGCTCCTTGTGGAGTATGTAAGAAGCTTAAATAGATAAAATTAAATCTACTGGACCACCCTTCATATTGAAAAGTTAATGTCATTTTACGCATTTAAATACAATGCTAAGGGGTCCTGACTTAAGGAATGAAACAAACCTTTGCAAAGTGCTTTTATACAGTTCTTCAGACACATGACTGTTTTAGCTTTCCACTGCCACATGGGAGTAGAGCTCAGCTATGTTACTGGTTTTTGCTTGGACATGCTCTGCATGGTTATCTTTTTGAATAACTGCATGTCTGTCCATTTGTGTTAATAAAATTACTCAAAATCCTTCAGTCTGCAGACACATACCGCTACACAAATGGATACACAAGGTAGAGTAAAAAGAGCTTGGTAAATCCAAAGAGCTGGAAATAAAATGGCTGACCATGTTCTATTCAACTTCCATGTTTTAGAAATTAAAAATACGTGTCGGTTGCTGTGGTTCGTCCTATGGGGGTGTGTGTTCGTTAGAGCTGGGTATCGATTCAAATTTCAAGAATCGATTTGATTCTTAAGATTTAGAATCAATTATCACTAGGGCTGGTATCGCTTCAAATTTCAAGAATCGATTCGATCCATCAAGATCAGTTCTGATCCGATATAGATTCGGGTCAGTGTTATTACAACAGTTTTTTAGCTATCACCTGAAATATATTACTTTGTAGTACTACAATATTTTAATACTAGCATTATATTGACATTCAACCACTATTTAATGAAGTATTTGTAGTTAAAGATGGATGTAAGGACCAATCCCCCTTGAGTATTGACACAATTGCTTTCACAAACATGCTGTGGGCCAGAATTACTGTACAGATCCAGGGCAGCCAACAGACCCTGTTAGTGTATATCTGCACCTGCAGAGGTGTATATACCTGCAGCAATAGACTGCTATTGGGACACTAACCTGATGCATTATTAAAAATTTGATATTAAGAATACAAATGCAATTTTATTTCAACATAGGGCTGGGTATTGTCACTAATTTCCTGAATTGATTTGATATTGATTCATTAAGAGCTAATTATGTAACATTTACAGAAAACTTTAATTTGTGAACCACCATATCAATACAATGTTTCCCAGATTTAGAGCCATAAATGCTGGTACAGGGAAAGAAAAAAACAGAAAATAAATACAGGACAGAAAAAAAAGTCCTGATTAAACTGTTCTGAGTCACTATAAATATTCGTTAAGTTCAGATCTCAGATAACGTGTTTATGTTAATATAACTTACAAAGAATATTGGATCCATTTAAATTCGTAATACGACTTACAAATTCCTTCATTGACGGTAGATTCAGCTTGATCAGCTGTGCGCGTTCTCGTGACGAGCATGTCGATATCGGTATAACACCAGAGCAGGAGAAATACTCCCCATCTGCTCCTCACTTGAGCAAGATGCTTGCATCTCCACCAGCCTGAAAGACTCAAGAAAACTCTCATTGATCTGTCTGATTTCATTTCTGTGTGTGTGTGTGTGTGTGTGTGTGTGTGTGTGTGTGTGTGTGTGTGTGTGCTCTGACAGTCGTGGACACAGGGATCAGGTGCAGCTATAACATGCCGTCATGTAGACCAGATAAAAAGCATCAGATTGTTTACTGTTTGATAAAAGGACAAAGTGTAAACCTGTTATAGATGAAATGTGACTTTAATTGAGCATATTAGATTTATTTGAAACTACATGCGGGGTGACATAACTTTCTGTTCAACGTGGTAGTGACCGTTAGCATTAGCTGCTAATACGAGTGCTGGATCTTAGCGTTACCTGGTAATATGAGCGGTAAAATGCTGCAAAGTACTTTAGAGGTAAATGTAATTCACACTGGTGAGGTAAAACATCTGAACTTGACATTATCTTGGTAAGAGAAGTTGATTTTGGATGGAGGCAACACAGGAAACCAGTTGTGTGTGTATATATGCTAAGATCTCGCCGAACCTTGGCAAGTCACACGAGAGTAGGTGACTTGGGTATATTTAATTTGAATCAATTAAAAATTGATAATTTGATATTTTTATCAATTTTTATATATTTTAATGTTCATTGTTGTATTTCACATCATGCTTTGTGGAACAACTTTTTTTGTGTTGCAGTCTAAGTGAAATGTATGCGTGATTCATTGATGCTCTCCCTGCTTGGGTCAATAATTGGATTTTGTGTGACTACTCATATTTTGTGTCATTGTTGATTTATTCCAGTGGAGAGTCTAAGAATAGATACTTTCTTTTTGTACATATTACGAAGTTCCTTTTGAGGCAAATCTTTTAACTGTATTATCAATAAATGAAACTTATTTGACGTGACTTTGCTAAACTTGAAGTTTTACTGAATGTCTACTGTTTTAATGTAGAAGAGCAAGTCTTAGCAGATACACAACATCAATAACAGTTTCAAAGGAGGTACTAAAAGAATAGTTTTTCACCAAATATAAGTTATCTCTTCTGTATTTTGGCAGAACATCATGACCAAACAGTGACGTTAGCCAAGTTTAACTCAAAGCTGACCTCGAATACTGCATAAAGGCAGCATGGGAATGCATAACGCACAATAAATGCAAATTTGAAGATAACTTTCAACTAATATTTTACATTTATTTTGTTTTTATCTCGACATATTGGGAAATTATTAAGTATATTTTTGCATATTTAATTTCTGGTTACAGTGCTGGTAGCTTTGCCCAAAATATATTCATGTAAGCATGTCCCTTTTTTGACGTCATAACAAAAAGCAAGGTGCTGTCATTTTATCTTTAAAACAGTTCTACATTGAGCATCTAGCCTTTCATTACAAATCAGTTTCATTAGACTAACAAGCTTCAGGGATCTTTTTTCCCCTTCATCTGGCAGATTCAGGCTTCATCTCCCTAAAAATTCTTCAGATAATAAAGCACCAGGGACACAATTAAGTAGACAAGTATATATGCCTTTGAGTTAATTGACTGATTTAAAGAAGGTAAGTATACAGCATCTTATCTGCTTGGCTACTCATACTTACTAGCAGGATATGCACATTGGGACATAATTTGTCTTTTGATGGTGCATACATTGACCTGTTGTAGTGCATGGAAGTAAACAGAAATTTTAAATGCTGAGTAATACATTTTAAAAAAATTAATATCCCCTTTTATGACAAATTTGCTGCTAGCTGGGAGACTATTTGGTCTCAGCAGCATAGAAAGAGTCAATGAAAGTCTTTTTGCAATCCCAATTTAGTATTCCATTTGGGCACAATTTTTCAAATCAATATCTAATTAAACATACATTTGCAGTTTGGCTTACATCACCTTCTGTCAATTATTATAACTTTGCATTTTATACATTTGATATGGTGTTGACTTATATTATGGATTTCAACTCGCGCACACACTTTGCCTAAAGTTTTGTAGTTTTAATTTAGACTTGGGAAAAGGTTTTTCTTGTACCAGAATGTCTGTATTTACTTAGTGTTTATATTTGCAGCAGAGAAAACAAGGCTCCCTTAGCACAGGCAGACTTTGGATCATTATTTACCGCATGTCACTGATTATTCTGTTATGCCTACATGGACAGAGTCCTGATTGTTTTTTTTGTTTTTTTTGTTCTGAATATTGAATCACATTTCAGTGGCAATTCTGTGATAAAGTACTTTCCCCTCTGTGGGATCGATTAAGTAATGCCACTACCTCTAATACATTATAAATGCCTGCCTTTTCCTTATGTTACTGCTAGACACAAGGCATGGTTTTAAATAGATTGTCCAGTGCAGTGACTTTGTATGTACATGTAAAGCAGGATTTGTTTACATTCTCTGACAGTGTTAAATAAGCTAAGACAAAGCAAAAGCCAACCAATTGATTTTTCAGATGTGTAAAGCGTAGATAAAAAAAAAAGAAAATAGCAGTTGCATGTAATTCTGCCCAACATGCTTTCTGAATTTTCTCTTAATGCTTGCTAATATTGATTGTGAATTTTTATAAGCCCAAATAAGATTTTTTTTTAAAAAACAACAGTGATGGAAGTACAATTATGGGTCTATCTTGAAGCCCTATTCTCTGATTGTTTCTATCTACAAATCCCCAGGTCATTAAAAGACTGCAGGGAAAAGGAAAAGATGTACTTTGTTTGACTAAAGTTGCTATCAGGGCTGCATATGAATAAGTCTCTTTCTATCCAGATCAGCATGCCATTTGGATGCCCCCATTGCAGTCTCATCAGCATTCAGATAAAGTGAGTCAGACACTTCCTGCTGTAGAAAACTGTCTGTAACACTTAATGTCATTAAGGAACCCAGATCTGACACTGAGTGAATGTTTCCACAATGAGATATTGTTTCAGGATTTCTTTTCTATTTTTTTTTTTTTAATGTCATTATGTTTGTGCCCCCATACTTATCAATATGGATGTTTGAGCCAGGCTATAAAAGAAAAAGCTATAATGATATTGTATAAACAATTAGCTGTAGCTATTGCTTTGCATTACAGTGTCTGCAGCTTGAACGTTGGTTTGAGGTGCAGAAATATAGCTTGTTCATTGTGATTCAGGCTACCTACTGTGAAGCGTTTCCATTCTCCATTTGTAAGTAAAAATAGCAGACCTGTGCATGTCTAATAATTAATTGCATGCTTATTAGGACACCTGTACAATAATACACTCGACTACCCAGAAGTTTGAACCCTATTCAATTAAGTTTATATCCTGCCGCCTCCAATCCTAGACAGGAATGGTGTTATATACACAAGCTCTCCTGGAGTTGATTTAACTTGGAAGAATTCCTTATGAGCTTTGAAGAGTTTGAGATTTTTGCGAGCTGCTGAAGATGAAGAAGGCCTTGCATCTTCGCTGCCCTATTAAATTTTCTTTTTTTTTTTAATGTACTTTGTCTCCTTTGCCAACATCCCCAAGATAAAATGAATTGCGCCATTGGATTAATGCTGCTGTTCCTCTTGGGGTCTTTTCTAAGCTTTGGTGACAGTGTTTTCCATAAAGGTAAAAAAAAAAAAGTACCATTCAATATAATGCTGCTTTGATGTTTTAGCTTTTGGTCATGGGCACTAACCTTTTTTTTTTTATTACATTAAAGAAACTTTATATAACCAACAGATTTAAAACAACAGGAATACGGACATAGTATGTCAAATTAATAGGAACTTAAAAAAATTGTAGTTAAAGCTGCAGTGTGTAAGAATTACTCCATCTAGTGTTGCACTAACATATTATAAGCAAGGTCGCCTGCTGGTATAACTTCTGTGAAGAGTAACAATTGAAAACTGTTGCAACGTAGCTTTCCTACTGTAGGCTAACTAACAAATTAGCCGTTTCTGCCGTTTTATATAGCAAG
>JBAMHW010000027.1:13734659-13753067 GCA_037177495.1 Rhadinocentrus ornatus
TACCAAATATTAACATTGATTTTCTCAGGTGTTCAAATACTTATTTGCAGCTGTATCATACAAATAAATTGTTAAAATATCATACATTGTAATTTCAGCACCTACAATGAAAATTTCAGACCCCTCCAAGTTTCTAAGTGGGTGAACTTGCAAAATAGCAGGGTGTTTAAATACTTATTTTCCTCACTGTATAACAATGTCCTAAGTTAAGAAATCAGTTCTAACATTGTCGGCTGGCCTGTGTTAACTTGTCTCATGGCTGTCTGAACTCCTGCAATTGTAGTGAACAGCTGTGTCTTCTCATCGATCTGAGTGTCCGTCATTCATTTGAGTAATTTTCCTAACAAAACATTAAAAACATTTTCTGTTGTGTGAGGCAAAGGACTTGTTTTATACAGATCTAACTCTCCTAGATATCTGTCGCATATTGCTGTTACAAGATGCTGCAAAGCTGGTTGCACTTTCCACAGCAATGTCTTACTCCTTAAGAAGTAGTCTTCCCTGTCTCTTCTTGTAGATGTCTCTGTGTTGTGTTTCCAGTCCAGTCTGTTGTGCAGCTGAACTCTGAGGTATAATGTATTTCTCCACCTTCACCTCCTCTCCCAGGATGTAAACAGAGTTTTGTTTACTCTGGTTTCGCCTGAAGAGAACAATCATCTCTTTTGTTTTACTGTGTTCAAGATGAGGTGATTATCTCTGCACCATCTCTCAAACTGACTGACCAGTTCTCTGGTACTCAGGTTCTTGTCCTCCACAACTGCAGAGTAATCAGTGTATTTCTGTAGATGACAGGACTCAGAGTTGTGTTGGAAGTCTGGAGTGTACAGTGTGACGAGAAATAGTCCCCCATGCTGCTCCTGTGCTGCTGACCACTACCACAGACACAAAACCTTTCAGTCTCACGAACTGTGGTCTCTTTGTTAAGTAATCATAAATCCAGGTGGTTGTGGAGGTCTTGATCATTCCAGATGCTGTCCACACAGAATATAATCTTGCACACACTCAGTCATGCCATTGAAATCCTCTCCATGTGGTACACAGATTACTCTACAGCTAAAGCTTCAAAGCACCCTCTTAGAGCATCTTTAGACCAGGTTTTAATAGTCAATGTGATGATTGGTTGCTGCTGAACGATGGGTTTGTAGGTGGAGATGAGAGGAACCAGATTATGATTTGACATTTCTAATTTACGCAGGGCAGAGGAGCTGGATGCATTTTTAACATTTGATTAAATCAGTCCAACATCTTATTTTCTCTGGTGGAGCAGCTGACCATCAGTTGGAATGTTGGTAATGTTGCAGAGAGGGAAACGCTAATGAAGTCTCTAGATATAACAATGAATTAGGATACTGTGTTTGTAGACGCTGTGAGATACCTTGAGGCCTTTGTAGCACCACAAGCTCATCCATTTTGTTAGCTAGCGATCTCACGTTACCCATCAGAATGGTTGGAAGAAATCTGAATCTCATCTGTTTTTCTCTCCTGCCCTGCATCCTCTTTGCATCCTCTTCAATCCTTTGTAATTTGGTGTGTTATTTTGCTGATTAATTTGGCTTTGGAGAGCTTAATCAGTTGATCCTGCTGGTAAACAACTTTTCTATTACCATGGAAATTTATAACAAATCTTGAAAGAGACAAAAGTACACAGAAATCACTTGATCACACCCTCCAAACCATAATGAAAGAATCTTTAAATGATTTTCTTGAAAAAAAAGTCATTGTATCTTTTTTTTCCCCTTCTTCTTTTTTAACCTGTCATGTCCAGCATCATAGTAAGCAGAATAATAGTCTAGTTGCTGTGTTGTGAGCTTTGCCAAGGGGAGGCTTATGGGTATAAGGCTATAAGGTATAAGGTAAACTGATTGTGAGGGTGTGGCATGACAGCCCCCCCCCCCCCACACACACACACACACACACACCGTAAGGTGATGTGTTCCTTACATTGTGAAATAGTTTTTTTTGGTTTGTTTTTTTGCTCAAGTTGTTATTTCTTTTGGGAAAAGTCACAATCTCTCTCTGAGGTCTTGCTGGGTGTGGCTTCATGGATTGCACACATGAGGGCAGCCTAAGGACCCAAGCTTCTAGAGATTGTCCAATAATCACCTTAAATAAATAAAGTTTTGTTTTATGTCAATGTTACTTTTACTTTTCTGTTTGTGTTAAGTTTATTGAGTCACAATGTATGTAGTTCATAAATAATTTCTGGGAAGTTATGTTGTATAATAATAGTTTATTTATATTTAGAAAAATCATGGACACCATCTTTCTGTAAGATGGTTTAACTGAATATGATTTGTGTTGGTGTAACACGGGGGGAGAGATGTGAAGCAGGTTAAATGATACTGCTGAAACCAACTGTGGTGATGCCTGCTGTGAACCACCCTGCTATTGGTGAGCTGTTTGTAAATAAAAAAAAGACACTTCCATAACATCTACACTCCTACACTGATTTATTTATTTAATTCGAAATAGGGAAACTATGTAATCTTGCTGGACCTGACTGGAAGGGACAGAAAAAGGAGAAAGACAGCAGAAAGAAGCAAAAGTGAAAGAAGAAAGAGGAGACAAAAACACCACAGACAGAAGGCAACAACCTTTCAATCCACACTATCACCAGACAAACTGCTACATTTGTACATAAACACACCAGCAAATTTTCTACGGCTTTTACAGAAAAAAGAGCTGCCAGTGATCAAGAGTTCTTAAAAAATAACCAAATCAAAAATACACATCACCAACGTATCACAACAACCGAAGTACCAGATACAAACTCAAAGAAGAAGAAAAAAAGAATATCTCTTAGTGTATAAACCAATTGGACAACTCAGTGACTGTGTCAGCGTGTGGAGTATGAGGAATGAGGAGTGATCAGTGATGAGGAATGATGAGTGAAATCATGCAAATGGGACCACTAGGCAGACTAGGGCAGCCCAGAGACCCGGGCCATCAGCAGCAGCCCCGAAGCACAAACCCAAGCTACCCCACCCCTAAGACGACCCCAGCCCCACCTGGAGGATGGTAGAAGAGAGCCCCAGCCAGAGCCCCCTGTGGTCTTGGGGCACAGGCCCCAGTGGGCCGACATTGCCAGCCGCCGGCCCCGCCATCCAGGGCAGCCCAAGCGAAGGGTCCAGGGCCCCAAGAGCCCAGAAGCTCTAATTCTCCATATAGGAGATCCTTGGAGTTGTGTCCATTATGCTAGCACATACTTCGCTATTTCAGCTGGGTGTTCATGCTGGGAATTCCTCATCTTTGACACTTTGTCCAAACAGGTGATGTATAGGATTCATGGAAGGTGCTGTTCGGTTTTCACTACAACGGGATACTGTTACAGATCTTCAGTCATACTAAAAGCTTTGTTTTCTTGTATTCTAGTACAAACACATTATACCAAAAATAATAATAATAATAATATTTTTTTTTAAAGGTCAATAATAAAGAAACAATAACCACCTACATGGACCGATTCAGAGCAGACCCCATATACACTTAAAGGGGGGGCATTGTATAACCACATACTTCAGCTCTTTACAGTAGATATTCCATACAATTAAAACTCTGTGAGAGTTTAGCAGCAGTGTTAAAATTGTACTAAGAAAGTGGAATGCAAGCAAACGCTTTTCTCCAAAATAAATTAAAAAATACTCAACTTTTTTATGTTTAACACAAATGGATGGTTTGGCATGTGAGCCGCTATGTTCAGTGGGTGGGCCAGCATTGTTCATTCATGATAAATGTGTATTACATGCATGAGCTGCTCTAAATCGATTAAACATGGGTTGAAAATGCTTGTTGGCTCCAACAGAACTCCAACAGTACTGCTCTGCCAATACAAAGCAAACAAAAAAGCAGACAAACTGGTCCTAGCATGTGTGGAGTTTTGATGTTAAGGCTACTGTTTGTTGCTCTTCTTCGTTCCTGCCATTAAAACAGTCTTTTCAAATCAATAGTTGCTGAAAGGTACCTTTTCCATTTAAGGAAAATCTGTCTTTGTGGTGAAATTGCTGCAGGGCACACTATGGGGTGGAAGAGAGACCTTAGCCAATACATCATCTTCTTTCCCTCCCTGTTCCCTAGTCCTTTTCTTCTCACATATTGTATCATGTGCAGGCGCACACACAGTTCCTGACATTTCTGATTACAGTGATTACCATGCAGTGAAATGAAGTCATTTTTTTGTTCCCAAATAACAGATTGTCAAAGAAACAAATGAATCTGCTCCCACCAGCAAAGCGAAACAGACATATTATTTTCAATTTTCAATTTATTTCCTCGTGAAGGCTGCTGTCGTGTGAGGCTGCCACTCACCCAATTGTTTTTTTTCTAAGTATTGTTTTAGCAATCAAGCAGTGAGATGTAACCACAGTTTGTCAGAGGGAGATTATTTTTTATTTTTATTTTTTTTTCTAGTTGCCGGTTTTGCACACTGATTTCTTTAAACATTTGCTGTGTGTTTATAGAAAGTGACATGACTGGTGTGTAAAACGACAAAGTCACCTGTGGAGACTTGAGACTTCCCATGTTGTCTTGGTTCAAGGCCGAGATTGAATCTTTCTTAGATTCATAACCAGGATGCTGCAGAAGAGAATCTTGGCTTACTCCCTTATTTAAATGAGATTTGTTTACTCCATCTTACTGTTTTATACTAACCACCAATCAGCCATAATATCATGACCACTGACAGTTGAAGTGAAAATCATTTGTTATCTCATTACAAAGCCACCTGGCAGTGGGTGGGATCCATTAGTCAGCAAGGAACATTCTGTCCTTGAAGTTGATGTGTTTGTATCAGAAAAAATGGGGTTTGAATGTGAGCAATTCTTAACAAAAAAAAAAAAAAAAAAAAGAAGAAAAAACTGTTATAGCCAGACAGCTGCATCTTATTTCCAAAAAGGCTTATATTGTAGGATGTCCCAAGCCTGGAAAAGACGAAGGATGGAAAACTGGTGAACCTGAGACAGAGTCACGGGCAGCCAAGGGCATCGATGCACGTGGGGAGCATTGTTTAGTCCAATAAAAGAGGCCGTCTGGTTCCAAAGGCTTCAAATGCTGGTTTTGATAAAATATGTCAGAACACACAATGCATCAGTTTGTTGAATAAGTGGCTGTGCAACTGCAGATCAGTCAAGGTGACCATCTGACTTGTGCCCACTGCCTACAATGGGCATCAGAGCTGGATCACAGAGTTTGGTCAGACAGGTCATCTTTTTGATGACATCATGTGCTCTGTGTTTGTTCTGGGCTAGGAATGTTACAATTACTTGATGTCACAATTAATCAAGGCATAAACCTTTTTAGTCACAAGGTTTATTTTTTCTGACATTGTCTGACATGAAAGAATACCCAAAACTAAACAAATGAAGTATATATCCACAACTACAAGGGTTCTATGTAAAATGCTGTTCTTAAAAGAAAGCAGAGGCATGTAAGGTTACTATAGAAAAATTAAATTCACTTGGAACACAGTAGAAAAACAGCATTTTTCTCTAAGAAAACAAACTATTGAGTAGAAAATAACCTTTGAATCATAAAATAGAAGCCCAATTAGGTTTGTAAAATAATATCCAATGAGTAACAATATAGTATGGTTCACAAATGTTCAACAATAGAAGCTAAAAAAAAGTGAACCTGAGCAGTTTTTCATTTGTTTTAACAGCATTATGTCCAGGCGGGAAAGTATGGCAGATGGATAGTTAAGCCCTCCAAACCAATGGATTAACTAATCCTTGTTGGATTATTTTGGTTATGGAAAAATTGAGCAAGGTGTCATTGTGGAGCTTGTCCAACCTGTAAATCTTGCCATAAAATGCTGTAGTCAAAGGAGGAAATACAATGAGCATGTTTTAACTCTGCCTTAAGATGTCTACCCTTCCTGATATAGGCTTTAATGTCCCCTGGAATTAAAAAAAAAAATAGATGGATGTTTCATCCCCTGCTGGATGACCACCTGGTTTAGTGTAGTAAGAGAAAAGGTAATGATCCGTAACTCATGTTAAATGTCAATGTTTAACGTAATTGTGATATTCAATGTTCTGTCATTTGCGATTCTCTAGTTGTGTACGTTAGGCAGCTTTCACTGAATGTTACATTATACCGATGGAAAAACTGATGAAGTGAAAATATTTTTACATAGTTTTGCTGTTCACATATGACTAACCTGTTGTTGATATATTTTCTTTTGTTATTCATGAAGAAGAAACCTTATTTTATTGCTGATTTGTGATCTTGTTACTTCTTTTATTTTGACTGTTCCGATAGTATTTATGTTTCAAACAGCAGCTATACCGGTACCGGGTCCAGCAGCTGTAGGCATAAGTTCATGTGTGTAAAAACTTACTTTAGTGATGTGGGGATATTTTATTTCTAATGTTTCTCAAACAAGAAGGTCCTAAAGCCACTTAATCAACACTCCAAGTGCATTTTGTAAAAAAAAGTATTTGCTTTATAACAAATTTAAAATTTGTATGGAGCAAAAACGGCATCAACATGAGCAACACATGAAACAAAACAACGTGTGATTCGTTCACTTTACTCCAAAACATTGGTTATCAAATTAAACTAAAAAAGCTGCACTTTCAGATGATGCCAAGCATAATCTTATCTTACCCAACCATCTCATGTCAGTCTCAAAACAAACACAAAGCCAACCTTTGCATTTCACAGCCAGCGCATCAGATTGCATGTTTATCACAATACGTCACCAAAAAAAGTCTATCCACACTGTTCTTCGACTAAAATTCACAGCATAGTCCATAATAGTAAAACTGCGGCATTCGTTTCATATACTGTACTACCATTCACAGCCATCTTGTCGATTTCTCGTGGGTCCTGGTCAAAAAGTTTGGTCAAATTCTACATCTCGTGAGCTTTCAAACAATACCTTACACTTTACTGAGACTTCATGCATCACATATATATCTTTGAGTGTATCTGTGATGCACAGTGGCGCACCATCCAGAGCAAATAAAACGGCAGCCATTTCTTTCATAGATTTAGACTTTACTCATTTACAACGAAGCCAAAAAGTGATCAGCATGGCCAAGAGACGTAAAAAAAAATAAAAAATAAAAAATAAATGAATAACACCCTTCTTAAAGGTCACAAGTAAACACAGAAATGTAGTTATATCCAGATCTGTAGCTAGCAGCGATGCTAATGCTAACTATGACTTATTTTATATTTATTGATTATACACTGTGCACAGTGGTAAAAACTAATGATATAGTGGCTAAATGCCAGGGCCAAATTGTGAACTGTATACACAGTATTTTGTTGCCAGATTCCCTTCCAAGAAGTAAAATACCTTTGTGGCACACTTTGACACAGTTTGGGTATAAAAGTGGCTAAATACAGCCCGTAGTTGTAGTCAAGGTGTTGCTGAATGCAGATAGAGGTCCTGTAGCCTTTTACGTCTTTTTTCTCTGAGAGAAATTCAGAGGTTATATGAAGTAATTATTTATTCTTTACAGAAGATTTTGCTGAAAGGAGAATTTTTATTACTTTACTTTGTTGCTTATTATTTTCGCATGTGGACATCAAACAATAGAAATAAATTAAACTTAGACTTTTGAGTGTTCAAGTGATTTTACACATTTATAGTGTGTGAAAGTAACATAATAATTGTGATTATTTGGCTGACAATAATCATAGCAAGAAAATCCATAAAGGGGACATCACCACTTTGGGTACCAGGCTGCATTGTGGAAAGTAGGTAAGCCAGCAGTGGCAGTGTACAGTTTTGATCAAAATTCTGGGGGAAAACTTGGGTCCGTTTATTCAAACGGATGTCACCTTTTAAATTGCTCTCACTGACCAAATACATACAAATACATGTCAGTAGGATAATGTGCCCTGCTACACTGCAAATCTGTTTAAAAAAATTGTTTATCAAATGCAATAATTACTTCAGAGCGTTGACTTTGCTTCCAGTTTATCCAAATTGCAGTCCAATTGAGCATCTGTAGGTAATGCTGGACAAAAAAGTCACATTTTTTTCTGCGGCACACCCTAAATCAAACTGGTTTTAAAGGCTCTACTAATGATGGCTTACAACTGCTTACTTTCACATTTCTAGTCCAGAACCATGGCTTTATAGATCAAGACTGTTTGTGGGGAAAAAAGGATGTTCTTTTTATTAGTCAGTTACTGGTTGATAGTTGTGTATTCCATTATTAAAACCCAAATAACTTACATACTGAGAAATAGACTTGGATAGACACATAGTTAATGGATGTCACCATATTTGAGAACTTTTAGGCCATCACAGATGTGCCGGTAAAAGTTGATTTTAATGGTTTATTAGTTACATTAGAACTTATTAGAAATTATTACATGTCCTGTTACACAATAATCTATATTCAAAGAAAACTCATGATATCTGTAAATAAATCAGTGGGAAAAAAAAGAGAAAAGAATTTGCAGTCAGTACTGGGAATTGTCATGTTTCACCACTTTATTCCTTGTGTGTTTGGTTTTGATCTGTTCCTTGGTTTGTTTTATTTTTATCTGGGTTTATAGTTTGGTGTTTTCAGGGTTTGTCTGGTGATCATGGTTTAGAGTTTTGGTTTATAGTTCTGGGTTTTGTCATGTTTAAGTTTTCCCTTATGTGCTGTGTTTTCTGTCCCTTGCCCATTAGTTCACCTGGTTTGATTTAGATTGACTTCACCCGTTCCCAATTAGTTTCCCTGTGTATATATGTCCCTTGGTTTCAGTTTTGGTTGTGAGATCCTTGTGTATGCCTGAGCATGTGTGTTTGGTTCATCCCTGTCCTGAGTTATTTAAAAAAAACCTTGTCACGCGCACCATTTTGCCTCCTGCCTGATACTGCCTGCATTTGGGTCCTCATCACCACCTCCCATACATGACAGGAATTTCTCTATCAAGAAAGGCCTTGTTACAGAGACTCAATAAAATATCCATGAAACTGGTGACACCAAGGCAAAACTATTCCTTTGCAAAATGCAATGGAGAGCAAACAATTGATTTCATACTGAGACTTATCCTTTATTCATTGCATGGATAAGGGACTAGCAAACTACAGCCAACTTGTATGATCACAAAATCCTCCAACAAAGCGATATGAAAAACATGAACCATAACTATGGCCCACTCTGATAATGTCTTATCCATAAGTTATTTCAACACAAAGCAAATACAAATTCAATTCAGTTAAAACCCTTAGGGCTTGTGTGTTTTTTCAGCTTTTCTTGTTATGCTTCGCACAATCGGAGAAAAAAAAATGTATTAAAGATCTTTTTATTTTTTTGCTATTTTATTTTCTTTTAGTGTCAGTATATCCTCAACATGCTTCACTGCAGTTTCATCACCACCACATTCAGCGTTCAGTAAATGTCAATACAGAGAAAAGAATTGTCTTTCCAGAGATTCAGCTCTTAGAGAGTTAAAGTATTGGATTGTTTTGCCTTGATTACATTACTGTATATAACAGCCTATTACATATAAAAAATTTTATTTTTTTTTTGCAGACAAGATATACAAAAGAACTGCCTAATGTCCTTCAATGTGCTTTCAATCACCCTGTTGTAGAACAGAGTGCTGGTACAATTAAAAGCATCCTTTGTTCCAGTTTCTAAACCAGCCACCATATCTGGTCTCCATAACTTCAAGCCAGTTACCCCCAACATAAAAAACCATGAGATACTGAAGAAACTAGCCTTGCTTCGTGTGTTTGTAGATGATACAACCAACTAAATCACATCCCAATGGTAAAGGTGGCGCATGTTTGGGTTTTTTCCACTGCCTTTAATACTATATAAACTTTTTTTGTTGAGAAAAGAAGCTGCAAGGAACACGCAATGTGTTGGATACACCTCTGTTCACTGGGAAGCTGTTTCCCTCCCGTTATGTTTAGAAATAGGACAATGAGAAACATATTATGCTTGGTACAATGGTGGGTGATGTGCCTTGACTTTGTGACACAATCTTTCTGTGACCACAGGTAGTCAGTGCTATCTACCATACTGTGGTTTGCTAAAGAAAAAACGGCAATGCCAGAGATGCCAGCATGATCAATAAACTAATTTACAGGTGTGGAATTATTATTGTTTCAATCGTGGAGATGTTTGGATCAGTAATTAACAGGAAGTCAATGACAAACTTCATATCTCTTTCATGATGAGGTAACAAACCTCATCATTCGCGATGGTTTGTTTACCCGCAGAAGGCATCCACAGGTAACTCACATTCATGGAAAGATTTCCTCTGAATGGATAGAAACGAAGAAAGCCCTGACCTTCATTAAAATAGAGCATAACTGTTAAGCAGATCACTTAAGACTGAGCCTCTACATCTGTTTCATCCATTCTGTAAACATACATTAGCATTGTCACACATAATCATCCTCCTTGGCCTGTAAGACATTACCAAGAGTCCTTGCTGAGATTTAACTATTTAATGCTTTATATATCATATACATACAGTTTGAGACCTTTTGCATTACTTTATGGTAAAAACTTTGTTCAAAATGCTGTGATAAACAATCCAATACTTGTTTACTGCCCCCTGGTGGATATGTTTTGCACTACAATACTTTTGACACATCACACATTATAAACTTTCTTTTTTTAAACATTTTGTTAAAATGCCAAATAAAACTTAAAAAAATAGAATTTTCTCCCAATTGTGTCTTGGCCTTAAAGTGTTAAGGGCCACACACCCACCTGTTGAGTGGGCAGTTTAGCTGTCACCAGTGTTAAGGTCAGAGGTTCAACGAGCTAGAACAGCAAGCTGCTGCTCCAGGGTATGTGTCAGGGGAGACATAAGCCAAGGGATCAAACAAAAGGATAGTAAAAGATCAGGTTTTTAACTTGTCTAAATGTTTAATTTTCACTTTGGCACTCTTGATGTTCAGATTTCTGTACTTATTATATTTTAACTATAGTGTAAAAGCACATGAAGCACAACTGAATTCTAAATTTAATGAGTTTAATCCATTTGTTTCTTATTGGCTGTTATCAATAACCGCTTTGCACTGCAGATTGGCATTATATTATTTTAGAATGAAATAGCATGGACTTTCTCCAGAAAGTAAACCTGTCTGCTAATGCAGCCTCTGCACACCTAACAAGCTGTATATTGGTGGAATCTAGATATGGCCTTTCTGTTGTGAGTCACTGATCTCTCTGCCTTTAAAGTTACTTATTCTTCCTGATTGTGCCTCCTTCACTCACATTTTTTTTCTGTATTCTGCTCTGGTAAGGTTCTCTTGCACATAATGAATTGGTCAGGCATGGAGGCCCCCAAGCTCATCCAGGCTGAACTCCAGCCTCATGCCTCTTGTTCTTTACTTTATCAAAAGAATCTGGTGGACTCTTAACATCAGGCATTAATCTTATGGGAAATCTCTGCCTCCAAGCACCATTTTATTTGCATGTTTTGTTTAGTCTGGCTTTGTTTGTTATCTGGAAAATCAGCCATTTTACAGGCATGAGTTTTATTAATTGCTGCCCTTGACTTTTCTCTAGTATTAACTTATAAAAACTGCAACTTTCTGTGTCTTTTTTGCCCCTTTAAAAAAAATGTACTGGTGTCCTGATCCAATTGTAACCTGAGTTATTAAAGTCATACACTGCAATAACAAACTTGTATAACTTCATAAAAATAACTAAATCGAATATAGCAGAAAAAATACAAAATGTTCTCTGCTTTAAATTTCAGTAAAAGTAAAATTGCAAGAAACCTTCTGCTGGCAGATTTAAACCCTTTAAAGACCTCAAAACAGGAAGTACTGCTGTCGGCAATGCTGTAAATCAGATGAATCCTGTTCACGCAGACACATGCATGCAAAATGACAAACCGGATGCTTAATTGCCTCTGGCTACAGCATGCATGCTTCATGCTAATTTGTTAAATCCATCACTGAATCAGCCATTAGCTAGAAATACTCTGGGGTACTTTGGTTGATTTACTGTCTCCATATTGGATAAAATGTACTATTTTTCAGCAACTAAATGCCTCCATTAAAAGCTTTACACTTCTTTTGCACCATTGTCCTGATATATAGAACTATGCATTTCACTGTTGTTCAATGGGAATATAATGTCACACATGCTTTTTTTACTGAAGCATGAAAAGACATTATGTGGTCCGGCTCTGTAATTAATATGAAATATTTTTATATTTTATATAAAGGGCTACGCTAAGCTTTGCCTGTTTGCCTTTTAGCAAATGTTGTAGCTTGCAAACTGAGATATAACCTTATAATGAAACAATGTTGGTTATTGGCAAGGTCTTGTACATGAAGTAAAAAGGTTCAGTTAGGAAATCTATTTGGATTTGATAGGGTAATGTTATGCAGTAAACCCAAATGCACCACAGTAGGTAGTCTCCATGCTTTAATTCGCTAAACAATTCACAAAGGGAGATTTACGCAGTACAAAGTTATGATGCATTTGAGTTGTATCATAATTCCGGCCTACAGAGAGGATGTCAGAGGCCTGACATCTTGTTGCCAGGACAACAATCTCCATCTTAACATCAACAAAACTAAGGAACTGATTGTGGACTTCAGGAGGAGGCAGAGGGAGGAACACGCTCCCCTTTCCATCAACGGGGCTACGGTGGAAAGAGTCAACAGCTTCAGGTTCCTTGGGGTCCACATTAGTGAGGACCTCACCTGGACTCATCACACTGACTTTACTACTAAGTCAGCCAGACAGAGGCTCTTCCTTCTCCGCAGGCTACGGAGGCTCAACATGGACTCAAGGATAATCTGCAACTTTTATAGCTGCACCATTGAGAGTATCCTGACTGCATCACCGCCTGGTAGAGGTCCTGCTATCCATGGAGAACCTCTACACCCAGCGGTGTAGGAGGAAGGCCACCAAAATCATTAAGGACCCCAGCCACCCCAGTCACAAACTGTTTTGTCTGCTACCGTCTGGCCAATGGTTTTGTAGCATTCAAGCCCGTACCACCAGGCTCAGGGAGAGCTACATACCGCAGGCCATGAGACTTCTAAATGCTGTCAGCAGCAACGCCACCTTTAATTAATAGCATCTTCTTATTGCTTATTATATATATTGCTGTATAACTTTTTTGTAGTATTCTTGCTTTTTGTGTTCAACTTTTTATTGTGGTTTCTATTCTTTTTATCATTGTTAGGTAAGCCTGGGATTTAAGAATTTGATTGCCAATAATTGTTGATACAATTTTTGTGCAATGACAATAAATTCATTTATTCATTCAGGTGTCTTCTCCGTGTAATGGCTCCCTCTCCTCCCCCTCAGTTGCTCATTGTCTTAGAGTGGATAACGTAATAGAAATCAGATGTGAACATATTTAAAGCTGAGATAGATTAAAATCCTGGACAATTTTGAAATTACGGCTTGACGCATTTTTTACCTCTCAAAAGAAGCACATGTCCGGGTAAAAGAGAATATTTGGTCACCCTAAGTAAACGATCTAGTTAAGGTAAACCTTCTACCCCTGCCATTAATCCAAACAGTCAAAACAACTTTGCAGCAAGGCTATACATGCTAGGCTTTTAGCAAAAACGCACTATGCTTAACTGCAACTTAAATTTTACAAAGTAACAAAGAGTATCAGAAAACTTGGAAACTGGAAAATTTCCCCCACTGATGCAGTTCTGTTTAAAATGTAACTTCAATATTTATATCTCATTTTGCTCTAAAATGTAGCCGTAACAATGAATATGAAACTGTGCTAATTCATAACCTTTACAGCAGTAGTTTTACCCTTTTCTGGTCATTTATCCATCCATCCATCTGGCAAAATTCTGGGGGAAGTAGTTTAATAATCTGCAAACTACTGCCATAACAACAAACAAAGCTTATCTAAGAGCTGTTTGAGCTTCCATACATCTTTCAAAGTTACTTCTCATCAAAAATTTAACAGAATGGTGTGAAAGTAAAATGTTTCTTGAGATAATTGAAACCAATTTTGTTAAAATCAACACAAAGATTTAAAGTTACAAATAATGAATAATTCAGTAAACCACCTGCCACTCCCCACAGTGATAGTATTACATAGTTTTTATCTTATACATTACCTAATTAAGATGTTATCAAACTAATTAAAGCCACATCTTCACTGATGAAAGTTTAAATTAAATTGTGAATTGGATATTAATATTTATCACTTTAGCTATATAATTAGGCCTTACTATAATTATTTAATGTTAACTTCATTCATGTGATGAATATCAATTTGCAAATGGAGGATAAACATGTGGATAGCACTGAAAACCTTGAATATACAGTACATTTCCTTAATTTGAAGTCAAGAATCATTGAGTACATTAATAATTATGTTGTGGTTTTAGTCACTTATTCTGAATCATGCTTTGTGATGGGTGAAACATTAAATTGTTTCTTAGCCGAATGAATATTTCATGATTCATTAGCACAGATGTTTGCTATCATTGCTGAACACATTATTGTACGTTACAAACAGGGACACAGTGTGAAAAAGAACATAGTCTCTTTTAGAGAAATGGCAAGTGCAAGTTTGAAGAAGGTAAATTAAAACCATTTGTGTGATTTTTCTCTAAAGTGTTTTACAATGAAAGACTTTGATATATAATAGTCTTGAAAACATAGCCGAACACAATGAAAAATTGATTTAGAGATTGCTAATTTACCCTCTCATCAATGTTATTGGCTCTAAGGATCATTTGTACATAACTGGCAACTGGGGTAGTCCATCCTCTCAGAGAGAGGTGATGTATTATTGAGCACCAGGATGATCTTTGTTTACTGCATTGCTAATTTTAGTCTACCTTCATCCAGAATCCCACCCAGAGTATGAGAGATTCATTTATAATTTGGTTAATTTGTGTTAAGATGTGTTTGTACAATGCTCCTTGATTTGCTTGAATGCCCTTTACTTTCCTCTCAGTGGTAAAAACCACTCCTCACTCATCTGCTGCTTTCTCATGCATACCAATGACCAAGGCCTGAATCGATGGCATCTTTTAATTGAAAATAGATGGAGCCGTTTATATGCGGCCTGATCTGCTGAACCCTTAGCCCTCTTCATCTGCTTTGCACTGATTGCAGATATGTACTCTGCTAAAATGGTTCTATGGGTTTGTTCCTGGGAAATCCGCGAGGCATGTTTCTGAGCATAAGACACATTAACGCTTTCAGCAATTCAGACCTTAATGTCATTAGTCAAAGATAGAATGGTAAATGATTTAGCTCAATTATTGATTTGTCATTATTCCACAGCAATTTAACAACAACCTTGAATAGAATGTGGCGTTTCAGCTAAAGGAGTCTTTTTATCACCCCTAGACGACCTTGGATTAATTTAGTTGTATCACAGTGTCACATGATGCATTTTAGATACCTCATCTCTGTACTTCCAAGTCTATGCATCACAGCATAAAACCCCGAGGGCGCTCTTCATTTACACCTAATAGCACGAAAGGGATTCATAATGGAACATTAAAGGCTGTGAAGACTCAAACCTATAGAAGGTGTAACACTACAGTTTGGCATTATGTAAACTCAGTTACAAACCAGGTATAACACAATGGCATTTTTTTTCGTTTGTTTTGTTTTGTTTATTTTTTTTATTTTTGTTATTTGGATAAAACAAACTTAAATAGTAGATATTATACTTGGGAATAAGTCCAATAACTTGCTCTCTTCAAATCCAGGCTCAAAATCCACCTGTTCAAGACTGCCTATTCACACTAACGACTAAATCACATATACTTTATCTATTTCTTTATTGTTTTGTTGCATGTTGATTTTATTTATTCATTTTCTCTACCACTTAGTCCAATTCAGGGTCTCGGAAAGCTGGAGCCCATTCCAACAATTAGTAGGTGAGAGGCAGGGTACCCTGGACAGGTCACCAGTCTATCGCAGGGCCAACACAGTGAGACAAGCAACTGATCCCACACTCACTCCTAGGGCAAATTAACGTAAGCGGCATGTCTTTAGAGTGTGGGAGAAACAGAATATGTACACTGTAATGATCAAAATAGGCCATCTTGCTTTGGCTAGCAACTATAAATTTGACAATGCATGCTAACGCTAACATCTAAAGCTCATTATTGTGATTCTCTGAACTTTTGAGAAAGTAGTATTTTCCTCCACTGCCTGAACAGCTGAACACTTACATCAGTAGAATATTCAAACTTTACTCCTTCAGGCCCTGTTTACATGATGACACGAGACAGAAAAGCGCAAATGTTTTGGTCTTTCATTTACACATTACGATACATATTTGAGAAAGTGCTGCAAAGTGAAACTTTTCTGAAATGTACCTGTTGGTGTAAGTATGAACTGTAATGTTTTGACAACTATGACGTCTCTTACATCATCTTGCACATGTGCATTCAGGTCCTTTTTTACATCTGCGAACAACATGACAGCAACAACAATGACAGACCTACAAGCTCTATTTGTGCTGCTTCTGACTCTTTTAAAGTTATTTGGGCTCTACAAACAAAACCTGCTTTTTGTGCAACATTTAAGCTGTCAGTGAAGACACAGATTACAAGTGCCAGATAATCAATATACCTCTATATAAGCAGACAGTGACAAAAAGACGTGTCTGATACGACCTGGGAGAATGAAAGAGTGTGGATTTAATGTATTTCACTTCCCACTACAGGCCTGACATGCAAACTACATTGTTTCCTATCCTATTTCGGTTTTCCATCAGCACAGAGACAGTTTTCATTCCATTTAAATGTATTTGTATCTAATATGCAAAGGGGAAGGTTTTGGGGGTTTAAGTGTAAATGCTGTGTAAACAAGGCATAAGTCTAAACAGGTACTGTAATGTTGCTTTTTTTTTTTTTTACATCTTTGCAAGGGAGCTACAACAATCATAGCCTACCCTTTGTATCTGTGAAAAATGAAAGATGCTTTTAACGGAAATGGGAAAAGTCTTCAAAGACCAAGCAGTTTTTTATGCACTTAGCAATACCTACATTAAAAGGGGCTTTTCACACATAGTCTGCTAGACTTTCTACAATTGGGGACTTGGTTCAAATAATGGTTGTAACATTCAGCCAGTCTAAGTTTGTTTGTAAGCCACAGTTTCCACTAGGTGTTCCTGGTTGGTACGGGATAGGACAGTAGTCATTTTTTGAGTTTCAACAGGCAAAAAATGGAAAGGGTCCCAAAATATCCGATCTGGCCAGTACTTTTTTATGGCTTCCATTGGGGTCCTGATCTTACCAATCTAAGTTGACATACAGCAATCCAGTGAGTAGGCAAAAGAATTGTCACTTTCTGTGCAACACAGCAAGAACAACAAAGCAGAGAAAGCAGCATGTTTAAAAATACCATGGATTTTTCTTCCATAGTTTGAAAAAATAAACTTATAGGTGTCCATCATTAATGTAATTTGTTTTTATATGTTGTGTTCTTTTTTATACAAACACCACCAAACTTCCCTGTCCAATTTTAGACCTATTGGCAGAAACAGAGCTTTAGGCAAAAAAAAACTTAACCTCTTGATTAACGAATTCCCCTCCTTGCCTGAGGTGGCGCTGCATCAAGGATCACGGCGGGAGATGGCAAGATAAACTGCAAAACTTGCTTATTATTTGCTAAAAACAGAACTTCTGTTTCCCCACATTGGCTGCATTCCTCTTCCTGCATTTAGTTGATAAGAAACAAACACACACCTATATTCTTTGGCGGACTAGATGTTTCATTAATTATTTCAGGAGTTCTGTTGCGCATTCATACCTACCCAAACAAACCACACTTTCACTTTCAAAAAACTGCAGCTAAATGTGTTTATGTGTTAAGTTCAGGGGTCTGCAGCCTTTACAATCCAAAGAGCCATCTTTTCCTCAGCCAGCTAAATAAAACTCCTTTAGAGCTGCAAATGCTACGAGTCCTTTTCAAAAAGGCAACTTAAAATATATTTTTTTGATTAAGAGCCACCATACAATATTTGTTATTTTTGGTTTTAAAACAAAAAAAGAAAAACATAAAACCTTTATAAACAAGAGGATAGACAGACTTTATTCTAAGAGATGTAGATTTTTGTGGAAAATGATGCAAAGAAAAGAAAAGTCAGAAATTTCCACGAC
Source organism: Rhadinocentrus ornatus (assembly GCA_037177495.1). NCBI lineage: Eukaryota > Metazoa > Chordata > Actinopteri > Atheriniformes > Melanotaeniidae > Rhadinocentrus > Rhadinocentrus ornatus. Next base: position 13,752,703 of record JBAMHW010000027.1, read on the forward strand.
AAGAAAAATAGATCAAAAAAATATATATTTTAGCCACGTAGCTAGAGCCATGGTGGAAGGTTGGAGACCCCTTATTTAGTGTTTGTAAACCAAAATTTACAGCAATTCATTTATATAGCCGTAGGTCTTCTTTTAAAGGAAAAAAACATTTTGCGATTAATCGCAAAATGCGATTAATCGCAAAATGTCATGAGATTAAAAATTTTGATAGTTGCCCGGCACTAGTTACAACACATTCATTATCTCTACTGCTTATTCCTATTTTAGGTTGCGGGGTGAGCTGGAGCATATCCCAGCAGTGTTTCAGGTGAAAGGCAGGGTACACCCTGGACAGGTCACCAGTCCATCACAGGGCCAACATATAT
>JBAMHW010000027.1:13770991-13787962 GCA_037177495.1 Rhadinocentrus ornatus
TATATATTAAATTTTTCAAATTGTTTCTTTGAAATCAGAAAAAGACCAATCTTACAAACAAAACATCCTTGATTATCAGAAACACTTAACATCATTATGTGTAAACTTTGTGCTGATTAAACATGGAATCACAAGCGAAACCTCTTATTATTTAAACCAAATTCCTGGGAATACATGACCACTGGTAAAAAACAGACGTCTGCTACACAGTTATGAAGTGGACAAGATCTAGGGAGTTAATACAACCTTGCAAATACCTCACTCTCAAAACACCCTGCCATAGATCAGCGGTCAAATGGTGGGTGTTTGGACAGAGTCATTTCATGGGGTACAGTTAAGTAGTCAGAATAATAATGGAAAGTTTCATAGAGAAAAGGCAAGATTATAAGAATGCAAGAGGACTTCAGAACAACCAAACACAACTAGACATTAAGACACCTAGTGAAACTATAGTTAAAAATTTCTTCAAAACAAGCTTCAGGTTTTCCAAAAGCGGACTTATATTGTTTCACATAAGTTATATTTAGCCTAATTTAAGAAAAGAAAAAGACAGGAGAAAATTAATTAACTGGCTGCTTATACTCATCCTTCTCTTAATGATTACCAGTTGGTATTATTATGGGAATACGACTGTCACTTTGAATATCAGTTCTGTCTTTCCAGTGATAAAATACGATACAGCACTAAAGCTTTCTCTCTACACAATTACAGGACGTGACCATCTCTCATCATAGATCCCATTTCGACGCATTTGGGATTATTACACTCAGTTAGGAACCTTTCAAAGCAAATGTCACTGAGCCATCTGCAGGCTGCAGTATATTTTAAATTAAGCCTACATCCTCACTGTGACTTTTCTGTCAAAGTCAACTGTCTGTTATTCACCAATGACTAAACTAGTCATCAGATGGATGGCTAGTTTTGTGTCATGTTGAAAAAGTGTCCTGCAGATAATAATTAAACTAAGCTTCTCCTAAGCCTTGAGGTTGTGCCATTCTTTTTAATGGCCTAGGCTGATACTGGTGATCAGCACTATAATAGAATGAAATGTGCTATAATGAATTGATATAATAAATAAAGCACAATTCAATGCAAATATGGAAAATGATCATTTATGTCTTAGATGTTTATCTTTTGATAATAATTTTTATTTGAATGTAGTATTAAACAAATTGTGTTCCTCCTCCCTGAGCCGCCACCTTACCATGATGGAGGAGTCTGCACGTCCTGACGATCCTAGTGGCTATGTTGTCGGGGGCTTTATGCCCCTGGTAGGGTCACCCATGGCAAACAGGTGTCTAGGGGAGGGACCAGACCAAGCGTGGCTCCAAACACCCCTATGATGACGACAAACCATTGACCCAGGTTTCCTTTGCCCAGACGTGGGTCACCGGGGGCCCCCTCTGGAGCCAGGCCTGGAGGTGGGGTATGTAGGCAAGCGCTTGGTGGCCAGGCCTTAGCCCAAGGGGCCCGGTCAGGCTCAGCCCGAAAGGGTGACATGCCCCCCCCCCTCGGGTGCAGTGGGAGCTGGGCGGCTGCGAGAGGCAGGGACCCTGGCAGTCTGATCCTTGGCTACAGAAGCTAGCTCTAGGGACGTGGAATGTCACCTCTTTGGCGGGGAAGGAGCCTGAGCTGGTGCACGTGGTTGAGCGGTTCTGGCTAGATATAATTAGACTCACCTCAAGGCACAGCTTTGGCTCTGGAACCACTGTCCTTGAGAGGGCCTGGAGTTGCTCCCAGTGAGAGGCCGAGCTGGTGTGGGCATCCTCATTGCTCCCGACTTGGCGCATGTACATTGGGGTTTACCCCGGTGGACGAAAGGGTAGCCTCCTTCCGCCTTCAGGTTGGGGGACGGGTCCTGACTGGTGTTTGTGCTTATGCACCAAATGGCAGTTCAAAATACCCACCCCATTGGAGTCCTTGGAGGGGGTGTTGGAGAGCACTCCTTCCGGGGACTCCCTCGTTCTGCTGGGGGACTTCAATGCTCACGTGGGCAATGACAGCGAGACCTGGAGTGGCGTGATTGGGAGGAATGGCCCCCCGATCTAAATCAGAGTGATGTTTTGTTGTTGGACTTCTGTGCTCGCCATGGATTGTCCATAACAAACACCTTGTTTAGGTATAAGAGTGTCCACATGTGCACTTGGCAGTTAGGCTGCAGTTCGATGATTGACTTTGTAGTCATATCGTCGGACTTGCAGCCGCATGTCTTGGACACTCGGTTGAAGAGAGGGGTGGAGCTGTCAACTGATCATCACCTGGTGGTGATTTGGCTCAGATGGTGGGGGAGGTTGCCGGTCAGACCTGGCAGGCCCAAGCGTGTCGTAAAGATCTGATGGGAATGTCTGGAGGAGTCCCCTGTCAGAAAGAGTTTCAACTCCCATCTCCGGCAGAGCTTCAACCATGTGCCAGTTGAAGGACTCCAGAGGCAGCTGATGGGTATCGGCGAGCTAAGCAGAACGCAGGTTCGGCGGTCACTGAGGCAAAAACTTGGGCATGGGAGGAGTTTGGAGAAGCCATGGAGAATGACTACCTGACGGTTTTGAGGAGATTGTGGTCCCCCATCTGGCGGCTCACGAGGGGAAGGCAGTGCTCCATTAACACTGTGTACAGTGGGGATGGGGGGCTGCTGACCTCGACTCGGGACGTTGTGAGGAGTTGGAGGCAGTACTTTGAAGACCTTCTCAATCCCACTAACACGTCTTCTGATGAGGAAGCAGAGTTTGGGGACCCTGGTGTTGGCTCTCCCATCTCTGGGGCTGAGTTTGCTGAGGTGATTAAAAAGCTCCTCAGTGGCAGGGCCCCAGGGGTGGATGAGGTCCGCCCACAGTTCCTTAAGGCTCTGGATGCTATAGGGCTTTCTTGGCTGATGCGGCTATGCAGCATCACATGGACATCAGGGACAGTTCCTCTGGACTGGCAGACTGGGGTGGTGGTCCCCCTCTTCAAAAAGGGGGACCGGAGGGTGCGCTCCAACTACAGGGGGATCACACTCCTCACCCTCCCTGGTAAGGGATATTCAGCGGTGCTGGAGAGGAAGGTCCATCGGATAGTAAAACCTTGGATTGAGGAGGAGCAGTGTGGTTTTCTCCCTATCATAGAACAGTGAAGCAGCTCTGTGCCCTCTTGGAGGGAACCCAAACAAACAAACAAAAAAAAAAATTCTATCTTTATTCATTCTTGAGTTATCAATTATCATTTTCATGAAAAATTTGATTTTGAACAAAAAACAGAAAATGGCTCATTTATCAAAAACTTATTTTTAGTATAAAACTGTTTTGGTTTTTACATTTTTTATTCTCATATACCAATAGTAACTGTATTAAAAAAGAACTAAATATAATGAGAAAGAGAAGATATCTTGACATTCTTGACAGTGGCCTTTCAAAGGCTGGAGCTGATTTTTTTGGAGCATTTTATCTATGATACTCTAGCAAAGAAAGAGTTAGAACATAATTCCTCCTGCTTACGGGTTTAAATAGAAAGTAAATGGAATTTTATCAATGAGGCCTCTTTAGACTGGCAGTTCCAGACATTTAACCTCTTGAGGGCTAATTAGCACCTAGAGAGTTGTTAGCGTCACATGTGTGTCATTGACTCTCCCAGCCACCATGTGGGTCATTAAGGTCTGCCCTGGCCTTCCTCACAGGAGCGTGCTTTATCCTTTAGATGCAGGTCTGCTACTGAGTCTTGACCTGAGGAGCTGCCTCTCCTATTTATTAATTTAATTTATTTAATTTTATTTGCATAACTTTGCTGCAAAAAATATTTAAGATACATATCATATGTAGCATGCATTTGTTATATTTGGAAGAAATGCAAGATTCAATGCACCATCATGTGATTGTGAATAGGAAATATAGGAAAAAAAATAGGAAAGAAAAAAGGACGCAAACAAAGGAATAAAGGAAGCCAAAAGGGTGAAATGGTAAATTAATGAATAAAGAAATATAAAAATTAAAATTAAAAACATGCAGAAAATTATATATTATGCAAAAGCTTATAGAGTCGCAAATTGGTATATTATTTTATTCTATTATTGTGTATTTGATTAAATTGATTCTTAATTAGCATTTGAAAGTTTAGAAGAGATGCATATGGGAATTTGACCCTCCTGCAAATGTCCCATGAAACCATACAAATTGGAGATTTTTTATCAGAAAGAAATTTCTTAAAACAAATGAATCATCACTATGACCAATTAGTTTTAGGCTACCAAATAAGTATGAAAAATAAAACGCAATGCAAAAGAAACATTAGCAAAAACATGTCAAAATTGCAAATGAGTTTCACCTTTCTGCTAATCTGATTTTTGTTATCTCACAACTGACTTATTACTTGCCAAAAGGACCTTTATGGCTATAAGGCTCATCTTGATAATCTGATTTATTTATTTATTTAATTTATTTATTTTGAATTATGGAATTTATGGAATTTGACCAGAGGGAAGAGAAAAAGGAGAAGAGTGAACAGAAGTTAAAAAAAGAGAGTTAAAAAAAAGAAAGAAGAGACAAAGGCAACAACCCTTCAGTCCTACCTAACACCAGACATCCAACTACTACACTTGTACAGAAACACAGAGAATTTCTTACAGGTTTTATAGGAAAGGAAGAACAGGCCCTGGAAGGTCAAGATCGACAGCTGTTGATTCAGCCAGGCATCAGCCATTCAGGGCAGTCAAAGAGCAGGGCCAAGGGCCCCATGATTCCAGAAACCCTTCCTCCCAATCACCCCTTATTCATCCACTCATCCGCCCATCCCTTACCCCATCCATTCACCCAGAAACTAGCAAACTATCAAAAGCCCCATCCGTTCAGCCTGTCTGGAGACCAGCCCATGGGGCAACAGCCTCCCCCTGCCCGCCCCCAGTGGTGCCCAGGAAACAGGGGCTTAGGACGACCCCATTGCCCTCACCTACCCCAGGTCATGACTGTGAAATTAATTATTAAAAAAAACCCAAAAAAAACAGCCAGGCTCCTGTTTTTAAAACTTTGGCTTAATATCTTTTCATGCTTTCGCTAAAGATCAGAGCATTTAAGGCTATTGTTTCAGTAAACATATAGGCTTAAGATTTTGGGTTCCGAAGTTTAAAAAAAAAAAGTAGATACAACTAAAAAAAATAAAAATAAACAATAATCTTGCCCACCATGAATATAACTTATTTGATTTTAAATATTGTCATGTTTGGCTGTGTGTGATTGAAATTACTGCAAGGGAAACATTAATAATTGTAGATATCCAGCTTTTAACATGGATTGATTTTCCAGTGACAAAGTGTAAACGTTGTCCACAGGTTATTTATTTTTGCAGCTCCTGTTCAGCAATAAATTTTTTGGTGTTTGGATGCTGTCAGAGATTCATGCAAAAACATGGTAATTCAGTGTTGCCACCCAGAAGCAATTCTGCAATGGCTGAAAATGCTTCAACCGCAGGATTGCCAGCATCACCTTTGCAATCACGAGTCTAATCTTAAATCACAGTCAAATTCACAGTTTGTACTGAAACCATCTATCAGCTTAATGTTGATGGTCAAGCCCAAAGATTTTTCCTGACAACAGAGAAAAAGAGTAAAACACATTTTCTACATAATTTGAAGCGTACACTTTTCTCTTTTTGTTTTAAATCTGGGGCTTTGTTGAGGTTGCAACTATTGTATAAAACCAGGAGCATGAAAGCAGCCATTTACGTCTGATTATGTGTTCTGATGATTATCGTATGAATGCAAAAAAAAAACAACAACAACTGCCAGCTAGAGACAATAAAAAGAAAGTAGTTAATTTAGCTAAGTTTACACTTTAATGTAGGTAGGATTCCTATATGGTACAAATTAAATTTTAATGATCTGGATGAGTGTTTCTTTTTTTTAATCATTGAGGAACTGTTGTAATGAAACTATTTTCTATCCATGACAGTGTGTGTTATAAGGCCTGCACATAATGCAGCAGCACGTCTGGTCTTCAACCACCCAAAAAAAGACTCATTTTACTCCGCTGCTAATCGCTCCTCACAGGAAGAGCGCATCAAATTCAACGCACTGCTTCTGACTTACCTAAACAATAACCCCAAAAGGCTCCTTTCTACCTTTACTCCTTAATCCAGAGTTACAATCCCTCTTGACAGTGCTCTACCAGTTAAAGATGCCTAGTGCTCCCCCCGCAATGTGGCGCCCAATCAGTAGCTAGACTCTTTTCCTCTGTTGTTCTCCGGTGGTGGAACGATCTACAGAACTCTGTCCGATCCACTTTTAAAAGCAAACTAAAGACTCACCTGTTTAAGGAGCATTTCCGCACTTAGCCTAACTCTTCTACTTGTCGAAATGTGTTTTGTCCAGCTTTTTGGCACAACTCAGCACTGATAGATACCCATGTCCACAATAATTTTGTGTGATGAAATTGTGATCATGTAAATAATCAAATGACTATTATAGAGACGGAAAAAAAAAGAAAAAAGAACTGCCTCTAGCACTGCATGACAGCATCTGAGTCCAACTGAACACACAGCAGTCTAACTACTACTTAATTATGATGTCCCATTCTGTTTGAATTCTTGCTTGTGTTGTTCTTACTCTCAGATGTAAGTCGCTTTAGACAAATGTGTCTGCAAAATGACTGTAGAATAGAATAGAACATAAGATTCAACTTTCTATACAGTTTGTGTATGATTTGTTGCACTGTTGTGGTGCATTTTTGTTGTTTATCATAACCAGACAAGACAAGAGTCAGCCTTCTTGATGATTTTGTCAAGTCAGTTAGTGTCGCTGGTTCTGATGCTGCTGCCCCAACACACGACAGCAAAGAAAACATTACTTCGACAGGCTGGTAAAAAAATCCCCAACATCCTGCTGACCACATTGAAGGATCTCAGCTTTCTCATAAAATAGAGTCTGCTCATCGTCTTAATGTACACAGCCTCCGTATTATATTTCCTGTCCAGTCTGTTGTCGATCACCACTCCCAGATTTTTGCAGTCGCCCACCTCCTCGACCACCTCCCCCCTGATCCGTTGTGGCTGTGAAGGCATCTTCTTCCCCCTGAAGTCGATCACCATCTCTCTGGCATTGTTTGCATTCAGCCTCAGGTGATTTGGTTCAGACCACTCCACAAAGCTGTCTGCAGTGTCCTGTTCTCACCCTCCTTCTCTTATACACCCGACAACAGCTGAGTCATCAGAAAACTTATGCAGATGACATGACTTGGATTAGTACTGAAAGTCAGTGGTATACAAGGTGAAAAGGACGGGAGAAAGCACAGTTCCCTGCAGAGCTCCTGTATCACTGACCACCACATCAGACAGGACGCTGCCCAGATGGACAAACAGTAATCCAAGAGATATTGTGTCATCAACATCTATCCCCTGCAGCTTCTCCCCCAGTAGCAACGGTTGAATGGTGTTGAAAGCATTGGAGGAATCAAAGAATGTGCTTCTCACAGTGCCACCATCCACCATCCAAATGCTTATGGGCTCGTTGCAGCAAGTAGATGACAACATCTTGTACAAATAGGAAATTCACAATCATCTTATCTTTCTTGCTCTGCTGGAGTCCCACAAGGCTCTATACTTGGCCCAATCCTATTCAGTCTCTTTGTCAATAATTTACCAAATCTTTGTTTGTTGAAACACAAACACAAAACACAATTATATGCAGATGATAAACCAAACAAGAAGCTGCTGCAATACTTTCAGGAGCCATGTACCAGTGTCCCACTGGCTTCAAAACTCTTGTTTACATCTAAATACGAAAAAACCCTTTGTTCTTTCACGACAGCCAACTGAAGGCCAACAACCATCTGTTATAGTCAGTGGTGAATGTCTAGATGTTGTAGACCAGTATAAGTATCTGGGTGTGGTCTTTGATTCAAACCTGACATTTAAGCAACAAAAATTACAAATGTAATCAAAGTTAACTTATTATTATTATATTAATGATGTGAGACCCTTTCTGACTCTTGATTCAGCAAAAGCACACATGCATGCAATGATTTTTACTCATATAACCTAGTGTTATATAACGTGGTCTCATACAAGAGGGCCCTTTAAAACCGTTCAAGTCCCTCTTTAAGAAAACATTGAAAATGTCAGACAGAAAACCTCTTTATTTTCACTATTGTAATATCCTTAGTAAGTATAATAGTTTAGACTTGAACAGCTTTCAGATATTTTTGGATGTATGTTTTGTTTTTAAGGTTTTAAATGGGCTTACCCCTCCACCATTACAAGTTTTTATACAGAAGAAAACTAACAATAGTCAGTACTAGAACGTTAACCAGAGGAAACTGTAACATACAGCGCCACAGGACTAAGTTTAGCCAAATGGTGGTCTCTATCAGGGGCACACAGTCATGGAACTCACTCCCAGCTAATTTTAGAAACTGTGACAACTATCTTACCTTCAGACAAAACACTAAAACAGTGGTTAAAAACAAACCAGTCCTGTATTCATGTGTAACTAACACTTTGTTTGACCTGTTATTATCTACACTGTGTTCAATGTTTATTGTAACTATTGTAGCTCCAGTCAATATGTGATGCTGTTTGTTAATGTATGTTTGTTACATGTGCCTGCATTTAGACAACAGATGCAATTTAGCTTTTGTAGCTAATTCTGGCATATTTAATGTGAAGCTTTTGCTCATATGTTGATTAATATGCATTTTCCTAAATAAATAAACAAATAAATCTTCAACACCTAAATGGGACTGATAGGCAAATTGCAAAGGATCCAAAAACATCCTCACCTGTGGCCTCAGCTAGGCTAAGACCAGTCTCTCCAGGACTTTCATCACATGAGATGTGACGGCGACTGGTCTGTAGTCTGTTGGATCTGATTCAACTTCTTGGGGACTCCCTGAGGTCCGTCCGTGTTCTGGCTCTGTCCTTGTGATATTTGTCCAAGATTGACACATAGATACAAACCATTAATAGTGATGTTAAAGTATAATTTATTTCTGGATTTATTCCAGTGGTACTCCGGGGTAATATTCTATATGAATGATTTCATTAAATATTAATTGTCTAAATACACTTAATCGCTAGTAACTAGACTTGCTCCTACCAAAACTAATCAGCCCCTTACTTTTAACGTTTTATGTAAAGCACAGAGTTGTGTTGTACATGAAATGTGCAATACAAATAAACATGCCTTGACTCTAACCCACTTCCACCTGATGTGTGTTGATCTACAACTATCACCAATGAATAGCAGTTGCATAATATGCCGTTGTCTAAACACAACACACATCTATCAAATCTTTTTATATTTAATTTCTCCACAGGGGTGGGCTCCATGGACACAGTAATGCAATTAATCGACTGCTTCTGCTACACACAAAAGCCTTTGGCCACAAGATAATCCGCCTCTTGTGTGATTTTTTTAGCTGTCAGTGGAGTGATGGCAATTACAGGACTGTGGGTGCTAGGCAGGTGGCCTTTGAGCTTTAAAATCAGTCAGACGGTCTACAGGGGCTATTTAACCTAGCTTACCTGAGTTTTTTTCTTTTCTTTTTTTTTCTTTTGTGTGTGTTGGAGCCCATTTGAGAGATTTAAAAAGGAAACGAAAAAGCTTTCCCTATATCTAGTATGTTCATACATCTACAAATGCTCTACAGCAAGAATGTTCTTATTTTGAACCTTGGGTAGCCTTTTTTTTCGTGGAGTTTGAAGGTTCACTCCACGTACTCAGGCTTCCTTCCACAATCCAAAAACATGTTTGCCTCTTGCAGGTTGCCAGAGGCATGCCTTCAACCCTACCTTGCAATCTTGCAGTGGACTAAATGAGTATAGACAATGGATGGATATAACTGAATACAAGCCTTTCTTTACAACTCTAATGTTCTCAGACCTTTCTCCCATTCCTCTCATTAAAATAAAATCCCAACATGCCTTCCTCTATTTTGGGAAACAAAAACCAAGAACTGCACACTTGTTCCCCCTGTGGTTCTTTTGGTGAAATACTTATGTGTTTCTAAATAACCCATGTCCAACTCCGAGGAAAACAAAAAAATCTGAAATTTAATCACAGTCAAAAGATACCACTTTCTAGAATATAACTTGATAAGTTCCTAACAATGCATACACATTAGCTGTAAAGCCTCAACCTCCATAAGTAATCGCTTCCCCTGATTTTCCTCATGACATTTCTAGTACCACAAAAAAACATCATACATGGACTTAAAAGGAAGATTATTTAGTGTATCCTTCAGCACAAGATATATTCAATTATCCATTAAGTAGGTAATGCAGCTCCACAGGTACATATAGAAGCAGCTCTTAGAAGGGACACGCTAACCAACTGCTTATTTATGCCTCTCTTACAAAAGTGTTACACTTCAGTCATTCATATCAGAGGGCAAAATAATAAGTGTTTCCATGACATTGTGAGCTTCGTCAATACAATTCACGAAAAATAAGAAATTTTTAAATCTTTTTATACTGTAAAATTCAATCTAAAAAAGAGCAGGGGGATTGTCCAACCTGAGAAAGATTGCAGACAGTAGTTATGCTTTCCCTTTTTTTCAGTATTTAATGAATACATTTTAGCGTTTGCAGGCTGAAATGAACATAATTGCTGCAAAGTTTATTTGTTTCTAGTCTTGATCTTGCTTTGGAGATGCCAATATTTAGATTTTTGTTTAAACGGGTCTTTACAGTTGGATGTTGGATCAACATTTAATTGTGACAAAAGAAAATTGACTCCTGCAGTGATTTTCCCCTGCAGTTAGTTTTGTTTTCTAACAACTAACACCTGCTGGTGGATATAGTTAATATGCACACCTTTTTCATTTTAATTTCTCACCCCGTCAGCCTCTCCAGCTTTGTCTCACAAGTTTTGTATTGGTTGTTATGGTACCTCTGCCCGTGACAGACTACTCCCTGTCCACAAATGCTCTTGAAATATAAAGCTTGTCTGCATTTTTTAAAGCAAGTCCATGCGATCTCACACAGCTTGAATTTTCACCATCATTTCCTATATATTAAGTGGTAATTAGACATGGTGGCCAGTGCATTAAAATGGAAAGTGACTTTCAACATCTGAGTCCAGCTGCAAATCCATTTGCATGTCTTCCCATCAGGGAGCTATAACACTTTGCCACATTTCCCTGCCGTCTGACCCGAGAAGCGGCGAATCACTCTGACACGTTGTTAAGGCATCGCTGGGTAAACATCTCTCGTCCTGAACTTTCCAGCTTCAGGTCCTCTCAATACATGGTAACACAACGACATGGTGCTCTATTCCCATTAACCTCTGTCTGCAAACATGGCTGTGGCAGTGGATGAGGGGAGGCTGTTTTACATTTGCAACACAGCTTGGCTGACGAGGAGTTTGAGGTAGATTGAGCATGATGAATGTTAATCAATGATACAGTATGTCCCGAACTGCATAATGAGCTTGTCTCTCAAGTCTTTCACACCTCTGAAAATAGAGTTTGGCTTCTACCCTTCATTCTGTATTCAAGTGTGTGTGTGTATGCATCATTAAGTCTGCACTTAAATAGCTGAAGGAATCTCAACATGCTAATGTTGTTGTGAGTGCCTTTGTCATACTGAAATCCTACCTTGAAATACTGCCAAATGTATTCTGTACATGAGGGGGGAAATAACAAAATACTGAGTATTATACTGGTAAGACTTAAAATAACAAAACAAGCTGTATTATTTTAAGTTTTTATTAATTTTTTTTCCTACCTGGCTAACACACAAAATAATCAAGTTAAACAGAGAACATGCTGTTTTTTTAGTTTTTTTTTTAGAGATTTTCTTTTGTTGCTTTCATCTTTTTAAGACTGCTGTGAATATGATCAAACTTTGTCCTTATCGAAATTTCAGATTGAAATTTCAAGTTTGTTTTTTTTTTGTTTTTTTATTAACTACCATAGTAGTATGATGGTAAACCTGTCATCTCACAGCAAAGAAGTTGCCAGTTCAAATGACAGCCAGGGCTTTCAATGTGGGTTTTCACCTCTACGTTTTTTTGGTCTACTTCAAAAGCATCAATGTAAAGTCAACTGGTGAATTTTAAGCGTTCCGGTGAAGAAGGAGCTGAACTGAAAAGGGAAGGCTCTCAGTTTACTAGTCGATCTACGTTTCTACCCTCACCTACAGTCATGAGTTGTGGTAAGTGACTGATGTGTTGATACAGTTCAATCAATGCCTCACTTATGTTGTTTCTACTGGTGCTCAGAGGAAAGTAAACAGTAACAAGTTGTTAACTGCCTCGGAAGGTAGAATGGTCGGCATTTAAGGACCATAAACTCCATTGAAAGTAAGCTGTGTTTGCACACCACAGCAGCTTGCACCACCTCGCTTGGAGAGGGAGAGAAGCTGTAGAGTGTGCATGCGCTGCAAATGGAAATATTTATGTTATATATTTATATATTTTTTGTGCAAATGTGCTGGCTATATCAAAATTTGGTTGGTAACCAACACCGTGTCGTTGCCCCACAGGTTTTAAAGCCTTATTTGTTCACTTGCAAGTAAACCTTGGTGCAGTTTATTTGCAGTGTGAAAGCAAACAGTCACATCTTCTCTGGTTTTCTTGGTAAAGCACATCGCAGATTAACACACTGGATAGCTTGCTGGCCCTCCTGGCACTCATCCTGGGCATCTTCTTGTGAAAACCATATTTGATTTAAACATTATAGGTAAAAAATAATTTAAAAAAAATAATAATAAATTTGTGTTACTTCCTTGTTTTCTAGTGGTGAATGAGCTGGCTGACGGATGAGAATTTTTGTTTTCTGTCTTAACTAATTCAATGAGCCATGTTTTCTTCTTTCACCTTTTGTTTTTTTTCTTCATTTTTACTCTTTTTGGTGAGGGATCAAATTGAGCAGTACTACCCCAAATAAGTAGTACCAAATATATAGCATTTTTTTTTTAATTCCCTAATCATACAGAGCCCCAGGACTATCCTGGTGTCAAAGCACCCATAGTTGAGAATTTTTTATTAAACATAGACCAAAGCACACAATTCATATAAACAAATTAAGACTGAAATAACAATTTAGTCATAAGAATTTGACAATAACTAAGAGAAATTAACAGTGCAAGCAGAGACATTTTGATTGCCAAAGCAGAGATTTGAGGGACCATTTAAAAATGGAAACAATGACGGCAGCTCTCAGAGATAGAGGAAAAAAATGCTGTTGATTAGAGACACTGATATAGCCCTGTATGATTGGCAACCATTCTGTGGTGTACTTTGCCCCCTGCCTGATATCCATTGCTTCAATTCTGCACAGGATGAAATAGGTTTAGCACAAATGTGCCTACATAACTATTCCATACGGCAAAACAGACTTTGACCTGTCATCTGGCAAAATATTTAACATGGGATACTGACTATTTTCTCAAACAATATAAAACATGACGGCTAGTCTTGTAAATGATAATCCTTGTCCATTAGGTTTTTACTTCATTGTTACAAATGAAAGCATTGTCCAAAAACTAATGATAAAGAGTTATGTGAATAATATTTACATTTCTGGAACAAAAGGTCAAATTAGCATCACCAGTAATTAGCAAGGCGATATTTACAGTTTTGATAAACTGCAATACTGCAAACACAGTATTTTAGAATATGTAAATCTTTTAAAATTCCATGCAACATCCTGTAATAACAGAAACACTGTTTTCAGTTAATATAGTCCATTGTATTCATTTCAACAAAAGTTAAGTCATCTTTCATACAAATGGACACAGTGATGAAATATTGTGAAATATGTGGGCACCCCGTTGACTTTATTGCCAATGCCCTGTTTCCCCCTGCCTTCGCCATACAGGCTGAAGGGACGTACATAAATGAGATGCGACATGTTTCAACAAGGCATGACAGACAAGCTGTTAATCTGGTCCAATAATCATGGCCAGGGTCAAATAATGAGGCGGTCATCTCATTTCCTCTCATTAGTGGTACCTGTAGCTGCCAACAGTTGTAGAGATGTGACTTTGGATAGAGGCTTGACTTTAAAAAAAAAAAAAAAAACATATTTAGTTGCTATAAACAGATTTTAACATGGCAGAATTGGATTAAGATGTCAATGAATTAGTCCCGTTCTCCAACATTTTATGTTTGTATGAATCAAAGAGCAAATTTCAGGCAGATGAGGTAAATATATTAGCGGTGAAAAGATGGGGGTTTATAACAACTGATTAAATTCACAGAGTTTGCTCTTAGCAACAGGGCACCTTTTAACAAACACGTTTTTCTCTTTACACAACAGTCCATTAAATTTGGTCAACTGTCAGGTACTGTTTTTCAACATGGTTAATGCCTGACAATGCTTCCTGTGATGAGAGATCAGGTATTGTCCTCCAATGCAGCTCCCAGTGGAGCAATAAATTGTGAAAATAAGGAGAAAATAGCCATTTTGAACTGCACTCAAACAGCTAGCAGTGACTGACAGGCCCAAAGGATGTATACCCCTTACCCAGCAGAATAAACACTATTCTTTTTCCAACATAACCCTGTATAGCCCTGCAAAATCATGTGGAGACTGCAGGTCCCAGAGCTTTAAATGGTACATAGTGAACTGGCACTCAGTCAGGGATTGGAAGTCAAATGCATTGCTATTATGTTATGTCAATATCAATTAATGTTTTTCTCTCAACTTACATTGACAAAGATTTTGTGGAAAATGTAGTGACACTAACGACTAGCTACTAGGGTCAAAAACGTTTATTTCTAATTTCAACATTCGCAGGGCACTCTTAAAGCAATGCAAAATCCCGTAGGCTGTTGTATTGCTGACATAGCCTCAGAGCAATGATTGGTGTTTTGAGGCTCTGCATAACAAATTACTGCTAGGTTTCAGTTACTTGCCAAATCGTGCTTGAACACATTTTTCATGCATATACTTTATTGCTCAGTCGGGCTGCTGGGGAATGAGTGAAGTACATGCTTTCAGGCCCGTAATTGCATTGGCAGTGCATTGTGGGACTTGTAGTCTTATAGCAATGCATGCAATCTATCACCAGGGCAGCTCTAATTGTGATTAGATACGATTATTTGTGCCAAAGATTATACATTAATGGGCTGGATGTGGCCTGCGGGCCTTGGGTTTGATACATATGCTTTAGACAAATGTAAAATAAACGAGGCACAAATTAAGTAAAAAGTATACTTCTGGCCTAAGACTGATAACTTAATTTTATACTTATTATCCGTCAATGAAAGTTAACTATAAAAGGTGCTTCTCAGCACAGCTGGGTGTTTTTGCAGCTTGTTCCCTAACAAGACCTTTTAGAATCTGTAGCATCATAACAAAAGAAGAGGCTATCATCATCACAGAAAGGTGAGCCATCACATCTGAACAGCTGGACCTTTCTTTCAGATATCGAAACACTTGACAAACTTGATAAAGCAAAAGAGGAAGACATGTCCATGGGGCATAAAGTGCACAGTTCCAGAAAATATGCATTTTTCTTTATCCTGCGCTTGGGGCTAATAAATTTATTTATTCTGTTTAAATTCCTTATGTAATTCTTTGGTACGAGCCCACCTCTCATACACATGTAAAACCACACTTGACTGAGTAGTTGTAACAGCCAGTAAAGTAATTTCATGCCCTTCAAGGTGTGTGCTGGGATATCTTGGCAAAACTCTGAGAATGAGGGTGAATTCAGATTAATGTATTTCTTCCATATCTACCATTTCCTGATTTCACAATACCTGTGGGGGAGGTGCAGCTGAAGACCAACAGTCATGAATTTGAGGTTTGACTCTCACACATGATTACCCAACCATACATCTGCAATTCAAGGAGTCAATATGAGATTTGAACAATCTGTTTCTTAACCTAATCATGGCACATTTATGACCCTTGTGAATCCATCAATCTGCATAGTTTAGGGTATAGCAGACTGATATGTGATCAGATTCCAAACAATGAAATGATTGATAAATGTCACTACAAACTACCACAGCCTAAGTGACAGTTGACATTTAATGATTGGAGCACTAATAACTTAGTGTATGCATCTTATCTCTTGTGTGATTTATGCTTCAGGAGGTACAGTTAAAATGCTGCTTTTCTGTGCCCCCTGCCAGAAATTGTTTTTTATTTATAATTATTACCAAAATAAATTATACATGAGTATAGTACACTGAGTATTACATTTACAGTTTTGTAAGCCTTTTTACTGCTTCACACATTCAGTTCTGAAACACTAGTAAGGATTAACTATCATAGCGCAACTGAACTCCCACTGGTGTAAAATGTACATGACATAAGCGGAATTGTTAAGACAAAGCTGCCTATAAGGTGCATAATATAAAGTAGGCAGGACTTGGAAAAGGAAGGCTGAGGTAGATAAATCACTTTTTGATGAAAACCCAAACAAAGCTTCTGAAAATCATTGCTGGTTGGATTAGAATTCTTCAATAGTTTGCTCCATCTTGCTACAGTACAAGCCCCTCTCTCTATACAGTAGTACAACCCAGAAAAGATCCGTGCAGAAAGCATCTGTACACATCACTGGAATATTACAAAAGAGATAACTAAGGAATTGCTAACCACCTCTTACTATAAGATTCATCAAATAGGAAGGTTTAAAGCCTAATCTTAAAAGGTAGAGAGTGTTTCTCCCTTCTGAACCCAAAGCTGGTTCCATGAGAGATAGCTAAAATCTCTGCCTACAATTCTGATTTTTAAAAACTCTAGGACCCACAAGGAAGTCTGCAGTCTGAGAGCAAAATGCTCTGTTGGGAAAATATGGAACCATGAGATCTTTGAAATACAATGGAGCTTGTTCACCAAGAGCGAGGAAAAGAATTTAAATTTATTTTCAGGATTTAAAAGAGGTCGGGTAGGGTCATTGTCATGTTGGAAAATCCAGCCACGACCCATCTTCAGTGCTCTAACTGAGGGAAGGAGGTTGTTCCCCAAAATCTAGCAATACATGGCCCCGGTCATCCTCTCCTTAATACAGTGCAGTCGCTCTGTCCCATGTGCAGAAAAACACCCCCAAAGCATG
>JBAMHW010000027.1:13788635-13801957 GCA_037177495.1 Rhadinocentrus ornatus
TTGATTTTCTCAGGTGTTCAAATACTTATTTGCAGCTGTTTCAGACAAATAAATTGTTAAAAAATCATACATTGTGACTTCAGGATTTTTTTGTCTCTCACAGTGGACATGCACCAACGATGAAAATTTCAGACCCCTCGAAGATTTCTAAGTGGGAGAACTTGCAAAATAGCAGAGTGTTCAAAAACTTATTTTCCTCACTATAGGTCCACAATTAGCTAACAGATCACAAGTAGATTTTTTAAGTAAATGGTAAATGGTCTGTACTTATATAGCGCTTTTATTCAAAGTGCTTTACAGGATACATCACATTCACACACACATTCACGCCCTGATGGTGGAAGCTGCCATGCAAGGCGCTCAACCATGACCCATCAGGAGCAATTAGGGGTCCAGTATCTTGCCCAAGGACACCTCGACATGAACTCAACTTGGCCGAGGATCGAACCGGCAACCCTCAGGCTACAAGACGATCGCTCTACCTTGCTGAGCCCCATAAAGGTTTGATCCCTCAGTTGTGTTGTTTATAAACACCAAAGCTAAGGCAGTGGAATAAATACACAACTCTTATGCTGCCTCTCTTCCTTAACACAACTATTTTGTTGGCTCATGGAAGATCTGGACTAAGAAAGATGCTAATTTCACAATTTGTTTGACATTTTCGTCTTGATGGAGTCCCAGGGAGAAAACAAACAGGGAACCTGTGACAGGAGCAAGAATGATGCCGTATTGATGTTTTCTCCAAGTGGTTAAATGTCGTTATAAGCTAAGCTGTCAACTCACAAACAGAATTAGAAATTCTGTGAAGACGAGCCAGCCTGGCAGCCTGAGCGGCTAAAAGAGAAAACATACATAGGAAAACAGGGAAATGTGGTTGTGAGCGAGCTGTGAGCGTTATTGCATTACCTTGAGCTGTGTCTGACCCCAGTGAATTGCGTCCCTCCACAGTGAGGAACAAAATCAAAATGTCAACCAAACCCTCCTCCATTTAGCTGCATTTTAGTTAGCTTCAAGCAGATTCTATTAAAAAGGTAACTGTTGGGTGGGTTTATGCAGCCTTTGCAAAGCTTTTGAAGGTGCTGCAAGGCTTCGAATGAAAAACTTCATCTTCAGCAGCAACAGCATGTGTTCCTTTTCACCTTAGTCTTAGACTTTGGGAACTCTATGAATCATGCCCCCGCTTTGAATATACTTTAGGGCACTGGGTGCTCTAGCAGCAGCCCAGGACACGTTCAAAGGAAAACACTCATTGCACCATGCCCTCCTTTTATTACCATGTGAATCTGCTCTTAGAGATACACTCTTGTGTTGTTGTTGTAATTTTATGTCAGCAGGAATGGGGCAGTGAGGAGGAGTGGGGTTGTTATCTTCATGGCTGAACAAGAACTAGATGGAGGAAGGGAAACATCTTTCACAAGCTCTCACCAGGACTCTGAGATAAGCAGAGGATGCTTCATTGGTCTAGCATTGTAAAACGGAAAATTGCAGCAGGATCATCACAAAAGACCTCATACCCCCTGCAATTTACCTTTTGGATAAGGAATCATTGTAAATCATCTGTTAACACACACAGTGACCGAAGCTAATGTGTACCGCGTATCTGATATTTTCAGTCTCAAACATGCCCTCGTGGTCTTTAGAGCATGTCTGCTGTGTGTTTACTTCAAAATAGAGTGTGTGCTTCTCTATAGATGCATTTATAATGAAAAAAACTATTTCCACTCAGACCTCTTGACGACTTTGTCATGGCTTCTTGAGCAAAAATCGTCTTTTTGATAAGGGAAGGCTGAAATATATTTCCTCCATAAACATACAAACACAAACCGATTGATGCTTTCTGATGTGCGATAAAGAGGAAACAGAGTAAGGATCCAATGATGTGTTGCCTAATGACGTAATTTGCTTATTCAGTACAAAATCCAACACTACTGTGACAAGAATTTTTCAGTGAAACGATTCTAATGAATTTTCCATCTAGCAACACTGTCAGCAACACTGTCAGCAGCAAAATAGTCTCTGGCTAGCGTCCACAGAGATTTATCAGGAAGGCAAAAACCTTCTTACCTTGTAAGCCTTAATGGTCCATTAAAACAAATGTCTTATTTCAGTCAAAATCATATTGGAATCAGGACAAAGCAGAAAGAAATGTGCTGAGTGTGACACACCATTGAGAAAAAATAAAATATATCCCTAAGCTATAGAGAGAAATTTGGAAAACAAATATTCAGTTATTTTAATTATTAAAAAAACAAACAAAAAAAACATTTTCAACCAACTAAGCTCGCATATAATTTGGGTATTCTAAAATACAAAAGTCTGGATGTTTGGGTATATTTGACTACATGGTAAAAGTAATCAGCTAAGCAGCCTTTTCAAAGACAAAGAACCCATTTTAGGTCAGAAACTTTAGACGTCAAATATCTGATACAATAAAGGAGGATATGCAGATGCATAGCTAAACAATATATTGCTAACTTAAATATATTGGTCATCCACCAGCTGTGGACTAAACAACCAACTCTTTAAACTTCAAAAACTTGTGGTCCCCAATTAGGGACATTAAGAACAGATTGTTAAAGTGTGTCAAAATGGCCTTTTTGGAGAACTCGTCTGAACTGTCTCTACTACAACCCCTCTAATTTAGCTCTGCTTCACTTTTATTAAAGTTGGCCTCTGCAGAATTAAAGTTCACATTTTGTTCTATGGTTTAATAGAGGTTTAAAGCTACAACTGCATCCTTCCAAAGGGATATTTATACTGATCCTGAACGTTTATTTTCTAGGCAAGTCTGAAACGTTTTTGCCATTTGTACTATGTGCCGTATTCTTTTATTCTTTACTAGTAACACAGAATGATATTTACACATCAATACAAATCTTCCCTTAATATGCATTTATCCATTTTTTTAATACCTGCTTATTATTATGCAGGGTTGTGGGGGGATTGGAGCTTATTTTTGCAGCTAGAAACGGTACAGCTTGTAAAGGTCACCAGTCCATTGCAGGGCCAACACAGAGGGGGAAAAAAAAAGAGCGCAGGAACTTGTATAGTGAAACATTTTCAAATATTTGTACATTTATCACTATGTTGTGTGTTTTAATTTCATGTATTTTATATTACATCATTTTAACACTTGTCTAAGTTATTATTGCTGTTCCGACCTACTTTAGCGGTATGAGGGGGCGTAACAAAAAAGTAAGTAGTGGACAGATGTTAAAGTTAAATAAACCAGTTTTTATTGTTATAAGCGAAAATGGAGATGAATCAGACAAGTGGCAAACACTAACCAGTGTTGGGGTTAGCGAAACTGCTGAAACAAACACAAAATGTTATCACTAAAGCCTAACTCAAAACCCGCCAGATAAACAAAACCAAGATTATTCAAGCAAAAAGGTGAACCTAAACTGGCATACTGATCTAAATAAAAAACATGCAGCAGTTCCAATAAACTAAATTACATAAATGCAATACCAAACACTCTAACCTAGCCCAACACAAACTACTATTATCTAAAGATTAAACACAAAAGCTAAAACTAAGGAAGAACACAAACAAACTCAAAGCACAGCCAAAAGAGCTGTATGCTACACTACGCCAAAACAAAACCGAGACTACCAATTATCATTACTGAAATCACAAACAGTCAGGTTGGACCATGCGGAAAACCTCTAAATTGTATATGTGCCAAAATGCCACCACTAAGCACAGCAAACATATAGTCAAAAGACACCACCACAATTCTGCCAAGCTGAGGGGGGAAACCATCCGTGCTAAACAGCTTGTCCCTCCAGCATTAACACAGCTGCAGTCCTTTTTTTCCTGGTTGTGGGTAGCTTGCGTTGTGATTGGCCGGGTGATTAGCCAACCAGAGGGGAGGAGACAAAGGCATGATTGCTCCCGACCACTCCGAATAAGCATCAGAGGACAGGCATTTGCATGGGAGACGAGCCTTAGATGTCAGCAATGAGCAGCTTCTGTAACAATTGCTTATTGACTTTCAGAACCTTTCAGCCCAAGTTGTACAGATCATAGAAATATGAAGCACTTGAAGATACTTTAAGAAATGACACAATTCACAGGTGAACCATTTCTACTGCAGTTTTTAAAGTGCTAAGAGAGATGAGATATAGTTTAAAAAGTTAGCTTGGTTGCTGTGAAGAGAAATTTAAAACCAGTGAAAAATGGGCCTCTGTCCAGGTCCCAGCTGGCTGTTGCTTGCTTTCTGCAAAGACAATGGAGCTTTAGTCCCTCTACAATAATCTCAGTCCACACTGTTGGCTCTCAGTTTTAGCTGTTAAGGTGGCACACTGGGATTGATAGGAAATATTGGAATAATAACTGTTGTGGTTGGGACCATTCAGCCTGAAGATTCAAGACTGGAGAGCAAATGCTGCTGCTCTGCCATATCTTTTTATACAACACAACAATAAAAACAGGATTACACTGCATCTCTCTACAGTGGCTGAGTTTCTTCCCATTTTCTTGTATAGGGCTTAGAAGAATATCAAAAGTAAACCCCTTTTGTGGTACTCATGGACTTGAGAGGGAGAGGACTTGCTGAGAATATCCAAGTGCTAAATATGTGGGTTATAAAATGATGAGGCATTAAAGTACAGTATTACCAAGTTAAACTTTGGGAATACATATGAGGCACTGCTGTGCAGAGTTCATTCTAGTCTTTACTAACAGAAAATTAAAGTCTTACAAGTATAGTACAAATATAATATTTAACCTATAATGTCTTCAATTTCTGTGTAAAAGTAATATTGATAATCCTTTATTTAGGGGATCTATATATCAATTAACTTTAAATTGAAACCCTCCTAGAAACAAATCAATACCATCTATGAGTAATAATTAAGAATCAGTCTGTGACTTTTCCTTTACCCTCCTGTCGTGTTCACCTCCCGCCCCTTACTTTATTGTTCCCGGTGAAAATTGACCTGTGTGTTTTAACGCCTCTTAAATTAGCACAAAAACATTTTCACCATTTTATTCAACATTCTGTAGCTGTGAATGTCTCAAAGTAGTGTTTAACATGAATTCATAGAATTAGACATAAAAAACTGCAGTGAAAATACAAATAGGCACTGAAAATGTATTACAAAATGAACATATAATGAAAAAAAAAAAATGGAAAACCAAAGACCAAATTCAACATTAGTCGTGTGTGTGTATGCAGCTCCTAACAAAGAGCATATGATGTGAAGAAGTTGTCACATGTGATATTATTCCCCTGGAGACCGGTTGTCATGTCCAGCACAACATGCATGACCTGGTTTTTTTTTCGGCCCTTCCAGTACTGGGTTTCCCCATGTATACTTGCATATTCCAGGCAAAGCTGCTCCTGGCGTCACATGCTGCCCAGATCTTTATTCCATATTTCCATTGTTTGCTTGCACACATTGAAGGAACAGTGACCTCTAAAAGGAACCAGGCGCTCAGGCACAAAAGCATTGGAAAGAGAAGGGTTCACATAGCAGACACCTGTCTAGTCTGTGTGAAGATATGATACATCGTTTCATCACGAAGTTGGTTCACATGGGACAATCGGCACATAAGAGCGTGAAAAAGATGTGTACCCGCAAAAGACATTGTTTTCACTGATGAAGTATATAATTTGAATAATTGGCCTAATGGGTTAGAGACAACTGTCACAAGACAACTTGAAGAAATCGCGATCTTGTATTTTTAACAAAAGCACTAGCACTACATGAGAGCACCAGGGTCTAACTGGACTCACAGCAGTCTGACTACTACTTAATTATGATGTCCCACCCTGTTTGAATTCTTGCTTGTGTTGTTCTTACTCTCAGATGTAAGTCACTTTGGATAAAAGCGTCTGCCAAATGACTGTAGAATAGAACAGAATAGTACAAAAGAAATCTTATGTGCCATGGCTTGTCTTGCACTACTGGAGCATTTGGAGAACCATGCGTTCTGCAGGAAGCGTGTTTTCAAAGAGCGTGCTGATCTGTTTACCAAAAGCACAGAGTGGCTTTACAGCCGGTATCACCTCCCCAAAAATATCCTGTTCAATTTATGCAATGATTTGCAACCCATGTTGGAGTGAGAAACAAAACAGACCAATGCCATCCCAGTGCACATCCAGCTCCGGTCTACCCTGGGATTTTTGGCCTCTGGAACATTTCAACAGGAAATTGGAGACATATGTGGCATTTTGCATCCAACACTAAGCAGAATTATGCTAGGAGTGTTGAATGCAATCATTTCTCTGCCCCCAACTTACACAGAGTTCCCCTACAAACCTCACCAAGAAGCTGAAAGTAAACAAGAATTTCACGCCACCGCCAGGTTCCCAAACAATTGGAGCTAGAGATTGCACCCGAATCTCAATAAAAGCACCATCAAACAATGATTGAGCTACGTGACTAGCAAAAGGTTTTCATTCAATTAATGGCCACCTAATCTGCGATCCACATACTGTATGTCTCTATTAAACGTTGTTTCCCGGTGGCCTGGAAGAACACATGATTCATTCATTCCGCAGAACAGCTCTGTCAAGCATGGTAAGGGGAGTGCCATGGTCTCGAGCTGCATGAGTGTTGCCAGGACTGGGGAGCTACAGTTCTTTAAAGAAACCATAAATGCCAACATGTACTATGACATACTGAGGCAGAGCATAATCCCATCACTTTGGAAACTGGGCTGCATAGCAGTATTTCAACATGAAAATTACCCCAAACACACCTCCACTGCCTTGCTAAAGAAGCTTAGGGTAAAGGTATTGGACTGGCCAATCATGTCGCCAGACCTAAACCCTACTGAGCATCTGTGGGGCATCCTCAAACCGAAGATGGTGGAATGCAAGGTTTCTAACATCCACCATCTCCGTAATGTCATCATGGAGGAGTGGAAGGGGATTCTAGTCACAACCTGTAAAACTCTGGTTAACTCTATGCCCAAGAGGGTTAAAGCAATGCTGGAAAATAATGCAAAATATTGACACTTTGGGCCCAAATTTATACATTTTCACTAAGGGGTGTACTCAATTTTTTGCCAGCGGTTTAGACATTAATGGGTGTGTGTTAGGTTATTTTGAAGGGACAGTAAATGTACATTATTATAAAAGCTGTACACTGACTACATTATATCAAGTGTAATTTCTTTAGTGTTGTCCTATGAAAAGATATAGTTAAATAATTGCAGAAACGGGAGGTGAGATTTCCCATTTGTGTGACAAAAGACAAAACTGTAATTAATGGTGCAATTCAATACTGTGACTAATTATGTAATCAAGTAATCATGACGTCTGTAATTATGTAATTATGATCTCAGGAAATTGTGAAATTGTAGCCTATATATTTGTAAAAAAAAGTCCTTAATGTTAATGATTCGATAAAAATTGGTGTACTGCATTGAGTTTTTGAGTAGTTTTTGTTCTATTACTTTCAAAAATATATTTTAATGCAGTATATCAAGCTTACTTGACATGAATCACCAATGCTGAACAATTACAGCCTCAATGTAAATGTCACATTTACCATAGTAAATATCAGGTTAATTTATTGACATTTCTTATGTATTTTGACAGCTAGGTATCACTCCCCATCAATGTAAACATCTGAACACTCTGCTGCTTCCACTTGTGGCAGGACAGCCTAGAGTGTGCTCCGAACTCCCCAAGCACACGACTAAATAAACAAACAGGAGTCTGCCAGCCTATTTATACCCATTCATAGAAATCCTGTTTTGGATTTACTTTACAGTTAAAGATTACAATGTCACTCCCATTTTGACAGCTGTTTTTAATGGAAATTAAACCTCAGCATGTATAATCACAGAGCTTACACCAGTAAATTACGGCTTTCTGAGGGATTTGACTAGATCTCATGGGGTTCCCTGTGCACAAGAAGGCATAATTGCCATTGAAGTTGAAATTAGTCAAATATCAGTTTCATAAATTATATTAAATTTATTTTCATTTACAGCCTCAAAGCATAGCTTGCATTATTTTGACCTAAAATCCAGGAGTAGTGATAAATAATTACTATTAATTACCCATTTGTACTACTTACTAAGAGAAAAATGTGGATTAACTTAGTAAATTATAAATGCAGTGCTTTCAAAAAAATGTTTTTTTTGGGTTTTTTTTTAGGGGGGGGTAAGTGTATCTCATACACTAATGATAATATGAATTATCATTCATCAGATCAGCAGTAAACACCAAAAAAACAAACAAACAAACAAAAAAAAAAAAACATAAATTGTGTGCTTTGCCAATTTGATATGCATATGGATTTATTTTATATTCATTTTTTTTTGCTAAAGGAAAGAGTTTTACTGTTTCAGAGTTTGTGTGTTAGTACGATCAGTCAGTAATTCCTACAATCTGCATTCTAGGTTATATAACTTACAGATGGATCACTTTTCTGATCTGACACATTTGAGCTTGTCCTCGGGATGTAGTTATTTATCGGCAAATGCTACAAAAGAATAAATCTGGTCAGATCAGAAGATTCAATTAATTTTTTCCACGATGTCAGACCAAAGACTACCAGGTCTAAATGGATAGCAAAAATACTTAAAATTTGTCATTTCTCAAATCTTGCTCCAACCATAAGGAAATATGGGGGCTCATATCAGCTTTTGGCACATAAAGCCAGGGAGATTTTTGAGATGATAGCAATTTGTTTAATAAGCCAGCTTCACAGTTTGGAACCTGGGCTAATTAAGAACTGGAGTTAACAGAAGCAGTGAAAGCAAAGCTGAGGTCTGAAACCAAGCAACCATTTAGAGAGAATAGTTTGAAGAAATGTAGGAAAAGAAGAAGAAACAGAAGATCAATCAAACTTTGGAGTCATAGTGCACTGCCCTAAAATGATAAGGTAAAAAATGTCAAAAATGCAAATTTGGTATCATCTTGTCGACAGTACCAGATTTGGACATGTGACATATCACAGCTTTATCCCACTTATTTATAAAGGTTCTGACCATTTAAGCTTTATATGGATGGCCCATTTCATATTATAACACAATTAACTTGAATTTTTTTTCTTAATTTTTTTGTGTTTGTTTTGAATTTCATTATATTTATTTAGTGTGTGAACGTTTTGATGGTGGGCATGAGAAGCCGGTGTAAAAAATTTCCTCCGGGATTAATAAAGTTTATCTCATCTTATCACTCAGTTGTTGCATCTGACTGTCTGGTCCACACTGCTTACCAGTGAACTGTAATGCAATTTATTAACACAATTAGCACTTTGTCTAATTATCCTTATTAGAATTTAGGCCCAAAGAGTTGTGTCAAGGTGAGGAAGAGAAAACACCAATTTTCAGCTCCTTTTAATATTACATTTTTTCCTTGGTGTCATGTAAGATTTTGCTAGGAAAAGTTGAATACAGGCAACAGGAATAAAAAACAGGTGAAAAGTTTGAGGTTAGAATATTACACAGAAAAAAAAAAAAAAAAAATAGAATATTACACAGGCTCCGACAGCAGTAATTCTTATTATGTCGATAACACCGTGAGAGCAAACAAGGTTGGAAGAGGCTTTTATGACACATCTGTTTCAAAATTACTCTGTCAAGGCCGTCCATGTTTCCACTCTGCGTGTGAAAGATTTGTGTGGCCAGAAAACACATTAAAAAAGGATCAGGTTATTGCTTTTACCCTTCAAAAAAAGCCTGAAAATGTATTTTTGGGTAAAACCCTGGTGTTGCCAAGCACCTCATCTGATATTCAATTTTCTTCCCCCTTATGTGTCATACAGATGGGCCCTTACATGTTCAAGTATGGAGTTGGGTTCAATTAAAAGACAGGCTGCAATCATGCACCATTTAGTTGCCATTTTGGAGCTAATTAGAAGTTACATTTGAGGCTAGGTGCTGCCTTTAGATCACACTGCAGTCGAATTATACTGTCAGCATATAGGCATCTAGACTAACTAAACTTGTTCTATTCTCTGACAGCTGTTCTCTCTGAGACAGCCGACTATGTGCTGAAGAAGGGCCCTTCACATTTAATGGCATTTTCCCCTAATTTGAAGTGAACAAGCTTTAAGTGCACTGTTTAGAGTAATTATCTCAAGACTGAATTACACTGATGTAGAAAAATATTAAAGTTTTGTTTTTTTTGCTTCTCCATATGTCTAAAGAAAGCAGACTTATGATGAGAAAAAAACAATTAAATTATCTTTTTGGATTTGAAAATCGTTCATTCTTCTTAGAAATAAAAATTAAATTTGGTTTAGGTTCAATGTTTTCTTTGACTTGAATGAAAGGGTCAGCACCTTAAATCGAAAGGATTTTTCAATCTTTTACCACAAACTGCCATGGTTCTTGTTTGGTTAGTTTTTGGTTTGTTCTGATCTTGGTTTATTAGTTCTGGTTTTGTTATATTTAGTTCAGTAATCCTGTTTGTAGCTTTCTCTCATGTGCTCTTTTTTCTGTCCCTGACTCGTCAGTTCACCTTGTCTGATTGTTCACTCACGTCACCTGTTCTCTGCCATCCATGACGTTATATCTATATGCAGTTTAAAAGAGTGTTAACGGGCAATAGGTCATTAGGAGACACGGCGATGTAAAGCTGCATATCATCAGCATAGCTATGAAAATCAATGCCGTGTCTCCTGATGACATCCCCAAGAGGTAACATGTACAAATTAGAAAGAAGTGGGCCTAAAATTGATCCTTGGGGAACCCCACATTGGATTTTATAGATCTTTGAGAAGCATGTATTCATACTTACATAAAATTGTCGATCTGTGAGATAGGAGTAAAACCATTTAAGAACAGTACCTGAGAGGCCCACCAGACTTCTGAGTCTGTTTTATAAAATCTGTTGATCAACTGTATCAACGGCAGAGCTTTGATCCAGTAGAACCAAACCGAAAGGTTCCATACGTCAAAATTACACCTGAGGTCATTAACAATCTTTAAAAGGGCCGTCTCGGTACTGTGGTTTGTCCTAAAACCAGATTGATATTTTTCCAAAATATTGTTTTTATCCAAGAAGTCATTTAACTGAATAAAAACAACTTTTTTGATGATTTTACTTAAAAATGGTAGGTTGGATACAGGTCGTAATTATCAAAATTATTGGGTTCGAAATTACTCTTCTTCAGAAGGAGTCTCACTACTTCCGTTTTGAAGGCAGATGGGAAAACACCCGTCTGAAGAGAGTAATTTACTAAATTTAAAAGAACATGCTCAAAGAAACCATAAAATGCTTTTAAAAGTGATGTGGGAATTGGATCTAAAAGGCAGGTTGTTGGGTTTAGTTGGGAGAAAACTCGACCAAACATCTTTACATCAACCAGGACAAAACTCTCCAGTGTTTCCTCAGATAAAAACTGAGGTTTAGATCTGTTCAAATCAATCTAGACCCGGAGTTCCCCGAGCCTCCTCCTACAAGATCCAGAAGGAGGAGGTCATCCAGGCACCAGGGGCGGCAGCCCACAGTGAGTATAACCTTGAGCGAACTGGTGGGAAGGCTTCTTGGATTCGACACGGAACCAGAGCCACTGGAGTATCCAGAGTGGTCGCCATTCTGGGGGTCCAGACTGGTGATAAGCCCAAAACCGCTTGGTTGGGCCGCGTCTCGGATGTCGTCATCAGCTCCAGGGTCCACGTCATGGGTGTCGCCACCGGCTCCGAGGTCCACGTCTCCGGTGTCGGCTCAGAGGTCAATGTCTCCTGGTCTATGGTCGAGATGCTCCTCTCCTGCTTCTGACTTTCGGATTCTATGGTGTGGTTATCTGTCCGTTGTGTGTGGGTTTTGGTTCCCTGTCCTGAGTTTTGGTAAATAAACCGCTTTTACCAGCATTGCTTCGCCTCCAGTCTTGACTGCCTGCATTTGAGTCTTCTCATCCACCGACCACCCTTGGCACAAACATGTCAGAAGTGCTGAAATACTTAGTTTTTCTTGGGTGTTGAAATGTATTTAAGTCATTTTTGAGATATTATGACTTAAATTAAAATATGCCCCTCCCAGGTTTTCTTGTTCACATTTGACCTCTCCATTTACTAAGAGTCCTACCCCACCGTCTTTAATAGAGAAAGATGTAGAACGGTTGTACAGATATAGCCACCGGAATAAACCTGTAAAAGTTTAATGAAATATATAGACAATTTTCTGGGACAATTTTTCATTTTGTCATGACAGGAATATGTTTTTAAAGTTCTGTTGGTTTTTTACTTCTTTTACTTTCAGATTATTTTTATTAGATTTTTTTCAGCCCGCTTCCCACTGAATAGTAATAGTAGACTAGAGTTTGGGTTTAGACAGAACTTTGAAGTTAAGGTGTTAAAAATGAGTTTACACACAGAAAACCAGGCCCTATAAACTTCTTGGTTTATGGTATCCATTAAAAAGTAGATGGAAGGGAGGAATCAGACCATTTTTTATTAGATTTTTTACTTCATTAAAATAAAATTACTACTTCATCTAAATGTCATTAACCTATCTTACTTGGAGGCCAGTTCAACCCCTTGAAGGATTGAACATTATATATACACAGTATACTTATGTTTTATTCATATTTTTTTTTACTTATATTTCAGTATTTTAATTCTGTGAAGGCAACCTGGGCTTTCAGACATGTGGGTGGGGGTCAAATGCAGCAGGCATTTTTGTTCAGCAGTTAACGAATTCAGGGGAATTAGCTAGAACTAGTTCAAACCAGTCTAGGGGTCAGGCAGCATGTGAAGTGTGGACAAAGGGAAAAATGAAACTACACCAGTGTTTGATTGGGTATAAAAGACACCGTAACTTTCTTATTCTTCAATTGAGCTGATGTAGTCAACACAAATGTTCATTTGAATCCAGTGCTGAACAAATATTGAGCATGATACAAATTGTTAACTTATGGACTTCAAAAGAGACCTAATAGTCTGCTAGACGTGGTACAATTAGGGACTCTGTATATTTGGAGGTTGCAAAATTTAATTTAGACAATATTAAGGGACTGGACAAAAACAAATCAAAAAACTTGCTCGTCTATTTGTTTATACAGGACAATTTCAATTCCCATGCCTCATGTTTAGCATTGGGTTCACTTGAAGTTGACCAATACCAACATCTTAGGTGGACCAGAGTTTGCTTTTTTGATTTGCATCCAATTTCAGTTGTGCATCTGCACCCATCTAAAACTAACCAGAATGAAAAAACAAAATAGAATTAAACTAAAAAAGGCTGGTTTGAATTCACCCTAAGGCACAGAAATATTTACATTTGACTGATTAATTCCACTGCGATGGACTGGTGACCTATCCAGGGTGTATCCTGCCTTTCACCTGAAACACTGCTGGGATAGGCTCCAGCTCACCCCGCGACCCCTACTGGGAACAAGCGGTACAGA
>JBAMHW010000027.1:13802057-13824614 GCA_037177495.1 Rhadinocentrus ornatus
TGGGATAGGCTCCAGCTCACCCCGCGACCCCTACTGGGAACAAGCGGTACAGAAAATGACTGACTGACTGACTGATTAATTCCATAAATTTTCCCAGAAAATAGAACAATTCCATAAAAAGGTATTATAGACTGACACAGTAGCTTCTGCATTTTTACTCATTTTAACAAGTAGTTTCCCTCCATTTTCAGTAGTGATTTTAAAACATTTTTTTTACGAATAAGATGCACTTTATTTTCTAGTTTTTATCATCTGAGCTGAAAAGGTGTGTCACTGGCTAATGTATTATTGCCATTATTATTAAAAATTTTTTTTTTATTTCCAGCATTTTTTTCCCCCTACAAACAAGACGTGATAGTAAAAGAGTAAACAAAATGATTAATTTGTGTATAATAATTAGCTTTGGCAGCAATGTTAACCCCATACCTTAGCATCATTTTTACCAGTTCAGTCATTTGTAGTCAGATATTTTCATGGCTCAAACAAAAATCTTAAAGCCAACTTGCATAATTTTGTGTATTATTACAATAACTTAATTTCTAAGGAGGGTAAATTATCAAAAATAAATGTCGGTGCCAAGTTTTGATGAGGTTCTTAAGATTCTCACAAGCCACTACTGAATGCTGCTGATTACACTGCAGTGTTAAAAATCAATAACTTATTCTTTCCTTATTGTGTGACATATAATTCTAAAATGGTTTTTTACTTTTTTTTTTACTGTAGTAGCCTGCTCGATATTAATGTAGGCATTTCTGGATTGTCATAAATTTGCATTGTTTTCTGTAGGGAATAATTTGAAGCACATTCATTCAGAGCTTTGTGAAGTACATTTTCACAGTTCCCTCCTCTCGTAATCCGCCTTCACACCAGCCATCAGTAGCAAATGACAGCATCCTACTAGAAGAGAAATTGTGCTTGTTCTAATCGCTGTTTCTGCTAAATAATATACTATTTGCATGAGCAGCGGCAGCAGCAGAACTAAGCTTCCTGAGGAGAGCTGCTTGCATCGTGTCTGTTCCGCAACCATTATATGTAGAGCTGAGATCAATATGCAGGCCTAATGGTTAAGCTGGTGTAGTAAAGCCTGTGGGTGGCAGTGGAACAATGTGTTGCTAACAGAGTGGTACACCTGGGGGGGGGCTTAATTTATCCAAGTAGAAGATGTGTTTGCAAACTGAGGGCCTTTACAGCTTCCATTACATTTCAGGGGACATCATGTGAGGTGCTTATGGATGTTTTAAATCAATAACAAATGTTTCCAGACTTGATTCACATGCAACACAAAAGCCATGCAAAGCGGAATATAGGATGCATTCGACTTTAATTGCTTAGAGAGGTGTGCTCCAGGATTGTATTCAAATAGTGCTTATGAAACCAATCATTTATATGAGTGCTTAAAAACTTGAATTAGATATTCAGTGATTGAAAATGAACCAAAAACTTCTTCAGAGCTGCAAAAATTACATGTTTTAGTTAGTACATGATCAGAAAATAAGTTCTTTGTAGCAAAGTATTACCTGCCTCTTTGTTCCTATTCTTCTATGCCAGCTCTAAAAAAAAAGTGGCTTTGAACATATTCTAAGATCTTTTTTTTTTTCTCCATCATGATGCTAGGTGCAGCTATTTGCATTTCAGAGATTGAGCTTTGATAATGTATTTTTGACAAGGCTTTTTCTGATTTTTTCCTGTCTAATAAGAAGGCATTTACTATTGGGCAAGCATTTGATCAGCCAATGGTAGCTTTGAATGCAGCCACGTTATTTTTTATTTATTTATTTTTCTTCCCTGAAAGATGCCTACATACATCAGGATGATCCATCTCCTGAGTCATTAACAAAATCACTTTAGTGCAGTTCTGACAAGCCTCAGTGATTGCCGCTAATGAACTTAGCACATCACAGATAAATCAAAGCTAAAAGAAAAAGATTAAGTTCATGCACAGCTCAGAAAACAGGCAAATACTCAAGTAATATAGAGTAATGATTCTTTAGGTACCCCAATGATCATACACACTAATATATGACATTGCTCTTTAAAATGTTACTTATCTAGATCATAAACAAAAACGAAAATTGTCAATGAAACAGTATGAATCCAATGTAGCTTTTTTTTTGTGTGTGTGTGTGTGTTCGTGCTTTTAAAAGACTGTTTCTTCCCATGAAATGCCTCTAAGATACATTGCTCCAGCATTTTCAGCCTAATTTACATCTGTCACCGAACTGACAGCTGAGAAAAATGTCCCTGAACCGTGGGATGGTTGTGAGCGCTTCACATTAGTTTAATAAACTTTCACCACAAACGCCCTCAGCACAGACATGTAAGCATTTTGCATAAGTCGAGCAGGTCACGCAACATTTTCCGGTGTGATTTATTTTGTCCTGGAACCGTGATCATCATTAGTATTCCTTGTCGTCAGTGTCTCCCAGTCGTTGCATCTTGTCGTGTCTGATTACAGCCGTAGGTTTGCTTACGGCACAAATGTGGTTTTAAATGGTGGGAAGGGTGCTCATGCGTTTATAGTTGGTGCATCTTGCTATGTGAAGGCAGGTGGGTAGGAATCACCCACACTGTCTACTCCATACTTCCACCAATCTTTGATTCATAACCTTATGTAAATTTAATTTTGTGCTTCCCATCTTATTAATATTTTAGAAACCGCTCCCCTTGCAGGTTATATAAAACATGTAAAAGTTGGTCAGTAATGTGTTGAATTTGGGGAATTTTTGTAACTTATATCTTTATACTTTACTGCAGCTTGGTTTTCCATCCACATATGGGTCATTTTTCTGCAATTGAGTTAGTTTTTGTACTGAAGCTACTGTACAAAATGTGCAGTGATGACTTGCACGATTTGAGGCAGATAAGGTGAAATGCTCAGAGTTAAAACATGGCTGAAAAGTGCTCATTAAAAAGATTTAAAAAAAAAAAAGGAATAATCTTATGAACTGCAGAGTCTCTGTAAGAGCAGAAAAATATAACTAAAACCCAATGTATCAAGTGGACCAACAGTAAAGTCTGGTCCTTAAGATCGCCTATCCTGTAACTTTTAGACGCATCCTTTCTCCAACACATTTGAATCAAATGAATGGCTCGCTACCAGGCCTCTGCAGAGATGAATGACATGTGGATGAGGGAATTCAGCCATTTGTTTAAGGTGTGTTAAAGAAGGGATGCAACACGATCCAATCACACAACGTTGTGTTGGTTTTCAGTGCACGCAATGCCTTTTCGGTTAGTAATGCCACTGTCAGCAGTTGCAAAATTTTGTCAGCCTTGTGTGATGGCCAGCCACACAGGATAATATCCACATCTCACCCCCAGAATATTCCACTTTTATTTGCAGCCATAAGTCTAAACACTACACATTACATTTTACATTGTTCCTTTACTTAATCATTTTAATTTTCCATTTCTTTCTAGTTAAATACACATTGGCACTGCAAGGTCAAATTATGTTTGTAATAGTATTTGTTTCTTTTCTTAAACTTACCTGGGTTCAGTCTCTGTCCTGGCTCAGCAAAGACATGGCAAGGGGTCAGAACTGCAGTGTCCTAGGGGTGTTTGGGGATTTATTTTGAGGTTTTGGTTGGTGCAAAATGTAGTAGCCATTTTATTTCCCCCCTTTTATGTTGACTCTTGTTTTATCCAAACTGGTATTCAAGTTCCCCTGTTTGAGGAAGTCAGTTATGTTCATTAAATTGTTTGCTTGCTTAAGTTCTACTTCATTCTGATTTTGAGTATTTATATTTACTTGGCCTCTTTTATCAGTTTAGTTCAATTTTTGATTTGGTAACGTTTAAATCTTGGGGCTAAATAAAAGACCTATTTTTTTAACAAACAACACCTGTATCCTAAAGCCTTACTGTTTGGTCCCTGACACCATGTTTACATAAACACACACATAAAATGAAAGTGTCTGGATTAAAAGTCTAATCAGAATAAAAATGCCTCATGTAAACATAACAATGGGAAGATATTTTTCTGAGCACTCATTTGGAGAAAATTTTCATTCTCATCCAGAGGGGTGGGTTTTGCAGATTGTTTTTCTGATTAATGTGCATGATGCACATTTTCAAATGTTGGGTAGAAAGTACCCTGAATTTGCTAGCCAGTTATGTTGGTCATACGTCAACATATAATAATCCCATGGCTTGGACGGATTAAGGCTTTTGTAATATACTGTTTATTTTTACTTAAAATTTACTTTTAAAAGTTACAGCTAGAGAAAGACAGGATGGGATCAAAACAGAACGGGTTGGTATTTGATGTAAATACATTACTTGAGATTTTAAAAGAATTCAAACATATTAATGTCATGGGTGTCTCCGCTCTGGTGCTTCCTCCTCACTTTGTCCCTTGTGTGGACGGGAGGCGGTCCTGTGATTAAGGCAGCGCAGCTGGAAGGAATCAAGCTCATCACTCCTTACCTGCATTTAAGCTTGAGGCTGAGCTTCAGTCTTTGCTGGATCGTTGCAACACCTTGTGGTACACCAGCCGCAAACATATCCATGTCCTGGTTATTTCCGCTTGTGTCTATCGTGCCTGTTTTCTCTCCGAAAGAGTCCTGCCTGGAAACGACAGCTGCCTTCCGAGAACTCTGCCCTCTCCACTCTCACCTCGTCTGACACCTCCCTCCTGCCTTCTCCAGTTTCTTAAAACTGAAATTGGTAAGCCGGCAATAAATGCAGGCACACGGTGGTGTTTATTTACATTGGAATTACTTTTCTTTTTCTAGTGTTGTTTCCATTGATTTAGATAGTGGTACAATTCTGCACCTCAAAATTATTTATTCAACTGAAATGTGCATTTAAAACACCATTATTGGAATAAGCTTTTCAGGCTAATGGAGAAAGTACCGTTCTAATCAGAATTGTAATTTTTGTGCACAAACGCATCGCTAGTGTTCACTGGGCGTCTAATTACCTTGAGGAGATGCTAATCCCTGGAGCTTCATGAAACACTGAACAAGGTCTCAACAGTAATTTTTTTTGATCACAGTAAATTCTTTAAGTTAACAGCCAATCAGATTTTCAATTATCCTATTTTTTGTTACTTTTTTTTTCTCTTCTTGGGAAAAATAAGCCAAAGTACAACTGTCCAGACTTCCAAGGATTTTATTGCTATATGTACACATCTGTATTTCGCTGCCTTGTACCTGTGACATGCGCAATGACAATAAAGTTGAATCTGAATCTGAATCTGAATCATACATGCAGTTAAAGTACATGGAAACTCTCTATGCTAAGAGAGCATGAGCTTGTGACACAATCAATAGGCAAAAAGAAATGAAAATAAGTACAAGAGAATATGTAGCTTAGTGGAAGATGAAAGCTTTGATTGCACATTGTGTCTTTTATATTTGTTACATTCAAAACAGGTCTACAGATTATTGCAAAAGTTTGAATACTTATGTGTTTTTATCCATAAGTTTGGCAGGAAAGAAGCAGTTATAAAAACATGTCTGCTATGTGATTAAACTGTATGCTCTTTTTCCCCTCAGGTGGCACACTTAGTGGAGTGAGCAGGATGAAGAGTGTCTTCATATTGTGGACTCTTTACTTGCATTGCTAGGTGTATAGGTGGCAAATCAAAGAATGATGAGCCCTGATGATGCTCTCTGTAGTCTTGATAACCTCAAGAGCCTTCCTTTCTTTCTGGGTGGTGTTTTCATACCAAACAATGATGTGTGTGTATATATCTATATCTATATATATATCTCACACAAACAAGCTTTTCAAGGCCAAAGAATTTGTGCTGCCCACCATCTCCACTTCAGTCCCCTTACTGATAAAAGGCTGCAAAGGGGGGTTTCTTACTGAAGTCTATGATGATTGCCACTGTTGAGCCAGGATCATAGTGTCATCAGCATAATTGATGATGTTGGCCCTGATGGAGAGATGGTCATGTCTGTAGACGGTTAAGGGTGAGGCAACAGCCCTGCAGTGACCTGGTGCTGACTGAGCTCAGCAGAAACGTTTTTCTTCCATCCTCATCACCTGTGATCTGTCAATAAGAAAGTCTAGAATCCAGTTACAGGTGGTCATCAGGATCCCAAGGTCACCTAGATTCACAATCAACTTTCCTGGATAGTGAAGTCCATGAAATGTATCCTGTCATATATTCTGCTGCAGTTCAGATGTTGCAGGGTGTGGTGGAGGGTCAAAGATCTGTTAGGTTAGTAGGCAAAATGCAAAGGTTCAAAGGTGTTCAATCCTTAAGCTGGCTTAAGGGCCTGTTACTCCTGGTCTGCAGGGTTCTGAGGCACCTGCCAGACAAGAGGAGTTCAAAAAGACTGTTAGCTGCTGGGCCTTCTTGAGGATGGAGCTGATGTTTTGCTACCACCTCAGATTCTGAGATGATTGTGCCCAGGAATCTGATGCTTGCTAAAATACGGTGCTACTGAGGACTGTGAGTGGGGGTAAAGCTGTGGGTATCTCCTAAAGGCCACAATCATCTCTATAGTCTTCAGCTCCAGATTGTTCTGACTGCATCAGACCTGGGGCTGATCCATTTGATATTGATATGCAGACTTGTCACCATTCTGAATAAGACTGATGATGGTGGTGTCTGCAAACTTCAGGAGCTTCACAGAGGGGTCCGTGGAGTTGCAGTCATTGGTGTAGAGGGAGAAGAGCAGTGGAAAGGGGACACATCCCTGGGGAGCACCAGTGTTAATGGTCTGGGTGTCCAAGGTAAACTGCCCAGCCTCACCACCTGGCTTGTGTCAGTAAGGAAGCTAAGGATCCACTTACAGAGGGCAGGTTCCACAGTCAGCTGGGAAAGTTTAGTGCAGTGCGGGGTTATGGTGTTGAACGCAGAGCTGAAGTCCACAAACAGGATCCATGCATAGGTCCTAGTTTGATCCAATTGCTGCAGGATTAATGCAGTCCCATGTTAATTGCATCATCTGCCAACCTGTTTACCGATAAGCAAACTGGGGGGGGGGGGGGTTGTAGGTTTCCTGAGAGGGACTTTTGGTGACCCAACACCAGGCATTCAAAGGACTTCATAAAAACAATGTCAAAGCACCAGGCCTGTAGTCATTCATTCTGGTGATGGTGGGTTACTTGGGGACCGGAATTATGGTGGAGTGCTTGAAGCAGGAGAGGACTTCACTCAGCTCTTCACTCGGAGATCTGTGAGATCAGGAGGAAGACCTGCAGTAAGGAGAGGAACAGGTGTAAAGTGCCCCTTCTGAAATCTACAGTAGGGCTTTGTTGGCTTCAGCAGTGGGGTCAAGGTATCTTCTGGCAAGCTAATGTATGATGTCAAAGTATCTGCAAGTTCATGAAGGTTGGTGGCTTGTGCTTCAAAAACAATCCAGTCAGTGGAGCTGAGAGCCCGGGAGATGCAGTCCACTGTCTGGCAGAGTGTCATAGAGCTAGGTTTCTGTGAAACAAAGAGCCTGATCTTCACGAGTGAGCTAGCTCGCCTACTACGTCTGTGTCTCTTCCAAGTCTTCCGCTGGACAGGAATATGTTATTCAAAAGGTTCAGTTAAAACTTAAAAGTGAATCTTGCAACCCCAAATCAAACGGAGTGTAGTGGACTATTGGGTGTGAACATGAAG
The DNA here is from genome assembly GCA_037177495.1 of Rhadinocentrus ornatus. Taxonomy (NCBI): domain Eukaryota; kingdom Metazoa; phylum Chordata; class Actinopteri; order Atheriniformes; family Melanotaeniidae; genus Rhadinocentrus; species Rhadinocentrus ornatus. The sequence continues at coordinate 13,809,627 of JBAMHW010000027.1, forward strand.
CCAAATCATTGTCTATACTGCTGAGTCCAATTCAGTGTTGCAGGGGGATGGCGCCTATCCCAACAATTAGTAGACGAAAGGCAGGGTACACCCTGGACAGGTTGCTCGTCCATTGCAGGGCAAAAATGATCTTAATGGCTCACAAATTTTTAATAGGCCAGACTGGGCTATTTAAATACAGGTTATTATAGAAAAATAGCAAAAGATTTTTTATATTTTTTTAAACTTTGACGGTATGTCGGTTTTTGGTTGATTTTAGCAAAACTAACTTTTAGACTGGTTTGACCTCCATGAACATCCATGCACAAGCATATTTACAGTTTTATGCCCACATTGTAGCATGAAGTTTAATTCTGTACCATTAAATAAGCTGTACACTTTGTAGCTGTTTTAAACATACAAACAAAAATTAAGTTAGTGGTAATTACACAAATTTTTCCAGCTTATTCTTTTAGACTATCTTATAATTTGCTTTTCTAAAAAAAAAAGTATAACTTTAAAAATGCTTGGAGTTGTTGCACCTGAAAACATGTCCAGAACCCGAAAACTGTCAGAAGAGCTCTGAGCTGAAGCATACTATTTCTCAAAGTAATAAATTATGACATGCTGCAAAAAGTGCTTTCTTTTCCAAGTCATCAAATTTCCCATAAATACGAATGAAATGTGAAAACAGTAAAACTGAAACAATAGGAAGACCTAAGCTGCTTTCAAAGTGACAGAAAACCAAATAAACATGCTCTCATTGATATGTGAGACTTTGTTTCCTTTATGTCGCCACTTCACAGGGATGATTCATCAGAGTTGGATTGACAAAACAGCTCTTCTATGAACTATTGTCAAAAAGTTTTTTTTAATAATTTCAATTGATCTCATTGATAATCATTAAAAAAAGCATTGTTAGCTGAAAAGAAGCAATCATCGAGTATGTATGAATGGAAAGAGTTAATCATGGACAAAAATATAAATTTGGTATTAATAAAGAAGATCTATTACATGGGGTCGACGTCCAGTAAAGGATCAGGACAAATGGCTGTCATTGCCTTTATATAAATTAACAGGTGGAAATCGAAGATATTAGACACTTTATCACATTCTGTAGCAATCATCTCGCTACAAAACAACGACTGTTAAAACTGACATGTCCAAGTTTGCAGAGAATGGTCCAAAAAATGAGAACCAGTGAGCGGAAGGTGTCTGGACAAAAACATCTCGATGTTATAGGTCAGTGAAGAATCGACAGACTGACTGGACATGACAAAAGCAACAGTAATTAAAACAACCACCACCTCGAATCAATAGTGTCGGCTGATAGTGGAGTAATGGTGTGTGGGACATCTTCCTGGCATATGGACCAAAATCTCTGATGAACATTTTCAAAACCTTGTTGAATCTATGACATGACGAGTTAAAGTTATTCTGAAGGCTAAAGAGGGTCCAACCCGTTACTGGCAAGGTGTCCTGTCTAAATCATCCAGTTATTGTATATATTGAAAATTAACTTTTAAAAAAATGGCAAATTAACCCATTTATTCCTAAGAGAAGTGATCCTCTTTTTCCCTGACAAAACTAGAGCCCATGGGTTTGCTAACAGCAGAGAGATCCCATTTCTACCCCCTTGCATTTCAAACAGAATTTGTCCGGTGCACAAAAGGCATGGTCCCAAAAATCGCAGCCTAATGAGACACAAAGGATTTTAACACAGCAAGTGAGAATACATCAGACTTGTAAAGCAGATGCTTTGAAGATCTACCCCTTCTCTTCCGCCACCGCTCTAAGCTTTGCTGTCCCCTCCGCAACCATCCCCCACAGCAATGCCGCTCATTCTGCAATATGATGATTAGGGAAAAGAAACGGCAGGGACGGACATTGATTTAATGTGTGATTAGTATTGCTATGGATATAACTCATTCAACACTCATTCTCTGTTTATCTGTGTGTAAACACTGAGGTCTTGTTAGTGTTTGAGGGTTAGGGGAGGGGGGCAGAATGAAATTAAATGTTAATGTATTCAAAAGTTTCTCAGTAAAGTGAGAATTTCCTTTGAACTGGAAACATACCACTGACCATATCATATCCCGAACATATTTTAGATAATTTAGATTTAGATAGTTTTAACTTACTTATACAAACTGAAGTAAAGCAAGAATCAGGTGATTATCTTAAAAATAAAAAAAAGAGTAAATTAACATTTAATCAAACCAAATAGTCCTTTTGTCCTTAGTGGTTTTAATGTGGAATTTTCATCCCTTTGAAGTGGGGTTGCATGAGAATTTGAGCAGTGAGTGTGTTACCTACAGTGAGCAGTTGTCAGAGTACTCTCAGTTTCTAGGAGAGTGGAAGTCTAGTGGTCACAGAGGTGGGCTTGGATCTGGAATCCCGGGGGTCAAGTACCCAGTGTGAACCCCTAACAGATGTGAACAAATATGGACACTTGTGCATGACCCTAAACCCCCAAACTGCTTCCCAGTAGCTAAACATGGCAGCCATCAGCTATTGAAGAAATCTGGAGATACACTAGGTGAAATGCAGACACTAATTTCCCAATCAGGATTAATAAAGGAAATAAATGTAATTGTTAAAGATTTATTACACAGCCAAAATTAATTGGTGCATAGCAACAACAATATTCCACTCTTGTTTTCCTGGCTATTCCTTAGAACGTCTTAGGTACCAAGGCCATGTGTCTTCATACCAGACATCAAACTCCGAAGTGGTGGCTTACTTAAACAAAGATATTGGTAATGAGAAAAATGTTGCTTATTTTTTGTGTTAAATGTTTTTGGAAAGTGTGCTTTGTTTGTTGCAGTCTGCACTCCGGTGCAGACCAAAGCAGCACACTCTGGTCAGCTTGAAAACCAGGAGTCTTGGTGCAAAAGAACTCTGGTGCGGTTTCCTTCGTGTGAAAGCACACAGACCATCCAGTGAGCCATTAAGAGGAAGTTTTGTAGCGCAACATGTCAAAAAACTTGCTGCCTCCACTGCTGCTCATTTTGGACAAATTCTGGTAAAAACCACATTAGGGTTGAAGAACAAAGTAAAACCCTAAGACTGCATACGGTTGTGTTTATTGTTTACTACATTGTAATAAAGTAGAAGTGTCTTCGTCTTAGAAATGAGAGTACAAAAGGTACCTTAAATTGTGAGTGAACTCAACTTTCAGATTAGTACGGTTTCAACTCAAACAGGCAAGTTGTACGAGTTAATTAACTAATGGCTATGTATTTTATTAACTTGATGCTATGATTTATAACAACTTACTCTGTTGCATTATCCTTCTGACAGAACTTAATTATGTTATACTAATTAAGAACTCCACACTGTTACAACTTAAAATTTCAATTTAAGTTAACCTCGTCTACACTCATACTGGCCTGGACAGATTCCTCTATTGGACTCAATAGGGGTTTGGATACAGTTTCCCATCCTATGGTTTAACTAAATATTTATATATATTTACACAAATGCCTGCCACTCTCAGTCTGGTGTTGAAACACAATTTACCATTAAATTCAATGGCAGGGTATGTCCTTGTGTATAACTGGTAGTGTATATAGGTTACCTACAAAGTGGAAAGTGTGGCAATTTTGTTTTCCCTTTACTGTCCTTCTCACTCATGGTGCCAACTTTAAAATTCAAATAGAATAAAACTTTCTAACATTGTCAAATATAAAGAAAACACAAACAAAAGCAGACAACTTAAATTTATAGAATGAATTTCTACCAAATCTGTATATCTTCTTTAAACATTCCCAGCCCTCTTACTATAACTATATATCTTATAACTATGTAACTTACTATACTCATCAAAGACATGAGGGAGATATAACACATTTATTGTTAAACCAAGAGAAAGATATCTGCCCTGTTTAATACCAGTCACCCATTTCTTCAAATCTTTTCTCCCTTCAAAGCATTCAGTAAACCCTGATGTGTTCTGAAGTTCTTTATTTCTTTGGTGGTTGGCAAAAGCCAAGTGGTCCGGAGAGTAGAACAGAATGTTTCCAAGAGCCCAAGTTGTCAAAACATTAGTTTGTCTGCTACAGTTTCCCAATCCCATGTGCCTCCCCATCATGTTGCCGCACACCTCCACTTTGAGTGAAGTGCAGTGTGAAATTAAAGTAGACCAAATGAAGGTGCAAAATATTTAGAGCTTCCTCTCCAAACAAACCGAGCCTCCTGGACTATCCTGGTGTGAATGTGCCCCTCAAACACACAATTTGCCAGTGGCCCCAAAATATATCTGAATATTAGAAATTTAAAAGGCTTTGTCCAAGTGTAATTATTCATAGTTATTTTTGACTGACTATTTTCAAAGCCGGATGATCTTAAACTTCACATTATTTGGCTTGTATGGCTATAATTGAGTCTCTAACCTCATTCCACGAAAAATAAAATAAAATTCTCTGCCTTTATGCTGCAATAATTTTTCTTTGTCTTTGTAAAATGGAGAAAATGACAGAAAAAAGTTGTCGTCACTCCAAATCATTACCATTCTGCTGGTAAAAAGCAGACAGGTTGAAGGATGGAAGTTTGACCAAAGTTTGTGGATATTTGCAGCACCACAGGAGCCACTGATTTTCTGACTCAAACAGTGATTCTGACCTTGCATCCCACCTGCCTGCCAACTATTAGAATTTGAGGCATGTTTGCAGATTGAAGAAGTGGAACACTTTACTTCCTGTGATTATTGCAGGCAGATTGTGCGTCATCACCAAGGGCAGTTTGCAAATTAAGTCAGAAAGCACACACTGTCATCACCTTGGCTTTACTGCATTTTAAGAAGAAGAAAAAAGCTGACTGTTAGACACTACTCTCCGTTAATATTTGAAGACAGATTGAACTGGTTCATGTCAATCCCCTGCAAATTGCTCTCATGTCCCTGCCTTCCCTCCTAGTAGGATAATCAATATTCTGTGTATGCAAGTACAGGCTTCATTGTGAGCATAATAAGTGTATGTGAAAATGTAAGCAGCGGAATAAAACATTCAGGCTCCCTTTCGCATGAGGAAGTTGATTTTTCAGCAAGGGGGCCTTGCTCCCAACTTGATTAAGACACCATAGAGCTTAGATGGGGGGAACGTCTTGCACCACAAGTTGTTCCTAAGACAAAAGCTTTCCCTTGGTTTAACACACAGCTGTGCTAGTTGTTTCTGGCATTCATTTCACAAGTCTGATGGGAATTTGCAGCTGAGGCATTCACAGGAGTGTGTGGGGAGAGAAAAAGTGACTGAATGGGGAGCAAAGAAATGAAGAAAGTAGAAGAAGCGTACTGTTATTCATGCAACATGTTGACCCATTTGTTCCAAAGATTTTTGAGAAAGCCTGATTATGCTTTTGCATCAGTAATTGATTCTCCCCCTTTGTAAAGGAAGTCCTGACTCCATGTTTGACTTGATTTAGGGGATTATCTAGCTTAAAATGGAGAAAAGCCCCAAACTCTATTGCCTCAAAATGACAAAATCCCCTTATTTCCCGCCATCTCCTGCTGCAGCCTTTCTGATCAAACTATTTGTGTGAGTTGATTCCATCATCTCTGGCAAATTTGTTCACAAAGACTCCTCCTGATTCATTCAGAGCAAGATTTTCACCAAGATAAAGCCACTGTTCATGGGCAATTTATTTATTACTACCTAACAAAAGGACAGAAGTGTGGCCTGCCTGCCTTTTCTCTTCTGAAGTCAGCTAAACTCAGAATCTCTAATTGGTTCCCTGGCCCGGTTGCACCTCAAAAGGCTTACCATCATTACTGACAAGGAGAGGAATGCAAAGGAAGAGCGAGCAAGACTGCTGACAATTATCTCTCCCTAGTGAGCAGAGTTGCAAGAAGAACTAAGGGAAAGGCATGGAGTGGAGAGGAATATCAAAGAGACCTGGTGGTTCTTATTTTCTTTCCTTCGTTTTTGTCATGCTAATGTGCCAAAGGAGGGAGAACTTTGCACAGATGCGGATATGTAGGGGGGGATTAAAAAATAAATAAAATATGCATCCCAGTGTTTTCGGAACAAGGATTTCCTTTCATGCAGCATCAACACTGTTTGTTTACAGATGCTGATAAAGATGTCAGCTGGGAAAGTTTGAGAGAAACTGAGTAAGTGGCTGCTGTACATAATGTCCTTGTGACAGCTGTTTAACACCAGTGTTAATTAATGTATCACACACATGCACAGACAGAAATTTTACTTGTTTGGAGGAAAAAAAATTAAACAACTTGAACTCCATAAAGCTAACAAATCAACAAAAAAACTCAGATTTCTATTTAAAAATAATTTAAAAATATATATAAAACAAATGTCTACACATTGAAACCATTTACCAAAAGGTAGTCATGTATAGGAAGGCGGTTTTTCCCCACAACTACTAAACATCATCAGTGAATGGGCATAAAAATCACCTCTTAGCATTGAGAACACCCCAAAAACAAAACAGATCAACATCTTAAAATCAGAATAGGTAAGCTAACTGTTCAAGAGCCAACAATATGTGCTCTGGTTTATTTTGTTCAGTGCAACAGTACCATGAGCTACTAGCCAGGAATCAAGCTTTTGTTCTCCACAAGTTTATCCCAATAAAGACCCTCTGAGCAGCAGCCAATCTCTTTCTGAATTTTTTTTTTCCTATCTTCACAGTGCTTGTCGATCAAGTTACTTATTTTAGTTTTCTTTGGAAGAGTCAGCTTTCAGTCAGCTGTCTCCATCATTAGAACAAAGTCCTCAACTTTAATAGTAGTGACTGGTAATCCTGTGCATGCTATCCATTTAGCTATCGCTTCCTCTTCGCTCAGTTGCTCTTTAGAGAAACCTTTGCACTTTGAAACACTATGAAATGCCGCTGAAATTTTCTGTTGGGTAGCTTTGGTTTTCTTAGCACCTGGTGACCCTGCTGTCATCATCTGGTACCTTCTGTAACTGAAAAATTTATTTTTTTGGGAACGCTTAGTTTTCTAAAATGTTTCAGGCATTTTTGATTAACATATCAAAGTAATGGGTCATTTTCTTTCTCCGAAAGTAGCAAACTTTGAAAAAGCACAGCAATTGCTTGACATAGTGTTAGCATGCTTACCTTTGCACGGATTTCAGTATGACTTTGTTGCATTTTTCCCGGTAACAGTTGCTCCACAGGGTTCACACAACATTTTGTTTTGCACCGCATGATATGTGAAATGCATCCATTTGTCAGCCTTTCTTTTCCTCCCTGAAGTAGACATTTTCTAAGATCACTTATCACGAAAGATCGAAGACATAGGAACTGTTTAGAGCATCTTCCTGGGTAACCAAGCGTGTGCAGCCACACTATATGAGGATTTGTGTTCTGATTCCACCCGTCTTTTGACACAAAACGGTTGTTCTGTTTAGATATTGTTTCTACCGGGTATTTTTGTCTCGTTTTTATTTGTTATGTAAGTGTCAGTACCTTTTCGTTATAGTTTTGATCCATGTACATTTGTTTTATTTAAGTTATTGTTTTGTATTCATCGGGGGAAAAATAGGTCATATGCCATAAATACCATATGATAGTGCAAATAAGTTCAATTCTGGTTGCTTTTTCTCTGCTGAAGTCTGGAATTTGTGCATGCATGGAAGATTTAAAAGGAATTTCTCCAATCTCCTACCTAAATGCATTTTGTAATTTTAACCATAGAGATCAAATCAATTCAAATACTTTTAGGTATCTGAATAGTACCATCACTGTACAAATTTGTGAGCCACAAATTCTCTCTGAATTTAGGGGTTATTTAGAGATTTGGTCGGCGGTGGCTTCCACTGTGACTTTCCACTCTGTTGGATGTCAGTACATTGTTTGCAGCAGCTGTCACGCTGTGATGGGACACCATTATATTTCTGTTTGAGTTCTCTTTAACTGTAGCAAAGTGTTCTGTGTACACTAGCAATAAAAGAAATGAAAAAAAATTATAGAGTTTCTATTAAAGTGGTTTTGAGCCCCAAGAGGCTTTTTGGCACAAATGTGAAGATCAGGGAAAGGACTGAGAGGCTCTAAACTCCCTTATGGGAGAGTCAGCACCACTGATGCTTTAAAGTCTTAACTTTTGGGTGGAATTTAAGCTTTGACAGGTTCGCTTGCCACAGACTCCTTAGTGTACAATTACTCGAATAACCCATCTTTCATCTGCAAACTTGGTTTCATGTCCACCCATTCTGAACTTGTACCCTTTTCTCACCACCTCTGACTTCTATTCATCATTCTGACAGGGTTAGAAAAATAGGACACACTCTAAACTGCCAACACTTAACCATCAATGCTTAATAATGTGGAAACATGAATGGTTGCCTGCTTATAAAATTAATTAGCAGCAAAATACCTGTCCTGCATACTATAATTACTGGCCAGTCAGTCTGGCAGAGTCCGCCTCAGGCACACACTGTCGACTGCAAGATGACTATGATCCTGCGACAAAAGGGAGGGCTATGTAGGGCTAAGAGTATATGGGAGAGAGAAGCATCACATAACACATGTGCTTCATGGTTAGAGGATCTCAGAGGTGACCACAGCGATCTCCCAGAACAAGAACCAATATCCATCTCAATGGCAGACACCCAAGCCAGAGTCTCAAGTATAAAATAGATACAACAGACCCCGATATGATACATAACTAGTGGCTAAAGAAATTAACTTCACTTTATGAATTCCTCTCAGCGCAAATGAACCAGCTAAGCACTGAACATGAGAGCGATAGGGGCTGGGGTCTAGAACATCAGACAGGACCACAGATGCAGGTCATAGTAGCTGGTATTGATGGGCACATAGATACTGAAATATCAATACCTCCAATACCAGCTATGTTTGCTCTAGAATTGATTTCATGTTTGGAGTAAATATGTTGTTCATCACAGGGGGAAGTAACTGTACTGTCAGGGTCTTGTATAAATTACACCCAGTTGGTAGGGACTATTTTAGTCTGCTTGTCATATTAATATGTGAAATAAGGAACAGCGTAGCAGCGCTGTGAGTGGCCGCTCACTCTACTGCTCAGTAACTCAGCCACACACGGCGCTGAAAAGCAACGGGGCTGTATGATGTCTGTAGGAAGACAAATAGGTATTATAGCACCAACCCAAAACCTCCTTAAACATCTCAGATTTATCAAAACAGAATATAATTAGGTTATGATGATGTGATCTGAAGATGAGTGCACAGGTGTTGCTAGGGCAAGACAGACATCACTCTTGGAATCCTTTGACGCTGCAGTCAGGTGCTAACAGGTACTGTAAAGGTATAGAAGGAGAAAATGTTGTTGTGTAGCACTGATGCTGAATTTAGGAAAACTAATTTTCATATGTTTGCAAAGTTCGGGTTTTTGTGTCAATTTCCATAAAAAATCGTTCTTATACTAAAGCATCCTGTTTTGTTCAAATGTACAGTATTAACAATGGTTATTAAATAAGGAGATGAACACCATAATAAATAAATTATTTTAGTTTGGAATGATTTTTGTGTCTCTGAGATCACCTTACATCAATTCAGCAGGCCTAGACTTGGTCGGGAAAGTATTCTTGCAGAAGCTGGATGTAAAATATTCAGCACTGGGAATATTGTTGTGGTATTTAAAAAAATATGGCTGAAAAATATCAAATAGGAAAAGTATATAACTTTGATCACTAATTTGTTTTGACTGACTGTTTACTGAATATTTGAAGGTTTCCAGTTATTGTGGCATTAATTTATCTAATTATGTGTTTTACCAGTAATTTTAATTTGAGTCGCAAAGCATTCTATAAATATCGAAACTCCATTCCTTACTGCTTAATGTCAGCTGCTTTCCAGACATTAAGTTCTTTGACAAAGTATTTGTATCGGAGAGGTATCGCTGATACTAGCATATATCATCAAAGGTGGTGAATATTGACTGAGCTTAGATCCTGTGGGACTTCCAGATCCACTGATTAACTGATGATTACTAACCAACCAGACATCATGGTGCTCCACAAACTACAAAAAGATGGCAGTAGTGATTGATGTAGCGATCTTTAATGCAAACTGTTTTTATTGTTTGCTTTTTAAGCTTATAATAATAATAATAATTTCTCCCTCTAGAATGATGGACTCCAGATTGTATTGGTAAAAATAGACCCTTCCCAGATTGATGAAAGATGCAACTGCTTCTAAAACCATGGCTATATTCTTTCCTGCTTGACATTATAATTCAGCATATTCACTTAGTTTTGTTAAGTAGCCCCACACTAATATACCATGGATTGTTGTCAGAGGTTACATTTGCTCATTTTCTAATTTGAAGATCCTCAGATAATTATGCATTCTATCTCGATATGCAAAATCTTACAGCTGAAAGGAGTAGTGCATTATTTTTTTACGTGACTGCATCTAAATGATAATCACGTGAAATATTAATGGAAATCTTTCAAGAATTCAATTTGGATTAAATTCTAAATGTAGCAATTTGTTGCGTCATAAATCAAAGTATTTCCCCGCAAAAGAAAGCGATTGGAGAGCTTTCAAAATTCCAAGTAGATTTCAAGCAAATAATTAACATTGTGACTGTACCATGAATGAATAAAGTATAATGGATGTCCCTACAAAGAAATACAGTCATTACTATGTGGGGCTCAAGCATTAATTTATGGTGTAATACGGTATGTCACCGTGAAATTGGTGCTCTGCCCTGTATTTGCAGGCACTGACAAATATAATGTCAGATGTTATTTGTCTTATCACCTTTAATCAACAGATATAAGATGTGTTTATCAGTTCAGCCTTGTAACTCGCCTGGATCCGTTTTGCACAGCATTTGTGTTCAAACACACATAAAATACTTTCAATCTCCACTGTCCCAAGCAGTCTTCTGGTGTGCGGGGGCTGGCTGAATAGTGTAACACTGATCTGGAATGATTAAAACAGAGGACCGCAGACCCCCGTTCCCTCTTCCCTATCGCTTGCTTCCTCCCGCCCATCCTTCTCATCTCATCTATGCTCCAGCAGTCACATATTCTTTGAAGGAGAGATTTAATTGGATCTCCTCAGAAGGTGCTGTCGGATTAACCAAGCAGAAAAACAGAGTTTGGCTGGTCATGCTTCTATCTGGGGTCTCAGATTGCCTCCGACAGACAGTGATCCCAATAATCCAGCTGAAACATGATGAAGGGGCAGAGATATTGGATCAAAAGCATATATGCATTTTGATTAGGCTTTGAAGGCATGCGCAGCGAAGCGATGATGAGATAAGCAAGCGGTAATTATTTGTGGCCTTGACATTAAACATGAAATTAAATAGAATGGAGGTGGTTCAAGGTTTTTTTTTTGTACTTTACAGCAGTACTATGGGTATTTGTGTTGAATGGAAATTATATCAGCTGAGAAAAAAAATCTCTTAAATCATTATCAATATGGTTTCACAAAAACGGACACATAATTTTACAAAAAGAAATACACTTCCTGTTTTCAGTGGAAAACTTTTTGTATCTTTGAGCACTTCTGTAATTTCTTTTTTGCTCTCCAAGAGGTGATTGTATGAAACCATTTCCATTTTTAACTGTACTTTAGGAAGTGCTTAGCTAAATAAATAAATGTCATGGGGCAGGAGGAAACTATCAGCAATCTTGGGAGTCATCATCTATAAGCTCCGCTTGCCAGGTTGTGTTGCTATAAAGCCACTCTACAAACAGCTTGTTTGCAGTTTGTAAAATCTGGAATGAAGACAGCATTTCCAAGTTGTTCACAGAAGCAAGATGTGAGAAATATTTCACATCAGCAGGTTCGGAAGTAAAACTAAACTCAGATCTTCAATAACTGCTTCTGAAAATGTTTGAGTTAATAAAAAGCTGCCTTGATGATTTAATAATCTGTGGAGAAATTGGTAAGCAAACAGAAGACATTTCACAAATAGAGATTAGAAGCTGGGAACAATTCTATATCAAGTGATTGAAGTATTTTGGAGTTACTCAAATGCATGACATCAATGTCTGAGATAAACATTTAGCATCTAAGCAGGAACCTGTGCTACAAATAAACTCCAGCATATCTCAAATGCATTTACTGTTTATTTGGCTTCTTTAAACACAAGAAATGTACAGCTTGCTAAGCATCACAATACCAATTACCCTCTGAAAATTGGTGAAGTCATGCAGTAATTGTAAGCACTCTCAACCACTGTAAAATCAAACCTAAAGCCAGAATTCAACATTGTATTCTGGTATGGAGAATGCACAACCTTCCCAAAGAATGCAAACTGGTATGGCTTAAAATTTGAGAAGGTACAGTGACCTAGTGTTTTTAATAGCCTACACATTAGTTGCTAAAAATTATACAATGTAGATGATATAAAAAAGATATAAAAATCAAGACACACCAGGTAGAAGTTGATTAATTTCAGAAGAGGAATAAATCCGATATTTACATAGAACAAAACAACTAATATAAAACTCCATGACCAGAGAATGTTTGTTATTAGCCAACAATAAGTAATATAGTTAATATAATGCTGCAACAAGAATACTGATGAGAACTATCAGGAGATATATTTTGCCTCACATATAAAGCTCTCCATAACCAAGCTCCATTGTGTATCAAAAGATTTTATTGTTCCATCTATTCCAAACAGAAAACATCCCTCTCAGACTGCAAGTTTAATTGTGGTTCCCAGAATCTCCCAGAGTACTGTAGGAGGCTGACCCTTTGGTTATCAGGTCCCTTTCTTATGAAACTAGCTCCCAGTTAGGGTTTAGGGGGCAGACCCCAACCTTATCTTTAAGATCAGTTTTAAAACCTTCCTTTTAGATAAATCTTATATTTAGCGGTGGTTAGCCAATCATTAGTTATGCTGTCATAGGCTTGGACTTCTGAAAGACGTCCTATAATGCATTGAGCACTTCCTTCACTTTTCATCTCTCTGCTCGCTCCATTTTCCATTTATAAACCTATGACTAGTAAGGACTGGTATCATTAACTTATATTTCTCCTCTCAGCGGGTCTCCCTGGCTAAAACTTGCAGTGCAGTTGGTCATTCTTTCCTGTTCTCTACACCCCTAATGGTTGAGGCAGATGGCCACCCCCCCTGAGCAGGGTTCAGCTGGAGATTTTTTCTGCCTGTTAAAAGGGAATTTTTCCCTTTCCACTGTTGCCCACCACCCCATGCAGCTTAGGATGGGGAATTGAACCAAATGCAATCTGTTGGTTTTCCTTAGCTAGGCTATTACTTATTATGAATTAGTTTATATGAATAGATTAGATGACAGTGATTGGCTTAGTTTGATTAGTGACCCTAGATTATGTTATGAATTGGCACTATAAAAACACAAAGCTGAATTGAATTAAATTTTCCAAAATAGGTAAGACTGTAGTATGTGTCAGGATGAACTGACATTGCAACTTCCAGGTAATAGTTAAACCCATGCTCGACTTCAATGATGCTTTGTCCTTGTTGAAATCATGCAGTTTATTTATAGTTGACTTTCCTGGAGGTTTAATTTCCTATAGAGTGACAAACAAAGGGGAATAATAAAACATATGTTTTTACAGTATTCATGATGGACTCATTTCAGATTGAGGATTATGAGGAACTGATACCATCCTACACACTCAACCAAAGTCTATCCTAAATGTATATTACAGCGCAAGCCTTATTCCAACCAGAAGATACTATTGAACAGGCTAATTTTGGTAAAATAATATTGTGACAAAGTTGATTTATTTCAGTAATGCCATTCAAAAAGTGAAACTTGTATAATGTAGACATTCATTTCTCACAGACTGGTATATTGCAAGTGTTTATTTCTTTTAATATTGATGATTATAATTGACAACTAATGAAAACCCCAAATTGAGTAGCTCACAAAATTGGAATATTGTGGAAAGGTTGAATATTGAAGACACCTGGTGCCGCACACTAATCAGCTAATTAACCCCAAACACCTGCAAAGGGCTTTAAATGGTCTCAGTTTAGTTCTGTTGGCCACACAATCGTGGGAAAGACTACTGACCTGACAGTCAAGGAGAGCAAGACACAAAAGGTCATTGCTAAAGAGGCTGGCTGTTCTCAGAGCTCCGTGACCGAGCACATTAATAGAGAGGCGAAAGGAAGGAAAAGATGAGGTAGAAGAACATGTACAAGCAATAGGGATAACCGCACCCTGGAGAGGATTGTGAAACGAAACCCATTCAGAACTGTGGGGAAGATTCATAAAGAGTGGACTGCAGTCAGTGCTTCAGGAACCACCACGCACAGACGTATGCAACACATGGGTTTTAGCTGTCACATTCCTTGTGTCAAGCCATTCTTCAACAAGAGAAAGCATCAAAAGTAAATTTTGCATGTCCTTTGGAAATCATGGTCTGGAGGTCTGGAGGAAGAGAGGAGAGGCACAGAATCCACATTGCTTGAAATCGAGTGTGAAGTTTTCACAGTCAGTGATGGTTTGGGGTGCCATGTCATCTGCTGGTGTTGGTCCACTGTGTTTTCTTAGGTCAGCGGAAAATGCAGCCGTCTACCAGGAAATTTTAGAGCACTTTATGCTTCCTGCCGCTAACCAACTTTATGGAGATGCAGATTTAATTTTCTAACAGGGCTTGGCATCTTCACACAGTAGCAAAGCTACTAAAACCTGGTTTAAGGACTCTGTTCTCAATTGGCTAGCAAACCTGTCTGACCTTAAGCCTATTAAAAATCTATGGAGTTTTGTGGAGAGGAAGATGCAATACGCCAGACCCAACAATGCAGAAAAGCTGAAGGCCACTATCTGTCACGGAAACTGTGGAGGTGGTGGTGAGGTGCCAAACGCAGGCAGTCAAGGCAGGCTCAGGCAGAATGGTGCAGGTGACAAGGTTAATATTAACGAAACTCAGGACAGGGAACCACACGAAAACAAGGATAAACCAAATACAACAAGTGGTAAACCATACACAGGAGTTAACAAACATACATTCAGATTCAGATTCAGATTCTAGTTTATTGTCATTGCGCATGTCACAGGTACAAGGCAGCGAAATACAGGTTGCATCTCAACCAGAAGTGCTTCAAGC
>JBAMHW010000027.1:13844035-13858289 GCA_037177495.1 Rhadinocentrus ornatus
TAGACTTTCTTCATACTAATTCAGTGGTGCATTTTTATGTGTTAGGCGTGTATAGTCAAAGTCTAGTAAACTTGCTAACAAACTTCACCTCTAAAAAGGTGATGATGCAAGCACATGCAGGCAATGACCATGTGTGGAGATGAACATAAGCTGATAAAAGCCAGGAATAGTAGCCAAAACACATAGTAAGTAGTGCCAGCTCTGGCAAAGGGAGGACAGATGTGCAATAAATGGTTGCACCTCAAATAAACTAAAATGACAGGGTGTATCTTGGTGTGCAGAAATATATAAAATATTATTTGTAGCAGGTTTGTGTGCTGAAATTCATGGAGTGGTATATTAGAGTGGAACTACGTTGGAAGTGTGCTACACCACATGTCTGTTAACAGAATCATCTTCCAAGTGTTTGATCTGGCTATGCTGCAAGCATATTGTGTTTTCGAATAAAGTGGGTCCTTAAGGACACTTTGATGTCCTCTGTGTTCCCCATAGAACTGTTCACTTTAGACCCTCTTTAATATCTCTTTGTCAAGCAAACCACAAAAGCAAGGTGTCATTTGAAAGCAGAGACTGTTGATTATAAAGATATCTGACTCCTCACTGTGTGACAAAAGCTCTGATGTTTTGCTGTTTTGTGGTCAATGTTTTTTTTTATTAAACTTAAAAAAAAACTTTACTAATATGCTCTCCTATGACGCTGCCTTTGTTTGAAATGGAAGATAAATGGAGTTTCATAGTGAACGATTCATTCTTCTCATGATGTGCTATCTTGGGCTCATGGTGTTTCTAAGGTGAATTTTGGGGCTATCCTTCAATTCTCCTGACTCAGATGTTGATAGAGGTGTTGATAATCACAATTGGCTGAGGGGTTCCTGATATATTTACTTGCTTAACACCTATATTAAAACATCTCTAAAACTTTTACTTTTACACAGTTACCCATCAAACATTACTTTACAAATTCCTCGATGAATCGGGTTGCTATCCTCTGAAGGTAATGTGATTTCTTTTAGAATGCGATAACCATTTATATCTTTTACTGCGTTCCAGGCATATTTACTCAAGCATAATAACATATCCTGATTCTGACATTTCTAATCCCCTGTCTTGGCTTTCTTTTGAGACCAACATTAAATATACAGCCCTTGTAGTTGTGAAAATATGCTTAATTTATTTTTGGTATGTCATGTTAGACAGGATGCAGAAAAAAAAACAGGCCCCATCTAAAAGAGGTTAAGCCCTTCGTTCTATTGCATCCTAAAAGCAGATTGTTTTTTTTTATCAAGCTCTTCTTTTTCACTTTTGCCACTTTCTCCTGTCACTCTGCCACCTGCTCCATCATTTTTCCATGACAAAGAGCTAAATCTAGAGTTAAATTAGTTGGCAGAACCTCTTCTATTTCCTTTGACTTATAACTTTTGAGACGTTGATTAGGTTGAAGCTGACCAGCTGGCTATCAGGGTTACCACACATACTTTGAGAACCTGTATCCTATCGGTTCAACTCTATTAAATATCTTTCAGAGTCCAGCAGAAGAGTGCTTGGCCATTTCATGGCCTGTCAGTCATTTTAGTTTATCTGGCTTTCTGTCAGTTAATAGTGTTGATTTTCCTCACTCCATTTCTTTGCATTTTTTTCTGACTTTGTGTCTGTCAGTCTTTCTGGCCGTCAAACCAGAAATGGAGAGGAAAATGAAGATTTCTTCAACTTGCCGGTTTGTGGGCATATAAAGCAGCGCCCATTGAGGAAGCAGTCATTCAGTAAAAATTATTGGTGGTGACCACCAGGGCTATGTGTTCTCACCACTGTTTTTCCCATATACACAACCACTTTTACTTCTTAAAGCACATGTGACTCCACCCCAATTTAGTAAAAAGAATCTACAGTCTCTATTCCTGAATAAAATTTATTGTATGTCATGAAACCCCACTTTTCCAAATCTGCTGGACATTTGAAGCAAATCCTTTGCAGCCTCCATAATGCAATATACACCAGCCAGTTGTTTAATGATGCAGTAAGACAATCCTCCTCCTCAACTCATAAAGTTAAGAAATTTCATGTTAATGTATTCTGTTTGTATTGAGATTGTAATTGATCACTGGTTTTATAACTCTTGACTCAGACCAATAAATAAGTGAGGTATAAATAAAGAAAAGCAATAAAGTCCATAGTTCTCCTTAGCAGTCTGGATGTTTTCTTAATTACAAGGCATTAGGAAGTTATGGGTATTTATTAGTCCATGATATTTACCAGTAGCACTTAACATATCTGACCTTATAGTGTTTCAAATGCATCATTTATTTTTGGTCCGGAAGGCTAGACTATGTCATTTTTCTAAGGAGTCATGAGGTCAGTCTTGACTTAAGATAAACCACCTCTGTGGGGCATGCCTTTCCAAATATCCACTCTATGAACTTTGACACAGTAGCTGGGTTTAAGGTCTGAATGCACTCACATATGGTAATGATAGTTAACCATTGTAGCACTTTAGGACCACTTTTGCCCCTAGTGTTTTGCCCCACATTATGAAGCAACGAGCCCGTACAGTTTATGAAAAATGAGCATCCATTTGTTCTCATAAATGACTGCGGAAATACAGGTTATATGATAGTTTTGTGTAAAACTTTGGATCTTGCTAAGGCTTTGCTTCAATCACTATGTACTTTATTTATAATCTCTTTGTATATACATATATCTTCTTGTGCACAATGTTCATATCTATCTTCACATCTTTTGTAATCATTGGGTGGCCCATTTTTCATCAATTTAGAGCCATTTTGTATCTTTATGTGGTCATTTTACATCTCATCATTGGTTTGTTTCACACCGCTTAATTTACATCTATTTTTTTGGTCTCAACTTGGTGACTTTATTTTTGTGAAGGGTCATGTTAGCTATGGCAGTTATGATTAATCTCATTTTGTTCAGATTTCCATCAACATCAATTCCCAACAAGGAGGGGTCATCCTGACTTCTTTTAAAAGTGAGCCTGTACTCAGTAAGTCTGTAATCTCTTTATAACCAAATACAAATAGTGTACTAAATTAAATGGTCACACAATATTGTATATTGCAGATCATATTATAAGTTATTTATCAAAAAGTACTTATTAAGCTAATTATGCATTTCTGTTTATTTGATATGTCTCATTAGCTTACTTTGTGTCATTATGTATTTAATTATTTAGGTATTTGTGCAGGATAAGCAACAATACTTGCAAATTTCAGGCATTGTTTGGATCAGCCCACAATATCATAAATCAACATTAAATATCATCTCCTGTGCATTTCCATGCTTATTTTGTCAGGGTTGTCTGAGATCATGTAATTACACAGCAACTCGTGCACCAACTTTTTAGAATGATTTACAGCACAGGGTTCATCTGGTCACATTAATCATTCTTATGTTAATAGGTTCCAGTGTTGCTTGTCTCTTCCAGGGTCCAGGGTGAACAGGGGGAAGATATCAAAGTCCTCAAAATTAATAGTGAGCCAATGTATGCCATTACTCTTTGAAGAATATATTGTCAACATAGATGTTGACTGCGAGCAGAATAAAAATGGTTATGAATCATAAGAAGGGTGCCATATTGTTTTTGGTTTGTTAATTATATCAAATTTGTTTACTGTCAGGAATGGACCAGACGGAGACAGATAACCACGGTTAGACAAGGTTTATTTGAACACAGGATTAAGGAACTGTCTTACGATCAGGAGACCGAAGACTGGAGTATTGGAGTACTGGATTCAGCCCAGGGAGTTGAGAACAGGGAGGGGATTCAGGGAAGTCCATATGTATTCCAATGAGGTCCGACCAGGAGTGACTGTGGAGCTGGGGTATATATTCAGGGACAGGTGAATGGGAAACAGGTGTTGATGATTGGGCTTGAGTGCGGAGCAGGGACAGGTGTGAAGGATCAGGGGAGTGTTGACGGTGGTGGAATGATTGGATGTGACATTTAGATTATTTTCCTCTTTGAAATGTGTGATGTTTGTGTTGAATGCTGTTTTTGTCATTTACTAAAACAAGGTTGCTTTAGTCTTTAACTAGCATTGGATAAAAATTAAGAGTGTAGAAGGCTGTTGCATTCTTTTTATCTAGACTAAGTTTGTCAAATGTTATTTTCTAATCATGTCTTATTTGACACTGTAAGATTTGGACCTCTTAAGGTTCTTGATTTCTTGTATTGGCTTTCAATGGATCTCATTTTTTCTGTTGTTTCAGTTAAATCAAAACTGAAAAATCACATTTAGATATGGCCTCAGTTCCACAAACAGTACAATCAACCCCAACTATAAAATAAAGATTTCTTACTTTGGTTTGATCTTTAGTTAAATGAGGCTGCATGTATAAGAAATCAAGGTAAAAAGCTCTGGCTTACAGCTTAATTCCCTAGATTCAATGATTGCCTTACTTAATTAGCACAACTGAGAGTCAGAAAGGTTCAATAAAGGATGCATATGATGCGTACACAACTGATGTAGTTGGGTTTTAATGTCAACTGAGACACGAAACTTCCATCTCTTCTTAATAAGACCCTACGGACTTTTTCTGTTTGGTAAAGCAATATTGTTTCTTGCGCAATATTGACATTGCCTATCCACTTGGTGTTATTTGCAATAAAACTTAGACATCGCAAAGATGGGTTTAGTATTTTTTATGCATTTTTGTGACATTTCTGAGGCTTTTAATTTAATTTCTTTTAGTCATATGCATACTATATGCACGCCTTTCTCACAAGGGAACAGATGATGAGTTTTAAGAAAGTGGGAATTATTCATTAAGGCAACAGCTCTGTGGAAGAAGCATTTCACATGTCTTGGGGATCTCAGTGTCTGCAGTTCTGCAAACACATCCCTTATAATAAAGTTTTCATTAACCAGATTATGTGATACTTTTGCTTCTGGTTATGTCAAAGTGAATTCTTGTTCAAGATGACATAAAAATACCAGAAATTTTGTCAGGTAACAGTGGACAAAATTCTTAAAGAAACTGCAAATCCCCAGAGTTTGAACAAGATTACCATCTTTGTGCTGACAGGAAACAGTGGGGTGAGGGATTTAACTTCTCCAGAAATTGACCCTTATCTTTAGGGTTTTTGCAGGATTTAGCTAAGTTGTTTTAGCTGAACCAGAAAGCCATCTGTTTTACTTGATGTCTGCACTCCTGATCTCCTACCCCCAATGAATGAGGCAATGTGAAAGTTAAACATTTACGCTATCAGCCAAACTTATAGTAGGTCTTGGAGGTGCTTCATACCACTTATGTGGAACTTTGCTGAGGATAAGTGTCTCCTAAATTGTTTTTTGAAGCTCTTATTCTCTCTCTCTTTTTTTAAAAAATAAGATTAGGTGATGCCATTACAGGTTTAACAAACTTTAAAATGAATCTCCACATGAAGACCAAAATTCAACATTGAGGAAAAGGGGAGGAAGCTGATGGTGAAAATATGGTCTGGAGAAAGAACCACTAAAGAAACTGGGCTGTATATTTTTAGTAAAAAGGTAACAACTGACAAAACAGTTGAGTCACATATTTGACTGATCTGATTTTAGTTTATTTTGAATATTGGATTTTATTTAACTTTATTACAGATTTTTAATGTTCATATGCTATTTATTTGAATAGTTTTGAATGTTATGTGCACATTGTGGCACTATGTTTAACTTTGTTGTTTTTAAAGTGTGTCATAAATAAAGTTGCAGTTGTAGTAAATAACTGCAAAATAAACTGAAATAAGCAAAAAATGAGCAGCAAGTTAATCTAAATAAAATGGGAATAAGTTAGGTTGCAAATGAAAAGCAACCTAAAAACCGAACATTAACAACATGTAATAGATAATATGACGAATACTACAGATACAAGAACTTTGCAAAACATAATGTAAATGTTGCAAAGCTAAATGTATAACAGGGTCTCCAACTCCAGGAAAATGTAAAACCTGCAGGAAAGTAGCCCTTAGCCCAGGAGGCTTTTTTTCATTTAATTTTGATTTTAAAAATCCTTGACACATTTCCAGGGATATTACGCAGGTAAAGAATTGTTCCCTAAAAAAGCACCTAAAAGAGTGGCATAGAACGAGACAGATTCCCTGGAATTCTGCAGGGTTCACCGGTGCGTGCTGAGGATTACTGATCGTTCCACAATTCCACATTTAAGTAAGTGGGTTGATGTAAACATGTATTTTTGTTTGTTTGTTTTTTGTTTACTTCTGCAGACTTAACTGCATTTTTTTAAGCATTTAAAAAATAGAGGTATGAGAAGTAGACGGACAACAAGGTGTCTAGGTGACTTTAGGGTTAACAACTCAAACAAACTGAAAGTAAGGAAGAAAACCTGGCAGAGCTGAATGTAAGGCACACACAAAAACATGTTTGGGAAAATTTAAAGACACTGAAACATGATGAAATAAGCGGAAGACAGTGTGAAAAAAATATATTTATATATATTTTTTTATTACATTTTCTGGAACTTGGCAGTGTGGTAGATATGCAAACTATACAGATAACCAGGAATTATTTTACCTTTGTAAACAAAATTCCAGGTGATAAAAAAATCCTGGAAATGTTGGTGGAAAAACCTCTTGAGGATGAGAGCTGGTGACCCTGACCTAAACTAACCTACTAGAACCAAAACGTCAGATACGAATCAATGAACCATCTAAGAAATTTTAAAAAAGGGTTCGTATTTCTGTTGGTTTGGCTGCTTTAAATGGGTTGCGGGTTGTCGTGAATATAAAGCAGGGAACCACTGCTGTACTGCATAGCCCATACATCCCACTCTAAACAGTCTTTTAAGGTTACTGTGCAGCTGCTTGGCAGCTGGCACATATCTACAACCAGATGGATTGAGCTGTGATCTAATCTGCTGAGGAGTAAATTAGTAGAGCTATATGCACTCTTAACTACTGGCAAGCATCAAGTCCAGTGATTTACAGTTTGTATAGTGGGAAATGCTGCTGCTAATGGGAACTGAGGAATTAAGAGATATGCCAAAAATAAATAAATGAATGAATAAATTCATCAAAGGCTGATGAATTGTTGTGCTGGGATGTTGGTTTTTGTTCCTGTGAGGTCTCATTTAGTGGCATATCATTTGAAGTGCTGGATCTGCCCTTCAGACTAGCAAAATAAAGCATTCCTGAATTATCCCATCAAAAAAAGGATAAAAATGGCAAAGCCACTCTCCATTTTCTTTCTCACTCACTCCTCTTGTGTTTTCAGCTCACTCACATGGAAAACTCCCCACAGAGTCCAACGCAGACCCGTAAAGTAAAGCCACATCTCAGTGAACATTAGACTCCCACTGGCCGATGTCATGGCCAATGAAGAGAGCTCATCCATCTTGTTGACCTCCACATTCCCAACAAATAGAAAAAAAAAATGTACAAATTTTCTTTTAACTTAATCCCAAACCACCCCCCACCCCCCATGGACTGTATTGTCTTTATCACTTCCACCCCCACCATCACTGTAGTAACCCACCAGCTCAAGTCAATAGATTCTACTTGTCTGCACATGGCTTTTGGCCACAGGGATTATCTCGAGATCAAATTGCAAGTATACAATGGTTCCATTTTAATAAAGTTGGGCCACAGATATTCTGGTAGCAATTCTTTAAAAAAATATAAGCATGATAAAGGTCTTGGCCATGAAATATAAATTGGTACAATTGTTTATTCTTAAAAGTTTAGTTTTAATCTTTAAAATCAGAATAAAGAGTTACACCTTTCTTCAACCAGTCTGTCCCAATGTAGATTTGCACAGAAAAAAAAAAAAAAGCTGGAGAATCACAGGGAAAATGTTGAGATTTTGACATTGCTGGCAAAGCTAAGCACATAGTATTGCTAGGATAAAGGTTTTCCAAAGGGTTCAACATCAGCCAGGGTATTTGATGGAATTTGCTTTAAAGCCGTGTGAGCTCACACCAAATGCAAAAGGGTGAAGCGGTTTAAAGGACAGGGAAGCCTTTAAGCTTCGAAGACCACAGGTATTTTGGCCTTCTGCATTCCTCTGTGTAGGATATATTTAAAGATTAAAATAGCATCTTTGCGCCTCTGTTGAGTGAAAATTGTATTATGAGCAATGTTTTAGTACATGATTAAAGTAGTTTTGCAGGTAATTTGCTATAAGAGATTAAAAAAAAATGCTTAGTGGCCTGAGCAAGACTGAATGATATTATCAGTGATGATAAGCTTGGACAAATGGACAGATATTCAACTTGATATGTCAGCTAGTCAAGCAAAGATGCAGCCATAAAGTTTGATGAAGATGGACAATGTAGTGTGGAAGTTGGGAAATTAAAAGGCTTTTAAAGGAACCACAGGCAGTCTAAAGTGAAGAGGATGTGAAGTGGATGCACAGACCCTTTGCACAATTTGATTTGAAGGGTCACACAGGTAAAGAGGATACCTAGATATTTAGAGGTCAGACAAAGTGGAAAGAAGCATTTGTTGTCTCACAGTTAATACATGTTCAGAGGAGGCTTGCTGGGGAGCACAGAGTAGATGTAGTCTGAAGAAGGACTCCCTGGTAGCCAGAGCCTTGAAGTGCTCTTTCAGTAAAGGATTAGACAATTGATTGCTTAATTTGAGCAGCACAAACTGGATTTTACAAAGAAGTGATAAACAAACAGTCATCCACCCACACAAACAAACACGCTTACAAGGAAAAGATGCTGCCTCTGCAGCTTGTTATTAATGATGTGCTTGGCAACTTTGCACATTAGCAAGAAAAAGAGGCACAAATATGACATCTAATAGTGGATTTGATAACCAGAATTTATGATCTAAACTTTAAAGATACCAAAGTCATTAAATTAGAGAACTGGAGAAAACATGAGGTCATTTAACTTTACATAGAAAGCCTGCAATTTTGACAAAACATTAAAGTTTTAATTTAACTTTTTCTGTTGTCATAAAGAGAGGTTGCAGATGGAGGTGTGGTTATTGAAGGAAACCATTAGAATGCATGGAACTAAGAATAAATTGGCACAAACATTTGTATGTTTATTTTTAGCATAGTTCAGGATTTTTCTATCAGTCAAACAACCACCTGATGCCGCCTCTCAGATTGGATGTTATGAAATCCATGGCTGAGAAAATAATTGCATTGCTTTTAAAAAGGATGCTGTGTAAGGATCTTATGAACCTTACACCCTTTGTCAACACACATCCACTGAGGAATCAACTTTTAGGACCATCTCTATTATAAAGGAGCATTATATTGCAGTGACATGCTGATTCAGTAGCTAGTCCCATCACATTGCTCTCAATTACCCTTTGCAGATGCCATCCTTGAAATACTCTGGAAAGGAGAAAGCTAGAGTGCAACGTAAAAAGCAAGACTAAAGTTAAGAGTTGGAGACTGGGTCTGCTAGGGGATTTTGTGGATACTTCAAGTTTCAAGGTTTTCCTTAATAACTGTTGATTTTTCTATTTTTCTCCATTTTACAGCACAGGCACAAATAAGGCCAATCAAGTAATATTGCATAGTGTCTATTTAGAGATAATCAGGCAAATATAGTTATTGTCATCACTTTTATCATGTATGTAGGATATCGTGTTGGACAAGTTGGAAACAATGACACAATGCTGCATTTGTCAATGTCATACTTCATCTGATAAAACACTCACCCACTTTAGTTCATGCATGATGCAAGCGCACACACACTGTGCAGCATCTAAAGTCTATTAATGATTCACAAGGTCTGTGGACAGTTTATTAACTCTCTTTTTTATTAAGTATTGAATATTTCCACCTTATGCAATGTAATTTCCTTCCTGTAACTTGCTAGCGACTAGTTAGCTCAATCCATCTCCCAAGTGGGAGATCAGGGTTTGATTCCCTAAGGGGTCCCTAAGTTGGGTCCTTAGGCAGGACCTTTAACGCTCCATTGTAAGTAACTTTGGATAAAAGCTAAAATGACTGTAAATGGAAAGTCAATAGCTTGTAAGCTGGTTTTCTATTCTAGTGTTTCAGTCAGGTTGAGGTCTGGACTTTGGATCATTGTGTTGTATATTTACTGATGTGCTTGTCATTAAAGGTTCATTAAAATGCAATAATATAATTACAGTCATGTGTTTACAATAATTTTTAGTAATTTATAAAGCATTTTGTTTATGTAAAATAAATTTGATTTTACAAATCCTATTCTAAGGTTATGATTTCCCTCAGGCAAAAAAAAAAAAAAGATTGTACACCCTAATGTGTGCAGGAATAGTCAGTCAAACTTCAGGTAAGAACAAGTTGCAATTGAGACAGGATTCAATTCTATTACTGGTGTTTCTAAAATCATTGGTGCAATAGAGAGCATACATCTTAGATCGCTCCCTCAACCTCAAGAATACAACTCCATAGATGTCCAGCTCTCCTGTGACATCCACATCCCCTGGCTGAATGTGGTCTTGATTAATTATTTACTGCAACAGTGTATTTTCATCATAATGATTAGTTTTATTGGGAAATTAAGGTTATGCCCTAGTTGCTTGGTCAGTAACACCACTGACCAACTTTCAGACTTGGGAGGTTTTATTTAATCAGATGCATGATGACTGCTCCATTGGCTCACTGCATGTTAAAAGGATGCCTAAACTGTCTTAAAGAGAGTTGGACCCAAGGAAAAGATTTATCCAGCAAGGCAAGTTTAACCAATTTATTTAGTATGGCTTGAACAGAGCTGTAGATAGTTGAGGTTCACGGATCCCTGCAGTGTGGTGAGCGGGTAGACAGGCTCAGTGGAGGCAACTTTGGATCTCAGGCAGAGGATGTAGCAACAATCCAGCATTGAATGAAGGTCAGCCTGGGGTCTATAAGCATGTAAGCCTGATTTCTCTCAGCTGTGCTGGCTAACCACAGGACACACATCCTGTACACACCAGGGGAAGACAGCACATTCCACAAGGGAAAGTGGAGGGGAAATACAAGGGGGAAATCCACACCAGAACTTTGAGATCCATCCATCCATTTTATAAACTACTTAGTCCAATTCAGGGTCACATGGAGGGTGAACCCTATCTCAGTAATTAGCAGGGGAGAGGTAGGGTACATCCTATACAGGTTGCCAGTTCATCACATGGCCAGCTCGGGGATCCATGAAAAAATATTGTCTTAAGCATGCAGAGTAATGCAAATTAGTTAATTTATTGACTATTCTTTCAACATTATTAAGTTTAAAGCTAAAACCTGACAAGGTTACATCAGATAACCTTTGAGAATGTCAGATAAACTCATGAGAGAATTCATATTGGTGTCAAAGTCAGCTGTGTTAATAGTTTTAACAAAATGTTTCTGGACATGGCAGCTATTTTTGTTCCTTCTCTTTGACTTTTCTTCTTTGCTTTTTAATCTCTGGCCAAAGTTCTTTTTAGATTGAATTGAGGATGTTTGTCGGGATCATGTGAATCCTAACTGTGTTCTCTGTTCAAGCTGCTTTGAGGCCAACTATGGAAATAATCGAAACCGTGTCACCAGAGCCGGAAAGGTTAATCTTCACAGACAAAGAGTGGGCAGTGCATCTGAAGAGATAGACTCTGGAGTGTGCTGCTCTGCTATTTGTCATACTAAGCCTTTCCTTTAGACAAGCCAACTGGACACCTTGATCCGCTTAAATTAACTATCAACCTAAATGCAGCACTGGGGAAAAATAAATAGGAATAAAACCCCCACCATTCTGCACCTACCACGCTTCATAACAGAAGTACTGTTCAACAAAAAGGTCGAAACTGTGTTGACCGCAAGAGTTAAGACAGCTCACAGCAATGAGTTTGAGATTCATAACAAGCCCTTAAGGGCTAGAAACCTCCTGAACTTGACTTGGGCCCTTACAGACTTCCTTCCAATGGATGAAATTGAGGCAGGGGAAGCACATCTGTGTCTGCCAGCAGTTAATTTCACAACAAGTACAGAAAGAAGCTTACCAGAGGCCAGATTGCATATGAAAATTTAAAACAGATGAAGACTTGCAGTGGGTGAGGCATGTTTTCATTAGAGATAGTCTTTGGCAGCTTATGAGCATGAGTGTTACAGCAGGTGGTGTTTTCATCTTAAAGAGATAATTAACAAACCCTAAAACAATTGATGAGCAAAAAAACAAACAACAAATCTTCTCTTTCTGCATCCTTTAATCACACTGACTATCCAGCCTTAGTGCACAATTATTTCTTCGATGTTCTTTGTCATTTTAAAAACCCACTTCTTCTTTTTTATTTTTTTGTAAATTTGGTAATTGGCCCAGTCCTCGTGCTAGTAGCATACCTACGATGACTATATTTCTTGTTTTTGTTAATTCCTTGCTAAAAACTCACTGTTATCTAACAGAGTTGTGAAAATTAGTTGATATTCATCTAGTCACTTAATTTTTAACTTTTACATTTAAAACACAAGTCGTTGAGATTTACATCAAAACTAGTTTCCCAATGGGAATTCAATACTTACACAATACATGTTCCTGTTAATGCCTATTTATGCTCCCTTACATACATAGATACGTACAATTTCATCAGTTTCTTTGTTTTTTTTAACAATAAAAACTTTCTCTAGGTGAAAACTGAAGTTGCCATTGACTGATCCCATCCTAGTTTACTGTCAGATATTAATTCCTATTGATGAAGAGTGTGGATGAAAACATGTAAAAAGATAAAAGTACTGTAACATTTTGCAGACTCTTAATTATAGAACAGCTGGAGCTGTTAGTAAACTATTTGAAATTATACTTTAACTTTGGGTCTGTTCAGTTTTGACCTGGGATATTTTCTATTTCTTTTTTACTCTAATATTTTATTTTGTAATCCATAAAATCTATTTAAATTAAAAAAATGTAGCTTTTAGCGGCAAATTTTGTTATGCGATTAAAATGCTGTTAATCGAGATTAATTACAAAGTCTGTAAATAATTAGATTATTTTTTTAAACGAGCCCCACCCATAATATATAAGTGGCTTTCTCCACTTTCTAATCATTACTCTCCTACTCACCTTACCAGAAGAGGTCTCTCCTCTCTCACTCTTTGTGCTGCGCTGCCCTGACCCCTACAGATCAATAGAGATGGTGGAGTGAATATATAGTAATGTGAAAGAGTTCAGATCCTGTACTTGTGCCTAAAGTGAGAAACACAGCTGATCCTCCAGAAGGAAGTCACCCCAAAGAAAGTATTGTAGAAAGAGTGGAGCCTTTACAATGCATTTTCAGGCTAACTAGCTAGCTAAGTAGCAGCGTTTTTTAGAACTGGAATGTAACTTTTGACCGCAAAACAACAAAGGTAAGACGTGTGCAGGGATTGCATGTAGTGTGCAAGCCAGGTTTTTATTTGTCAAACATGAAGCATTGGTCTATTAATTACATGGGACTTTCTGCTGTCACTTGGGGGCTCGTGCTAACTCATTTTTACTACCAGCAGTGATAAACAGGCCTACTTACTTTCGTGAAAAACTTTCTTATATGCATTCTTTATCAATCCATTCATGTTCCTCTAATGCTGTTTTATTCGGCTCAGTGTGTTTTAAAGGCACACACTCTGCAGGTACCGAGTGCAAGCAAGGTCACAGGGAAAACGTGGACTGGATTTTCAGTGATGCGGGCGTTCTCTATAAGAACAAGTTGAATGGATTGGATGAAAGGCATACTGACAGGGCTCTCGACCTCATGGTATGAAGTGAGGAAAAACTGGCAGATTTATGGTATTCAAGTGGTTATATATTTATTTATTTAAATTTATATTAGTTATGTCAGCATTTTTCTAAAAACAAAAAGAAAAAAAGAAAAATCTTTAAAATGAAACACTAAATAGTTAAACACTGAATCACTAAATTATTTAGGAGGGCTTCAGATCCCCTAAAATAGGCCTAACTACAATGGTGAAAATTGTGTCTATTAATATGAGACATATTTCATTTGATCTTATTTTTTCCTTTACAATGCAATAGCACCTAATGGACACCGCAAATTACAGAGAAAGCATCCATCCATTTTCTGCCGCTTATCCGGAGTCGGGTTGCGGGGGCAGCTGACTAAGCAGGGAAACCCAGACTTCCCTCTCCCCGGCAACATTTACCAGCTTATCCGGAGGGATCACGAGGCGTTACCAGGCCAGCCGAGAAATGCAGTCCATCCAGCGTTTCCTGGGTCTTCCCCGGGGCCTCTTTCCGGTGGGACGTGCTCAGAACACCTCACCAGGGAGTCGTCAGGGAGGCATCCTGACCAGATGCCCGAGCCACCTCATCTGGCTCCTCTCGATGCGGAGGAGCAGCGACTCTACTC
>JBAMHW010000027.1:13858389-13874495 GCA_037177495.1 Rhadinocentrus ornatus
CAGATGTCTTCCGTGGAGGTTATACCTAGGGAAAATTGCTTATTGTCTAAGTTCAAAACAGACAACGTTCTTGGGTGTACAATCCCATCTGTAATCCATAAAACATTTTAGTTTTTTATGTTAGAATTGTATCTTTTCCAAAGGTTAAAGTTTCGAAATTCCCAAGGCCTTGAAGATTACTCCCCCAGTCTTAATTGGCAAGTCGACCTTTGTTGACCTGTGGCCAAGTCATAAATTTGAGTGCAGGGTTTTTTTTCCAGTCAGAACCCCACTCCTCTCTGGAGAGATTCAAGTGTCTGTGAGGAAAACAATTCTTAATGTCTAAATCCAGCCAGAAGATTTAACAAATGTTCATTAAAGCTTTGGGGTAGTCACTACAGTGTTGTGGCAGCAAACACTGTTGTCTCAAAGTAAGAAAGTTCCAGGTTCAAACTTTGGCGAAGATGGATATTCACCCTCTATTTGGGTTCTCTTTGGGGACTTTCACCATTCAAAAACATGCATGTTAGGTTATTTAGTGATTTCATATTCTGCAAAAAGTCAATGTCCATGCTTGTTTGTCTCTTACATGTCTGAGCACTGAGATGGATTAGTCACCTGTCCACGGTGTCCCCTGTCTCTTAAATGATAGCTGCTAACATAGACTCCAGTTCCCATGTAAATCCCTCTGAATTGGAACAAGCAATATAATGAGTTTAAACCGAACTATTCTCACTCCCAACTGTACATAAAATATCACTTTTGTGGCAGCTGGTAGCTCAAGTGGTAGCGCCTCATGTGCTTTCAAATAAATTTTATATATATATATATATCTTTAGGATTAAAATTTGTGGATGTCACCAAGGAAAATAGAAGATAAAAGCAAAATCTTCTGCAATTAAATGTTTCTCAATTTGTATTGTAAATCTATCATAAACATCATGTAGTTTTACATACTTTTATGACCTGACCTAGCTAGCAAAGTAATACATTTATAGAGCAAAGAAGCTCAAAGCAGACAAAAAAAAAAAACATGGACATTTAAAGCAGCAGTCGCCTCAAGGTTCGACTTGAACACAAATTATTAAATGAATAATTAATATGAGAAACTAATATGCTGAAGTATAGATTAAGTCCTGACCCTTGAGCACAGTAGTAAAGGCTGTGGATCTAAACAGGCCAGACGTCTTACAGAGTTCATTTGCATCTCATGGTGGTTATGATTTAAAGACCTAATGCAAGGCCAAGTGTGATTGCACAGTTTTGTGTGCTGTATAATAATGTGCACTGTGAACAATGCAGCCTTCCCTGCAAAATGAATTCATTTGCAAAAGCTTAACATTTGCATTTTGCATCATGCAAGTTCATTTGCACTGTATGTGCTGTAATATGAGGTTCATTAAGACATCTATCAAGTAGTACATAATTTGTCAGTAAGTAGAAAGAGACAGTCCAACTTTGACTGAGAAATATATCCATCATGGCAAACTAAGCAGCATTTTCTGATGACAGTTTAAAGGATCTGAAATAATCATAAAGTTGGACAGTATATCTATAAATTAAACAGTGTTTAAATATTTTCTTTTTTATTTATTTATTGTTTTTTACTTTTTCATTCTTCAAACCAGCATCAGTTCTAATCAGCCATATCATTGATTAATGAGTTTTTAACCTTTTTAACCTTTACATTGCCAAGCTTTGGTTATGGTGCACCATTTTATGGTCAAATAACACAAAAATTAATACATTTTCAATTTATTTTATGCTAATTGGATTATTTATGGTTTTATTATTGCACCCTGGTATATGTTAAAGATTAGCAAAGAAATGAATTTATATGCATTATCAGTTTTTGCTCAGTGTCAAATTGTCCCGTTTTTCACCCTAACACACAACAATGTTCAAATAAAAATAAAGTTATACATTACACTAAATTAATTATAATTTAATTATTTTTTTATTGTCATTTAATGTTTTAAACCATCATCAGTCCCACTCATACCTATGAAACATTTAATTTCTATGTGTGTGCTGTAACAAAGAGCTTTACCTACTGTCCATGTAACAAGACAAGCCATGTATTATTATTTATAACACCATTCAGGCTAACAGAAAACAGAACATGAACAACATGTAGGAATTAACTGTTGAGGTAGGCGTTGTCGCTGGACCATCAGTGGGATGACGAGCTTCTTCCCCAGCTCCTCAAGGAACAGCCTCCGTTTCTGGTACTTCCCCTGGTTCCATGTTGGATCCACAGCGGTCCAGACAATGTATGCATTGAGGGCACTGATGTCGAGCATGTTGAAAAAAACTGCCACAGGCCAACATCTGGTCTTCTTCCTGCAGCTGTATGTGGAAATCATCTGCAAAATAAACAAGGACCAAGCATGGGGAAAGATTGTGAGAAACGCTGAATAATTAACATCTTAGAAAAGTAAAAAAATTAAGACAAATAAATAAATAAATGAAAGCGATTTCCTTTATGAATTGAATAAACATATCTCATCCATGGTATCCACGCCTCCTCCAGCGGTTATAATCCAGGATCATCTGGGGCTTTTTCTTCTCGCCATCGCTGATCTCCGACGCCTGGTATTTTGTGCTCAACAGCACAACATTTTTGCCCCGTTTTGGCAGGTATGACACTAGAGTGTGCGTTTTCGTTTTCCCATGGGGATTTTGTTTTTCAGCAGCTCCTTTGCCAGACTAAATGAAGTGAAAAAGTTGTCACTTGTTACGGTCACTCCGTTCAGGCCTTCTGTCATCTCCAGCACAACCCTGCGCCCTTGGTTTTTTTCTGCCGGCAAACCAGCTGATCAGCTGTACAGACTCACCCTCCAGGCATAAGACGTTTTCACATCACAGGCGACCCACATTTTTATGCCATACCTAGCTGGCTTCATCGGCATTTACTGCCTGAAAGTGCAGCGGCCTTTATATGGAACCAGCTGCTCATCTATGCAGATGTTCTCATCAGGGTTGAAGATAATCTGGAGCCTGTCAGTCCAGTTTTCCCACATGTCACGGATGGCAGCCAGCTTGTCATCTAATAGGCATGACACTGCCCCTTCAGCTGCTGTCTGAAAAGCCGGTCGTCAAAGCGAATGACATTGGAGATAATGCTAAAGGTTTTAACCGAGATGGAAGCCCGGAAAATCTGTCCGCCCGTTTGGTCATCCCACAGGCTGCGGACTGCGAGTGGGTCCAGGGATCATTCCTGTGCCCGGATGATTCCATTGGAGCACCACAGAATTTGTGGGTGACCTCTGGATGTCACCACTTTTGGACCTCCAAGACATGTTTTCTGTGGCTTCTTCACAACCGTCTGTGGAGTCGCTGGAGCTGGTGGACGACGAGTCAGCCCCAGGGATGGTGGACCTCAGCTTCATCGGCGGAGTCAGTGTCGCTCTCGGTGGTCATGTCTGTATTTTCACTGCCGTGCTCGGTGCCCTCCGTTTCAGACTGCATGATTATGTCCCGGGCCTTTGCAACCGTGTAACGTTTTGCCATGGTGTCAGGTAGGAAATGAAGAGTTTTTCTCCATCTTGCATTTATAAACTGTGCTGCTAATGCAGCTGCGTGAACAAAGTTTGGGATGTTTTGGTTTTCACTTCGATCCATAATTTTCACATGTTGCAAAGGGTTCTGTGTTTTGTTTATTTCAAAGCAGTGCAGGTGGCTGTATGCAGATGTGTGTTTTACGTATTTTATAATAAAAATGTGGCGGTGCTTTGAATGTTTGGAAAAAATTACACACGAAACGAAGATATGAAAGAAGTTGGTACTTGAAAGCTATATGCGCAAATGCATTTTGTCCCACTGTAATGCATCGTGCATGCTGTTGACACATGCGCATGCACAGACACAAAAATTCAAATGCATGTTTCCTTATTCACATACTCACACATACACACAAATCTAAAGCTCAGGAGCATGTGTTGGGTGTAGAGGACAGAGCATACAGCGCAAGCTCCCTTAGCAGATAAAGTGGGTATTTTCCATGGTTGGCATAACTTTTGAAAATGATGTAATTGGGGGAGGAAATCCCTTCAATCACAGACAGAAAGTCCCTAGCTTCAAATGAAGTGGATAAATAAAAAAATGCATGTTTTATACTTTTTATTTAGGCAGGATCAAAAGTAGTAATTTTAATGGGTTTCAATGTACACATTTTTATGTTAGGGTGCAAGTGTGGAGTAATTAAGATCACATTGTTTACAATAACCTAAAAATAAAATTACACAAAAAATAATTAAGATCGTGAAAAAATGCAATTCTTAATAACGCTATACTTTTTGCATGATTAAGACTTTTCATTGTTTCTTTATTCAACGATTGTCAGTTTTAGTTCTTACATTTATGGTTAACTCAGTTAAATGAAATAAAAAAGCCCCCCAAAATGCAATTTAAAAACATTTTCTTTATATATACAAAATATTTAAAGGGGACATTGTTTTGTGGGGTTTGGGCTCTTGCCCTCATAGAGAATAAGTGACCAAATACTACAGCGTAGGAATATTGTGCGTAGTTTAGGGCCATGGACATTTTTAAAAGCATGACCAATACTGAACTGATATTGTTTGTATCTTGTTATTTTAAACTTCTTTTAAAACAGCTTAAATTTAGTCTGGAAATATAAGTAGATATGGCTTTTACATTTTATGACTAATGCATCCTAATTTCTATTATATGAGGGTTAGTTGTTGCCATCCCATAATTTCTATTGTATGTAATGTGTGTTTTTAGTTTAGTTTTAATTTTTGGTGTGTTGTTTGTTTTTTGTTTATTATAATGGTGTACATATATATCTTCAGGACATTAAAACATGACTCTTGGTGTTTTAAAATTGACTACTTCCTGTAAAATTTCACTTTGTAAACCTCAAAACCTCTAGTTTTTCCAAAAATTGATAACTGGTACTAAAACTGTATATTTTTATATCAGACTCAGTTATTGTGATAACAGTCAATGAAAAACACAGCAATATCAAAAAAGGTTTTACATTTGCTCTTATAGAAAAAAAAGAAAGAAAGAAATGAGTATGTCAATTTACACTGCTCAAAAATCGGAACACTTGAACAACACGATGAAAATCCAATTTCATCACACTTCTGTGAAATCAAACTGTCCACTTAGGAAGCAACACTGATTGACAACCAATTTCACATGCTGTTGTGCAAATGGAATAGACAACAGGTGGAAATTATAGGCAATTAGCAAGACACACAGACCACTTCTGAGTTCCTATGCTTTCTGGCTGATGTTTTGGTCACCTTTGAATGCTGGCGGTGCTTTTACTCTAGTGGTAGCATGAGACGGCGTCTACAACCCACACAAGTGGCTCAGGTAGTGCAGCTCATTCAGGATGGCACATCAACTGTGGCAAGAAGGTTTGCTGTGTCTGTCATTGTAGTGTCCAGAGCATGGAGGCGCTGCCAGGAGACAGGCCAGTACATCAGGAGATGTAGAGGAGGCCGTAGGAGGGCAACAACCCAGCAGCACTACCGCTACCTCTGCCTTTGTGCAAAGAGGAACAGGAGGAGCACTGCCAGGGTCCTGCAAAATGACCTCCAGCAGGTCACAAATGTGCATGTGTCTGCGCAAACGGTCACAAACAGACTCCATGAGGGTGGTATGAGGGCCCGACGTCCACAGGTAGGGGTTGTGCTTACAGCCCAACACCATGCAGGACATTTGGCATTTGCCGTTGTAGGGAGGTCATACAGAAATGTGGAGGCCACACACACTACTGAGCCTCATTTTGACTTGATTTAATTACATCAAAGTTGGATCAGCCTGTAGTGTTTTTTCCACTTTAATTTTGAGTGTGACTCCAAATCCAGACCTCCATGGGTTAATAAATTTGATTTCCATTGATAATTTTTGCGTGATTTTGTTTTCAGCAATATCAACTATGCAAAGAACAAAGTGTTTAATAAGAATATTTCATTCATTCAGATCTAGGATGTTATTTTAGTGTTCCCTTTAATTTTTTGAGCAGTGTATGTTGTTTACAAACAAACAAAAAAAATATATTTTTAATTTCTTAGTCCTGCCTTACAGTTTTCTAATAAAAATATTTTATTTTACAAAAGTCATTAAATGATTGCGAAATGTAACGCAGAAAGTATCAGTATTGTATCGGTATCTGCGATACTTGCCCTGGATTTACTTGGTATCAGATCAATGGAAAATTTGCAGTTTGGCGCAGCCCTAAGGCCTAATGAGCTTAGAAATCCAAGTCCAGCTAAAAGTGACCAAGGCACAAAGGGTCTGCCTTCAAAACCAGACATATTTGCCACTGAATTTTATCTCATTGGCATATTGGTTTTGTTGAGTGTTTTTTGTCTATGGACCATATCCATGAATCCAGCAGTTATTGCGGATTTGCAACAACATTTGCCATCGGCAGGCCAAGGCTTCAGGAAGTTGCATAATGCTCAATCATTTTCAGGAATGCCATTATTCTAACCCCCCAGGGTTTTATCATCAAGCGCTGCGTTTATCTGCTGATGAAAATACCTTACTTGATTAAAGCTTTAGTCATGTCATCAAACTCTTGTGTTCCAAAACGTGATTTCAGTCAACAGTTTCTCATACTTGTGATCATTTACTTGTTGTGTTAGAGTGCTTGTGGAATTTCAGTGGAAAATAAAAAAAATAAATAAAATAACAGGAACCAAGGAAAGATTGGTTCCAATTTTCTGAAGACAGTGTGAGAGAGAAAAGATTGAGGACAGTACTCAGAGGCAGTTTTTAGAAAGATAAAGAGGCAGGCAGAAACATAAGTCTCATAAAACAAAACCGAAAAACATGAATTTGTAGATCTTTTTGCTTCCTTACATAAATTTATTGAGTAGGGAAAGAGCACACAAGAACAACTGTGATTCTGTGTTTACCTCAAGTAAATTTGCATTAAGCATGCATATAGAATTCCATTCAGCATGGGTAAGCTGTAAAATAGACGGCATAGGTTGAGAAGGTCTCAAATTGTTTGTGGCAACCTCATAAAAGACGGGAAATTGTGTTTTATTTTCAGCTGATATGCAGAGCTGAGGTGAAGGACAGGGTTTGTTTGGAGCTAATGCTGCACACACACACTAA
This sequence comes from Rhadinocentrus ornatus, assembly GCA_037177495.1. NCBI lineage: Eukaryota > Metazoa > Chordata > Actinopteri > Atheriniformes > Melanotaeniidae > Rhadinocentrus > Rhadinocentrus ornatus. The sequence continues at coordinate 13,865,476 of JBAMHW010000027.1, forward strand.
CACTGCCAGAAGCAATAGCACCTTTATCATAACACTGATCTTTCCTTTTCTTTCTGGATTACCATATGTTAAAAAATAAATAAATAGAGCAAACTTAACACGTCTCTTCACAATTTTTATGTTTTTTTTTAATGATCTTTTTCTTAAACACACTATACACTATCACTAGGTTACAGGTTTTATTTCAGATGAATGCTGCAAATTTAAGAGTCTATGTAAGGAGATAATGTTTTTTAAAGTTGCATACCTTATCCTGATTAATTTTATTATATTGGTAATTACAAAATTCTCCTTATTTTAGATATTGCCAGGGAAGCAGTATATGTTCAGGAAAAGCTTGCTGAAAGCTGTAAACAGTAATAGAAATGCACTAAGGAAACAAAGTTTGTCTTATTCTAATGAAAGTCAATATTTGGTGTAACCACCTATAATCTGAGGGCGCAGTCACCTTGGACTAAAAAAAAAGTTAGTGCTTTAGATAAACCCTAGTCTTCTTCCATGGATAGTATGGTTAGTTTGTAGCAGTGTGAACACGCATTTGTACTCGTGTACTAGTGTGCAGCAAAGAAGAGAGCTGGTCTGCATGAAAACTCTGGGTTTTGGTTTACTTGCAAGTGAATCCTGCTGTGGTATGCTTGGATTTTAATAATAAATGGACCACCCAGTAAACCAAAGTCAGGAAGTGACATAGGATGCGTTGTAGCGCAACATGTCGGATAACACTGCCTCTTCTACTGCTCATACTGGACATATTTTGGTGAAAACCGCATTAGGTTGAACACAAAAGTAAAAAACACAAAACCCAAGACTAAATACTTTATTGTTGTTCCATTGTTTGCTTGCAAAGAACGAGCAGTTCACTGTCATAGGCAATCAACTATCTGAGCTTGCCTCAAACATTGTGTTTATTTTAACAGTTTCCCAGGCTTCAGGGTAGCTCAGTCAAATAAGCAGCAGTGATGTTCTGAATGTTAAATGTGAAAAGAATCTTGCTATTCTTTACAATTTTAAGGTTTGAGCAGGTCCTGTGCAACAAATGCGAGTTTACCATCTGGTTCTGGGTTTTGTTAAAGTTTTATGTAGCAGTATTCTTTATAATACGTTCTGAAACCTCAATATGGTCTTTGAGTTATTGTCTCTTTATTTCGGTTCTCAAGGTTAATGTTATGAAGGACTCCTCGTAGACAGATAAAGGCTAACCTTTATTTAATTTAGTGTGAACAATGGAACAATTTTCTTAAGGAACTGCTTGAAGACAAATTTAGGTGGTGACAGACTATCCTGGATATACGGAATCGGGAAAGGAAAAATGAGTAGTCCATGCATGATGCAATGAGGTCCGACAGGGAATGAGTGTGATCTGTAGAATATGTAGCAGGGTGAGTGGATTGGATACAGGTGTGGATGATTAGTATACTGGCAATGACTGGCTACAAAGGGTGTGGAGAATCAGTAATCCAGAACGTGACTGCAGTGGTTCATGGCTGAACCTGGTGCAGGTGTGACAGCAATTACCCCCCCCCCCCCTTCCCCCAAGTCATATTAGGCACATTCCAACAGAGAAGTTCTAAGAATACAGGTCTTAGAACTGCCCTAGGTCTATGAATGGCCCTTCCCTAGGGAAACTGTTTCATGTTGCGTTCGCACATGAGTTGGGGGCGGTAGCGGGACCGTCTGCGACAGTGACGTGTGACTTTTGCGCCACACAACAACAAAACAAAACCCGCAAAAAATAACAAGAGCACACCATCAAGCTAATATGGATAATGAAGAGATCACCGTGTTCATACTCTGCCTCTTCAAAAGCTCTCTGGATGTCCTGGGTGGCTTAGATGGCCAAAAGAGATTTGACCTTGTCTCGTCTATTTGTTGCTGGCTTTGTCCATTGTCGTGGTGTTGTCTGTAGCTGAAACCGCAGCGGCAACAGTGAATTTTAAAAATGGCCGGGTCACAAGAAGTGGAAGTAAATAAGCAGAACTCTGGTAAGGGGGCGGCAATGGATGACCAAACACCTACGTCATGAGGGTTCCGATGGAACCACAAAAAAGACCCTGCCTCAGACCAGGAGCTAAAATGGTTATGGGAACTGAGGGACTTTAGCCCTAGTTCCTATATGTCGGAATGCACAAAAAAACGGCCTGGTTCCTGAAAAGGTTATAGGAACTGCAAAAGGTTCCTACAGTTGGAAAGGGGCTATTGTTGGTGTGGAACTGGACTCTCTGAGGTTGTGTCAGAGAGGAGGCTGCTGTCCAAGCTAAGAACTATACTGAACAGTCCTTCCCTCCCTCCCTAACGAGATGCCACACAATCTTAAAAGCATGTTCAGCAACAGGCTCATTCCAACTTACTGCAATACAGTACACCACAGGAAATCCTTCCCTCCTGTGGCCATCCAACTCCATCACAAAAATCTGAGCCATAACTTGTAAATCATTTACCTATAAATCCTTATATTTCACTTATAAATATTGTAAATATGTATCTATTTGTTAAAGTCTGTTGTATTAATTATATTGTATATATTTTTTTTTCTAATTTTTTTGTGTTTGATTTTATTTATTTTTTATTTTTTTTTATTTTAGCACCTTTTTCTAAATTCACTTGGAGTCTTTTTTTTTTCTATTTTCTATCTACTTTCCTCTCACTGTATGTCATTATTTTAAGAAGCTATCCCTCTGACATTATTAAAGTATTCCTTATTCCGACAATTCAATAAAGACATGAGGAACTGCTCAACACTTTTACAAGCCATTATAAATCATATGTTTGTCTCCATTTTAAACAAAACTAAAGAATTGATTGCTCTTACTGCTATCCATTGTTAGCAGGCAGCATTGCCAAATACTGTACAACCATCTTTTTTTGATCGGATGATAAATCTCAACATATCACACAACAATGGCATAGAAATTCTAAAGAGTGACAATGACTTACAGAAAATGCTCAATGGAGACTGCAAAAGTGTTATTTAGAGGGGATTGTACCATTTATACATTTTAAGACTGAATGTGGCTTTTAGGTTCATGGTCTAAGTGTAAGAATGTTTGGAAGAGAAAGGGAACAGTGCTTTTTAGGTATTATGTGTGTGAGAAAACAAACAATTTCTTTATTTGTGACCTTTTTAAGCCAGATAGAAGAAACCACACTGTTTAGTCATGTTATCTTTTATTGTATTTCTTTCTTTCAACCTTTTTTCCCTTAGTAAAAGTCTCAGTCCTCTCCTCTGCCATGCCTGTGTGAAAAGAAGCAAAAAGACTAACTGTGTGACATCATGATTAAATTCTGTCATGGAGTGTCGGTTGGGGAATACAGTCAAAGCCAATCTGATTGTGATTAAAAATGAGAAAAGACAGGCAATGATAAAGAAGCTCCCCAGAGTTAAACTGTTAATGACAGATTTGGTGATGTCCATATTGTTTTCCATTTGGTTTAATCAAATTTCAGCAGCAAAGATCTGGGATTTGTCTACTGTGACCTTGATTATCTAACTTCCTAACCTGGAAAATCTGTGCTGTTTTTAGTTTATTAAGCACAAACCAATAATACAAATTAAAATCATGAATCATAAAAACCCTTCAATGTTGACAGCAACATTTTGTATAAATTGATGCTTCTCGTTAAACAGACATAACTCACTTGTCTACTGATAGGCTAGAAAACTATACAGTAGACATACAAATATTTGCCCATGTTTTATAGCAAGCCATGCATGACCCATACCATTATCATTCTCCAAACCTCACCAATTATTTTTGCATAACCCTAAAGAAAAAACAGCCTAAAACACATATAATAAAAAAAAAAAAAGTAATTATAGATGCAGGAATATATGGACTAAAACTTAGGTCTCCCATTTGGTAACCAAATGACATGCAGCTGAAACAAACTTCTGCTTTTCTTAAAGTTCTATTCACGTCCACGTGTTGAAGGAAGAAGACATTATAACTTAATTCTCCTGTTCTAAAATGCTCAACAAAATATTGGTTTTCAATTTTTTACCAATATGTATTTATTTCATTTTTACAATATTGTCGTAACTAATGCAAGTTCTTGCAAGTTCTTATAGGATAAGGCACACAATAACCTTCACAGCTTCCTATGCACCAACATAGATTTCACTTCATGGTGCTACTTTGGGAATAATAATTTCATCTTTAACATGATCTGAATGTAAATTAACTGAACACTGCTAAGTCATAACAACAGTTTGCTACTGTTGTTTTTTTTGTTTTTTTTTTACCTGAAAGATGGACAGAGTAGACTTGATCTCTTGAGAAAGCTTAGGTTCTAAAATTTAAGCCTCTAAAGCTGTTTATGCAAGAATGGATGTAAAGCACTCTTAGCATAATTAAAAGCAAGATTTTGCAGCTGTGAATTAATGTTTGCAAATAATTTTACATTGTGTAAATCAAGTAAGTTTTTTTCCTTTTGCTTTCCCTAAGAGTACACAACAATATAGCCATTTATTTAAATTTTCTTTTGTTCTTCAAATTTTTGAGTAAACCTTTAATAAATTATTTATTCCTCTCTTTTCTCCAACACAGTTCATCCCCAAATTTTTTACCACAACATTTACAAGAAACAGTACATTTATATGCATAATTTACTACTTGGGAACACAAATGTAACTTTCTACCCCTTGAAAGGTTATCGTGAGCTTGAGGTCCAGTTCTAAGCACAACTGAATACATAAGTCCACATTGTACCTTAGAGGACATTATTGTACTCCTACTTTACCCTTTTTCTGACAGTGTACTTCAGTGAAAAGACTTTCCTCATGTTTATTTGTACAGGAGATAAACAGTTTACTTCTTCTAGCTGAGAGTTGTTTGGTTGCCAACTGCAAATTGTACATCGCATTAACTGATTTCCACATTGTTTGCTCACAGGCTTATGAAATGTCAGCAGCAGTGTTTCAGGATTTGGTGAACGTGTCCCGTGTCTTAGGACCTCTAACCACAGAATAGCTTTATAGCATAATCCGTTGAAGTCTTGTTTACAATGCAAAGCAAGCACTCTCCCATAAGGGTTTTAGAGAATGCTAAGGATAGAATGGAAGTAATGTCCGTGAATACAATTTTTTACTTTTCACCATCACAGCCTCTCTAGAGAATTGCACATTTGTGAAAATATGTAATTTGAATACTTGGCAACAAGCAGTGTAGTAAATGTTTAACAATGCATATACATTGGATGGATTTGCAATATTTTTCCATCTTGTGTCAAGGGACAGGCTGATGTTGTAACTTGAAAATGCCACAAAGAAAAAAGCAAATGCTCACTTCTTTAATGTGTAAACAAGTGTGGGTAACAGCATTTTGCGGCACTACAGCAATGCGGTTACTGCAGAATAAGAATAGTTGTCTTTCATAGATTAGGCTTCTTGATCTGTCTATGGAAAATAATAATAATAATAATAATAATAAAAAAAAAAAAATGAAAAATGTTCCAAAATTATTCTAAGAAACCCCCAGTTGATCCAAAAATGCTGTGGCTAGGTTTTAGATGAGTATTAGAAGGATCTATTTTTTTTTTCTCCAATTTTAACTCATCTTCATTGGCTCACTGTTAAATGTAGGATAGAATGTAAAATTAGTCTCAGACATAACGTTTTTCATGACCAAAGTACAATGGATCTTAAAGGTCTCATAGTTCCACATTTTCCAACAGATCAATTAACTGTTAGACCACAGGTTGATTACTGTTTACTAGAGTTTCTAAAAGTGCAATGGGAGGTACAGCTCTCAGTTATTGAGGCATTATATGGAAACAGTTTGGGCTCGGGAAGCAGATACCCTCTCTATCTTAAAGGTCCCATATTATAAATTTTTTTCAACAATTTCATATGGGTGTCAGAGGTCCAACAACATTGATTTCAAAGTGTCTTACCCCAAATTTTGGTCCTTAATTTTAGCATTTCAAAAGTAGCTCTAGTGAGCTCTACTGATAACAAGCTGTTTCTGTGTCTGAGCCTTTAAATGTTCATGAGTAGTGCCTGTCCCCTTCCGGGAGACAATCTGGCTTTCACTGGTGCCCGCTTGGTGATTTTAGAGGGCAGGCTTAGCTAGCCAGGCGGGGGGGTGGTCGAGGGGTTAATGGCAGTATCTACTACCCAATGACTTGGTTTTTCTCTTCGTGATGTCACAAAGGGAAAGATCTCAGACTCACCCATTTGAGCACACATTGGCTATAAAGTGGAGCAAGCAAGTGAGAGAGGAGACAGAATTTTCTCATTTTTTGTCCTCATACACAGGCAATGAGGACACATATGAATTTAGCATAATATGGGACCTTTAAAGACTATGTTTAAAACTTTTATTTAAAATAAAGCTTATAATTAGGGTTGGCCTGTGTAACTCTTAGCCATCCCTCTATAAACTTAGACTGCCAGGGGTGGTGCCATTATGTATTGAGCATCCCTCCGCATTTTTCACCCTTTACTCTTTTTTATCTCCAAGTATAAATATATGACATTATTATTGTCATCAACATTTGTGTTCTTATTATATTTATTAAGGATATCCCTGGCTCATAGTTATGGGGCTGTTGAACCCTCTGTCCTAGCCGCTCTACTCCCAACAAGACAAGATAAATGGCCATCCTTTCTGAGCCTGGTTCTGCAGTAGCCCCTCCTGATCCTTCCTGTTAATAAGGAGTTCCTCTCCTCGTTACATTGTGCAGGCTCGGTATGGGATATTGAATCAAAGAGAAGATTTAATGCAATCTGTCTTTTTTTCAAAGATAGGGAATTGGGTTTTAGGAATTGTTTTACATGAACTCAAGTATAAATTGGACTGTGGATCATATGATGGATTTGTTTAAATTGGATTATAATTAGACTCCAATAAACTTTATTTAATTGGACTGTGTTTGTAAACATATCTCAATATGACTGTTGTTAAATTGGCACTTTACAACCAAAGCTTAATTTAACACTTTAATTGCATTTAATTGAGTTTAGCTGCATTTAGTACAGATCAATATTGCAAACCAAGTAAATATCCCAATTACTGAAGTAAGATGGAGAAAACATTCCTCATTTTGTATGACGTTATTTTGACAAGCTTCTGTCTGTGACTTTTAACAGCCCAGACATTTTTTGACTTGGGAAAATTACACAATCAAGGGCAAACCTCTCCACCATGAGGCAAGCAATCTCTGTTAGGACAAATATTTGTGAGGATCCCCATATGGTGACGACTAACATTAATCAGCATCTGTGTGAGATTGAATAATAAGGCTTTAGTTTAGAGTGGACAACCGCCCGTCACATTTTGGCATGGAGAAGACACGGACAGGGACACCTAGAACTTTGGCTGTAGAACAGCTTGGTGAAACTAAGGGGTACACATCTGGCTCCCAGGTTAAAGTGGAGGCCTCTTATCAAAGCACAGAGAGTGATTGGGCCAGGCTTACTAACAATTATCTTTGGCACTACAATGTGTTTACAGGCCCCCAGAGACTGCACATCATTTAATGATGGTTTTAGTAAACTGTTGGCTATAATCTGTGTAAATTTTGACTGTGTAATTATTGTTAGTGATTTTAACATCCATGTAGACAACCGTTTAGGACAAAGGGATTAAAGATATGAGTAAGAGTTTACTAGATTTACTGATTTCGAAAGGGTTTGGACTTTTCCAAGGTTACTGTGTGTAACCAGCATGATTACTTTTCACACAAAGGTTTCAATGAAGGTGATCACAAAATGGACTTCTCCTTAACACCTGCCCTGTCAGGGGATTCAATCAATGAGCTTGTCACTAGTTTTAATGCTAAAATGTTCAATATTATGGATGTTATTGCTCCTATTAAGGTGAAGGTTGTTTCTGGAAGGAAACAGTCTTCATTTCACACTGTGAAAAATGTGTCAGAGTGTCAGAAAACCGAGTGCAGATAGAGAAAGACAAATCTACAGGTTCATTATGACATGTATAAACAGAAACTTCACTCATAATTTACATCTGAGGAATGCAAGGAAGTCTTATTTCTCTGACACTATTAGAAAAAACTGTCATAATGCTCAGGCTTTATTCTCTACTGTCGACAGGTTAACAAAAACCTCCTGTGTCAGTAGCACCTGAACTTTATTCCACCAAGGCCTGCAATGAGTTTGCCAAATTCTTCACAGACAAAATCCATTATATCAAACAAGCAGTTAGTTCATCAACAGCAGTTTTAAGAAAACAAACTGCGTCTATTGAAAACCAGTTTAAACACCATGACACAGTTTAATCCCATTAACAGCAAAGGTCTCGGGGACTTTTTATGTGAGCTAACTCCTCCTCTTGCTGTTTGGACATCATGCCCACAGGTTTTTAGAAAAAGATCTCAAAGACTCTGGAGCCAGATCTGTTACAGTTTGTGAACTTGTTTTATTTCGGGCATCTTTCCAGAGCCTTTGAAAAAAGCTGCTAAAAAGGGACAATCTACACAAGACACAACTAAATAACTACAGGCCAATCTCAAATCTTCCATTTCTAAGATCATCAAAACAGCTGTCATCAGTTAAATTACTTTTAACACAAAACTCTATACTCCTATGATGTCTTCCAGTCAGGTTTTAGACAGTACCACAGCACTGAGACTGCTCTGACTAAAGTCATTAATGACATATGTTTGAATACAGAAAAATGTCAGTCGTATGCTGGGCTTACATCAGAAGACTTGGAAAAGATTTGGAAAGGACTGTAGAAAACTACCAGATCACACCTGCTTACATCTAAAAACAAATGTTCAGCGTTTTAAGTCTTAGCCTAGTCTCAGACTGAGATTTGACAAAGACTGTGAATCAATTCTTTTAGCATTTTTGTGATATGTTGGGCAGCTGATATAGAACAGGGCTTATCTGCCCACAGCAAAGCAAACAAGGGGAGAGTTTCCCCCCGGGATCAATAGGGAATTACAGATCATTTTTAAGTGTGCCTTTGCATCTTCACCAGGTGTTCAGATTCAGATTCAGATTCAACTTTATTGTCATTGCGCATGTCACAGGTACAAGGCAGCGAAATACAGGTTGC
>JBAMHW010000027.1:13876375-13890176 GCA_037177495.1 Rhadinocentrus ornatus
GGGAAACTCTGGTCCTTGCTTTTTCATCATCATAGGGGTGATTTTGAGCCGCACTTCGTCTGGTCCCTCCCCTAGACGCCTGTTTGCCAAGGGTGACCCTACCAGAGGCATTAAGCCCCTAACAACTTAGCCACTAGGATGGTCAGGACGCACAAACTCCTACACCAAGGTAAGGTGGCGGTTCAAGGAGGAGTTTTTTTTTTCTTATCAGTTTTACAAAAATAGAATAGCTTGTCAGTGATTTCATTACTTCGCACCCCTTTCTGAGTTTGGGAAACACATATTACCTTTTCCATTTTAAGATAATATTCAGAGTAGTAAATCTAATTTTTATTCAACTATCAACTCAAGGCATGTGGAATGTTTTGATCTTTGTGGCATTATCTTTACAGTTCCACCAGCAAGGACCAGAGTAATGATCCATGTTCAAGGGGTCTGGATAAAAGGAAAGCTTTGGTTGTGTTCAAAGATAGCAAATAAGCTGTATGACATTGAAGACATCATATAAGCATGGTGCATATGCTTTGTAGGCAGGGGCATGAATGTAATATCCTTAATGAACACCATAATCAGAATAGTCTACTCAGAATAAATGTAGCCACACTGTAATAACGGACAGCCCCTTTAAGTTACATGTACTTATTTTATTATGCACAGCATAGTCTCCTCTGTGTTTTATCGTCCATTTCTTATCAGTAATTTTAACCTTGACTGGAGCTTTTAAACCACCAAACTAGACAAACACAGAAAAAGAAACATGTTTTGCATCTGTTGGGTTTTTTCTACATTAAAACTATTAAAATAATTTTAGTTTCCAGCTTGTCACAAACAAAAACAAGATGAACTGAGTTGTTGCCTGCAGTGGGAACAACAGCTCTATACTCTGTTCAGTGTTATTGGATGGTTGGAGATCAGCATTCTACAAGGCTCCACAGTTAGATAGAAGGCCGTTGATGGAGTACAGCTCTTGTGTTCACTTTTGGTAGACTCCATTACTTCTCCATATATAGATGGCAGTGGGGAGAGGATCACCAGCAAATTTGATCAGCGAGATTACAAACCCCTACGTACTAGATCATTTAAACCTCATCTCTGTTGCCTGGAAGGACCACAATACATTACTCCCCCCATGCAGTTCATCTATCAGTCCTGCTTCATCTCGCAGCTGCAGGTCTTTGAAGATCAGATGAGGGAGGAGCACGGTGACAAAACAGGGGTCCTTGCTTGTCAGGGTCAGAAGTCTGTAAGGCACAGTTGATGCTATTCAAATGACGCCTTGAATGGGTGTAGATCCATCATGTGGAAGTGGGAATAGGCAGGGAAAAAAGGCCTCAATGGAGGTTATTTATGATGATAGGCTGCCATGAGTATCTCAGAGGCATCTGAAAGTGCTCTGTTCTGATTTTAGGACACATCTACAGCTGTAACTGGGTTTTTTTAACTGGATTTATGAACTGAAATCAACAAAACTGTAAATAGATATATCAGAACTTGATGTATTTTCTTGAAATTCAGGTAAGTATAGAGTGAGATGTTTTGTGTAAAGCATGTTTCAATGATTCCGCATTGATGTGTCTACAATAATCCAGTGGCTGTAGAGGTCCCTCCAGTAAAAGTAACTACATCAGTTATTAACTAAGTCATTTACTGCATATCTGTGCTTAAACTGCTGCTAAAAAATTTCAAGAATTCTCAGGTCTGATGCCTTTGTATATTGTAGTATGACATTGGATAGACAGCAGAGAAACCCAGTCTTCCTTTTACTCAACCACTTATTTCCAACTGGAATCCCAAGACATCCCAAGGCCAGCCAGGAGACATAATCCTTCTGGCATGTTCTAGGTCTTCCCTGGGGCCTCCTTCAAGGAAGACATGCCTGGAATAGATTACCAGGGTGGCGTCAAAGAGGCATCCTAACCAGATGACCAAGTCACGTCATCTAAACCCCTTCAGTGTAGAGGTGAAGCGGAAAGAGCAGACACCCTGGGGAGAAAACCCATTTTGACACAGTTACCTACAGTTTGTCTCCTTAGGTGAGGGTAGGAAATTAAATCATTTATATTTTTTGTTTCTTTGCTGCTCAGAGTTCATGTTCTATTTTAAAGTGTTTATGTACCAAGAGATTGGTATGATTTTGTTCCTTAGAACGTATTTTGACTTCAGTAATTTTTGACTTTAGTAAATCTCTCCTCATCAATATTACAAATTAATTTGATTCAAGACAACACAGAGAAGAAAAAGATTGTTAAAACACTATCCTAACTGCATGATTATTTGTAATACAGTGTATATCACACTTTAAACAAGAGCTTTTCAAAATGATTACACAATATCATTACCATATCATGAGAACAGTGTACCCACATGACTTTAAGGTATGCAGTGCATTTCCTTGCATTCTCATTTATACAACCATAAAGTAATAAACAGATGTGATGGGTAGTTGTTGAGAAAAGTGATGCCCGCCACATCAGAAAATTTTAATATGAGTGCTCTCAAACAGCCCAGAGGGTCCTCCAAACACTGAAGATGGACTTGCCTTTGTCTAAAAGCTTGACCTAAGCTCACAACTACCACCTAGTGCCTCAGTCCACTTATTTGCATGTTGGCTTAGTTTCAGCCTTAATACAATACAAAAAAAAGAAAGAGAAATATGTTCAGGGGATGTAAAAGAGTGGGAATTAGATAACTGCCCTCAATTATTCATTTATTTACTGAAACGCGTGTCCAGATTTGTAACCACTTCATCAGTCTGACCTCTCTTTGAAAGCACCTGTGCTACCAATTTACCTTAGTGTTAACATTACACCCCACTTACATCCCACCCCCTGACTTCTGCTGTTTTTAATTTAAATGGAACAACCTTGATGTATACAGCAGCATGAGAATAAGGAAAAAAATAAATAAATAAGAATAATTTAGCTTTGCTACTCTCAGCCCATCCTCTGGAGAAACAATTATCATTTTTTACTATGACTTTTTAGAGCTGCTCGAGGGCCAAGCACAAACAATGACAAGGACGTCTCTATGTTTATAGAACTGTGTGAATATTATATTTGTTCCCTGCTGAGAAGTTGGACTATCAGGCTAATTTGCCTGCCACACTCAGACTTACTATGCCTGCCTTTTGTTCCCCACATCTCCAAACATTTTCTTTGCAGCTGCTTGAGTTAATGCTGTCATTAGACTACTGGATCCTGTAGCCAAATTATAATGTGATCTCCCGCATCATCTGTTCTTCTCCTCCCTCAGAGATGATGAATAGCTTAAGGTCAGACTATCAAATTAGTGACTCCCATTACTCCCCAGACACTAATGGCATCTTTGTGAAAGGAAAGATATGTAATCTCTCCAAAAGCCTTTTGGAGACCAAACATTTTGTCTGTAGATGAAATGTGAGTCCAAGCCTTGGTGAATTGTTAAATGTATTGGTAAGGGGCATTGTGTGTGTCTGCAAGTGCCAAACCCTATTTTATTCTTTCTTCCCTCGTACACTGCGCAATGTTTTTAATTTATCTTGTAGCAGACATATTTGTCTGTTAGTTTGCACGTCATTGCGCGTCAATTATGTTTGCAGAAAGGTCAAATATGGCAGACAGAGTAAGACAGTAACCACAATTAATAAAGTGAGGGCCATCAAACTTCCACTCAAATGTTCACATAAAAGTGCTTTATGTTTCCACAACGTAACCTATGAAGACATGCTAGTGCGTGATTCCCATGCAGTCGTGAAGGGGAGTTCAGAGGTGGAGGTTGGCAATTAAAGTAACTAGCTTGCAAACATATATTTTTTAATCATTTTAATTTATTGTTAATGTTATAGTAAAAAAAAAAAAAAGACTATTACTGTTTTATATTTATTGAAGGTTTTATGACTATGTAGCCTTAGCTTATGCCTATATTGTTATCTAAATACTATTTACAATTTCAGAAGCTACATTGTTATCCCATAAAGAGGCACTATAGATAATTCTAAACACTATTGCCCAAAATTATCTCACTGCCAAAAATTCAACCACTGGAACAGATGTTCAAAATGTGGAATCATTACAATTTTGGAAGTTTTCTTTACAATCAGGACGATTGGGGACTGGGATTGGATTTATTTGGTTTGCATTACAGCTGATCAAAGTTTGTTTTCAGTTAGTCAAACAAAGCTTTCCCTCCTCACCTGAGGTGTTACATCAGCAATTACTAAAGGTGAAGAAGAGACAAACAACAAAACAAGAAATCTGGCTTATCTAATGGTTAATCCAGTGCCAGTTCAATTTGTCCACTTCCTCTATTTGGTTTACTTGAAGGAAAACAGGACCTGCAATTTTAGGTGGATTTGAAGCCGATCAGATTCAGTTGCACATTCACACCTCCAAATGAACCAGAGTTTACAAACAAATCTACTAGGATTTGATTCAGATCATGATTACATGATCAAGCTAAGCATTGAAAAATCCCCCCCCCCCCTCCAAAAATCAACAAAAACAAATAAGCATACAAAGAACGGTGTCCTCCCTTACCCAGATGTATCTTATTTGATCTCATAGCAGATAATTTGTATCAGCATCTGCAGTGACAGACTGCTGATGCTGATACATAAGTTGGTTTTTTATTTCCACTTTTGCATTATTATGCCCTTCTTGGTGATGATCTATCACATAAATCTTAATCAAATACATCTATGTTTGTGTTTGGAACATGTCCAAAATGTGAAAAAAGTTCAAGGGTTGTTAATATTTTCCCAAGGCAGTGTATCTAAGAGTCTCTATGCACCAGTAACGGTTTCAACAAATCAAAAACATGTTGTTCCCAGATATTCTATGTTGTATTTTAGTGTTTTTCATTTCCCAGGAACTCATTTCTTATTATTTGACTCATTGTAAACTGCTTTCCCAAAATTAAAAAATTTCAGCAGGTAATTGAGAGACAAAGACAAATTAAAGCAGATTTGGTTTAGAGACCTTTGCATTCATAACTGCTGTTTGTATATCTTTGTTTTGGATTCTGAATGTTGTTTTTGGCTAAATTGAGTTGTCAAACAAGAAGAAAGAATTTATGTCTCTCTTAGGATCATGCATGCTGCATTAAATGCAGTTGAATTTTTCTGCCATCTGAGGAGCCAACACAGGGTGACTTGATCTCGACTGGGACTAAAATCAAATCGCTTTGCTTCAGTGGCAGACCCCCCTGGACAACCGCAACAAAAGTCCATCATTGGGTCACAGCCTCAATCCGTCACTGTCTGCTGCTGCTGTCACTGCACTCAAGAACAAGTCCAAAGAGAAGACAGGGAGGGCTCATGACTGCAGGGCAGCAGTTCACTCTCTGAGTCAGATTTGTTAAATAAAATATTCTTTGCAAATCTTTTTTTTTTTTTATTTGGTTCAGTCATTTAAATCAATATCAGCCATATGCTAAAAAAGTATAGAAGCAGCATATGTGCTACTTTAAGAAAACCTCTTCATCAGTTTTACACAGAGATCATTTGCTTTCTTTCTCCTTTTTTGATTATTAATTTCAGTTCTATCTCATCAAGAAATCCTACGGCCTGCACTGCCCAGAAGGCTGACACGATGGGGTCAATGCTTCAGCAAGAATGCAATCTAACAGCTTTGTTCACCAAAAAAATCCCTCCTCCACCAGATGCAGTGGAGGTTCAGGTTATGACCTCAATCGCCCACTCCGAGGATGGAGATAGACTGCATTCATTTTCTATTCAGCCAGTTATAATGTACTATAAATGCAAAATGAAAAAAAATGCACAACTCCAATTGTTGAGAAAAGAGTGAATTCAGACTGAATGTACAAATATAATTATTACTCGGTATTTGCTTGATGCTTCATTCTAGAATGAACCTAATTTCTTTGTTTTGGTGGTTTTATCTGTACACTGGACTCTCTGCAGATAGATTGCATTTTACTTTGGCTGCAACTTAATTCCGGCTTTCCTAATTGATTCTTTAAGCCCAGGGGATAGGATTAGCTCTAACATGGGTGAATCCAGTTACCTCCAAGGGGCTAAAAGGCTATTTTGGGGATTCGATAGCGACTTTGTATATCCATGGAGTGACTCTTCTTTTGGTTTTGCAACATGTTGTAAACTTAGAAGAGCTGACAGCCACCCAGTACGATTGTCAGGTATCTTTTAGTCCTTTTTTTTCTGAAAGAATGGACACTACTTTCTCCAGGGGACAATGGAGCCAGATGTGGGGGCTGGCCTGTCATATCCTCTAACAACTGTTTGTACTCTTGCTCCTTTAACTTTGGAGGAAATCTCAATTTTAAAGGAATTTCTAGCTGCCTCTGATTATATCCAGAATGAAAATAAAAGCAAAAAAAAATATTAATTTACAAAACAAGAAAAAATATCTTGACATTAGCTACTAAATATGCAAATGTCAAAGGCAATTTCATTGGAAGTTGTTGGATTGTTTCTCCACTTTTTTTTTTTTTTTACCCACTATACTCCTTTTATCATGCATGGATAGATGTTAATGTGATCATCCTTGCCAAAAGGGGCAAAACAAAAGTAAATGAAAGGGTTTAGGCATTGTGCCATACCATAGATCCAGACTTTCTTGTAATCTTTTACAGTGGTCTCAAGGAACAGTCAGTTCTTTTCTGTTCAAACAATTGTTATGTTAGGCTGCTAATGGTTTTCACTCATTTTCAGTCCAGTCCATCATCACTTGCTTTCACACAAATCAAATAAATCCAATCTTTTGAATAACATTCGCATGAGGTGGCGATGCATCGAGAATTACTAATAAATTCCAAACAAGAAACCTTCTTCATTCACTGGTTAATGCAGGGTAATTTCAGTTTCCACTGCACAAGTTGCATTTCGCATCTTGCATTTGATTAGAGTTCAGTTGCACATTCACACCTTTTTAAACAATCCAAACTCTCAAGCAGACAAACAAGTGTTTAATTTAAATGGGCTGGTGTGAATGCACATTAGGTCAATGTGAACCAACATTGAGTCCACACAATAATGTCAACTTGAACAGTTTTAAATAGAATCTTTAGGCATTTTGTTACCAACCAAATGTTGCCATACTGATCTGAGGGCAGTGGGAGGTGGGGGGTGGTAGACATTTACAGCTGATGAATGTAACTCTAAAAGTAATGCCCTTGACCTGACACAAGACTTAAGAGATCCATCTTCAATTGATCCATCTTCAGTTCAATAGAGCCTCATAGGAATTGGTGTACATGTAAGGGTAGCTCTCAAGAAGCCATTCTTAAGGGAAACAGGTTGATAAGGCTGATGTATGCAAGATGACAAAAGAGCTACACTAAAAATCAAGTGATGACTCTTTCTCATCACCTGGACACTAACATTACTGAAGCAGTGTGGGATTATCTTGACAGAGAAGAGAACAGAAGGCACACAACATCCAAACCGGATCTTTGGAATGTCCTTCAGGGAGCTTGGAGAGTAAATTATCAGAAATGTTGTGGAGGAAAGTTCAGACTATCTTAAAGAAAAGGGCAGGCCTCATGTATAAATAAATATAAACTTCATAGTCTGTCAGAATTATAGAAACTCTGCTTTTGTCTTATATATTGTATTTCTATCAATATTTTAACACATTTTTTCTATTTCCCTGGCAATTAAGAAATAAGAGGTGGCTCGGAACTTTTGCATTATATTGTAGGTCGCGTAAATTTTCTGATTTTCTTACATAATTAGGGAATTTCCCCACTTGAAACTTATTTGTTGACCTTAAATCATTTAAGTGAACATGAGAGATTAAGTCTTTTGAAACTCTCATCCTTGATTAACAGACTTTCCATAGGGGTTCATTTACAGCACAATGATTTACTCGTGGTTGTCCAAAGCCAAGAGATGTTACCAAACAAATTTCTCAATACTTTGCTTCAAAATACAGAAAAAAAGGGTACTTGAATCCTCTAAAAGCAAAATCACAATTGATTTACTTCTCAGTTCTCAAAGGGCTTCCAGTCCTTCAAGCTTTTGTGCAGAAAACTCTGCTAATATTCATTATTTAGACAGAGTATACACTGAGATGTCAGAGAGATATCTGCCACAGGAACGTTCAGAGGTGTTTCTTTTTTTTTTCTGTATAAGACTGCGTCTGTATGCAGTGTGAAGACAAGCTTGGATGTAGGTCCAATTATATGGGTTGCCTAAAGGGAGAAGCAGTGATGCTTTTGTGAGCATCTGCTTCTTTTTGATGCAGTTGATTACCTCACACCGTCTGCCCTTCTGGGGAATTATTTATCATTAAAATATATAAATAACAAAACACAAAAAAGTACAACTCCATTTCAAAAGCAATTAGACTGTGTCTGTATTAAGGACAGTCTACATAACAAACATGATGTATTGCAATAAAATGAGTCAGATTGCATCAGCAGAAGAAATATTTAATCCTAGTGTTCTTGCTTCATATACATAGTGGCATAGTGGACTGGAACTTTCTGGGATCAACTTGACAAGCTCAAATGATCAATTTGAAAGTTTATGTATCTCAGTGGCTCATTAGAATCTGATGAGGAATTCAAGTAATTAAACTGAAGGTGACAAATATTAGATCACAGACAGTGAACAGTCCCATATGACTATGAATACTGATGTGGTAGAGGACTAAGAAACAAGACTACTATCAGTTGTAAAAAAGAAAGCACATCCTTTTTTAATTAAAAGTTCTTAAAAGGCAGAGCATTTGGCCCCATGTAATATCACTGTCAGTATTTATTTGGTTTAAATTAAAAGAAAAAAAGACCAAATCTTCATCCCTCCACTACCATGCTTAACTACAATTATCATCTGTTTTTTAATTATCTTGAGATGTTTATTTTCACGTTATCTCAAGATGACAGCCACAGTTTTTTCCTTATAACAGACAATTTTTTCTTGTTATCTCATGAAAACAAAGTTTGTTTTTTCACATGAAAATGAAATAATTAAGGTGGGCTCAAAAGTAAGTGGATACTGATTTACACCTGATTTCATTGATTAAACTAGACCCTATGACAGCTGGGGGTGGCTACAGTCATGGTGTAAATGTGTAATTCTGTAAATAAGGGATTTGATAAAATTTAATTGTAAGACACGCACAATTTTAGCCTTTTTGTCAGGCTTGACAGAAGTAAAATTAGATGTTTTGATAAGTGATGGATGTTCCTTGATGTAACGTCAGCTTGCATCCGTTGCTGGCTTAACTGTACTGAGGCATCCCAGCACAGACATGTATATACGTCCGTATGCATGATTCCTAGTACAGAAAACCACAGGATGCGTAGTTGCTGGGAAAGAAGAAGATAATGGCAAAGCTCTCATCAGTGTTGAAAGACAGTCCCCCTCTACACCACCCCACACCCCTTCCAAGCACTCAGAGCTCTGCAAAGCTCCTTCAGTGAAAGATTGCTGCATCCAAAGCATGAAGAAGCTTTTGCAGGTCCTTGATTCCTGCAGCTAGACTGGAAAGCAGCACTCCTCCCACTAGAACACAAACACCCTCAATAAAATACAATATAATTTATTAATGTGCATACTTAATTTTTTTGTTTTTATTATTCTTATATATTAACAACAAGTAGGTTTCTGGGGGAAGCCTATCTAGTTAGCATTTTCTTCCCCTGTATGCGTAGGCTGGTTTGAGTCTCTAAATTCTTATTAGGAGTGTGAAGTAGGAGTTTGATTTAATGTCTGTCTCTCTTTGTGTGTTCTCTGAATGCCTAAGTACAGCTCCAGCCCATCAGTGAAAACAACAAAAAAAAAGTTTGTTATCTTGTGATCTGGCACAAGTGGTGTGATATTTTTGGTTGTGTGCTGTTTACTTTTATGTTTGTAGTTGTTTTGGACTTCTTTTGGTGCATGTAAATTGGTCACCCCTTGTGCTGTCATCAGCCTCCTGATTAGTAGCCCTAACGCAATCAGCACAGCTGCTCCGGATAGGAGACGCAGGTCTATAAAGACAAGGAAGCTGAGCAGAGTGGGGTCGAAGTAGAAGACAGAAGTCACACGCACTGGGGACTACAGCGTTACGAAGTTATGGACACGCAGGGAAAGGACCCTGCCTGCCGTGTGAGAACCTGAGCACAAAGTAGTAATGCTGATTGGAGCCGATTGAGCAGAGGATACGTGCAATTGGGAGTGTGTACTGCCACTTTGTGTTTTCTGCGGAGGTGTCCCAGCCGACCAGAGGACGAAGACCAGAGCTGGCCGAAAGGGATTGAGAGATTAAATGGGGTGTGCCACTAAAAACACGCAGGGGCGTAGCCTAAGGCCCTGATGTATCGTACCCTCGTACTGGCATATGCTTGTGTTTCAGATGACCTGATGTGCGTGTGTGTGTGATAGAGGTGGAACCACAGACCTAGACTGGGAGGAGGACTTGCTGTACCTCCTACATTAGTTACTTTGCCCTGGATGGTGCTAATCTTACTTTTTTTTTTTTTTTTTTTTATATGTATATGCATTTTTTTTTTTTCTTGTTTAGTTTTATTGGACCTTTTAGGATGGGTATTTTTTTATTCCCCTTTGCGGCATTTTAGTTTTATTGCATTTTTAGGTTGAGCATAACTTTTTCTTGGCATTTCATTTTAATTTGTAATTTTCTTGTTAGGAAATTTTTCTGCCTTTGTCCTCTTTGGCAATACAAAGTGTGCCCTCACCCACTCATTTCACATCACATTGCAATAGTTTATCTGGTTCTTTTTAAATAACTTTAACATACATCAATAACCCCCACTTTTACAATCTCAAGATAGATTATCTCGTTATTAAGAGAAAATGTTGTGGTTGTTGTTTTTTTTTGTTTTTTTTAAAAGCTGTTAGCTTCTGTACTTAAGAGTGGGTACACCCCTTTAACTTTTTACTTAATAAGTGAACAGTAACAATATGCTGATATGATATATGCTACAACGGTCTCAATGATAGACTGCTTGGTTTCGTCAGGGAGAGTGCCTCTGGATTGGCAGACCAGGGGGATTGCACTCCTCAGTCTCCTTGGTAAGGTCTATTGGCAGGTCCTGGAGAGGAGGTTCCGTTGGACAGTCAAACCTGTGATTCAGTTGGTGCAGTGTTGTTTTCTGTCATGAGTTAAAGTGTGATACAAGACAGGTGGACAACGGCAGATGAGTCTGGATTCCAAAGAACAGACAATGCTTAACAAAAGCTTGTTAATCAAACTTCAAACAAGAGAGCCAGAAAACACATACAAGTTTTTCAGGTTTCCAAGTTTGTCTCAGTTCTGTCCTTCTTACTGACTGCATCATGAATAAAATAAATTATTCTTGTATCTGGCGTGGGTATGAGTGTGATTTACTAATGTGTTTGAGTTATTCATGAAAGGGAGGGAGCTCCATTATAAAGGCTGCAAAGCATATATTATTCCTACTGACCAAAAAGATGCTTACTTAATATCATATAGCACAATAACCTACTTACACAGCGGTACTTTTCACTACTTTTCTTATCCTTTCTGCACTAGTGATTGGATTGTTTGTTGCCAGTTAATGCTAAATTTTTTTCTATCTAACAATTGGCTTGGATTAAATTTAAATCCATGTTCCACATATTTGATCTTTGTTTGCCTCTGATTATTGAGACTAAGTTTAAAAAGTGTGGATAATATTTTATTTAATTAAGGGACATTGATATCACATGGTGCTAAACTGAATGATCATAAAATGACCATTTTGGATACCTCATCTGGACTGTCCACACTAAAACCTCTAATGTTCTATTTCTATTTATCAGATTTGGCCTTTCAGCAGGTCTGTCAAGTCTCCTGGGCTGACAGCTAGTGCTCAAAAAGATGAGCATGATGAAGATTTGAGGGCTGGTTCCCAGGTTGAAGAATTCTCATTTTCGGCTTCTTCCCACTTCCCAATGAGCTGCTTGATTGTCTACTGGACCTGGCCCACCAACAGCGCTCCATACATATTGACTAATTAAAGGTGGCTCTCCAGAATACAGTGCAATGGGACCCAGAGACATCACCACGTCCGTCTTTGAGCTCCACACTAACTTTGGTCTGAGGTGGTCTGTTGCAGAAAGAATAACAAAGGTGAACTTGCTCTCTCCAACCGCTTCAACGCTCTGTCGGCACTCAAATCAGAGGAAGGGCTGATCGCTCCACCAACCAGCTGTGATCCAGTGGCAGCAGGGATTGAGGACCCAAAGTAGGGTGGCACTCGACAGGCAGCTGTCTGCGCCCGTACCAGCATCTCAGAGCTCATCTTCAGCAAAGCGTCGGCAGCTCCTGAAAGACGCAGTGAGTGGGCCCACCGGGTCTCATCGTCGTTCGGGCAGAGAGCGTGTTCCTGCAGGGGCTAGAACCGCCACATTTCCGTCTGCAGTTACTGCAGCCGCTGTCATTACAACAGAGAATATCACCTCCACCTGAGCAGCGGGAAATTCAACAGCTACTCCAGCAATTGCTCTGACAAGGAACACCGCCACCACTCTAGCGGTCACTCAGGCAGGGTCTGGCACTCTGTCAGCACTCTGCCACTCCTGCAAAGACCTCCGCTTCACCCTGTGGCACTACGGGCACAAAGGAACGGAGGCTCTTTGCTACTGGAGCTGACCCCCCGCGTGCACATCGTAGGTGACTCCATTGTCCGACATGTTCGCATGACCACGTACCTCACATCTTCCCATTCAGGTGCAACTGTTACAAACATTACTAACTCTATTTTAAAACTCCATTATATTAACATCATCAATAGCATCAAACAGGTAAATAAACACTCCATCATCTCTGGTCCATTTCCTTCACCTTGCTGTGGAGACGTCAAGTTCAGCCACATCCAACAACTTCATATCTGGTTTAAAGATTACTTACTGTCACTCCATCAGTATGCCTTACATCAACAACTTCACTACCTTCTACAATAGACCACACCTTTTCAAATCAGACGGCTAACATCCAAATCACATTGATTGTCATTTTCTCACCATAAACATTGATCTCACCCTCCAGTCCTGCAAACCTTTCTCAGATTGACGGTCCAGCCAGTACACACCACCAGCAGACAGTACAAACATGTCCATCCACATCCACATACCTCGACCATCAGATAAAATTAAATCAAACTTTATTTATATAGCACTTTTTCTGCCACAGGCAACACAAAGTGCTTAACATGATTAGAAACACTTAAACATATTAAAAATATATAATAAAACTTTCCATACATCAGATTAATAAAATAAAAACACTCATTATGATATTTAACACAGTGTCACACACACATGTGTATACACACACACCGACCAGCCCCCCTGAAGTAGTTGTAGGTTTATAATGGACTTTTTGGGAAGACCAGAGAGCAGGGCATTACAGGAATCTATTCTACTAGAAATTAAAGCATGCATCAGCACCTCCGTGCTACCAAGAGAGAGAAATGGGCGGACTCTGGCGATGTTTTTGAGATGATAAAAAACATTTTTTGTCATATTTCTGATGTGTGTAGTAAAATCCAGCTCAGAGTTTAAAAGAACACCAAGATTTCTCACAAACTGACTTCCGGACGGCTTCGAGGAGATTCTGGTCGAAGCTCGGATAGAGAAGGAGCTATGTGTTTTTCGTCCCGGTCGTGGAACAGTGGACCAGCTCTACACTCTCTTCGGGGTCTGTGAGGGGGCACAGGAGTTTGCTCAACCAGTCTACATGTGCTTTGTGGACTTGGAGAAGGCATTTGACCATGTCGATGCCTCCTGGACGCCTCCCTGGTGAGGTGTTCCGAGAACATCCCACCGGAAAGAGGCCCCGGGGAAGACCCAGGACACGCTGGATGGACTACATCTCTCGGCTGGCCTGGGAAC
>JBAMHW010000027.1:13892019-13912628 GCA_037177495.1 Rhadinocentrus ornatus
TATATATATATTTTTATAATATTATTATTATTATTTTATTTTAGATTTTTTAATAAGGTCATTATTAGTTAAAAAGCGTTGAATAGTTTTTTTGCAGCCTGGCAAACTAAGATAACACTTTTTTTTCTTGTGCAACGAGTCACACCACATGCTAGCAAGGGGACATAAACACACCAGATATTTTGAAACACACAACTTGGCTGATTCAGCCAAGCCATGCAAGAAGTTATTGTTAGAGGAGGAGAGGAAAATAAAGAAAAAGGGACAACGTGAGGGATAAGACAAGAGCAGGTTAAGGCTATCTTTAACTGGCTGGAAAGACCTCACAGTACTGGTGTGATACAAGATGAAAGCCAAGTAAGTCATTCATGGTGGCCCTATTACTGAGAAAATCTTCAAAACTTCCAAAAGTTCATATTTAGGACTACCAAGGTCTTGAAGCTGCAAAATTTCTAGCATCATCAACATCACCACTTCTTCAGTAAGCAAATTTCACAGAGCATTGACACAATGAAAACATTAAATGAATGACTGAGCTGAAGGAAGACATCTAAAAATCTGTACAGACAGACCTACAGGGAAAGAATGTCCTCAGAAAAAGAGACCTGAGCCAATATGGTGGCAGGCCTCATACTGTCCACACATAACTGGAGAGACATTAATGAGCAGTTCTGTCTATATTGGTTTAGCTGAGGTGGAGGAGACTAGCAGCGTTAGATTCATGGGAATCAATATCACAGAGCACGTCATTTTCATTCAACAACAACAACAACTGTGCTTAAGGCTAAACATGATGAACATGACAAAAAGATAACTTGAAAACTTGACCCAACTACTGATCATTATGTCATTAAGGTGTTTGCAGAGCCGAAGTGGACAAACTACAAACACACAGAAAATAGGTGTGTGGATATAAGAAGGGAGGGAATAATTAGTTTTAACAATTCAGCATGTTCTGTGGAAACTAAGTAAAGGACTTTGGACAAAGTGGTTGGAAGTGGGAGGTTTAAGTAATGCTAAGGGTGATGAGGAAAGTGGAGGCAGGTGTGCGTACTGGGAACAGGTGGTGACTGGAAACAAACATCGCAGATGGGAGGGGGGGGGCATAGAACAGGTGGGACCTTTGTAAAGGATAAATGGTAAACCGTACTTATATAGCGCTTTTATCCAATGCGCTTTACAGGATACATCACATTCACGCACTGATTGCAGTAGCTGCCATGCAAGGCACTCACCACGACTCATCAGGAGCAATTAGCTCGGTGTCTTGCCCAAGGACACCTTGACATGAACTCGACTTGGCTGAGGATCGAGCCGGCAACCCTCGGGTTACAAGACGACCGCTCTACCTTGCCGAGCCACGCCATCATTGTTCCATCATTGGGTAATGTGGGAGTGGCTGGTTGAGTTTTTTTTTTTTACCTTCAAACGTTCATTGAAATCTTTAAAACAGCACCAACATAAACAAAGATTTTACTAACAAAAACCAGCTGAAGCATTACATAAACCAGTGATGCAATGAAAGTGGCACGAACAAATGCTGAATGCATACAAATGCAGAAAAACAACACAAAGTTTGACATATTTTTGTTAAAACAGAATGTCATTCTCCACCAAATTAATGTACTGTTTGCCTCTGCCACAGAAGTCTGCACTAAAAGACTAAAAGTCTGCTCTGTGTTTAGTTTGACTCTCTCAGTGTCAGCCTCTGTATGCCTGATGACACTTTCAAAACTCACTTCTCATATTTTTCTAATTTACTTCATTTGGTGGGATGAAGAGCTAATAAATTCAGAGCAAAACATGTTCATTTTCAATGTGGTTGCGCATGCGTGTCCTCCTTTCCGGTTAACCAACACTGATATCGGTCTTGTTGTTTGCACAGCTTGAATGATGTGGCACCAAAGTGACCTACAAAACAGCCGTGGTGGGGCCATAAATCACATTGGGTCTGGAATTAATCACTGTGTAGAGGACATATTCTGCCACTGCTGTCCTCTCACAATTACTCCCTGCAAAACGCTTGCTCTCTGCCTCTTCTTTCCATCCATCCTTTCTTTTCCTCCATTGCTCCATCAGTCAGCAAAGCGACCACCGACTGGCCTGGAGAGGAAGAGAGAAGGGAGAGATGTCCTTTCTGGAGCTCATTTAAAATGCAGTTTAAAGTTTATAGAGTTTCCCGCATGCCAGCCATCTAAAAAGCTTTTCAAAGAGAAGAAGAAAAGACAATAAAGTCTTTATTTTTTAGATTAACCTGGAGACTACTTTTTTATTACACAGCCTTCACCCAACAGTGGCCCTGCAGTAACTGCCTTTATATCAGGTTGGAGAATATGGTGACCTGGGTGAGAGTGAGACAATGAGGAGGAGGAAAAGAGGGGTGTGTTTGATTTATTAGATGACAGACGCAGTGGGGATCCAATCAACGTTACATAGGATGCCAACACCAAGTCGGTGAGAGACTCAAGGCACTTCATTTCAAGGGCAGCTGCCATCACTTCAAAGACACACACACACACACACAGTCGCTGTCATCTTTACTGTTAAGCTCAATCTCCTACTCTTCAGTACAATTCCAACATGCCCCTGAAAAATGACTGATAGCTATTTAATTTCTTTCACCTTATAGAATGAGCTTGACAATGACTATGTGCATAACTTCCAAATACAAACATTTGTTGTCTCGGTTCCTTTGCTATACATCAATACAACCTTTTTTTATTTTATTATTATAATTATTTTTATTATACTTTTATTAATCCCAAGCTGGGAAATTCTTCTCTGCATTTAACCCATCCTAGTTGCTAGGAGTAGTGGGCTGCCAGATTCCAACACCCGGAGAGCAGTTGGGGTTTAAGGGCCTTTCCCAGAGACCCAGAGTTGTTTTTACCATAGTTGTCAGCACGGGGACTAGAACCCAGGTTCTCTAGACCTAAGTCCACCACCAGACACAACTCCCCAATATTTTGTTAATCAAAATGAATAAAGTCCAAACTAACTAAATAAATTACAAAAAAAAAATGCTCTGGTATACTGAAGCAGTAAGAGTTCCTTTCATTGGAACTATAAGGGGCTGAGCCCAACATCTGAAAAACAAGCCAACACCATAATCCCTCCTTTACCAAACTCCACACTTCGCACAATGCAGTCAAACAGGGATTGTTTTTCCACCAAAGCCAGAGTCATCTATCAGATTGCCATATGGAAACATGTGATTTGTTACTCCAGAAAACACGTCTCCACTCATCTAGTTCAGTGTTACAATTTACACTACTGCATCTGATGCTTTTTTTCTTTTTTTGTTTTGTTACCTGTCCTGTTTAGCATCATAGCAAGCCTAATGTAGTCTGGTTGCTGTGTGGTGCCGAACAAATTTGCTTTTTAAGAGGAGGTTTATGGATATATGGCTCCTCTTGATAATCTGATTCATTAAGTTATTGTGATCAGTGATGAGGAGAGAGAGTGATGAGATCGTGCAAATACGACCACGCCTCCACAGAGGCTAGACGCATACTAGGGTAGCCCAGAGACCCAGGTCATCAGCAGCAATCCCAGAGCATAAATCCAAGCCACCTCACATCGAAGACAATCCCAGTCCCACCCAGAGGGCGGGAGAGGAAAACCCAGCCACAGCCTTTGCGGTCACGGGGCAAAGGCCAGGATGGCAGCCGCCGACAACCACCTGGCGTGGACCAACACCCACCCCAATGTTTCTATTCTAGTCGCACACCCCGGAAACCAGGGCACTATCGACCCCTCTCCCCACCATACACCCACTTTTGCTTTGGAGGTCTTTTGAAATTGACTCTACAGAAAGCTGGCAACCCCTGCCCACTATGCACCTCAGCATCCCCTGCCCCCACTCTGTGATTTTACATTTCCTACCACCTTGTGTTTGAGTTGCTGTCATTCCCAATCATGTCCACTTTGTTATAATATACCACCAACAGTTGACTGTGGAATATTTAGTAGAAGGAATATTTCACTGGACTTGTTGCACAGGTGGTATCCTATCACAGTATCATGCTGGAATTCACTGAGCTCCTTAGAGCAACCCCAGCAAGTTTGCTTGCATAGGTCCTTAATTTTATACACCTGCGGCAATGAAAGTGATTGGAACACCTGGATTCAATTATTGGGATGGATGAGTGAAGCAAAAGTGAAGCTAAAGTGCAAACTTTTGGCAATATAATGTATGAATGCGTCATTTAAAAAAACAAACAAAAACATTCTATTGTTTCTTAAATGAATCAAAGGTTTTATTGCAGTTATCAAAATCCCAGACCAAAAGCTGCATTTAGCTTGTATGCTCCACATGTCTGAACCAACTCCTGGATAGCTTCAGATAAGCTGAAACACTTGTTTTGTTTTTAATTTTTTTAAATCAAGACTTACCTGTTCTCTGCTGCATTTTAATAGTTTTTATTTAAAAGTCCAAATCCGCAAAGTTTAAGTTTGAATGTTGAACTTGACTCTATTTTTAATAGTGTTTTAGTCTTGTATCCTTTCTTTTTCCTTTCTCTTTTGTTTTAAACTTTAAATGGACTTTTTGCATTTTATCTATTTTGTTTTTACTTAATCTGTTTTTATTTAATTCCTTGTATTTAATTTAAAAGTTTATAAATTTTTTTCGTATTTTAATGCTTCCTGCATTCCATTATAATGCTTTTGTTTTATGTAAAACACCTTGAATTGTCTAATACATTAAATGTGCTAGACAAATAAACTTGCCTTTAATTTGGTCATTTTTTTAAAAGAAAGTATGTTAAACAAAATAATTAATTAGGTTGTTTCTGTACCAGTATGCTAACGCTCTAAACTATGACCTGTACAGGTGGCAGAAGGATTCATGACTCATGTGAGTTATCAGTTATAAGTGTTTTCTAAGCCAACTTGTTAGCATATTCAGACAAGTTCAGCACCCAGATACAACTTGTTTTAACACAACAATGGATGCTATTTTCATGATAACATTTTGTCACTTTCTAGTTAGGTTTAAATGATAGCATCAATTGCTCCAGCTTACAAATCAAAATACTTTGTTAGTAATAAAAAAAAACTGCATGTTAAAGAAATAAATACAAATGGTGGCATAATGTTAACGACACTTTCATAGATAAACCAAGTGTTTGAGATAGTATAAATCAATATCATAGTTTTTAGGTATGGAATAAATCTGTCTGTTTATGCAGTGGGCTGCACATTGAAGCCAAGAAGATAACAGAAGTATAACAGCAGTTAAACATGGCAGAGATGTTATCATGCTGTTGTCTACATTGTCCATCCATCCACTGCTTATTAGAGATGGCAGCAGCTTAAGCAGGAAAGCCCAGGCTTCCCTAACCTCGGCCACTTCTTTCAGCTTGTCAAAGGTGTTCTAAGGCCAAGCGAGAGTCCCTCCAGGACGGGCCTTTAGATATACTCTAAGCATACTCTAGGTCTCCCTCAGGTGTCCAGGAGTCATCTTAACCGGATGCCCAAGCCACGTCATCTGGCTCCTTTCAATGCAAACTTGTGACCATTGGTGGTTGTAGGAAGATCAACCAGTAAGCAAGAGTTTCACCTTCTGGCTCAGCTCCATTTTTACCACAAGTTCAATCCAGCTGACAATCTACATTTTTTGAACACTTGTGCAAAAGACCCCAATAAATATATATATACATATATATATATATATATATGTATATATATATATATATATATATTATGTGTGTGTGTTGTTTTTTTTTTTCTATTTATTATTTCAGGTCTGTACATTTGATTTTGTATGTGCTCGAAATAAACGTACTACTACTATAGTCCAAAAGGGCAAATTCAACAGACTGGCTGAAAAGGTGGATGGATTATAACTGCCAACAATAAGCAAAGACCTAATTCCCACTAAAAAATTAAACTGATGTGAGCAAAAAGGATATTTGCAAATTTTTTCTTTTTCATTTTTTTTGACAGATTTACAGCAATACATTCTGCTCATCATCACAACAAAGGATGGACGGAAAGAGCTTTTAATGGTTACAAGAAATGTTGACCAACTGAGATGATATTTATTTTTTCCGGGGTGTATTTTGTGTATATATTTAGAATTTTACTCAATTTGTTTTCATGTTTTGTTTATTAGTAACTGCACATTTTTAAATGCCCACAATAAAATCCAATCTAAAAATATCTTTGTTTTCCAAAATTAAGTTACTCGCATTTAGTTGCCAATACATTCTCAATTTTACACTCAAGAGAATTCATGTGCATTTCTGGCTGCTCTCCAGTTCAAGCGTGGCCATAGAGTGGATTTTTTACATGGCTAATAGGGAAGCTTTTTAATTCTATTTTGTCAGAAAACCTAGTGAAATTCAAAATGGAAAGACATTTGACCCATTTGGGACTACGAATGAAAATAACCTGAAGAACTAGATTTGGCATGTACACAGTAAACCTCATGTCAATTAATATGAATTCTCCCATTTTTAATAAAGTCAAATAAAAAAATAGTTATTTAAGCTGACTTACTTAATTATTAGTGTTGTCTTTTACACATTCCTTTTTTAAGGCCTTATTATTATTAAGTAATTTGTAAGGGTTTCCAAACAGGGAAATAAAGGAATTAAGGGCAAGTGCACAAACATCATCCGTTGCTAGTTTTTTTTATAAAACTGAGACAAAGTCTGTCCAGGATCCTGACAATATATTTTAGTCTTTTTCTTGTCTTAAAATAAGTTGGGGTATTTCTTTCTGTATGGTTATCATTCCTCACAAGCTGCCTTCCTTCGTCTTGTTTTGGTCCTCCTATACCAATAAATCTTTTTTTCCAACACAGCTATATGTTATGTGAAAGGTTTTCACAACCTTTGCCTTTTCTGGTTCAGGAAACGTTGCCATACGGTCATAATTCTTCTTTTACTTCTTTACTTCCATAGTCATTTGTTCCCCAGGTGGCCTAATGGATTACAGTCTCACAATACAGGACACAAGACAGGTTCGGAGAGTGAAAGCTGTCTATATATGTCAATTCAAATTTGCAACAACTGCTGAAGGGCTGAGAGACATCTCTCACCTCTCGCCCTGGAGGGTTAAGGGAGATTTGATAGCTGATTATTATAGCTGACAGCTGTGCAACACATTTTTCAGAGGTCAGTCAAAGGTTTTTAAATAATTTCCAATTCTCCCACTAACCTACTGTGTTTTAAAATATTCTGCATACACCATACATTATACTTTGGCTGGAAATGTGGGGCCATTGGGGGTCAGAGAGGATTTATCGTGATTCCTAGATGGTTTTAATAGAATTCATTATGTAAAAACAGCTGAAAAATGTAATACTGGGCTTTTCTTTTATTGGTAACTGAAACGAAAGTAGTATCACCCCTTTTTTCATGTTTTCTGACCTTGCATACAGTATTCTGAATTAACACTACCGCACTCACTTGAGGGCAATAAATTAATAAATGAATGCGTAAAATGACTGCTAAACTCATTGTCTCATAATAATTATTTTTCTTTTTTTTCTTTTTTTTTTACATCTTCCAATTCAAGATTGATTCACATTTTGACTGAGTGACTCTCTGTTCTTCCTCTTTTTTCACTTTTTAAATTTACAGCCATCGGCGGTTCACTTGGAGCGCATTCACACCAGCCTTTTTGTCTGTTTGTCTGTTTGCTCGGAAAATCCGCTTTGTTTGGGGAATTGTTAATGAGCAAACAATTTGTGATTCAGATGAAAGAAATGGACTCGGTACGCCTACGAATGCAAATCTCCGTCGGCTTCAAGTGGACCAAATACAGGAACTGGACTACAAAGCTGAGTGCATTGTGAGTTCACCATCCTACAAGAATGCTCAATAGTGGTAGAGTTATGCTTAATGCCCAGAAGGCCCCTCCTAAAGGAAATTTTTCTTTTGATGGTGAAAGTGCTAAAGGTCATGGATAGTTGGGGTATGCAACAGTTTTCCGTTTACAAAAATCCTCTAGGTTGCCAATGGCCAGTGGCTACATGGCCATCTCTATAATATGTATATAACTGAAGGCATGTTCACTTTCACTATTTGGTGTGATTTAAACAATCCTTTCAACAGATATGTAATGGATAATGGTTTATTTGGAGTAGTAAAATTACAAAACCATATTGTATAAATTCTGATTCTTGTCTTCTGCCCCCAGTTTGATACCTGTTGCACTATAATAATTCTGACAAATGACATGGTAATAAACTGTTTTTATATGCAAATATATATTTTGTTGTTTTGTTACATTTTGTTTAAAGACCAAATAAAAACTTCATATAAAAAGTGATAGACAGAAAAAAAGAAAGACTTTTCTGCCCATCCTTTCTTGAGTCAGGCGTTTAAAGTCCTAACTACTGTTGGGATCTTTTTCTTATTAGAAATACAATATTGTTTATTTTTTGCTTAGGCAAGATGAAGTATGTCACCTTGCACAACAATGCAGAACAAACCTCTGATATACCTTTACTTCTGCATAGCTACCAAGTTACCATGTGTACTTAACAGAGCTTTTGACCACTTGAGGCAACTGATAATATTAAAAGAAATATGAAACACCTGTTTGACACATAAAAATAAATAAATAAATAAATCAGGGATATACAGCTCAAGATATAATATTTTTGCCTTTAATCAATCCAAAAAATACATAGCCCTACAGCTACAACATCTTACTGATTTGTTCCCTGATGTGTCTATAGTGGCGCAGCAATTGATTGGAAACAGCTAATCAAGATACATGTAGACAAGTCCTCACTGGGACACAGGAACTGCTTTCTTATTGGTCGCTGAGAATAAACAAATGACGTTTACTGCCATTGGGTAGTAAGGCTTTATGTAATCTCCTATCATGTGTTGCTTAAAGCTGAGGTTTTAAAGGCTATGCTTGTGTAACCTCGATTCTGTATCATCCATCACTTTTCACAATACATTTCTGTCAGGCTAAAGAAGACATAAAAGTGAAATAACCAAGGTTTAGATGCATTAAAAATAGCTGTCAATGCATTCTAAAAGTGTACATTTCCTGGGTTATAATGTGTCATTTTTCATGTAAAGCAGATACATATGCAAAACTCAGAGTAACACAATGAATTTGAAAGACATTAAAATAACCCCTGAAAGACTAACAGCAACAAGCCAAAAATGCCGTCACACACAATATGAGCTCTGCGGTGCAGGCATGGTACGAGGCCACAATCTGTTTCATGTGCCTGGTTCAATTGGTGTTGACAGGAATCCCATCCAGGCTGCTGCATACACATCACCCACCATACAGCAAACCACCAGCAGCCAGCTCCTTTCTCAGAAGAGCAGCATGCAGAGTCAATTACGCTTCTGCGTTGCTGGCCATAATGGCCTCAAAAGGGCAATAGGAATTAGGCTTCCACCAAGGTGCATAGGAATGATTTGTAAATGATTGCAGCATTAGCTTTCCTGCTACCTTCCTTCACCTTTGGTGTCGACTCATAAAACACATGGACTAACGAAATCAAATGAATCAGTCTCTATTCTTGTTCAGCAAATGAATAGATTGACTGTGCCCAGTGTCTATTAATGTCACTCAGTTACCTACATGACTGCAGCTCGCCTGTATGGTCTGCTCGACAAAAGCCAATTGAAACCATAAGTGAGCAATGCTTTATTAAGTAGGTGGATTGTTTTTGAACATCCATAAATCAGTATTTATTGATTTATTCATATCAATCCAATCTCATCTACTGAATTACATTGGGGTTTTTTATGCAGCAATCTGCTGTGAGCAAAACCTATAAAAAAAGACAGCTTTTATTATCAGAAGAGGCAAATAGTGGAAGTAGATGGGGTTGTTCTGCTTTTGAGAAACAGGAATATTCTTAAAATATAAAAGATTTGTTAATGTTAATAATTTTGGTTCATTCTTTGGCACAAATCATAAATCGGTAAAATTCTCATTGAAATTGTTTAACAGTGACACCTGCAGGGCAAAGAGAGGAAATACCAATTTGTGTAAAGGGGATAGAAGCATTGGCTCCAGCTGACTTATTCATTTTATTAATTTTTTTTTTCATTATAATCCAACAATTGGGTCTCTGTAAAAATGAAGAAGCAAAGAAAAAGGGGGGAATAAAAAATTTAATTTTCAAGGTAGGATCAAATTCATTACTGCTTGAGGCCACAAGAGCAAGAACAAAGTTCATTTTGTTCTGATCAATTCATCCTCACAAGAAGCTTCGTTTGCGACGAGGTGGGGCAAGTTGAAGGGGGGGAGGTGAGTGCATGTTTATCAACAATGCGTGGTGTGAAGATGTACGGACTGTTCACCAGCACTCGCCTGATGTTGAGTTTTTACTGCTAAAGTGCCGTCCCTTTTATCTACCAAGGGAGTTAATGTCACGTGTGACCCCTAGGCTGGGTGGGTCACGCCACCTTACTTTAAAATTAAAAACCATAGGTTAAGAAAAAGGATCGAGTGGAGAGCACCAACACCTGGAGGAAGCAACAGTACGATCAAATTTATTGCCACTCATTGGCAAATCCAAATCCCACAGTAGCCAGAATCATTACAGCCCTCAGGCTGTGTGTCATCACTGAAGACCTGGGTAAATCAACCGGTTCCCTGGGTAATGGCGCCTGTCTGGCTCCACTATGCGTCCTACTTGAGGTGGCTGGAACCATCCACAACCCTCGGCCCGCGTGTCGTCACTGAGCCCAGGATAAAATCCACCGGCTCCTCTCGGGACCCTGCCCGTACAGGGCATGCCTTGGCCTTCATCTACCCCATGGCTAATGTTGCTTGCTGTTTCTTTCTCCCACACCTGGCCACGTCCCCCTCTGCCCTTGGATGCCCGCTGTCTTCCCTATGCCAGTTCAAAACGCATTCCTGGACATTCTCGGATGCTCCACTCTCTCGCACCCCGCCTCTCTGGGCACTTTGCCCTTGCACCCTTCTTGGGTACTCGGTTCTCTGCTTCTCACATCACCTCTCACATCACTCCCGGACACTTCAAATCCTCCATCATGCCACCATATGTCGGTGGGTAACAGCATGTTCCCCTCCTCTGCCTGCTGTACATTGGTCCACTGCCAAAAACGTCTTCAGCGTCATTGGCTAGCTGAGCTGTCTGTCCATAGCCATCACCTGCAGTCAATACTGCAATCATGTCACAGGTGGATCCAGGAACATAATTATCTCAGTAAAAATATTTTAAAACCATGCAGCTAAATTCAAAATGAAACAAAGTAAAACAAATAAAATATGCCATAAAACCAAACCACAAAACACAATAAAAACCTAAAATGAACCACCTTGTAACATTTACATCTTTTCCGCGAGCCAACTCTGCAGTGCTAGGCAAGCTACATGACGTCATTAGCATGACCGCTCATCCCGACGAGGTGTATTGCTGCATGCGACTTTAATCAGTGTAACCTATGGACTGTACTTTCCAAATACCAACACGTTTACATTCCCACCCGTGATAAGAACACTTTTGATCATGTGTACACCAATATAAAGGGTGCATACGGAGCTGCACCCCGCCCCCACTTCAGACGTTCGTACCAAATCTCTCTGTTCCTGTACACCGCGTATAGACAAAGACTCAAACAATCAAATCCAGTTATCAAAAAGGTTAAGCTCTGGACACCTGAGACAGAAGGCACACTACAGGACTGTTTTGCTACTGCATACTGGAAGGTGTTAAAAGCTGCAGCCACTCTGGAGGACTCTTCTATAAGCGTACAGGACTATGCTGACTATGTGACTGGGTACATCAGCACTTGTGTGGATAACATCATGCCCACCATACAAGTCAGGGAGTTTCCCAACCAGAAGCCCTGGGAAAACAGTAAGGTACGTCACATGCTACATGCTTGCTTCAGTGAATTTAAATCTGCCAATGAGACTGAGCACAAAGTTGCAAAGTACGGACTGAGGAAGGCCATCAGAGCAGCTGAGAGGCAGTACAGAGAGAAGCTGGGTGGCTTCTACTCCACTGCTGGGCCCAGGCGCATGTGGGAGGGTCTGCAGCACATCACAGACTACAGGAGCACCTGTAGTACCATCAGCGCCACAGACAGTCTGCATGATGACCTCAACACATTCTACACCCGCTTTGAGACCTCCAACCCCCACACAGAGAGGAAGCTCTCAGACACCTGGACAGCAACATCCCTCTCACCAGTCGTCTCATCAGCCCAGGTAAACAAAGCTCTGAGGAGAATCAACCCCCACAAAGTGGCAGGGCCAGACGACATCCCTGGATGAGCTCTCAGATCATGTGCCAATGAGCTGACTGACTTTGACCTCTATAATCAACCTCTTCCTCAACCAGAGAACTGTTCCATCCTGCTTTAACCACTACCATTGTTCCTCTCCCCAAAAAGAGACTCCTACATCAGGACGCTCTTTATTGACTACATCTCGGCCATCTCGGCTTTCATTACGGTCATCCCCCACAAACTCACCCACAAACTGTTTTCCCTGGGACTACATCCCACCCTCTGTGACTGGCTCCAGGACTTTCTGACCTGCAGTCCTCAGTCTGTCAGGATAGGGAACAGGACTTCAGCCAGCATCTTCACTAACACTATCATACCACAGGGGTGTGTCCTTAGTCCCATCCTCTACACCCTGTTCATTCATGACTGCGTGGCCTCCCACCAGGACAAAACCATCCTGAAGTTTGCGGATGACACCGCTGTGATAAGACGCATCACTTACAGGGACGAAGCAGCCTACAGGGGAGAGGTGGTCTCTCTGGTGACATGGTGTGAAGACAACAACCTCACCCTCAACCCGGACAAGAATAAGGAGATGATAGTGCACATGAGTAAGGAGAGAAACCCTCATCAGCCGATGTTTATCCGCAGGCTGGAAGAGGAGAGGGTGAGGAGCTTTAAATATCTGTGATTCCACATCAGCTAGGATCTTACCTGGACACTCAACACCACACAGCTGGTGAAGAGAGCTCGGCAGCGGATGTGCTTCCTGAGGAGGCTGAGAAAGTTTGGCATGTCACCAAAGATCCTCAGAAACTTCTATAGCTGCATCAATGAGTCAATCCTGACGAGCTGCATCACCATGTGGCAACTCTATTGTCATGGACCGCAAACGCCTGCAGAGAGTGAAGACTGCGATCACCAGGACTCCGCTGCCCTCTCTGCAGAGCATCTACCAATACAGAGCCCATAGGGGAGCTGCCTTCATCATCAAAGACCCAACGCACCCCCAACATGGACTGTTCACTTTCCTCCCCGCAGGCAGAAGATACAGGAGTCTGAAATGCTGGACATAGATTGTTTATTCAGAGTTTTGGTTATTTTTTTCTATCTTATCTTTTTCTTTATTTTCTATCCAGCTTTCTTAAGTTGTTTTTCTTCTTTTTATAATCTTTTATGGCATTCAGAGCAGACAGCAAATAACTAAATTGTTCGGGGAAACTGCAAATGACAATAAAACACTTTGAATCTTGAATCTTTTAATTACTGCTGGGAGGGGTCTGTATTTTTATGTTTAATGGATAGCTGATCGGGTTGTTTCATATTTGTCCGTTTGCAGGACGGGGTTGTACATGTGACGGTGTCCATGTCATTAAATCCCACGTGTGGTTAACATTTATGTTCTCTCTCACCATCTCAATCAGCTGTTCATTAAAACTAGCATTCAGCCTCACATCAGGGGAAAAGCGAAAGTCATTCTTTCCCGCATTAACCATGCCCACCTCAAACTGTCCTCACCCACGTCCGCAAGAGCAAAATGACGTCATTTTGTTCTTGCGGCCTCGAGAACAAGAAAAAGATTCTCTCTACTTGCATAGGAGGGACCAGTCTTCAGGAGAACTCTGACCAACATTTGAGTGCAGAAATGTTTGAAAAAAATCAGCGTTCTTTTTTGTTTTCTGCTGTTTTGTTCTTTAAAACACAATGATAAAGTGGCAGTAATGATTTAGTATTTTTATTTAAATAAAAAAGGAATTCATAGAGCATTTTGTTACGTCAAAGTAAAGAGCAATATACTGCAGATCGTGTTCTGATGGCTTTTTTTTCACGGGAAATTAAACCATTTTTCAATCATTTATGCAAGAACAAGTCACAGTCAATGTTAAATATATTGCTGCTCTTCCAACACTTTTGGTGCAATAGACCAAGGGTTCTTAACCTTTTATACCCTACATTTAAAATAACAAAAGGTTTAAATTAAATATACTGTAAATAAACTTATAGTTTGAGATATGATGTGACTGTCTGAAGTGTCTTTACAGCTCCTGAGTCTGCATTTGTCCATGCCCCCAGGCTCTGGCCCAAGACCCTGGTTCCAGGCTCTGCTCCTAGGCCCCCAGGTCCTGATCCAAGGCCCCGCCCTGATGCCCTGGCCGAAGGCCCTGGTTGTAAGCTTTACCCTTATTCCCTGACCCAAGGCACTTGTCCCAGGCCCTGTCACAGGGTCCTGGCCCAAGGCTCTTCATGGGCACCTCATGCCATGGTCATCACTGCACTGATCATCTTCCAAAGTGTTGCTTTTTTCTTAGCATGTTTAAGCAGCCAGATGTACTCCCTCAACTGCAAGAATATTTTCAGATTCACCTGCTGAACGGGGTTCTTGATTGTTAAATTCCAATACGACATCTTTTTGTGTTCTAGCTAATGACTAGTTTTGTGAGAAAATCCAGGTTATGACCTGGACAACTGGTTGATAATATCTGTGTATTGTGTTCTTATATGATCATGACCTTTTATGGGCACAACCTTTTATTGTCACGACTTTTTGTGATCATAGCCTTTTATGGTCATGTCCTTTTATGGTAATGACCTTTTATGCAAGGCAAGGCAAATTTAATTGTATAGCACATTTCATGTACAAGACAATTCAGTGCTTTACACAAAACATAAAAACATTACAGCAAGGATCAGAAAAAATACAAGTACAAAAATTTAAATTTTAAAAATCATTACATTAAAAATAAAGAAAAATAAGTTAAGATTTCAGCGTAAAAGGCAATGTCTGTGAATTGTGTTCTTATATGGTCATGATTTTTTATGGGCATGACCTTTTTAGAGCATGACCTTTTATGGTCATGTAATTTTATGGGCATGACCTTCTATGGCCTTTCATGGACATGACCTGTCATGGTCATGTCCTGTTATGGAAATGACCATTTATGGTCATGTCTTTTTGCGGTAACAACCTTTTATGGTCATGTCCTTTTATGGTGGCCTTCATCTTCCAAGAGGCTGCCATTTACTAATCTAAGAGGAAAGATACAAACAAATTTGCAGTATAGGAACATATTTTTAATCTGAATGAGGGTTTTCATAAAAAAATTAATAAATAAAAATTCTTAAGTACTTGTTAAGAATAAATTTAATAGGATTAGTCTGGAAGATTTTGGTGAATGAGGTCCTTTGCATCCAAAAAGAGTCACGAAAACAGGTGTGCAACTGAAACTGAAGTTTTATTCTCCTAAACTGTGGAGGAAGTTGACAAGAAATGTCCAGCTACGTCAGCAATCCAGTTCAAATGATCACTATATTGCTATAACATTCAAATTACATAACAAATATTAGATAATTTCGTAAACACCAAATCTGGAAACACAAATAAATTATTCAATCACCTGTAAAGGATTCGCCCCAGACCCCAGTGTTCCATATCACCCAGCCACACTGGCAACGATCAGATTAGTATTGATCAGATTGATAATGATAAGATTAGAAATTATCAAAAGGTTAGCAATGGGCAGATTGGTAATGGGTCCTGTGATGGACTGGCCACCTGTCCAGGTGTACCTGTCTCTTGCCTGCTAATTTCTGGGATAGGCTCCAGCTTCCCGGTGTATAAAATGATTTAAAGAATGCAGATTAGTAATAATCAAATTAGTAATTATCATATAAATTATGGTATGTTGTTGTGAAGAAGGATCTGAGCCAAAAGGTAAAGCTCTGAATTTACCAGTCGAGCTACGTTCCTAGCCTCACTTATGGTCACAAGCTGTAGGTAGTGACCGAAAGAACAAGATCGTGAATACAAGTGGCCGAAATGAGTTTTCTCCGCAGGGTGGCCAGGCTCTCTCTTTGAGATAGGGTGAGAAGCTTGGTAATCCCGGATGGCCTCAGAGTAGAGTCACTGTTTTGCCACATCCAGAGGAGCCAGATGAGATGGCTCGGGCATCTGGTCAGGATGCCTCCTTGGTGAGTGTGTTCTGGGCACGTCCCACTGGGAGGAGGCCACAGAGAAGACACAGGACACGCTGGAGGGACTTAATTTCTTGGCTGGCCTTGGAAGGTCTCGGGATCATCCCAGGTGAGCTGGAAGAAGTTGCTGAGAGAGAAGGAAATCTGGGCTTCCCTGCTTAGGCAGCTGCCCCGCAATCGCGACCAAACACTGGATAAGCGTTAGAAAATGGACGGAAAGCAAGATGAGATAAAAGCATGAATGATCATTTTAAGATCTGAGATTCAAGATTCTTCTGACAACATTCTCTCCACTTTAGAGACAGATCTCAAATGATAAAAATGATCTTTGGTCAGCTGTCGGGAACACAACCCCAGGCTGGTTTTAACAGACGAGTCCAAAGCACCAAGATAGTGATCAGACATTAAAAAACAGGCTTTTCTAAGGAAGGTGCTAGATGATCAAAAATCTTCTGGTAATTCACGTAATTTAGTTCCCTGGGGAAAGTTGTGGAAATGATGGCTAAATGAGAGAGACAGCGGTAGTGATAGCAAGTCTTGTAGTTATTGTGTTTAGCGTGTAGAATAATTGCATTTAGTGTAAAACAATGAGGTGATTTCTGAATGTGGAACAGGCAGTGCAGCTCTTCTTTGAGCTGGAAGGAGCATAGTGATACCAACAAAGCCTGACGTGTTGCTTCCATTGTAATGTAAATAATTGTATAAAACTGTTATTTTCTAAATTTGTACATGATTCCTTTAAAATCTTCAATCTATATTTGCATTATGAGTTATAACAATGGTGTGTTAGATATGTTTGTGGATTTGACAATATAACCAACTTTTTCCCCATTCGGATTTTGTGTTTTTTGTGTTATTTTTTAGGTCCAGCGTTTTAATACATTAGGTCAAAATGAAAAAATAACTGTAGATTCAAACAGGTGAGATTTTGTTGAATGACTTCAAACAAGGCAGGTTAAAGTCTTTTCAAGGGTGAAATATAAGTTTAAAATCAAAAGTAGTCAAAAATTGTAATTTATTCCCTAGTCCCCGGAGGGTTAACATGTTGTCCAAATCAACAGAGCTTATAATTTTAAATCTAAAATGTTGGTATTTGATAACTTTTCTTAAATGTATTTTTATTTGCAGAGGAGAAACAGGGCTAAACTGGGCGTTTATTCCACACCTTGTCACGTCATCCAGCTGAACACAGTAAGTAAAGCAGCCTTTCTTCCTGCTGGGAGGTCACCATCTTGTATTCTGGTCCTCATGTGGAGCATTTCTGCAGCCACAAAGCATTCAAACATGTGCTAGTGTGACGTTGTGAATCCTCTTCTACCAGCAGATACCAGGAGCGGAGGTTCCACAGGAACAAGTAAGATGAAATGTGTTAGAATAAATTAACTTCAGTGGATATAAAAGCAATTTGAACAAAATGCAGTTCACTACTTCTCTTATAGAAATCAGCTGTTAAACCAGGTTTAATAACTGCTAATAGCGCAAGATGCCAAGATTGCCTTAAACAGGACAGCTTTACCTTGAAAATTCACTAGACAGGGAGGATAGAGAAAAACGTCTACGTATGAGAAAAACGACCAGCTGCTGCAAGTGGAAAACTGCAGCCTCTGTGAGAAAACACAGCAGACAATCATCAGGAGAATCCGCAGGAGGAAAAACTGGAAACCCTGAACAACTGGTGTGTGTGTGTGTGTATGTGTGTGTGTAGGTAAAAAATTAATTGATACAGATATATAAATATACAAAACAAAAAGCAATTGGTGTCAGTATGCCTGAGGATGTTTGACAATTGTAAAGGCTTCATCCATCTTCAAGACAAAGTATTGAACCCAAATCTTTAAGGTTATTGGCAAACACATTAATTTTTGTCGAGTAAAACCACTGTGGACAGGAAAGGTGCATTGTTTGTGTTTACCAATGATTAACTATTGATGAGAGCAAAGTATCTTCAAAAGGAAGAAAAACTAAAGGTGTTTTTCAGAACTCTGAAAGTGCTGCATTTAAACTGTACATGTTCCAAACTGCATGTAACCAACTGTCTTTACTACTAATTACTTTGTAATTCAAATGAGGTACTTTGAGTTATTTTTCAGGCCTTACAGTCTTTCATTTAACATTGTCTGGATGCAGTGGAGAAAAATGAGAAGGGGAAACCAGGCCTGAGACCAGACCTAGGGCACCTAGCATTAGAATCTGAATATTAATTGAAAAATGGGCATGTGCACAATGTCCCCAGATGTGTCTTTAACTGTCTGACACTTTGAGCTTAGAATTGAACACAGTAATTCCATTGACAACTTGCTCATTTTAACCAGTAATTGATTTTTATTAATAAGGTTCGGTTTCAATGTGTTAAGGTTAGTCAGTCACTTTATGAAGTTATATAAATGCAGCCTTTTCCCCTTATCTCATCTCTGAATTTATTAGATCACAGCCTTGTGCTCTTAGTTGATTAGCACTGTGGTTTTTAGCATAACAGATGTTCTAATTTTACTTTGACAAATTTCTCCATTTCCGTAAGCATGGTTTACGCCTAGCATTGCTTGATGCAGTTGTTACTATGAAAAAACTGAAGGCCCTGTTTTCATGCTGGAGTAGATCAGGTGCGGTGACCTCATGCTGGTGAAGTGGGAATTTCACTGAGCATGAGTGGTTTCCATCCCACTGTGCCTGGTAATTTCACAGCATGTCGTGACATCACTCATGTCAAAATCAACTTTGAGCACACTACAATGGAGTGACGCCACTAAATCTGGGCTGCAGTACAGTTTTCTGTTCCAGAATTAAGCTTAACAATAATTTAAGACAGCTTATATTAACACTTGAGCTGGTACTCCCTTTGTGAAGAAAAACATACTACAGCATAGCATGCAGTTATATGTTGCAAAAACTCAACATACTCTTTAAAATGTTGGGTTTTACAAAGTGTATACATAACATTTATTTTATTTCATGACTTTGGAAGGATTTAAATCTGAATGTATGCACATCTGGAAAAGCAGAGGACAATAATAAATTAGGCATTATTCAAGCTTTCGTATCATTTGTGTTTACTTAAATGAACACTGGATCATAATTATTAATAACAATATCAGAGAGTTTCATGGAAAAATATTAGATGTATATTGCCAAAAAAAAAAAAACATGTCTAAAGGCCACAAACAGTGTTTTACAGTATTGTGAAGTCTGAACTGGTCAACTGTTTTCTATTGTTTTTTTTACTCAGAACTTTAGGGCAAACATCACCATTATATGACATGCAATTCATAATTGTGTATATAAGGAAATAGCACTGCATGCTAATGCTTGAATGTTTTAAATTGGCTTATTGCACTGCATTAGCTTTGAAAGAGCAGCTAGCTAGCCGTTCTTACTTTCTTAATGGAAATCTTCTCTACATATCAGAATTGTTGTAGAACTTGTCCTATGTATTTAAATTACAGATGAGAGTAATCAATAAAAACTGGAATAATTTTGTGCAAAGTGCAGATGAAATTGCTGACCAAGCGACCAAGTGTCAAGGTGTGGAAACATAACTGCATCAGAATTTCCATGTTTAATTTTTCCTGTGGTTTAAATGTGTATATTGAGACAGTTTTTTCTTTTAATTTGCAATGGGTTTTAAA
Organism: Rhadinocentrus ornatus; assembly: GCA_037177495.1. Classification (NCBI taxonomy): domain Eukaryota; kingdom Metazoa; phylum Chordata; class Actinopteri; order Atheriniformes; family Melanotaeniidae; genus Rhadinocentrus; species Rhadinocentrus ornatus. The sequence goes on from JBAMHW010000027.1 coordinate 13,911,809, forward strand.
TTGTGTTCATGAACTGGGACAATTCTGAGCGAAACTGCTAACTGACAGCAGTTGACACTTGGATTTTCCCTGTAGCAGTAGTAGTTGGCAAATGATAAGGACCAGTTGTTGTAGACAGCGGCAAGGAGGACACAGGGAAAGAGGCAGGAAAAAATGGAGAAGATTGGCTTAGGATGAGGCGGAGAAGAGGAAAATTCTCTGGGTGGTGCACTGGCAAGGGAGGGATGCATGAAAGGATTAGTGGGTGTGAGAATCAAGAAGTTTGGATGCAAACGAAGAAGGGGCCCAGATCCAGATGGCGACAGCCGTGTCTGAGGTGTTAGACGCCAGGTCTGAAGCAACAGAACTGGGGGACCAGTGTGGTCTGTGAGCCCAAATGGCAAAAAAGGTGACACACAAGAGATGAGGAACATAAATACACCTGTGTTATTGTGTGGGTGGGCCACTCCCTGTTAAGTGTCTCTGAGCATCTGTCTGCTTTTTTTCTGGCAGTAACTATGATTATGGTCGGGTTGTCTACACTGTTAAAACTGTTTCTTAGATTTTACTTAAAAAAATTAAGGCAACGTTTTCCAAGCAATTTTTTGAAGTTTAGTGAACAAACTAATATTTTGAGTTGGGAATACTTAATAATATGTACTTCTCTGTATGCTAAATTATTAAGTTGAGTCTATCATAAACTACTAATAAATTTAGTAAAACCAACTATAATAATATACAATACATTACTCAATAAAAAAAATAACATTTAACAAATTGATATAATTTTGAGTACTCAATTATATTAATTTTGACTAACTCTTTATATTTACCTAGTATT
>JBAMHW010000027.1:13920347-13931163 GCA_037177495.1 Rhadinocentrus ornatus
TTTCTGTAAAGTCCTCTGAGACAACTTTGTTGTGATATAGGGCTATACAAATAAACTTGATTTGATTTGATTTGACCTTTACATGAATACTAAATTTGTTTCAGGAAGTTAAATACTGAATGTCTCAAGGTAAATGAAAGCAAGCTCTCCCCTCATCAGCACTACTTTTAGCTAGTTATCAGGGTAATGGATTTCCAAACTCACTGCACAAGCCAGGAATCATATGTCAAATTTGATTCAGAGCTGAAATTTCAGAGCTTAAATGTTTTCCCAGTTTTAGATTATTGCTAAGTTAAGTTTTATTCTATTTTTATTATGAGTCAGTCCCAGTTGTGCTATCTGCAACCAGTTTGTTTTTTTTCTGATCGAAAGCAACCCTTTACAAGCTTCAGTGCAATGATTTTGGAGTTATTCTGTTGCTTATTCTAATATAAATTGTTCTTTACATCTTTAGAAACTTGCTTTTTTGCCATTTATTGCTTTGTTACTTTTCGGTCTTTGACTTTTAATATTGTTTAGTGCTCTTTTCTATGTATTTTTATTATAGTTTGCTTGTGTTTAAATGTTGTTTAAGGCACTTTTGTATACTCTAGATGTTTTAACTGTGCTTTAAATTTGAAATGGACTTTTATTGACAAATTAGGCATCCAAATACTTGTAAGATAGCTGTAAGAAACAGTAACAGATTAAAAATGAAAAAAAAAAAAAAAAATGTACATTTATTGCAATCTTTATCAGACTGTGGGTTTTCTTAAAGAGTGTTAAAGGCTAAATAATTGGGAATTTTTCAGTAAAAATAATTAAAAATGTTCTCATTTGTTGCAAGGGATAAAAAGAAGCTTCTCTATAAAACATCTGTCCTCCACATCAACAATATCTTTGTCAAGCTTTTCTCTTTTCAAAATAAAAGTTACGTGGCGGAATAACTTTGGTGCACTGTGTAGCTAATTTCTACTTCCTGGTTCCTTAACCAATCATATGTGACTCCCCAAGTTGCCAAACAACAGTGCAGTATTTGATATTTTATGTTGGCAAATAAGCCTGCAGTAATAAATTTTTGGCCAAGTGAATAATGTGTTTGTCCTTAGAAACTTGTGAAATTATTTTAAAATTACTTCATTAAGTGATTCTAAGGGAAAACAGCCGCTGTGTGGCATTTGTTGGCTAATGTAGCTTTTGTTTACACTCCATTTTATGGTAACGTAAATTAGCGTGTGAAATTAGCGCTAGCATTGCAAAGCATAGCAACTTACTGTGTGTGAATCATCTTCACTTGTCATCATGATGTTTGCTGGTGCTATGTTCTTCGTCTTTTATAGACTGTATATAAAAGAGCCGTCCTCTCACAAACCGGCAACCGGCGCAAAACTCTTTGAAAGGGGGGGGGGGGGACGCTCTCCTTGTTTTTTTCTTTCGACTGTGGTTCTGATTTGAAGCACAAGGTGGCACCACTACTTATTTTGCTTGTAAAATTTTGCATTTTGCTTGTCCCTTCCGATGGTTTTACTTTCTCAAAAGACCCCCGTGTAATTAGCTTAAAAATGTACTTAAAATTCCTTCCACAAAAATATCCCTCATAAATGCAAAACTAAGAGTGAATAGCAAAATGGGAGCTGCAACAATATGTCCAAAATATATAAATTTGTCCAATAAAATGCAGAATAATCTTAAAGAGACAAAAACAGCTGAATGAAAAACATGGCATAAATTTAATTTTTCACAAATCAGCTAGTACAAGTATGGAGTTTCAACTCAACCCCCAGGGTTTGATGCCTCACTGCAGATCCTTGTTAACCTTGAAATTTAATACAGGCCTCAGTGATCCCTAGAGGTTGAATGTACTGACTTTGATACTCACCATCCTGCATTACCATCTTGAGACTGACATTTGTGTTCTTTAATAAAACATTAAGTTATGTTAGCAACTGGTGTATGAATTGAACCGAAATGTGTGTCAAATTTTTGAGATTCCAGAAATGAACTTGCAGTGGTCATATGTTACTAATCTTTGCATGCATATTTGCCCAGAATTCCCATTTTTCAAGTTCGTAACAACATTTCTGCAATAGTAATTAGAGATTTTCCTGTTGATATCTGTGTTTACTGCCAGGTGGCACATGATAGTTTCATGCTTAGCTTATGAGACTGGGACCATAATGAATACACGTCATATCTCTAAAACACTGGTAGGGTTGCAGCAAAAACCTCATCATTCATAAAGATACATTAAAAATACATTTTATAACTGCAATGCAACATTAAAAGAAGACAATTATAGAAGTAAATTGCTGTTAATTTAATATAATTTTATTAATAAACTAAATATAAAAGGCTGCATTGGATCCGAGAGGGACATGGCTACAATGTCATTGAATGCAACATGCCCATGATGCTGTCTATACACAAACTTGTGCTCTGTCTCTTACACTTAGTCTGTGTACATACTCCACGGAGGACTACTTTCTGCTCTGATTGGTTTGCCATTGCAGAAACTCAAAGCGGCCTGTCAGGTACTATGAGCTCTTTATTAGGCACAGCACCTTCGTAGCCATACCCAGCACTATGTAATAGATTGGTGGTAGTTGAATTATGCTTTCTCCTTGAATAGCTGGGATCATCCAAAGCCATCCACTGTATGCTTTAAATTGATTTCAGGCTGTTAAAATTAGCAGACAGTTCAACCAGGTGCTGATATTTGGTTTAGATTCCTACGTTGGAAAGTTCATTAAAAGTGCCACATCCTTATAGTGACTGGCTACAGAAGTGAACTGAAATTACTCTTGATATGCAGTGTGAAGGGTGGCACTGCATGTAGTTATTTGCCTCGTCGTAGTGCCATTGAGCTTGGGCCATGAACAAACTATTTTTAGCTTGCATTTTGGATCAGTTATAGACTTGGATCATTAAACTCTGGTAATAATTCTGCCCCTGGGCTAGACTTATCAGTGGATGAGATAGATCTGCAGCATATGAGTTGATCTTATCTAACTGCCCATTTCATTTAAAAGGAGGAGGTTGCATAAATGATGTAAAAAAAACAAACTAAGCCCTTATGTAATTCAAATAATTTTTTTATCGGGACACAAAGCATCTTGTCCATACCTGGTTTCAGAGGTTAAAAACAGCATAGGGTGCTTTATACAGTGTCATCATTTATTATTAAAATCTAAATAAATAAATTGTCTCCACAAGAATCAAGAAAATATTTCGCAACCAGCTTCCTCTAATCAAAAAACGTTGATTAAGTGATCATCTATAAGTTGGTCTGGGGCTTTCAGATGTATGATAACACGATGCCAAAGAGGGAAGTCGTCTGCAATGAACTTGACTCTGCCCAACAATGTGGAAAGGGTTATGAGGTCAATTCTAAACAATGTGGAGTCCATCATTCTAAACTGAGAAAGATTATTTACAAGTCGGAAACACTCATGAGAGCTGCCAGTCCTCCCAAAATTTTTACCCCCAGGTCTGATCGTTTCACACTCAAGAAGAATTGTACAAATAAAAATCCCTTACTACATCTCATACTCTACAGGGCTCAGCATGATAGCATGTTAAAGTTAATGAATGTCTCTTCTTCCTAACAAAGAATGTGTCAACAAAGCTTTGGTTTGCAAAGTTGTATTTTAACAAAAGTACATCTGGAGCACTGTTCTTTGGAAGACACCAAAGTGGAGACAGCACGTAAGCATACACCTTATACCACCTGTTAAGCACAGTGGTAGAAGATTGATAATGTGGGCTTTTTTCTTTTTTTGGCAGCCACAAGATGTGGACACCTTACAGCCATTGGGTTGAGTGTGGACTCCTCTGTATACCAAAATATAGTCAAAAGTAAGGCTGCCAGTTTAATAACTAAAGCTTGGTAGAAACTAAGTCAATCAAAAGAACAACTATCCAAAACACAGCAGCAAATCTACAATAGAACTGCTGAACATAAAATATTCAAGGTGTACTTAGCCAGTCAAACTTCAGACAGGTACCTAAATGAGATATGTGATAGGATGAGCACAGAGAAATATACTGCCTACCAAGTCGCTAGTTTGGCGCACATTGAAACAGAATGAGCAGATGCCTTACATACTTCATTTTTCACCAATCAGGGCAGACTGGAGTTTTTATGAGAACCTTAAAGGATCAAGAGTGTTTAAAATTGAAAGTGAGAAAAAGTACTTCACCAATTTATAGTAAGAAAAAAAAAAAGATGTCTGTTAAATTTATCGAAGTATTTGTTGCCTGTTGCTTCTACGGAAATAGTTTTTGTTATGTGGTAACATGGTAACAACAAGTGGTTAATTTTAGGCAAATTGGTTAAATACGCATTTATCCACACTAATATCTACCATGCACAGAAAAAACATTTCCATCTGCTAAAATTCAAACCCTCATGATTGTAAATCAAATAGACACAAATAGCATATTATTATGCTTAATATTTAAACTTGACAAACCTATACAATTCAAAAAGTCCAGTGAAACAAAAGGGAAGTGAGGGCTGATCATAAAAATTCACATACTTGCAAAATACACTTGGCTTTTCACTTGAAAGCATAATCGCTAATTGTAAAGTTAAATTAGCAGGCCTTGGATTGAGCGTTATGGGGCAACTACGAGAGAGTGTTCTGCATATTACACAGCTGCTCTTTGCCAATCTAAAGTTAACATGACTTTCATTATACACGCTTTCCTCTGTGAAGGTGGGACACCCTGCCCGATGAAGATTTATCTCCACGCGTCTCTTGGAAATGTGAGAATCTAATAGATATTTATGGTTGGGCTCTTTTTAATCTAAGAAGAGTCAAAGCATCTGCGGCAAATTTTGGTTGAGTAAGACTTTCGATTTGTCATATGTATGAGCAGAGGCAGTAAAAAAGATAAGTTACTTGGAATAAGGTAGGTTGTGAGGTTATTTGCAAGAGTTCGCATAGTAGCACTTCATGGTATGGAACTAAAGGAACAAAATTCATTGCAGTTCATTACTGATCACAAATTGGCTTCATCTATTAAAGGAGTGACTAGATGTTTGCAAACCAATTCTAAGCTTTGGAACACTGATAACTAAGGTTTCCAGCCAGCACTAACTCATAGCTATTACTTCTCATTTACTATCCAGAGCACACGTTATTAATGGATAGACATTATTAAGAGAATACATCAAATTTACTATTGCATGAACTCTGAGAAGGTACATAACTCAGTCAAGAATAATGTTCCCTTAATTATCTGCTCAGTGATTGTTTAACTATGATAAAAAAGAAAAAGAAAAAAAAAAACTCTTCTGCATTTAAATGGTATAAATCCTTTGTTTGAAGCAGTTTTTTTTACACTTAATTCTACATGAAGGCAAGGCAAGGCAAGGCAGTTTATTTGTATGGCACATTTCATGTACAGGACAATTCAAAATGCTTTACATGAAACAAAAGCATTACAGATATTAAGTAATAGTAAAAGGCAGATTTGGGATCTGGGATTTGAAAACAATGAGAAGGGTTTTAAAATCTATTCTGACTCACTGATAGCCAGTGTAAAGATTTCAAAACTGGTGTGATGTGTTCAGTTTTGATGATGTTACATGAGGTACGTTCAGCTTTTCAGGAAAGGAAGGCCAAGATCTATTAAACCCATTTTTAAAACACAGACCACTTCCGTCCAATAATAGGAACCTCACACATGTTTCACAAGCGAAGCTTATAAATGTGTATTTGGCTTGGCACTAGGTCAGAAAGAATTAGTTTGATTTGCATTATTCATCGACCCAGCAGCCATCTATCAAGGTTTAGGTGACTCACCATTGTATAATTTATAAATATTACCTGTTAAGATATACACAGGGTATTTATTGAGGCAATTTAATCTTGGAGCATTCTGTAAAGTAGTCACAGCAGTATATGTGTACATCTGGGAGCTGGATCTTCAAATAACAACCTGATGGGATGATAATTGGGTGACTTCTGAACAGCAAGTGAAGTTTGTTTGCCTTTAAGACAAAAGTGCTTGGTCTATTAAATGAAAGCCGACTGTGCTCATACGGGGACAAGGGGGTAAACACATCTAGGCGTGGCATTCTGCCAATAAGTAGACCAGTATGCTGTATCAAGTGCAGCATATGTGGCTAATCAATATGGCACTGTTAATTTTCCGATAAGCCCATCACTTAAGAGCTGATTACTGTCATCAAAACTAATTCAGGAAAACTCCAGGTGTATGCATTTATGGGAGTGTAAACAAAGGAAATGTGATTGGTCAACAGTAAATCTTATTTTTTCTTCCAAGAGTTACAGGAATTTATAGCCTTTGGTCTTCCCTTATAAGCATCTTCATGATATGTACACGTAGAGGTGAACATCATTTTTTTTTTTTTTAACCTGCATACACATACATATATATTAGTGGATGTCAGCATGGTAAAAGACAGGGTTACTCTCAAAAACATCCTTTTTTTTTTTTTTTTTAGGTTTTCGTGTCCAGCATCAGAGGAAGCAGAATGTTGGTCTGGTTGCTGTGTTGTGCCAAACTATTTTTTTTTTCTTTGCTGAATTTACATATTAATGCTTAACCTTAAAGATTAAACAAAAGTTACCAAAAGAGAAAGGGAGGGTAAAAAGTGGAAAAAGGAAACAAAGAAAGAAAAGACTTAAATTAGCCACAACCTGAAAAGCCCAGACTCTAGAAAGACCCACACCCCCTGGGACAGGTCCCACCTAGTACCCAGGAGGGCTTGCTGCCCTGGATACCCACCCGCTGCAGGCCGACTTCCCCCCAATGCCTTGGACAAGCGTCCAGAGATCATGATAACCCCAGAAAACATCTCATATCAGCTCTTCCTTACCCACAATTTCCATCTGGTGCATGTACATGGTGACAGGTTGCACAGCTGTCTTGTCCTCTGAGGCATGGCATTCAGACCATGAGCGTGTCAGACACGGAGCGCCCGAGAGTGCAGTCCGCTGGATTTACTAGATCACAAAATCATAAAAGAATTAGAGAATCTTGTGATTCTCCACTTCCAGGATAAACGTCTTGTTGCAGCACAATGCGGCGCACATGCACCGATGTTGGCCTTTAGAGTCTTTGAAGAGGGAGCTCAACTGCTTTTCAGACCAGCTGAACTTCCTTTTTAACTCCCTCGTAATTTGAACTCTGCATGTTTATATTGTTTCACACAGAGTTAAAACAGAAAAGAACAATCTAGGACTGCCTTGCAACTCAGAAAATAATATACACATTGATATCAGGGATTACATAACATACGTATAGCTGGATCCATGACATCAGTTGACCTATTAATGTACTCATTTACTGATCTACCCAGTCATTATTCACCTGAGTTGATGCATCCTCAAAAATGCTATTTAACAATAGACATCTCATCTTTTCAAGTATTACAGGCACTCAGATCAGACTATGTGCCCTTTCATGAATTGCTTTAAAAAAGAAAATAAACTGGCTTTAATACAGGCTGCAGTTATTTCAGTAGCAATGTTAAAGTGACTCACTTCAACCACTATATGTATAGACATAACATTACAACAGAAAACCCTCTGCGATACACGTGCATAAATTCATAAATTAAACTAAATCCAAAAATTAAAGTTAAATATATATATTATGTAGCAAGCACAGCAGAGCTTGTTTTGTTGGAATGGAACTTTTGTTTAGTTTTCCCTATTGCTATATTATTTTGGTACTTTAGCACCAAAACATAGAAATAAAAGAAGCTTAAAAAACTGATAAGGATGGTACGTGTCATTTTACGGATTTATACTATGAAATTAACTAAAATATGAAAATTGTGAAAAAGTCTGCATTATTTCACAGACAATAATTGTAGTAAAAAAATATAAAAAATTAATAATAATAAGCAAAAGAAAAAAATCATTGTGGAATTTCTTAAGGGGACCAAACTTGACACTTTTATGAGCATCATGGACGAAGTATGATTGTGATTCTCAGTTAATATAGATAGAACAAAAAAGGATACCCTTGGTATGTTAGATTTGCTTTGCAGAACTAACAGTTTACAAAAATTTACACAATAACATTAAAAGAAATCTGAATCAAAAAGAAGACATGCTAGTGTTTGGGGATGTTTGCTCCTGATTGGCAAATTTTTGTACTTTAAGCCAGTGGTTTTCAAAGTGGGGATACTAGTGGGACCTAGAGGGAAATTTTGAGGGAAACTAAGAAAGAAAAAAAAGTTTAGCAGAATGTTTAGCATAATGATGTCATAATCTGTGTAGACCAGGCAATTAACAGGGTGCTCTGCTCCTCAAGCTAGCATTTAGCTAACTAGCTTGTTTCTAGAAAAACAGGTTTTTGACAACAAATAGACCAACAGCCCTGCTATGGAGGACTCTGCTGTTAAAAACCTTAGAATTCAAGGTCAACTAAAATCCTAAAATATTATGCTGCATACATTAGGTATGGCTTTATAGCAACACAGAAAAACGGCCATGATTGCCTCTATTGTCCCACTAGTGTAATCTCTCTCACTCCCAGACACAGATACACACACACAGACACCTACATGTGCACACACATGCTCAATTTCAACCCCCCCAGTTTGAGCACAGACCAGCCTACCCCCAGCTCCCTTTGCCTGTTAGCCACCTCACCAAAACTACCATTATCATCACCATCTCTGGGTCTCTTACCCTTCCCCTCATCACTACCACCATCTCCGGGCTTTTACCCTCGCCCTTACTTGCATCACCATCTCTGAGGCTCTCCTCTCCACCATCCCCTTTTCTCCTCACACTGACAGTGGATCAGGTGAGAGTGCAACTAAAGAGGATCAAGGCCAGGAAAGCCATGGGTCCTGGTGGCATCAGCTCCAGACTCCTCAGGGACTGTGCAGACCAGCTCTGTCAGGTGGTCTGCTACATCTTTAACCTGAGCCTGACTCTGGAAAGAGTTCCGGTCAGGTGGAAGACTTCCTGTGTGGTTCCAGTTCCCAAGACCTCATGCGCCAAGGAGCCCAAACACTTCAGACCCGTGGCTTTAACCTCTCACCTGATGAAGACACTAGAGAGGATTATCCTAAACCATCTCCGCCCACTTGTAAGCCCAAGCATGGACCCTCTGCAGTTTGCATACCAGCCTGGCATTGGGGTGGATGACCCTGTCATCTAACCGCTGCAGAGATCCCTGTCTCACAAGGAGGGCATTGGAAACACTGTGAGGATCACTTTTTTTTATTTCTCCAGTGCTTTTAACACGATTCGACCTTTACTACTCAGTGACCATCTGGCTGCATGGGTCATGGACTATCTTACGGACAGACGCCAGTATGAGAGGTTGCAGGATTGTGTGTCGGATGTGGTGTTCTGCGGCACAGGGGCCCCTCAGGGCACAGTACTGTCACCTTTCCTCTTCACCCTGTATACATCTGACTTCAGGTATTATACAAACAGTTGTCACCTCCAGAAGTTCTCTGATGACACTGCCATAGTGGGTTGTGTGTCGGAGGGGAACGACTGGGAGTTCAGGAAGGTCATCACGGACTTTGTTGACTGGTGTGAGCAGAATCACCTCCTAGTAAATGCCAGCAAGACTAAGGAGAATGTGGTCAATTTCCAGAGAAAACCTTCCTCTACTGCACTGTTAAACATCCAGGGACTTGATATCGAGAGAGTGAGGACTTACAAGTACCTGGGCGTCCACCTAAATAATAAACTGGACTGGAAAGATAACACCGACTCTCTTTATAAGAGGGGTCAGTCTCGTCTATACCTTCTGAGGAGGTTGGGATCCTTCGGTAAGAGCAGACAATTGCTGAGAACTTTTTAAGAGACATCCGTGGTTTTTTATGCTGTGGTGTGTTGGGGAGGGGGGGTGTTCTGCGCGGGACAAGAACAGACTTAACAGACTGGTAAAAGAGCTAGCTCAGTCTGTGGCTGCCCCCTGGATTCCATTGAGGTGGTGGGGGAGAAGAGAATTTTGGCCAAACACCTCTTACCCCCTGCATCAGACGGTGGGGGATTTAAGCAGCTCCATTAGTGACAGATGTTTACATCTGAAATGTAAAAAGGAAAGCTTACACAGGTCTTTCGTGACCACAGATATCAGACTGTATAATGCTGCATTATAATCTATTGTATCACTAACACACACTTACATGACTGTAGGACTGACAGCTAATTGTGCATTTTAGGTTCTTTTATTGTATTTACTGTATTTAATGGCTTAATCTCTTGTTGAGCTGCTGTAACAGTGAATTTTCCCCACTGCGGGATCAATAAAGATTGATTGATTGAAACACATAAGATGTTTGATTTATTTTTGTTCTGCTCTTTTCTGTCAACAATTTGTTAAAACTTTCATTATTCAGTTGGGAAATATAATGCTGAAAAGACGTCCGTTAGTAATTTGTAATATTATTGAACAGTGAATAAAAGTAAGAAAATGTATTCTAAAAGTTAATGTTTCTTTACTTATTTTGTAGCATTATCTGTGAGTTTGGGGATTCCTGGCCAAAGCAAATGCTGTTTGGGGGGGCCTTGGCATGGAAAAGTTTGGGAACCCCTGCTTTAAGCTGATATGCTAGCATAATACACCGAAGTAACATTTATAACAATATGTCCATTTTCCCCAGGGTCTTTTTCATCACACAGGGTGAAGGATCTTGGGAATGCAGGCAATGCTGTTGACTGTGTGCATGTTATCCAGGAAGCCAGGAAAGCAAGAATTTAATAATAAATTTTAAAAAAAACATGGAAGAAATTGCAGTTTATACAATCAAAATTGGCCCTGCGATGGACTGGTGACCTGTCCAGGGTGTACCCTGCCTTCACCTGAAACACTGCTGGGATAGGCT
>JBAMHW010000027.1:13955890-13967931 GCA_037177495.1 Rhadinocentrus ornatus
AGCTAAAACCTGTTGGTGGCCAAGACCCTTTTCAAGTTTGGGTGGACTTTGTGAAAATTACCAGAAGAACTTGACAGGGTCTGTGGTCACCACTTGCAGAACCACTCCTTTATTGGGGGTGTCTTGCTAATTGCCTGTAATTTCCACCTGTTGTTTACTCCATTTGCACGACAGCATATTAAATTGATTCTCAATCAGTGTTCCTTTCTAAGTGGAAAGTGTTCCCTTTATTTTTTTGAGCAGTGTATTTACTCACCCATCCTATGTGGTTTGGGATGGCCCTTAATATTGCATAGCCTCTGTGAGGGTTAGTGTATAGAGGGTGGTTTGGGCTTGAGCCACAGTGTGACATGCAGAGATTAAAAACCTGGAGTGGTGATAACAGAGAGGATTTCAAATGGGAAGTTTGCTGCACAGCATTCCAGAACTGTTGAACACAGCTCAAACCATCACAAACACCTCAATCGTTAAACCAAATAATGAAATAAGAAATGTATGATTCTTTATGGGGGCTTATGAATGTGACCCCTTAAAATAGGCCTAATGATGCCCATGCACAGTGCCATAAAAAAGTAGGATGTCCTTACACTGAAATCAAGTGAAACCTGGACGTATATGTTCTGAGGGAAATTAAATAACTCAAATCAGGTGTAAAACAAGGACATGAATCCAAATTAGAATGCTAAAGGTAAAGCGAGTTTTAGAAAAACAAAACAGGAAGTAAAGCTAACTTTGGTACAGAAAGGAAAATGATCAAATTATTAAATTTTCTAAATAAACCTCAATTGAAGTTGACTTTTGGAATGAGGGAATCCAAAACACTCAGGTAACAACAACTAAAAGGCAAATACAAACACGGGGATCATGACATTACGAAATATGGGTTTGGGCAAAATAAACTTTTAAATAAAGCTCATGTTCAGTTGCCTTGATCTGTTGCTAACTGATCTTTATTATTTTGAGCTTCTTATTTGAGTTTCTAGCTAGCTTTGAAATGTTAAACCTGCATTTATTCTTCAAATTATTTACCTTAAATTTGAAATACGACAAAACAACAAGGTACCACCCTGAGTCTTTCTGTCCAGGAGGTTTTGTTGTAGAAGTTGTAGTTAGATTTGAGGTAGTTTTGCTTATCTCGGAGAAAATTGTGTCATTACTTTCATTTTTCATTATTCTTTATGGAACAATTCCTCATTTTACTACTATAAAGGGGTTACGGTTAACCCCCAAACAGTACTATTTACTTTAAGTAGTGTCTATTTAAAAATGAGCTAGATTATGCTAAAAGCCAAGAATTTGCTGTGCACAAGGCTGCATGAACCACAGTAACCAATAAACAACACAATGGAAACAAGAGCATCTTGATGTGAACACGAATACTGAGACAGTCTCAGCTCCTCCTGGGAAATGTTTGCATATCTGAAATCCCACTCTTGCAGTATATTCAGCAGTCAGTACATGTGTGCTGTGAATTGGTGTGACAGTCAGTGACCTGCTGTCGTTCTCACCCTCTCTCCCTGTCTTGAAAATGGCAGAGTTCCCCACAGGAGTACAACTGGACGAGATGATTGCCTTGGCATTACCAGACCCTCAATGCCACTTTAGCACATGAACCTTCGAAGAGAAACTAGCCACATAGAGAGGCCGTCTAAATGTACAAAGCACTCTTGGCTACTCTTGTAATTTTAGACATCCATAATGAGAGGGTTGCAGGTCATGCGTCAGTGACCTTGTGGAAAGTTGCCAGAATAAGAACGTAAAGACAATTGCTAGATTCTATGTATTCTTTTAGGATGTCTGAGTTAAGCTTATGCAGCAGTGTGCTGTAGTTGCTTTATAGATTGTGTGTTGAACTACAGCTCATTCCTTTTTAAATTGTGTATTTTACATTCTGAATATGTCATCACACTTCATCAAGCATCAAGCCCCCATGGAATAAAAGCAAACACAACTTTTAAATAAAGTGTCAAATAAAGTGTAGCTTGTCATTTTGATAAAGGGTCCTAGTATACAAAAACAATTTTCTGTGATATTAAGAAAAAAAGTATGTTGTTAGTGATTAGGATCTCCTGATAGGTTCAAAGATTTTCATCTCTCTGAACTCCTCAGCAGTGTTGTGGTAAAATTATACAGCTACTTTGGCTTGACAGACTTTTCTCTCCCTCTTCCAGCTTTGATGTCGATGGCAGTTAATTAGTGTGTCACATCAGGAAAAAAGAAGTTGGTACATGAGAATATGCTGAATTGCTTTGGTTTGTTGTTGTTTTTCATTCTCCTTCACACACTTATTTTTATATGTGTCCTGTTCTGTCTTTAAACTAGCCATTAATTCTTGCCTCACAGCATTTTCTGAGATGTGCAGTCATTTGTATCCGTACAAGAATATATGTCTAATATATATAGATGGCAACAATTTCAGCAAGAGAAACAAAGGAGATTGGGTCGAGATGCCATTTCATGATGTTATTTCATGAAGGGTGAGAAAAACAAAATACATCCAGACGGTGCAACAATCAATACAATGTGTTTACTACCAATATACTTATTATTCTTTTATAAATTATGTTGTTGGGTTTTCTTTGATCTATTCTTCTCTTCTTTTTTTACTATTTCCATCATACAGGCATCCTTTTTATCTAAAATATGTAGAGTAACTTTCAGATCTGTGTCCATTTCCATGATTAAGCATTCCCAAAGACATTTTCTTCTTTCTCCATCAAAATCTTTTAAATCATTATACATGTCTATTCTCAAGAAACCTTCCTTCCTTTGTTGGTGAATGGTATTTTTGCCCTTGTCTTTATTTACAGGAAATTATATTATTAAACTCCATAACAAAAAAACAAAAAGAAAAAAAAACAGTCAAAATGTTAAACATTTTAAAGAAACAAGTGACTGTGTTAACCAGGCAACCCACAACCCCCCAAGAAAGCCTTGTTTCCACAAATGGGATGGGGCGGCAACTGTAATCTTGTTTAAACCATAATCTTATATGATAGGGGCATCAGCTGGATAGATGCCTCAGCTAGTAATAGCATGACACCATTGCAGTGCAACACCTTCCTTAAAGTTTAACTAAAACACGACTCAGAAAAAAAGGAGAATGATAGTCATCCAACAGTTGCTGTTGTTTCTTCTTGCCGATGATTCATAACATCCTTTTAAATGGAGATTTAATTAAAAAAAAAAAAAGAAAATTGGTTGTGCTAAACAAGGAGCCATTGGTTTGTTTATGTGCCAGGTCACGTGTGAAATAAATTCTTCTTTTTAACCAATCAAAGGATTGCAGTGTGTCAAACTCCACCCTTTTAGGTAGGATCAGTTAGATTGGTACTTAATGGAAGGGTCCCAAAAAAGTAGGAAAAGACAGGTTCGATATTACTATACCCTTCCCAGTTTTTGCATGAAAATGCAAAAAAAATGCACCCCACCCCGCAGTCATGGAAATGGGCATTTAGACTGTTAAAGGTCCATTGTGTTGGATGTAGTGAAATGCATTGGTTTTAAAGTTGTTCTTTTTTATGTTTTTAAATAGGGATGCACTGATAACATATTATTTCAAACGGAGAGCAAGTACTCAAATTTGAGCACTAGCCGATAACGATATGAGTACTAATAAATACCATTACACTTAACTGGTAAGGAGTGTGAATATGAATGTCAGGTAAAATATCAATCCTGTGGACATCCTCTAAATATTACGTTTGAAATTAATGGTGGTTTTGGTGAATCTGGTTCGCCACTGTGACAAAAATAAGCTTATCTCACAGAGGTAATACCACATTCTTTTTTTTCTTTTTTTTTTAAATTGCATGACTAATAACTTTTTTGTATTGCATTAAAAAGTGTTAATTCCGCAAATTGATCTCTTTGAATTAAAGCATGTATTTTGACAGTCCTAGTTTTTTAACATTGGTATCTGGTTCTGTATAATCAGAACGCTTTTATGGATACAGAGTACACACACATAGCATCAGACACATACTGGACTGGTATTGGTGCATATCTTTTTCCCATTAATAAAGAAAATAACTAAAAACTTACTTGTAGGCAATTAAGTAAAGAGTTTTAGGAAGATATTTAAGAGTTAAACTTTCAAACCTCAAATTAAACAAGATGTTCCAACAGTATATTCTGCTAAACTAAGATTAGGTGGATACAGACATGATTAAGCAGTCAAAACAGGAAAAATATATGGCAAGTAGTAAAAGAAAAGAAAAAAGAGTGAAGCCATAGAGTGCATTGAACCCTAGACCAAACACATAATTTAACACAATTTAAGCAGTTCAAATTTTGCTTCAAAATTTAAAGTGTATAAGCATAACCCTGCTTCTTTTAAAACTATAACTGACTTTATAGACTCTATAGCAAGCTGCTGCTTACAATTTCAGTAAGAATGCATTTACTGGCATTCCACATGTCGCTCGCATTGGTGTGTCAACTCTAATCCAGTTACTACTACTCATTATCCCCCTTCTGCCGATACACGTTGATTGAAATTTGATAGTCATCTGAGATTGAATTAGCAACAAGGTCACAGCGGTAACCTTCTAACAAATTAGCACAGGGAAGCTTTAAATATTATGGGCACGACTTAGAACTAAGCCCTGTTAGTCATGTAATTGCATGTGTGTTCCTTGGAAATAAGTAGTGCACAAAGACTCTCATGTTTGTTTTTCCAACGTCACATATTGATCTAGAGATGATTCATAGATGTGTTCATATGCACTTATTAATGGGTTGTATGGCTGATTCTACTTACATACAACAGTGTTTTGTGTCCCTGCTATTTGCAGGTTATAAACAGGCACATTGTTCCCTAATCTTTTCTTGTTCTTTCATTTATTTAAAATATGGCAGTCTTTACAGAATATACCTAATGGACTAAAATCCATCTCTATATGTCACAAACATGGTTTTCACAGAGATATGCAAAGCATTGGTATTCTTATATGAAGGAACAAAAGCTCTATAATGGAAACATTTTGGTTTGTTGATTCATTGTTTTACCCTTGAATTTAGGGCTTTTACCTGCATGAGCAAGTAACAGATCTGACAGAGACCTATGCAAATTTAACATTGGGTAGAAGTTTAAATTTCTGTTGGAAAAGACATAACCAGACATAAGCTTACAAGTAAATAATTCACTGAGATCCAAGATCAATGAAAAATAGATGACTTTTTTTTTCCAGTCATGGGAGTTGCCTAAATACAAACCTGACTTTAGACTTTTATGCATCAGCTTATTTTTTCTTCTATTTTTTTTCAGCATGTGAAACAAAAGTTAATTGCATTCATTTTAAGAGCAAAGCAAGTAAACAACTTGTTTTGTTCTCAAGGAGACACTGGTGGAGGTAATCTATCTTACAAACAACAAGCTCAGTTTATATTTAAACTCAATTTATATTTCTACATGATACCCCACCACATTAAACACTTTCCACCTATGAATATTAAATATTTAAATGCAATATCTAAGGTATTTCTAAACATAAATCAAATACCAAATGATTCTTACTCACAAGAGGTTAAATAATGCCATTTTGTCATTGTCATTTGATCTTGCAAAGCAGATAATTTCTTTTCAGATTCATGAAAACAAGATCCCAAGAAAATGAATTTTACCAGCCTTGTGGCTGGAACACAAAGAGTCCATCCATCTGAAATAATAATAATAATAATAATAACAATGATAAATATATAATTATTTCTAAAATAATGGTAATTAAAAAAATAAGTAAATAATAATAATAATAATAATAATAATAATAATAATAATAATAATAATAATAATAATAATAATAATAAACCTTGTTATTCTGTCCTGTAAAGGAAGCCCCCCGGAAGTGGTATGAGTTAATCAGCCTTCCACATCGAAGCAAATGTCATTGTCAGTTTTATTGTTTAATAAGCAACAGAATCTTCATAAGGAGGAAGGAAGGTTGCATTTTCACCATGGAGTTTGTGATATGTGTGATGAAGGCCAACATACATGATCAAACGTAACTGCCCACATACCTCACATGCTTTCCAATGGCATGGTTGATAGGCAATACAATCACTAAAGGGTGGTGCAAAGCTCTGGGTTCACTACTGAGTACTGACATCAGTTTCAATAACAATATAGAAAACATGGTGACAGTGCTTTTATATCTCATAAAGAGATATAAAAAGAAGCAGTGCAGTAGATGATCTTTGCGACCAATAAATATCTTGTAACTTCTTTATCTTTCTTCTTTTTGCTGGTCTCACTCCCCTCAGTTTCTGGTGGTGCTTAGTTTGCTTTGTTCGGCTGCACATCGACAAGTTCTTAATACTGACTGAAAGATGCATGAAATGACACAGTGACATGAAGTGAACAGACAGAAAACTCTATGCACATGCCCATTTAACATTGAAAATAAATGAGTTTTCGAAAGTCACAAATTCTTCAAATGTAAAAATATTCTACATCTCTGCATGCACACATGCCATGTGAGCACATTTTGGTGAGGAGGAAATTCTCAAATATCCTTGTGATTTTCCCTATCCTATACTGGTAGCTGGTGGGTGTAAGCTGAAGACAATGAAACACAGTTCACTACCCAGTTTTCTCTAGTTCCACTCAGTTATTCTTTATTATTTTGTTTGTGATTTTGATACATACGAGCTTCATCAAAAACATCCATTAATTATTAGGTGTTTGCCCATGTCCATGCTTTCTGTGGAGTACTGCTCAGGTAGGTTTATTACACAAACCATCTGGGGTATCAAGTTAACAGCCTCTGGCATCTCCAAGATATTTATAAAGTGCCTTTTGGCATAAGTTCCTGAAGCAGCAGTGGCAGCAAATATTAGACAGTAACAGCAATACGTAGTATAGTATAGTAACATAACACTGATATCACTGTGCTCAAGGGAACTGAGCCTTCTTGGTTCATTATTTATAATTGAGTTGGTTACTTTGGCACTCTATTATTTAGGTTTAGTAATTAAAACATGGTTACTTTCAGGCAAGACAGTTTCAAGACAAAGTAAAAAAAAAACTACTCAGTTAAGCTCAGAAAAAGGATTGCATGGAATGGTTGTTTTTTGGCGATAGTGGTCCCGGTGGTAGTTCAGGTTGTCTAGTAATTGAAAGGTTGGCGGTTTGATTCCTACTCCTCCCAGTTAATCTGTTGTGACCTTGGGCAAGACACTTGATCCTCCTAGTGTATGAATGTGGTGGTCAGAGAAGCTATAGACGTGGATTGGATCGGCTGTCACGTTTCTGTCAGTCTGCCAAGGCAACTGTGGCTACACATGTAGCTTTCTATCATCAAATCTTGCCTGAGTTGCATAGTCCTTTAAAAAAACTAACTGAAAATTAAATAGGACATTGTTTTCCCACATTATCTTAAAACTTTTCTACTGCTACCGTAATACTAGATGAACACTGCTATGTAGCTTAAGGCTTACATTAGGTTAATAGCCATGCATGTTGATGTTTCTAATATTATAAATGTCAATATTTTTAAATGATGACCAATTAGGAAACAACTTTAAATTTGACTTCAAAGTAGTTAAGTGACACTGGTGATCCATTCTTGTTTAGATAGACTTTTCTGTACTCCACCTCCTTAATCAATTGATATGGCACTGAGCGGGTCCTATTAGATTTTATAGGTGTGCAGTGCCACCCTGATCCCCCCTCTACCTTTGCCCCTGATATTTAAAATAACACAAAAAAAAAATACATTGCAGTGCACTGAAAAAAGTCTAATATCTACAAATAAAACCTGTCAATCAACTAACATTTAGCACGTTCTCAGAAAGTCCTCATCACTTCCAAAAACCCAAATAACTACATTCAGAGCAGTTTTTCTTGCTGCTGGAAAACGTATATTTATTTTATAAAAGTATATTTAGGATAGCTAAGTTTATTTGTCAGAGTTACATTTCTGACTATCATATATCCATCTTTGTCAAAGGTAATGACACTGTGTCAAGCATCAATGTTTTATCTTTTTTTTTCAGTCCTTCAAATTATTCTGTTTTTCGTTTGGATTCTCTGCCTCCTCTTTTATACAACAGATTCCTACATTCCTTCTGTTTCTAGTTGTCTATGCTTCAGTGCAACATTATACCCAGTGTAGTAAATTATGGAAGTGTCTTGTGGTGCTTTGGCAGCAGAACAACACGGGGCAAATTAAAGCTAATTAACATCTGTTTCAGGCTCTTCATTGTGATTTAGACAGTCAAGTTTCCTTTGGACCAACCACATTTGCAGGCACACAGAGGAGGCAGGAAGGAAGCTGTCATGAATGCATCATATGCATGCAAACACAAATGTGTCCAAATAAACACTTGTGCGTACAGAGGCTAAGCCACACAAAATAGATTGTTGTTAGAGCTAGCACAGATACAAGCAGGACAAAGACATGTCTATGATGCACCTCGTGATCACAGATGCACATTAAAACACACATCATGCACTATAAAAAGCAGACTTTTTAAATTTAATTTCTGCATTTTGTGCTATTATAAACACAATTTCTTCCCTTCTGCTGCATTCATATAAGAACTGTCCAGCAGGTGTTTGACATTTCTCTAAGGGCTGAAGGAAATTCTGCTTATTCATACAAACACATAATCCATACAGAGAAAATCACAAAATACTAATATCAATAATTTGACGTTCAATACATCAGCATTTTAAATTCTGACCTACAAAAAATATTCTGATTTAGCCTATAGGATCAATTTTAGCCTTCATTATTTCAGGAGAAATTTGACATTTTCAAATTGTCTGGATTAAATGGAAATAAAAATAAATTACTAACATTGCGTTGCATTTCCCTACAATGCAATTATAACTACAAAAGATTCGAACACATGTAGTTCCATTTATTGTTTTACAGAGCAGCTTCAACTCTGGGATATTGATAGCTTTCCCACAAACTCTGCTCATTTCAGATACCTCTGCAGAAGCTGTAAAGAGCTTTAGTCTTCTAATCTGATCTAATCTTCTAATCTCTGAACATGAATATCGCCCTTCTTTATAATTTTTTGACAGGTCCATGTTAGTATTAAAATGTTGTTCAATTAAAATATACTTCACTTTGCCTAGAGATTCAACCGACAGACAGATGCGCTGGAATTTTCTTTTTGAATTTGCTGACAAATTAAACACTGATTCACATGTTAATGATGACTGTAGTGGGTGGTGGTGGAGGAGAGGACCCAAACACAGGCAGTCAAGAACAGGAGGCAAAATCTCGCAGGTGACAAGGTTTATTTTAACAAAACTCAGGACAAGGAACCACACGCAAAAGGGGTAAACCATACACAGGATTTAAGAAACAAGGATCTAACAGGGAAGAACTGAAACCATGGGGTATATATACACACAGGGGAACAAACTGAGAGCGCGTGAAGTGAATCAAAATCAGACCAGGTGAGCTAATGAGCCAAGGACAGAAAACACAGCACATGAGGGAAAACTTAACTAAATGTGGCAAAACCAAAAACCCAAACCATGATCTAACCAGAAACTAACCACAAAAAAACTAGAAATATAACCAAAACTATGACAGAACTAAAAATTCCACAAAAACACAGAAATAAGCCCATGACAGATGACAAGTCATCTTGACAGCGATGCAGCTATAAACGTTCAAACAATGATACTATCACCACTATGCCCTCCATTCTCATAATTTTTTTTTGCAATGTGGTAAATTGGGGGCCATTCCTCTATTCTCCTGACTGACCATTGATAGAGATGTTGATAATCAACATTGTTTGTTGGCTTCCTGAGATATTAAGCTTTGTAACACCTCTTTTAAAACATCTGTAAAACTGATTTTTTTGGCTTCTACGTTTGCTAAACTACTCATCAGACAGAGCTTTGCTAATTCCTAGATGAAAAGTGCTATCCTCTGGTTTTCACTGAAAGTAAGGTAGTTTTCCATTAGTAGGAGAAAACCATTTCCATGTTCTACTGTGTTCTAACTTTATTTTCTGACATGGTTAACAAATATCTTGATATCTTGACCTTTATTACAACCAAACGAAAAACCGACATTTTTAACTGGGGTTTTTAAGCAACTTAATTTTGGTTGTAAAATATTACAAGTTTGATTTTGTCTATTTTAAATGTATTTCCTTTACTTTTTTTTCATTTTAATTCATTTCTATTTTCATTTTCATTTTTGTCGGTTTGATTTAATTTAACTTTATATCTTTGTTTTTAATAGTTTTAGTTTGTTTAAAGGTATAGTGTGCTTTTTCGTTTTTGTTAGCAAAAATCAAGTATTGCTTTGATAAATACATATTTTATCAAAGTCTAATCACAATCCCATCCAAATAAAAGCATTCTCTTAGCTTAGAAGTAGTTGTTTATAAATACATAGATGGCAGTGCACCCAATGGAGGTTGCCATGTTACATCACCATTTTTGAATACAGTAGCCGAAAGGGGACAAACTTGTTAGCCTTTCGCATTTTACCTGTGATTACCTGCTGTTTCGAGGGGAGGGCGCAGTGGTGGTGGTGTAGACAAGCCAAGACGACTGTGGATGATTCAGCTTGCCAGTGAAATGGAGGACCATCCAGGGCTTAATTTGAGCTGGATTTAGCCGGAATGTGTTCCGGCACCTCCGAAGTTTGACCTTTTTTATTGAATACGCCACCTGTTGTCACTATAAAAAAAAATCGCCTGAACAAAAATTATATATAAATATTTGTTTCGTGTTTAGAATAGTTTTCTGTTTTGTTACTGTATATTCCCTGTTGAGGTTACACAAAATTCTTGTTTCTGTATAATTTAGAGGTATTCTAAGGTGAATTTTAGGCTACAGAAATGGAAGAAGGGCGAGGATCAGGTTACACTGGCACCCGTGATTATGAGATTGCAGTTAGCTTTCACTCAGACGGAAAACCTTTATAGTCCGAAGAATACTATTGCTATTGCTGTTTATAAAAGAAATGTTACGGTTTCGGCCTAGTTTTTATTATCTTTTATCTTTTTAAATTTGGCACCCAGTAAACGCTGATGTGGTGATCATGTTTTTTTTTGTTGTTTTTTGTGTTGTTTTTTTTTTTTGTCAGGCCAGCATTCGGAATTTAAAACAAATAGTACCCTGTTATGCACACAGTGATGTTTGGATTTACCTAAAGGGGTTAGTACCTTGGCTGTGTTTGTGTGTGTGTGTGTGTGTTCCGTTACTTCGAGCCCCCATTTTGAGTCGCGGGAACCACCCCCCCTCTGCGTTCCGTGATCTCCCGCTTTACAAATTAAGCACTGGGACCATCTTAGCTCGCGAGACTAAGGAATAAATAGCCAAGAAAAGAAAAAGAAATAATAACCGGGAGAAAACAAGAGTGTATATTAAGCAGATGGAAGCAGTTTAATAAAGGAGGGGGACTTCAAAGCTAATGCGGGGGTTGCAGCTTTCTGCTGAATAGGCGAGTTAATTCAATCTAACAGTAAAGTTTATTTTGGCGTTATGTTAGAAACAGGGCAGGGTGGTCCAGCAACTAGTTTATCCTCCCGTTTAAATTGGATTATTTACTGTTACTTGCAATATAAAACGGCAGAAATGGCTTTTTGTTAGTTAGCCTACAGTAGAAAAGCTCCATTGCAACAGTTTTCAGTTGTTACTCTTCACAGAAGTCATACCAGCAGGCGACCGTGCGCTTCTTTCAGATGTATTTTCGGAGAGCTTTCCCTCTTGTTTCATATTTCATTTCAGCTGATTTGTCAACGGGGTGGGGGGTAGCTGTCCTCCTTCTAGTCAGATAAAATAGACCAAAGTAAAACCAGTTTCTCGGCGTGATTTAATCACCAGAACTGCAGCATTCTCATGCAAAAATATCTCTCAGATAATAATTATTTCCTATCAATACGTCTCCCACCTCCCTGGATAAATCAGTTGAAATACATGTTATTAATCACAGAGTAATGTTACAGTACAGGATCTTTCTCCTGCAGCGCCGGCAGGTTCACTGCCCCTGTTTTCACTCCCTCTTTCTCTCCCTTCATCAGATGATCTCTGAGTCTGCAAGTCACAAAAAACGATT
>JBAMHW010000027.1:13977751-13997229 GCA_037177495.1 Rhadinocentrus ornatus
AAGGTGGTTGTGGATCAAGAGGGGAGAGGCATGGCAAGTAGGGTAGCGCTACCTGGACACAAGCTGGGGCCTGATCAATCCTGGTTTTATGTACGTTTAGCAGAGATACATATCTACTGAAAAATTAGTCACACTGAATCTAAAAATATGTTCATTATGCTTATGTATTTGGCTTTGACAGTTATATCTAAGAAAACAGAATATAACTGATATCTAAATCTCCTGCTGCAGATGACAGATAATCCTTCTTTGCATCATGAGCTGCATTTAAGGAGAAACTGGCACACTGTAATGATTGCAATAATTACATACACAGAATTTTCATGGCAGACCACAAGGATAGGGCTTATTTTTCATGTTTCATAGACTCCTTGAGTGATTCATTATAACGCAGGTGATTGATCATATTCACAAATGCAATGATTAAATGGTGGAAGAAAGGGCTGCTGTCTTTCTTAGCAACTAAATTCTGCTTCTTTTACATGCACACATAACATGACCAGAGTGGCTGTTGTTACACAAGTAGAATAATGATCTGATTTGAATGTTAATTACAAATTACAGTTGTTTTCAGAATCCAGTAGTAGTCAAAAACAGTAAGATTTACTAGAGGTTTTCGATATTTCATGAAAGACTGACTCATTTCTGTCCAGTAACATGTTAACTGTAAGGTATTACATTCATTTATAGAGTGAAGACTAAATTGGTTTAGTAACATTGAAGTGTCAAATACACCTTGCTTAGAAACCAGAGACAACAAAAAATAAATATAAAGCTCAGTTTATTGAAGTGGACAGTTATAACCTTTGGTGAGGCAATACTGTCAGACAGCGACACAGTGCCAAAACAAGCTGTCATCACCTTCTCAAGGTGAGAGCCAAGACATTGTGTTCATGAGGGTCCTCGATTGCCATTAAGGGTCATTAAGCAGGAGTGATCTTATAGCAGAAACCATGAAAATCCCTGAGGACTTTTGTAAAGATAACAAAGATGTCAATTTTCCCCATGCTTTTAATATGTGAGGCTGTTGTTATAAGGAGGTATGCAGTGTACGGTAACGTGACTTAGAGCTAATTAGATTACATGATTACTAAATGTCATAATGTCGTGGGGTCAAATTAGCTGTCTCGACAATGCACATTCGAATTAAACATTGAGATCACAAAGACTGTGCACAGCCTGATAAGAAATATTATAAGACTAGCAATTTTTATAATTTTTTTAATTTACTAGTACTTCTTAAAATTCTGCTGTTTACACCCCAGCATGGACATCCTCCCTCCACAGTTCACCAAGAGTTCATAGCAGTTCACAAAACATTCAGACCCCATACAGATCTCACCTGTGACATTTTGAATGTGTTTGGTATTTCAGACTGGACACGCAACCCCTCTTTTACATATGAAGGTTCATTTGCCAGTTTGAGCTAATTAAACTTTTTCTAACAGTATTTACCAGCTTAGCATAAAGAGATAACGGTTTGACCTTGACCTAAACCGCAACTATAAACTTAACCTATAACGCAAATAAATAAGTGGTTAGACATCTCCTTTTATGAAGTTATTGTGGAAATTTTTGAAAGTCCTTATCGACAAATGGTGAGTAGGTGAACTGTACTGGCTCTTCAGGGCTAGCACCTATCTAAAGTGATGTCAGGAGATAGCTTAAAAAAGCCTCTGCAAGGCAAATCTTAATCCTCCTACATGAATTAAATTTTTTGTTAAAAAAAAATTCTAGTTTTTGCCTCAATCTCACATTAAATGCTCAATGCCAAATACGCTGTCGGACGGAAAGTTTCGTCCGTCTTCTGCATCAGTTACGCACGTAATTTGGTCTGTTTTCAGGGAGCCTAGCTATGACTAGGAATTGACCTAACAACCATGGCAACGCAAAACATACATTGAAGTATGAGGACAGCAACGAGTGACAACGTTTGCATGCGTTTATCACATGCATAATTGAAAATTGCAATAAAAACGTTACCACCGCTGCAACACGTCTATTTATGAGGAGCTGTAAGAGAGCCCACATTACTCCCATTGTAGAGTCTCTTAATTGGCTTCATGGTTGCTCAAGTGTTGATATTTAGGTCCTTTTACTGTTTTGTGAAAATCTTAACGGACTTGGGCCTTATCTTTTAAATGTTCTCAATAATTACAAGCCCTCCAGATCCCTCAGTTCTTCAAATATATGACATATGTATGTAAATGTCAAACATTTACACAAAGATTCACAGTGAGTCCTTTTTTTAGTTTTTATGTTTTTGAAAGTCGGCCAGAGGACCTGAGGGTGGCTGAGACTGTTGATGTTTTTAAACCCTGTTGATGTTTTTAAATGTTTTTTTTTTACCCTGATAATTACTTAAATGTGTTTCTTAATGAAAATCATAATGTAATTTACTTACTTTTCTTGTTTAATTTTATTTGATAAACACTCTTTTTAATATTACTATTACTTTATGTTTTGCTTGTTTAATTATGTCCTATACATATTACTTAATTTAAACATTGACTATTTTTTTTCTTTTGATTTTCCCAGCATAGAATATCTCATGATTCTGCACCCTAACATTTGGAAGCAACGGTACATACGGTATGTAAGGGTTTGTTTTGGTTTTTTAGTTTAGTCTATGTATTGGTTCCTGCTGCAATGTGTTTCTTTTTGTCTTCCTCCCTTCCACCAAGCAGAACAATGGCCCTGGGGCATGTCAGCATACCTGTATTCTATCATCATCTTCATCCCCTTCAGTATTTAAGGACTGCTGTCACACACATTCAATGCTAACTGGTCACTTACCTTTCAAGTGAATTTAGATGTCTGACTGCCCAGGACCACTCACTGCTTTAACCTTCTTAGTGGATTCCCCTGAGGATTTTTTTGCGTTCTGCTTATTTTTGAGTAATAAAACTTTTTTGACCCCCTCAAAAAGTTTGTGTCAAAGTTTTCATTCTGGGTTGGCATTTTGGGTCACAGTTCTATCAAAGCATGGAAACATTGCCTATGTGTACCATAAACTACTTGAGAACATAAGGGTATCTTTTGGATTATAAAATGAGTAGGCCTTCATGTAGATACATTGAGGTCCTGTTGTGAGTTCTTGTGGTCCATATTGTAGCCTGGGAGACAGACTTGCAGTCCTACTCTTCTCCTTTTATGAATATGTATTGGGCTTTGTTTATTTTAGCAGAGGTAGCTAGCTAATGTTTCTAAACTAACACTGGCTAGCATCGTGGGGGAGAAAAGAAATAAATGAAACCAAAATAAGCTGAAACCCACATAAGATGGTATTTTATTCACCTCTTCTGGATTTTCAGAAAACAAAAATGTTTGATGGAAATAAGCCCCAAACCTTTTGAATCAGATTAGAAACTCTTTAAAAACTGTATTTGTTTTATGCCATGTCTACATAACTTTTTATTGGGACAGGCCATGTCATTAGCATAAAATGAAGACCACATATTGTCTCTTCACAAGGGACTAAAGTAAACTTAATATGGCAAGATATGACATGCAAAAGCTTCTAAAAGTGGTCACACAATTAATACACATTCCCATTTATCTCAACCCAATCTCTATTCAGTAGGTTACAGTGTGATGTCTCTTGTGCAAACCCGTGTTCTGTCTAGTAAACAGAAAAAGCGAACATTGTGCTATGATGTTAATATTTCAGAGGCTTAAAGCTGCCGTTTTAAATATTTAATTCTATCTTCATTTGGTGATACTTGTGGTTGTTGCACCATACAGCAACTGAACAGCTGCTATGTTAGAGGTACAGCAGAGCAGCCAAACAAAGAAAGAAGTCAGTCAATAATAATTGCACTTTGATCTAATTTCTAGTTTCACACTTGAATTGCTTTCTCCATTTTGTTCTATTATTCTCTTACAAAACTAAAAGAGCCAAGCAAAAGAAGATTGTATCTGAGGTGTATTTTTCCCTGCACTTTCTATGGTAACAGCATCTTCTTTACAATTACAGCTGCCTGTGTTTGGCTATTTGATTAAGCACCATTTGGAGATTTGGTCTCCATCAGCAGAAACTTTCAACTTAGTTGTGTGTAAAGTGAATCAACAGTAAACAGTGAGTCTGTTGCAATGGACTATGCTGATTCAGTTTTGTGAATTGTTTTCTTTCAAGCCCTGGTGTTCCAGTAAAATATCTGCACCTTTTTACATAAATCGTAGCTGGGAAATTTAGGATATGAATGATAATAATTTTGAGGTAGAGATGATGAATTGGAGTAGATGGAAAACAGTGCACATAAAATTATTTATAAAACATGTGGTAAATAAAAACTAATGAAAATATGTTGCGATGGTTAAGGTTGCCATTGTTACCAACAAAATGTTTAGTGTAGGGTACTGTAGGTTTATTCAGAAACACTAGTTCATCTGAATTCTTTGACTTTGGATCTTATAATTTTCTTTTCAGCTTGTAGCCAGACCAAAAAGAGGAATGGGGAAGAACAAGTAGGCCTTGTTTAGAAAATTCTGCCAGCATAATGATGATGTTATTAACAGACTTTACCACCATTATTCAAAACTCTTTGAAAACAAATCTGTTCACAAAGAAAAACACCCAGTCACAGTGTTCTGTAAATAATAGTATTGCGTTACTAACTATGCATTTAAACTAAACACTGTATGCTAAAGGTATGTTTAATATGTATAAAAAATTAAATAGAATAAAAAGTCTAAAACCCTAACCTCAGAGGTCTTTTTCCAGGGATTTTTATCCTGAAGTCTGAGGCCTTTGAAGCTATTTTTGACTTGCTCAACCTACTTTTGAAGTGACATTCACATTTTTGCTCTCTATTCCCTTTTTTTGGGCCAAGAATAATCTCTCTTGACACCTTTGGTTGGTCTCTTTTTATTTATTTATTTAATTGTAATTTTACTTATTTATCCATTTCTTGGAAGAGCGAGAAAATTTACAACACAAAAACGACAATGAGTATTAACCTTTGATGAAATGCATATGTATAATTCTTGATAAGTCATTTGATTTGGGCCACGCTAAAGCCAGTTAACATTACTGGAAACACCAAACGGACCAATTCCAGTCACTCCCCTTCAAGTGACAACGTTAGAGCCCATCAGTTCTGCAACCACTGTCGCCCAGGCCGGATACCCTCAACATACCAGAACAAAATACAATCAGTGTACACACTGCTGGGGGAGACCACACTCCAATGCTCCAAGCGAGACATGACCACTTTCCTTTCCATAGAGAATAGTGAGCGTCGATATAACGGAATCCAGATGTCATGATGGGACTGAAGTAAATGTCATGGTAGCAGCTCTGCTGGGCTTCCAGTCCATTAATCAGGCTCATTGGCTCCACCTGGAGTTCCCTGATTGCTTTCTTGTCTCACCTGTGCCTGGCTCTTCTTAAACCCTCTCCAGTCTCTGCTTCCCTGCCAGATGGTCAACTGCTCTTGTCTTGTTGAAATCCAGCCTTGCCTTGCGTTCCAGATCCCCTGTCTTGGACCCAGTTACGCTACGGATTACTCTTGCCCCAAGCCTACCTGGATATCGAACCCTGTTTGGAACAACCATGGATTCTGGCTTGCCCCAGAAAAGTAGTCTCATTTCTGCCACTCTGTGTATGACCTCTGCCTGCCCTACTGACCACGCTGTTTGGATTTTGGATTAATACCATGATATTCTGAGTTTTTGCAGATCCCTGAGCGCCACAGTGTTCCCTCCTCATCCTGTCAGACAACTCCTGTTTCCCTGCACTGTACAATAAACCTTTTTCTGCTGTATCCTTACACCTGTGTGGTCGATTTTTTTTTTTGTTTGGTCTTTAGGGGAAAAATCATTACAGCCAGGGGATGATCGCGTCGAAGGCGAGTCCGACTGCATCCCGAGAGAAAGCAGCCACAGTGAGCGAGGCCAGTGGCGACCCTTACATGCATCCATCTGCAGCGTTTGCCTTTATTTAGAGTTCATGATCACAGGTAATCATCCAAGTCCCACAATGCACAATAAAAACGCACAGCAACATAATTAAAGATGAGGTTACCTGATCATATTGGAAAAAAAAACTCTATGCTATGTTTTGCATCTTATGACATAATACCCCCCCCAAAAATCAACTGTTTTGCTGATCTGTTTCCACCCTCCCTCTGCTCCCTGCTCAGCTAGTTGTTACTGATTAGGAGGCAATTAGCAAACTACTAAACAAGTCACTAACTCTAGCTTCAGATTGACAGGTTAAGTGCCTGCAAGCCGCCAGCTAAGCCATGGCTAACTTCTCATTGTAGCTTGTGCTAGCTTAAACTATATCAATTGCAAAAGCACTAGTCATGCAGGGTTCCTTTTTTTTTTATTTTATTACATTTTTTTGTTTGTTTTGCCTTTCACCACACCTGAGATGGTTGGTGGAGCTTTACATATTTAAGAGTTCCCAACTGAGGCTTTGATTGCAGATTTTGCTTGTGGCATGACTTAGCCTATAACATTTAAAAATATATCATCTCAGTACTTACAAATCCACAGTTTTAGAATATTTCCAGCATGTCTTAGTGCAGCAGCCATTTAAACACAGAATTACCAAACAGTTGTACAATTCTGCCACAATTCTCTAGTGTATGAAGCAATAAAGCAGCATCATGTCATCTATACTGACTTCCAGATAGAATTCCTGCGTGGGTTCATTTGAACTAAAAATATGACAGCTGTGGCCATTATATATTCATTGGGAGTCAATTAAGTCAGTGAATCAATTAGCAAAATTAATGCTACGTATGTAATATCTTTTTAATTACGTGCTAACATTTTATGTTCTAATGGCATGTGGACTCTTCTCCTCCTCTTCTCTTGCTTTTCTTTGAGGAAGGGTTTGCAGTGCCATCGGACTAACCCCAACTATTGGCCATCTGTCTGCCAATTGGAGACTCTGACACAGAAAGAACTGGGGACTCCATTCTGAGCCTTGCAGCCCTCTTTTACAGTAGATCGACTCCCTCTTTGTTCCTGTGTGTTAGCTGTGCCTCACGGTTCAATGCAACGTGTGGCAAGCACGTGCTGGCGGTCACCTCACAGCACATACTGGAACCTTGACCTCAGATCCCCCCCAAAATGTTCTTTTCCCCATCTCTGTTCTTCATCTTTCACACGTGTACCCATTTCTCCACCTATCTTTTTTCAAATTCCATTTTATTTTTATTTCCCACCCCTCTGCAATCCTACATATTCCTCCTTGCTCCTTTTTCTCTATCTTTCCCCATCTTCCCCTGCTTCTAACCTTTTCTTCTTTTTCTTTCCATTTGCATCCTGTTTTTGCCGGCAGTGAGAAGCCAGCTGCCTGTGACTGGAATCCCTCATTACATTGCAGAATGTGACAAATCAAAAAAGACGTGTGCCCCCTTCTTTGTGCTTCAAGGTGCAACTTGTTGTAGCTTGGGATTTGATTCATCTGCAGCTATTTTCTCTTTGAAGACACATGCTTCAGTCATGGTCATAAATGCAACGCGAGTGTTTATTTTAACTTGCTGTCATTTCATTCTCTGCTTAGAAAAAGCTCTTGCCAGAGGCATAATTTGCATGCTAATCAATACTAATGTCAGTGTGGGGGTAGAGGCTTCCAAAGAGTCTATGTGGTTGCTAATTCGGTGGTAGAACATGAGCACAGGGTGCTCTGATTTCCCACACTGAGCTACAGCCCATGTTGTCGTTTTCCACTCTCTCTTGCACTGCATTTTCTTTGCGTTAATTAACACTTCTGAAACTACCAGTGATTGTTTTAACGCCTCACTCTCATTACCTATCTCTTCACTAATCTTTATCAGTCACTGGTAATGCCGAACATGTGGCTCTATTAGCATATCAGATCCATGTATCACATAAATAATTGGCCTACCTCTGTGATTGTGAATATGATTTATGTAACATGCCCTGTGGCCTGTGTTTGCATTTTCCACATTCCAGAAAAAATATGGTAATGGATGTTATTTCTTACTTTTTTCACATTTATAGCAACACTGATGAATAGTCTTTTAAAAACATTTTAGGAGGAATTAAAGAGGAAATTCTAACATGATGGAGTTTGATATGCTCTATACTCTCTTAAATATTATTATTATTTAAGTTAAATTATTTTTTCAAAGCCAAAATATTAAAGTTTGAGTTATTATTTCAACGGCTTTATAATCTAGTTCATACAGTACTGTACAGAAAGTAATATCATAAACTTGGCTTTTAATGACCCAAAAATCAATAAAAAAAATTCAAACAGGAAAAAAACCATCTGGTTTATATAATAACTCAAATAAATATAACAATTATCAAAGGTATGACTTAACAAATCAAACTAAACTGTTTTTGAAAAGAAAAGTCAAAATAAAAACAAACAAAAAAAAAAACGATCAAACAAACAAACTGGAGATCAGCCCATATTTATGGCCATAAACCATTATCCTTTGGTTATATTATGTGTCGCCATAATACATTATATTTGTGGACTGGAATGCAAAGCAACAAAATTGTTTCCAGTCCACAAATATAATCATTTAATTGCAGTCAAGGAAAACCTTCACCCTGGAGGATGTTTTCAAAAATGTGCAGTTAGGTACCTGTAAACTGTATTTGCACATGGTCGATAAGTGCAAAGGCACAGAAAAATATCATGGGTTTTCAAAATAACCATGCGTGTGTACAAATTGACAACTGTCTTTACCAGTATTGTTGTGGTTGGGTTGAAATGTTGACAGTATTAATACCAATGGTAACAGTATCAGGTGCATGATAGGACCAAGCAGCTGGTTAGCTCAATTGGTAGAGCATTAGTCTCCCATGTGTGAGAACAGGGTCCAAATCCCCCAGGGGACGGACATTAACACCTTCTAGTTTGGTTCTTAGGCAAGACCCTTAAATCTACTGCCTAACCATTGTAAGTCGCTTTGGATAAAAGCGTCAGCTGAATGAATGTATTGCAATTTCTTCTCTCTATTAGGCAGAAGCCAAAAGTTGGCCTAAATTTATTTATATATAAGGATATTTCCTTTCAAAAGAATTTGATAAAATTTGGTGTAAATGGAACCAAAAAATAAATTCATTAAAAATTAGAGTGATGGATGGGAGAATTTATTTTTATTTATTCATTTAATTTCCTTGTTTCAGAAATAAAATGACCAAAACAAGGATAAATTCACATTTTAAATATTTTTTCCTACAACATATTTGTGCAGAATTCATGTTCCATTTAAACTTTGCTTAAAATTAGTCTTGAGGTTTAGCATGGATGTGCTTTAATATAAAACAAAAATAATCTAGTTTTAATGTCTTCCTACTTTGCAAATTGATTGTGCATTCATCAAATACATTAAGACAGATAACTCTCTCTCACATGAAAAAAAAAAAATCAACTTCTATATGTTAAATTGTTTTTAAATAGAATCAGTATCAAGAAAACTGGGCCTGTCTTTAAGTCGTTAAAGTTAAACTTATTAGGGCGGATAAGGGGTTCACATGTATTAGATTTTGAATATACTATATGGATGTGCTTTACTCATCAACAATTAAAAGCAAAAATAAATTAGTTATCATTCAAATGTACTAATATTCATAATGCTCTCCCTCGAAGTAAAGTACATAGGAAACGTCTCTGTTAAAACTATTGGTATCATCAAAAGTGATACAGTACACTTGGTATCAAATCACTAAAAATCTTATTGCACACAAGTAGATGTTATTGAAAAGTGTGAATGGAAGTCATTTGTCCCACTAGAGCATCCAGAAACATTTAAGCTTCCAGCGATGTTATATCACTACCTTTTACAGTGCATTGGTGAACTATGACTCAAGGGATTTTCACTTTAAAACTTTCAAAAACTTAAACATCCTGACTATTTTACATATTGCAGGTGCATTGCTAAAGGCGATGTTAAGATAATAAGCCATACAAGTCAGATTAAAGAAAAGCTCTCTTAAACTTGTGTTGGTTGTTTCCTTTTGGGCCTTTGGTTTTGATATTTACAAATCCTTGAATGTTCGTAAGGAAACCAACCCTGCTTTGATGAGATCTCTCTTCCAACTTCACTCATCAAGTGTGACTGTCTTTGTGCTCTATCCCAGAAATTCAACCTGCCCTAACACCTCACCTTAACACGCCAATGCTACAATACCCAAACCTCACTTAAAATTAAAATTGCATGCCAAGTGACAGAGTCTGCATGTCATGAATTTGTCAATATTTCCCTGATTGCTCTGTGAAATATTTATTTACCTTGCAGCTTAAGGTGTTGGCATTCAGTTTGCACACAACACTTACAAACTCACTCAAATACAGAGAGCCACATGCAAACACAAGCACATGCACACATTGACTTAAGAAAGGCAGAGGACGATCACATCATGCAAATCACTGTCACTTGTTGGGATGTGTGGAGCGTCAGTACAGAATAATATGATAGGATGGAGATGAGCAAGTGAAAAAAAGAAACAGAGGGAGGGATAGTACTAAAAGGACAGGATGTCGTGATGGTGGCCATGTTTTTCGGAAGCTTCTGTGCTCTTGACCCCCACAGCTTGGTCTTCACGCCTGTTTGGTCATTGTGACAGAGTGTGTGACATGTCATTGGACACAGCAAAGGTCAAGATGATAAGCATATGGCCTTTGTGATAATAGAAACAACAAATATGCATGTCGTTCTGTGTATGCGTGCATCACCCCAACTACCCCCCTCTTTCGGCTGGCCACCGGTTACAAGTGGCTAGCAAGGTGACACGGCATCTTGTTGTCGAAACAGGAGCTGGCCATATGCCTCAACTTCAGTTAAAAGCTGTTGTCCCTGTTATGCAAGCATGTGTCTGTGCCAAAAGTTGCTGCTACATCGGTGGACTTGTTTACTTTATGGTTGTCAACATTTGTTTTCTTTATCCATGAACATCTGGGAGGGTGAGTGTGCAAAATCTAAGGTCAGAGCAACGTTTTTTTTGTTGTTTTTTTTAGCAATTTTACAGCTCGATAAGCGATAAGTAAAGTTTCAATATATAGGAGGAAAGAAAAGCATGCAAGTTAAAAAGAAAGTACACCCCCATAACTTCTATGACTTTACATAGCAAGACACAATATAAAAAATAAGATTCTATGCTCTTTCCCAAATTTTAAAATGAGATAAATACAACTTTACTTCTATGCCAGGTCAAAAAAGAGAACTAAATACGAAATCATTATGGGAAAAATAATAACGCCCTTACAACTTTTAAAGCAATTAAGATGGTGGCTGCCAGATGCTGCTTATCAAAAGCATGTTTTTAAGCGATATTTGTCAAGCGTGAACACCTTCATAAATACAAAAAGGTCAGATTTCTGGTCTGGTGCATTCAGTTAACTCAACGCCAAGGAGTAAAGACATCAGGAATGATCTTGGAGAAGATCTTCCCAGTAGCGGATATCCCAGAAAGTTTATAGACCTTGCGATAAAAAAAAAAGGAAAAATAAATAAATAAATACAAAAAATAAAAAATAAATAAATGAACAAGAGCTACTTTTTGGACTCCACAGTCAGCACGTTAAATGTTTAACAGTCAAAAGCAAAACAAAGAGACTTCATGACACACAGCTCTACAACAGAACCAATCCCATGATATCAGTGCAAATACCTCAAACCACCTGTCAAGCACGGTGGTGGAGGGGTCATAATTTGGCCTAATTTCAATGCCACAGTACTTGGACACCTGTACTATAATTGATTGACCATGAACACCTCTGAAACCATCGTTTTGATAGCCAAAGCTTAGGTTGTGAACAGGTCAAACAAAATTTATTCATTCGCTATACTGCTTATTCCAAAGTAGGGTTGCGGGAATTTAAGCAATTAGCCAATAGGTAGACGTACATGACAGGTTACCATAATAACGCAGGGCCAAGACAGGAAGGCAAATAACCATTCTCCGAGGGAGAATTCAGAGTGCCCAATGCATGCCCGGACTGTGAGAGTACCCACATAAGGAGGATATGAAAGCTCCGTATAGAAAGGCCATTGTTAGAGGCTCGAACCACCGACCTTCTTGCAGTGAGCCCGCAGTTCTAACCACTACATCACCATGCAGCCCATGTATTTTTGTAAATTAACTACAAAACTACTGAAAAATAATGAAGGTGTTGCAATGATGTAGTCAAAGATCAGATCTCAAACTGATTAAAATGTTGTGTTGGGCCTCTATTTATAAATTTGTGATCATTTTTGATGGTGCAACAGTTAAAATCCTCCTTAGGAAGAGCTACATGAACAAGCTTTGCAACTTGTAGAAATCTGTTTTATTCCCTCAAAGCACCATTTAAAATGCTGAAAAAATGCATGTCACTTGGAGACAAAAACATCTAAAAGTTTGAACAATGTATTACAGAGAAGCCGCAAATCCTATTAGCAGTCTTCTAAAAATGATAATTAAATTGTAAATCAATTATGGATAGTGAACTCAATTAATCTTTACAGGGGAAGAGCTACACTCTCAGCATGCAGGGGGGTGGGGTGATTTTTCTTGGGTTGCCTTTTAGATCTACACTAAGAAGAAACAATATTTTAAGCTGCACAAAGTAAAATGTTGACTTCTTGTCTCATAAGAAGGCACGGTTTTAACGCTTTTGTGAGTGGCTGAAAGTCAATCAGTTAATCAGTAAGAATAAAAGAACTTTAGAGTAGTGTAGAAATGTACCTGTAGGTGAAATCTCCATGGGATTTTTGGAGTTTACCTTTCTGAGAATTACAGGTGAAAAATGACATTTTTCTAGTTAGAATTTTTCAGATTGTCTATGGCTTGTGCAGGAGACTGTAGGGGTTTTAAGAAAGTTAATCTTTGACATTGGAATGAACAGACGTAAGACCCTGTTTTTCTGGAGGAATGTGTCAGTGAGCAAAAACTATATGACAGCGATACAGGAAATGCCTCTTCAGTGGGTCATCATATTTCTATGGGTATTCTTTTAGATAAATTCGATTTACTATTCATAGCTGTATAAAGGCTGACATATGCTAAACTTTAAAGCCTGTGAGTACTTCTTCTTTCAAAGTAAGCTGGATAAAATATTCTCCATTATATTTAAATCCCGCAACACTGTAAGTGCATATTAAGGTAGTCAAAGGTCCTTAGTTAAATGACTGCTGATGTATCCATGTTTTATTTTATAAATTCTCTAAATTGTGTGGTGTTATCCACATTATCTTCTACCAGATCATCTGTGCATTTCTGGCATATTAGTTGTTCCTGTGTGAGTATATCTTCTGGTTTTAGTGTGTCCCTTTGTTTCAAAAAAGCTTCAGGTCCAATTTTGACCAAATGCAATTACAATTTTATGCTAACATGCAGGATCCCATTCAGTTTTTGCGGCCTGTGGTATGGCTAGTTCATGCGCAGTAGTTGTACAACACACCAGTGTTTGGTGCCTTTAAATTAATGGTCCATCTGTTTCAGACTCTTTATTTAAATCTGATTTTTGTGAGGAAGTGTTGGCTGAATCCATTGCTTTGGCAAAAACTAGCTGCTAAAGCTTCACTAGCAGGTGCTTCAACATTGCCTTTAAACCTTATTTATACATTACAATAAACTCATCTTCTATGTCCTTTTTAGGTTTGTTCTCAGAGGTTGAAAATACTTAACTAGACGTAGCAAGTGAAGTAGTACCATGGGAAACTGTGGGGGCAGTGTTTTGCAGTATGGCTTACATTATACCACTGAAAGGTATAAAAAAAGAAGTTGTATCATATTTTATGGCTACAAAGACCACCATCGTCTACACCGCCTCTTTTTATATCTTTTTATAAGAAAGACATTTTGTGATCTTTATTGTTGCCATGTTTGCTATTGTCTAAAAAAGACTTCAGATCTCAGAAGTGAACTCGGAACTCTACACTGCCCTCTAGTGCATGTACTGCAGTGATGTTTGTTTATTATGCATGTATGTAAATGTCAGTGTTAAAGTATCAGATCAATAACCTACTGATTCTGTTTTGAATATCTTTAATATATATATTTTTTTAAAGATGTTAAGTTTTTTTTTTTTAAGTACTCAAATAGTTTTTACATGGATTTTAAAAACAAAACAAAACAAAAAAATTATTTAGCCAATCAGCTGCTTAACATTTTGGAATTTGTCTAATTTGGACAGTTGGGGCCAATTAGAGAAAACCAAATTGTGTCCAGTTGGGGCCTCCAGGCTGGAGCCTAGACTAATCTGTTCATTAATTTGCACTTGATTCAGTATCCTTTTTTAATTCATGATCATTAATTTTTATTTAAGTAGAGGTTTATCATAGTAAGTGATGCATGTGGAGATAAAAGTGGAACCATTTCTATGGTGAATTTATGAATTGAGAACATATTGAATCTTACCTGATTTACATGAAGGGGGAGTGCAGCAGTCTGGGTGTGTAATGTGACAATGTTTCCCTGATTAACTGGATTTCTAAGTATTAGCACTACATTTGCTTTAACTCAAAAAGAGTTGATCTTCTCACTCTCCATAATTATTGCAGTTACTGTCATGCATTTCCACTCCGGTGGCACAACCACTGGCTCAAGGTTTGTTGTTAAAAGATACAAGATTGGATACACTCCAGGGTCACACCCTCGGGCATTCAGAGAGAATCTTTTTCAGGTATGCACACACCTTTTTATGTGACGCAAATCCACCGCAGAGATTTTGCATGTGCTGATATACTACTTGCATAACTGGCTGCATATGACAAAGGACCCTGCTAAATATTAATATCTTTTTTTCCCCTCTTTTTTCATTTTCTTATCATTTCTGCTGCATGTGTGAAATGTTTGGCAGGATGCTGGCAGTGCTGTGGATCAGCCCTGGGGAAGTTGGGAGAGGCAGAGACTTGGAACACACCTCATCACAGGACCCCACCAGATGCTAAAGTTGTTCACCCATCAAGCATGAAATTTTGTCTGCAGGGAGATGATTTATAATTTTACTCTTACCGCTGGAGGAAAACAGGGACAGACAGTGAAAAGGGCAGATGGTGATAAACATGTTTTGGTTTTGTTTTTTCCTGTTGCCAAGAAATTCCTGAAAATTCTCCAGATTTTGACTATTTTCATTTAGTGGCTGCAGTAATTTGGAGGGGGAGAAACAAACAGCAGTAGTACACAGTACTTGGCATTTATTTGATTAGTGGAATGGGCTGTTTTTAGGTCACAGCTAGGGAAGCTCTGTGAAAGGTTTCCAATGGTGCTAGAAACAACAAACATCACGTTTTCTGGATTGGAACAATTTGCTGTATTGCCTTGAAGTGTTTCCTTACCTCGTAAGCATTATTTAGCATTTTTAACTCTCATGTATGAAAGAGCAAGGAGTATTATTGACTGAAGTTGGCTGCATGAACTCAAAGGGTATCTTGGTGAATCCTTAAATAATACCCACGTTGATTCGCCTTATTGCCCTATAGAATCTATGGCGTAATTTTTTCTGAAGTAAGAATCACATGCTTCCACAAACTGTTCAAACATGTGAAAATCTGATGTAAACAGAAAACCCAGACATTCTTAAGAGGATTTATTTAATGTGAGGGATGTGGTGAGTCATCAATTAACCATTCTTGTAAGGCATGATGACTGCATCACTTCATCATCATCTCTACTTACCCTGATGCTCCCATCACTCTGGAACATAGCTTTTTTTTCCAGATTATCTTCACTGATAAGTGGGTTTCTTATGGCTACACAGCTGTTTGGTCCTAATCCCTTGAGTTCCCTTCACACTGTGCGTCTCGAATTGCTCTTACTTTCATTCTTAAAAAGAGCCCTGAGCTCTACTGGTTTTTTTTTTTTTTTTTTTTTACTATTTTATTTCACCAAATGTTTAAGTGATCACCAATTATGATTTTTTTTTCCCCTGGAAGATGATGGATACTTCCAGTTTTTAGATGCCAATAATTTGACCCTTCTGAAATGAACAACTAGTTTCCATGCGATCCGTTTACAACACATTCAGGCTGCGCTGGGGTTTTGTTTTGACCTCCGTGGCGGGCTAACTCACGCCAGAGCGTGGCAGACGTCGAGTGCTCGTGAGCGCAGTCCACCTAGCTAGATCAGTGTTATTACAAAAGCACAGGAGAATTAAAGAATCTTGTGATCAAGGGCATCAGTTTGATCATGACATTGGTAGGGACATAAAATTAGTCTCCAGAGCCCCTGGATGACAAGAGTTTTATTGCACTTATGACATATTTTTATTTGCAGAATTATTTAACTGAGTGGATAGAAAATCTGAACAAGCAGAAGTTTATATGTTCAAGGACAACTTTGGGATCTGGTCTTTTTGCTAAACTGAATACAGGTCTATTTTTTTTTTATGATTTCTGGAATTTTACTGTATTAGAAGAAGACATCTGTTGGCAAATTTGCTTCACATCAATACTGTCCACACCAAGGTGCAAACTACTTTTATAAACAGATTTGTTCTTTAATCCCTCAGTACAAGAAATTTACTACCTTTATTAATCAACTTAATATAACCTTGAAGGAAAT
Source organism: Rhadinocentrus ornatus (assembly GCA_037177495.1). Taxonomy (NCBI): domain Eukaryota; kingdom Metazoa; phylum Chordata; class Actinopteri; order Atheriniformes; family Melanotaeniidae; genus Rhadinocentrus; species Rhadinocentrus ornatus. The sequence continues at coordinate 13,994,234 of JBAMHW010000027.1, forward strand.
TGTAAACATGAGCAGATAACCACCGTTAGCACCGCTGATACTGGCAAGAAGCACTAGCTTTATAAACAAAGGTACTGACAGCAGTGAAGCCAATCCCGTTGCAAGAAATGCAAGCACAGAGCCAATCAAAACAGAGCACAGTAACCATCAGCTGTTCTGTGCTACAGAAAATAGTAGTACCCGTCGTCCTTTCCCAATTCTATGCCCATACTTGGGATTCTCCACTTCAAGGATAAATGGTTCATCATCCATGATCACTGGTAATGGCATAATAGTTTCACACATTCTATAAGTCTGCTCCATCAAAAATAGACCTGAAATGTTTGTTCAGCAGAGAGCCACTTCTGGGCCACTTTTGACACATGGTTCGGTACTACCGGTGTGAACCAAACCACTAACTAATGTTCGCGATCCGCAGCACACACAGACCTAATGGAAACTGTAAAAATCTAACAATTGCTAATTCCTTAAAATATAATTTTTGTTTGTTGCATTTCATCCTATTATATCTTAACTTATTCTGTCTATAATGTATTTAATTTCTTTTTAAAGATTTTTTTAATGTACTTTCAATGACTTTTACTCAAAACTATAAGTTTTATGAGCTGAGAGAAAAAAAAAGAACTTTTGAGACCATTTAAGTTTAGCTGGTTTGGTATTGAAGAAAGGACGTTTAGTGACAAAAACTTTAAAATCTAATCACATCTCATAGGCTATGACTTATTTTCAATATATATTACTTTTTGGATAACCCTTGAAACAAAAAGTCAAACAAGCAAATCATAGTGGTTGCATAAGCTCCATGATGAAGATCACAATAGTATAAAGTGATCTCCAAATGTTGCATGGCTTTATCCAAAGTGGTGAACTTATCTTTGCTATTTGTCAATGACATGTTCACATGAACAATGCTCAAAAATTCTAAATAAATGCTAATTTCTGATGTCTTCTGGCTGAACTTGCAGTAGCAAAACTTTTTCAAGATAAAACTTTAGTTTTTCTTTCTCTGCAATTTCTTTTTATATTACTGGCTAATTAGGCAGCCACCCGAAGACCAATCTTGCAATGCTGATATGCAAGTCATTAAGAGGCTTGGACCTGTTCCTCAAAAAGATATGGAAAAATAGTGATTGCGTCCCTTTCTTGCTGGTGGTATTTGGCATCCACTTGCTTGATAAATAATTCCAAACTGATTGTTGGAATGAAACTAAACAACACATTTCCTGAAGCTGTCTGGGGCGACAGTTAATTTTTCTGGTTAAAAAAAAAAACATCAACTTATCAAAGTTAAAAAAGATTGTGATTGACATGCATGTTTCACGCTGCATGTGTCATCTACTTGCCCTCTGGCTTCTCTAATTCACTCCTGTGTCATTCCGAATCACAACTCTTGTCATTCTGAAACCTTTTTTTTTTCCCAGCTTCACTTTAGAATGGATGTGCTGCAGCGCTTTGATGTAATTGACCTTGTAAAGTCTGAATAAAACACCACAAAGACTCAACTGAGTTGAACCTGAGAAAAAATGTACTATCCATATTTTTGTTTTACCATTGAAAGTCAAGTGATGTCTAATAGACCTTGACATTTGCTTCAATTAATGCCTTCCTCAAATATGAAGCTCATTTTAATGAGATCAGTTAACAGAACCAAACATTTCTCTTCTAGTGGAAAAATATGACCTACCCCAGCTACTTTGGTTCACCTCATAGCTTTGTTAAGAGCCTTAAATAGATTTTTCTATCCTTCATGTATCCCTGTAAGACTAAGGATGCATGCTGTTTTAATTCAAAATGGCCCAACTTCATTTTTACACATTTACGCACACCCTGACACACCTGGGGGCTGCCCGCCACGACCGGTATTCCACTTTTGGCCTCAGAGGAGTTTCTCTGGAGCTGGTGGGGATTAATTGTCTGGCTCAAGGGCATTTCAATTGGAATTGTGGTAGAAAGGGAGTGCGTTTCTCATTAACTTCCTCGCCCATATTTTCCTAATCATGTGGGGAAACTGAACTGGCCATCTCTGTCATCTCCTTTTTTTTTTTTTTTTTTTAGTGTGCATGAGTTACCATGTCTGCATGAGTAACTAAGTGCTCCCGCTCTCTGGTTGTATAATTATATCCAGGGCTGCTGGGCTTCTTTTCAAACAATGTCAGACTCTGTCTACTTTGGTTCAGAACTATTCTGCTGTACCAAGTATATTTCTTTTGACAAAATCCTGAACAGTAAGAAAGTGTTTGACTTCCCTTGAGTTCAAACTTTCTCACTTCATGCTCATTTCCCGGCCTTAAGGTCTTGTAATGAATTGTTTCATTCAGCGTTTTGGGTAACTTAAGACAACAAAGAACACTTGAGCTGTGTCCTCTAAATGCAGCCAAAAGTAATGCATTTGCAGCATCACCTGAATAGCCTGCTCTTGTTTTCATTCATGATGTATTGGTCCTTGAAATTCTGACTTTGGTGGCAATCCTAACTCGTCCTTGGACTCTCAGCCACAGATGAATGTTGACTTTTCTGCCCCCATTGATCCCAAAGTAAAGAGCAGTTATTTTTTCAAGAGGTTTCCAGGGAGAATCTTCAAGTTAAGGTATAAATACTTTGTTTACATGAATATTCTTCTGCATAATAATATGTACAGAAGTACCAAGAGGCTGAAGGGAATACAATGATACTCCGTTATCTACTTTTTGATTTGCTGGTTTCTGTGCAAGACATGTATCACATCGGTGACATTTCATCTTTATTAAAGCACTGGTGTACACAAGGAAGAATAAGCAACCACAACTGTGATGTATGAACAAAACAAACTCTCATGACCTGGAAAACATTACATCCAATAGTACTTGACAAAGGCTTTTCATGCCCTTGCACTTTTATGATACGGAAATAAATATAGACTTTAGAAGCTACAGGAGATGAGGGGATGGGCACACGGGCTGTGGGTGGGCGGACAGGAGCTATTGAGGTGGTCCTTCCCCCCACCCCTCCCGCTGTGA
>JBAMHW010000027.1:14001581-14019580 GCA_037177495.1 Rhadinocentrus ornatus
TATATATAGAGAGAGAGAGAGAGAGAGCGACATCTAAAAATGTAGTTATGTTTAAATCGGTTGCAAATTGCAAGATGCTAACAATGATGGGAGTGGCAACCCACGAATAGTAAACACATAAAGTGTATATACACATTCTGTTTTGCCATACCTGGCATGTACACTGAATTTAATTTCAAGCATTTTAGGTGAAGTAGTCGTTGTAAAAATCTAATCTGGAAAAAAAAAGATTGTTTACAAGAAGTTCTATGAATTACCACTTTCCACCAGCTTTCTTTTCATATGTGTTTTTGGGCAAATAATCACCAGAGATGTTGAAAGTTGAGGTTATGACATGGGGACATGCATGAAGATATAGGACATAGACTTACTGATTATGTCTAAGAAACTACAACTTTTAAGTTCCCATCATTACGTGGATTTGTAGTAATTGGTTCTTAATGCTGTGTGTTTTAACAGCTGTTCTTACAGCTGAACAGCAGTGTTAGGATCACCTAAAAGCTGACAAAGTTTGAAAAGAGCCCCAATAAAGTCCCAATGCTGGACTGTGACATATGATCTGCAGTACTACAAGATGCAATGTCAAGCGAATGACACTGAAACAGCACCTCTCTAATGGTAAAATGTCCAGCTGCTAATGAAAGCTGTTCGAGTTTCCCACTGTCAGTTTTATGAGCGAGGGTAAGGATCATGACCTTGACTGTAAATTAAGTACATCTGACTGGCTTCAGTTAAGTAGGTTCTAAGTTATAAGTGGTGTATTATTCAAGAATAAATTTTAGTGGAAGAGAAAAAAAATGCAATTTATTTTTCCTATCAGTGCGCTGTCTTATCACATTCTGTCAACACATACTGAGTAGCAGATAGGAACAGAGGGAGTGATTACTGCAAAATTCCCCTTTGGGATCAAAGAAAACTGAACCCACAGGTTGATGCTGGAGAAAAGGAGGGAACATGAAACAGCATGTAAAAGCAGCAGGAGGCATCATTAGACAGTGATATGTGTGAGTTCTCCAATTATAAAGACATGGAAGAATGGGATTTAAAAAGAAAAAAAAAACCTTGACTTTGCTAACTGGTGAGTTTTTTTTTCTCTGACCCTCAAAGCTTCTACTGGGATACAGTTCTGGTAAAATTTTAAAAAAAGCATCATCATGGCAGAAAGCTTGATCACACCTATCCTGTGCTTTCCACTTTAGAAAGGTTACTTATTGAAAGGTCAGAGCAGATTTGAATTCACAGGGCAGAAATAATAGCTGTTATTTTACCTCAGCACAGTAAGCGGTACAATTGCACAGAAATGTGATTGGACTTTAGAGTTAATTTGCTCCTAAATTTCAACATTTAACGTAAAAAAAAAGAAAAAAATCTCTCTAATTCGCTCATTGTAAATTATCCTTACTTCATTGCCCATTGCTAAGATTTTTTAGCACCATTTATGCCACTAGAGTAGCATTATGGACCAGCAGGGGTTTTCTGAGTTCCAGCCCAGAAACTTAACTCCACTCCCAACCAGTGATGCTTTGGATTGCTTTCATACCCAATAGTCCACTAGACTTGGTGTGTCTGGGGACTCTGGGGTATTAACAGTCAGCCAGTCCGTTTCCCATTGCAATTTAGTCTCATTTACACAACAATGCTAAGACAGTGAAATGCAAATGTTTTGTTCAAAGTTTTGCCTTTTGATTTAACTGTAATACAGTTTTGGTTGTCACACCAGTCCACAAACCCACCCACACAGGTGCCGTGGAAAGGTTTGTGGACTGGTGTGACAACCACAAACTTCACATTAACACCAGAAAAACTGTTAAGATGCAGTTGGATTCCATATGAACTAGTGGCTGGAACCTGTGACCGTACATTATATCATTAAACAGGTAACCTCATTCAAATATCTTGAAGTTCCCATTGACAGTGATTTGAGCTGACAGACACAACCATAATCCACTAGGGCCTGCATATTCTCTGTAGACTTCGTTAATTTGGTGTTTACAAAAGCATAATGCTAATTTTTTTAAAGAGCTATGATAGAGTCCAATTTTGCGGCACGGCATTTCCAGTTGGTTTGGGAATCTAAGAGTCAAAGCCAAGACTCAGATTCACAAACTCAGTTGGTATGATCTTGGGGCATACTTCTTCTAACCTCCAGGAGACTTTTGAGCATTTTTAAAGTATAAACATCTTACTCGACAAATTCCATGCTCTGCATATGGAAAATATCCATCCATCCATTTTCTGTACCGCTTGTTCCCAGTAGGGGTCGCGGGGTGAGCTGGAGCCTATCCCAGCAGTGTTTCAGGTGAAGGCAGCATATGGAAAATACATACCTAAAATTTAGGGAAGAGGTATAGGGACCCCTTGTGCAAGCATAACAGGTACAAACATTAATTTATTCCTCTGTCCATTAGACTTATCAATGAGCAACAATGGTGACGTGTTAGTTGTGACAGAATATTTGGACAATTTTGCATACAGATTTTCTTGTTTTTATTTTGTCATTTGTATTGTTTTTTTTTTATATTTATTGTTTTAGATGTATTGTTTTTTTATTGATCTGCCTCATAAGTTTTAGTCCACTTCCTGTATTTGGTTCACTTAAAGCAAAATCCAGACTTTACTGCTTTGATGTGCATTCACACTTCCTTAAACACATTTGAGTTGAAGCACACAATGTAGAATACATTACAAGCTACTCAGTTAAGGTTAATTAAACCAAAGTCCTTTGTCAGGGATGTCCAATTTTGGTCCTCGAGGGCCACTTTCCCACAAATTTTTAAATGTTTTCAGCTACAACATACCTGCCTCCAATTAATGCATTACAGGCTTGGAGAGAAGCAAATTGTTGTTCAATTTGAATCAGGTGTGATGGAGCAGGAAACATCTAAACCCTGCAGGAGCAAAGTCCTCAGAGATCAGATCTGGGCATTCTTGGCTTATGTGTAACAAAACGGTTTTGTAGGGCTTGATAAGGTTATCTAATGTTAGGGAAAGATGAGATTTTGCATATTATGAGTGACTGCGAAGGCACCACGAGACATGCTTCTCTTCTGCTTTCTCCGCTTTCGTTGATTACTAGGAGTATAAACAGGTGCGGCTGCTACACAGTTGTCTCTGGGTTTTCGGCGTGCTAGCGGTGTTACAGCGTGTTGCCATGAGCTGGTTGCAGTGGGTTTGATGGTGGAGCTGAGCCGTTGTAATTCATCGATTGACTTGTGGAATTTCCCCCAGCCTGGCTGGTGAAGGTAATTATTAGCATTAACATTGAAGGCTGTATGTTTGGTGTATATGAGGCTAATGTGTGACTCTTCCTCACTAGGCTGTGCCAATGGGGTGTTCGTGCTGACGTGTGGGTGAAGCTACGTTGCTCAGGTAGGAATAAGACACAGCAGATGCTAATGTGGGAAAATGGTTAGCAGGTGGGGTGGCTAATTATGTGCTTTCTTTTGGAACAGATTGCCCTGGTTTCCTGTTATGCTCTAGTCATTTTCTTTCATGCTATGCTCTTTGGCGCTCGCTCTTTTTGGTTAGCCCTATAATGCTCGCTCTCTGTTTGGTTGGTCTATGCCATGCATGAATGGCGTATGTTCTTTATGCGTAGGTGGTTTAAAACAGTACTCTGCCTTTCATTGTTACTCATTAGGTTAGGTTGAAGGGTTTGCTTAGGGTTTTAGGGATTAGGTAGTTTGGGATTGATTTTGGTTGATTTAAGTCTTGAAATTAATCTACTAATCTTTTTTTGGTTGGAGTTTTGTTAATAATTCATTAATTTTTGTGTTCTTCTAATTTTCTTTTTGGTTGTAGTGGTTTCCTTATTAATTCTAGATTACTCCCAACCATTTTTTACTGTGTGGTACTGTTTAAAAGAAGTGTTAATAAAAAATAACATTGTTTTTCTTTTAAACTGTCTCGTGTCCATCAATGAATAGCCTAATCAAACTTGTTTATTTTGTAATAGGGAGCCCTGGACCATTCTTTGGAAATTGGTTTGGTCTACTAGAGGACTCTCGTTATCCCGTCCTCTACTAAAGTAGTGGATCAAAATATCCTTTTCCTGTACAACTGTCTGGCAAACCTTGCCTCCAACAAAGAACAGAATGTGCTAGAAAGATTTTTTCCAGCTGAAATGCTACTTGACACAAAAGAACAAGTAGTTATCAGCAACAAACCAAACTTTTTTTCTCTTTTTTAAGACTATGTCACATTTTGCTGGTCATGTTGGTTGCTCTGTGGAGGCTGTAGCTTTGGAGAAAGAGTCATCAGCTCAGTGAAAGGTTCATGGTTGATCCTGGCTTCCCCAGACTTTATACCAGGGTCCCTGGGCATGATGCTGAACCTCATGTTGCCCCTATGTGCTGATTTGTGTGTAAATGTATCTGATAGTGTAAAAGGACTACATAGATAACCACTAGCAAGTGCTGTATGTGAGTGTAGCTTCAAATGTACAGGTGCTATGAGTAGACAAAAAACTAGAAAGGTGCTATATAAGTAAAGTCCATTTACAAAGAACTTTATCCATTGTCCTCATTACTACAATAAGAAAGTACCAGTGCTTCAAATTCCTGCAGTTTAGAAAACTTAGTTTAAAAATGTGTTTTTTGACTGTCTGTAACTGACATAAATTGATCAATAGGACCTTGATCACCTGTTCTTTCCTGAAAGAAAGAAAAAACAGTAAGTAAAACAGTTTAACATTACACAAAAAAAAAAAAAAGGATCAAAATAAAATAAATGCAGATAAATGAACAATTGGAGCTTGGGGGTTTATTCAAGAATTTAGAAATTACAAATTTAATTTCTCAGTGTCTGCCAGGATGTCAGGTCTTTTTAGCATTATTCTATCTGTTTTGAAAGGAAAATTAATACTATAATGTACATTTTTACAAGCCATTATCTGTTTGGCAAAGAGAAAAAAAACACTTGTGTCAAAAATCTTAAAACAAACCATATTTTGATGTTAATATTTTGCCAGGTTAAAAAATAAATACGTGCAGTGATTTATTCAAATGTGTACAAAGGCAAAAACAAAATGCTAACAGGTTTTACAATCAATTTTTGTATGACTTGTTTCATTTTAAGAAGTTCCTTTCATTTAAGAGTTCGCAAGACTTCCTTAATGACATTTCAAAGCTCTTTTTTGGATTTCGTCTTCTATTTGTTCCATTTTCTATTAAGATTATCCCACACTGCTTCAATAATGTTGAAATCCAGACATTGGAGAGGGTTCATCCCTCTATAAGACCTGTTACTACTGATTTTGAGTAACGTTTTTGTACCATTTGGCAAACCTTGGACAGCCATCCATCCATAGAGACCATTTCTGACAAGGCTTTAGTGAATCAGATGGATCTTACTGGTCATGTGTCAAGTATTTGCTGAATCTTTTCCTGTTTCCTAAGGACAACACTTTATAAATGGTTAACCTGCTGAATTAAATTTTTCTGTTAGGTTGGACATTTTTCTTTTGTCCTTCTTTTGCATAGTTTCTATAGATTCAAGAACACACTGCTCACAAAGTTTTTAACTACCAGCTTTTTGGGAAACACCTTGTTTGCCCAAAATCACCATTTCATGTCTATCATACTGTTGTCTTTGCAAAATTAAGTGATGTATCTAAAGCAGTGATCACCAGCTCCAGTCCTCGAGATCAGCGTACCTTATTCAAATGAAAAGATTCTCCAATAACTTGTCAAATTCTGCACCAGCCTATTAATAAGCATTGACTTGAGTAGAGTGTGTTGCAGCTGGGAAACGCTAAAACCTGCAGGATGGCAGATATCGAGGACCGGAGTTGGTGACAGCTGATCTAAAGAAATGAGTACAGAATATTTGACTTTATGATAAGCTGCAGGAAATAAAGTGCCTAAAGATTCAATTGATATTTCCTTTGCTCAGTTGTCTGTTAAGACATAGGGCCTTATTTTTTAATGTGATTCGCAACTTTGCAAGTCATATGCACCTGCATATATATGCCTGCACAGCAGCACAGTCAAACAGGGTAAATTCCAGAAACAGTCTTCTGTATTACAATCAGAAAAAGAAAGAGCAAAAGAAAAAATTTGAAAATTTTATAAAGCCTATTAAATTAATAAATAAACAACGGTGTTGTAATTTTATGTAAAACTATATTTTTTTTAATTTAAGAAACCACAAACCTTATGGGGAATAAAATTACCTGAACAAAGGATTGTTTTTACAGCTACCCCCTCAGAGTCTCAGGCGAGGGTTTTTTTTCAGGGGAGTCAAGCGCCCCTTACCTTCACCATAATTACAAACCTGTGTTGACACAAAATTGGTTTCAATTTGGTACCTTACTTGAATAATTCATATGTGATTTTGAAGTATTTAAACTATAATTACCCTAAAAATTCATGTGCATGGACTGAACTGACAATGGTTTTAAAAAGTAGCCATTGGCTCAAAGAAAAACTTTGTAAATCCTTCAAAAAGTCTACACAACTGTTGCTCAAGACTACTGCCGGGCAGCAAGGAGGTACAATACAAAGAAATGAGTAATAGTTTAAGAGTTTAACATACTAATTAGCTCACCATCTATATTAATTTTAGCAACCCCTTCAGCAGACCTTAGAAGGAAAAAAACAACATGGCTGTGGTCTAAAAACAATATGAAGGTTCTTGTTAGGATGACTCAAAAGTAGCAGAAAAATGAAAATATTAAATGTGCCAAGTTCTGACAAAGACATTCGAAACAAAATAAGTTGTATTTACCACAAAGGGGTCTTATTAAGGAACAGCAACAGGGTCTGAACTGCTTCATAATTCACATTATGATATAGACATTTGTTTGCCTTAGTTTTCTAAGTGCAACCTTGAAAACTTGAAAAGATTATATCTATAGTCCTTCTAAAAGGCAGCATTTTCAAAGTCGCAGCAGGTTGAGCAAGCCACTTCTATACTGTTGCATGTAATAAATGGTAAGGCCAGGCACTCAATTGAGCTTTGCATTATATTCCACTCAGTGAAACAGCTGAGACATGATGTACGTTTGACCACTTATTCTTCAGTGTTCCTCTTTCATAACCAGGAACACACATATACTCACAGTTAAGACACCAAGGTAGCCTTAGCCTTTAGAGATTGAAAATGTGACAAAGAAGAATGTTGTGCTTGAATGAGATTGCAGCCCTGACTGCTTAATACCTCGGTCCAGTGGCTCAGCAGTGACTAACTGTGAATGTATTTATGTTTATGTGGCCGATAATTAACTATTGATTTAAACTTCCGAGGTCCTTGTTGTCTGGTAGAAAGTGTAAGAAGGGAGCAACCTGATAATCTGTAAAATATTTAGTCTTTTTTAATGCTGAGGGCCTGTCTTATTCCTGTATTCCATAGAGGTCTATAGGCCAATTGATTACCTAAGCATTTTCTGAGCATCTACTTAGGTTCCACTGGCCCCAACTGACCTCAGTGTATAGCTTGCCTCAGCCTTAATGCATCTCTATCTCCCTCTCTCTTCACTCTTTTAGTACAGTTCAAATGAGTTGGGCATCTCTGCAAACTTTTGTCCTTTGACTGGTTTTTAAGTTAGGGATGGGCAGCATTTACTTCATTCTTGTGTATCGCCATGTCGTAGATGGGGGCATGACCATTTAAAGTCAATATCACAGAGACAGATTGGCAATTTGAGAAAGAAGTGACACGGTAAGTATTCAGCGGGGACGTATTAGATGGAGACATGTGCCATACTATTACAAAACCAATTGTAACTGGAGAGAGAACGTTGCTTAAAATATATATATATATAAAGTATGGATGGAACCAAAAAAATTGGATGAATGAATTGGATGATTTAATTTATGACTGACAAGGTCAGCATGAACTCACTTTGAAACTGACCCAAAGTGTACTTTTGAGTTTTAATTCTAAAATAAGTCACTTTCATCAAACACAGTTGAAGCTGAGTAGCATACCAATTAGGAAAAAGCGACAGAGTCCTCTGTGATGACAAAGTACCAATCTCTAAGATATGTCTTTCAGAAAGATAAAGACTCTTTACCAGCTCCAATTTGTCTTATTTTTTTTTTACTTTGTGATATAAAGCCTCAATTTGACCACCCTAATGTCATATTAAATCTACAAATAAAGGCTTGTTAGCATACTGTATGTTTAGTTGTGGTACTTAAATTTCGACATGATTTTCTAAACATAAAAGTTTTTCAACATACATGTTAACAGAAGCATTATCCTCCTATCCATTTTCTATACCTACTCATTTCAATGCCTATCCCAGGTGCTACTAGGGGAGAGGTAGAGTGCACCCTGGACAAGTCTCCAGTTAGACCATTATAATTAAAATGATCTAATTCATTTAAACTTAATAATCTAACAATATAATACATAACATATAAACGAGCTAAGACATTCATTACTCAAGTTAGCTTCAAATATTAATATTGTGACAGTCATGTATATTAAATCTCAACCCCCTGTTTTTAATAGTTAGAAAACATTTCATAGCTAGTACCTTAGCGTGAATTTTAATAGGTATAATTCAGAGTAGTGGTTTCTATGGCCTCTAAGATCAAATTGTTTTATTTCTTTATATTTTAGGATGCATGCTTGTATCTAGTGGGATATTTTACAAAATACAAACCGGGTCCCAAAGTTAATACATTTGAAAATGCCACCATTGTGTTTCCGTGTTCACAGTCCAAATACTTATTTGCTGAACCGATGATGGCATAGCTCCATCACTCCCCTTTACTTAGCAAACCCAGCCAACACAAGACTCTGTCTGTGAGTGTGTGTGTATGTGCTATGTCCTCATCTCTGCTTTTCGTATATTTCTGTAGAAGCATTAGATTACTTACTGGCCAAGCATATGTACTACATCATTTTTAGTGCTTTTGTGTAAATATTCATTTTTCTTGAAATTATTCTGTCTATAGACAAAATGTTTAAAAAACAAAATATGTTTAGTCTTTTGTGGATGCGGCCAAAGTATTCATTAACTAAATAATAACCAAAACAGTCCTTTGGAATGAATCATAACCTTCTTTTAGAAAGTTCACCTTCTATATGCTTTAAAAAGATTTTCATCTTTGATTACCCCCCATTTGTTATGATTGATGTGACATTATTTAACAAATAGTAAGAACCCAGAAAGTTCCACTGGACGTGTACATAATTATCCATAATTATCCACACAATTAAAAGTTTGAGCTGATATAAAACAAAGATAACAGCACAGCTATAATAAAACATTATCTGGTGTCCACGAGTTTATGTCTACAAAAATGTAAACCAGTTCATCCTGTAGACAACAAGTTATTCTAAAGAAAAATACAAAACTTTACCTGACTTTTGTAGAGAGTATATAACAAAAGATAAGTCGGATGCTGTCCTCTTGAGAGCCTTGAGGTTTGCTTTATGGGTTATCCATGCCATTTTTGGCAAGAAAAGTTTACCTTCCAACAGCATAATGGCTTTCAGTTTCTCACTAAAAGTAAATTATAAGGAGCAAAAACCTTTAAACAATAATATATAAAATTGTAGGTAACAGTGCTGATTGTGAAGAACTTGCTTTGGCTCAGCACAGGTGTACAGGAGTATCTTGGCTGAAAGCAATAGTAGTAAAACTGAAAGGAATAAACAGATTTTAAAATGTTGAAGTTGAAAGAAAATCAGTCACAGAGAAAGAAAAACACAAAAATGGGCTATGGATTTGACTACTGCTTGACATTGTGAGAAGAGGAAGAAGTAAGGGTGAATAAATATTGTCTTCATGCAACAAGAGAAAAGGTAAGCCCAGCCTGGATTGAAAAAAAAAAAATAAATAAATAAATAAATAGTGGATTTCACATCAATAAGGGAGTTGAACAAAGCATTGTCCATCAAACCTGCTTATTCCAGTGTAAACTGGAGACTATCCCAGCTGCTATCTGGCACACTGCAGGACACACTGTGGACAGTTTGCCCCCTTAACAAAAGCTTTGTTTACCAGTGAAATCTAAGAAATGATTAAATCACAACAGTGAATAACAAATGAGTTTCTAAAACGTTGTTTAGGAGACAAATGTTTGGCCTAGGTTTTACCTGAAAGGCCCGACAAACAGTCACTCTATTAGATGGATATGAGGTTAAAATAAATAAATAAATGGATGCTTTAAATTAAAATCTGAAATGCAACAGAAGGCTGATCCATTGATCTTGTCAAGATGGCAGTTTATTCATCACATCAGCTTGGCATATAGAATCCTGATAAGCTGTTTTTGTCTTTTTCCTTTGGATGTAAGTCAAACAGGGTTATGGATTATCAATTATTGTCAATGCAGCTAAAAAACTCCATATTTTTCCTAATCCAAAATAATTATTAAGCTTGGATTTCTCTGCTTTTATCATTACAAAATGAAATTGTAAATAATTCCAATTAATGATTATGAGATAATTACCCTCTTAGCGAATTGCAGTTGCATATTTCTGCAATCTTTTAGAATCTTTGTTCAACACTTTATTGGAAACGAGACCAGCTCTGCAATTATTGAAAACGGTATGTTTACTGTTTTCTTTTCTTCAAAAAAGTAAAAAAGAAATAGGTAAAAGTTACAAGAAATTTAACCAGAAAACCAAGAGTTTAAACTCTTCAAATAGAGGCACAGCTATTTACTGAAAGTGAGTTTTCCCTTTCTCTTGAAATCCTGTGTGAGGACAGAGAAAAAGAAAAGGAAAAAAAAAAACTTTCTATATTTAGGGGAGACAAGCTTGGTGCAAGGCTGCCCATTGTTTGGTTTGATTTGTGTCTCCATTAAGCTCCGAAGTGGTCAAATAATAGAGGGATTTCAAAAATAATGACCAGATCTTGCCTGCCACAAACAAGCATTTATTCTCACCTCTGTATGTTAGACAACTGGCAGTTCCATTATTGTGTTTCCCTGATGTGAAACAAATTGGGCATCAAATCCAGCTGAAAATTTTGCACCCAGGTTTAGCAGTTTATACTTTATACTTTGAGACACACAAAACAGATAGTTTATTGTAAAACACTACATAAAACAGTTGTTAGTTCTCAGTGTGAAATGGTCAGAGCAGACAATTTCAAAACATTGAAAAAGAAACAAAGTTACTTGGCCCTCAGTGTGGCGTGATCTTTTCCACATTCAGCATGATTATCCTCTGGATGTTTGTTACACTACTAAATCAAGTTGTGATTTACCCTTTAGTGCTTTTTAGGGTTCAATTGTACGAAATTTTATTTCTTGCAGAATCACTCTAAAGTTTTTCGAGTAGTTCATCATGTATGAACCCCTTATAGCACTTAAGGCTGAACAAAAAATCAATGGGATTACTAAATTACATTAACTTTACTCTCTAGCATTGTGCACCTAGTGTGGAAGAATATATATCTTTAACATGATTGCAAACATGATAGGAAGCCATATTTTAAAATGCTGAACTGGCCTTATTATCTGTGTGGAATATAAACTCAAACTGTGAAAGCAATCCAGAGAAAACACCAATTATCTGGGGAGATTTCAAGCTGTTGTCTAAACTGTAGGGTTAGCTGGCAAAGTTCCCTCTGAACTGAATCCTGATAGTCAGGGGGAAGCTTGCTTTGGATAAATCAAATGGTCTAATTTGCAAAAGTGTTTGAATTTATATCTATCTGTTACTGAAGAATCAACAAAAATATGACGCAACAACTATTGTTCAGTACACAGATCATCACTGGTCTCAATAAATATAATCAAGACTGTGGAAAAGGATGTGGTTTTAAGGATGCAATGAAAAATATTTTTAAAAGTTAAGTAATTTATAGTTTTAAAGTAAAATAATATTGATAAATAGGAAAACATAGTGTGTGCTTTATTTACTTGGACATATCATGAGCTCCAGGCATATAGTTTGCTTTGTTTCGTTTTTTAGCGTACTGAATTGTTTCAGCATGCAAAGTCTTTTTTCTTTTACTTGCATCCAATTCAATCTGATCACCTTCGTTCAAGTTATGTTTGTTTAGTTAGTTCACCCTGTCCAATGACAATTAAGCAAAACAGAAAAAAAAAAAGTATTTTAAATACTGCCTTGAGGCACTTTGTTAGAAGTACAAAAGTGCATACATATAACTTGTTTCCACTTTAAAAGACAAGTTTTAAACATTGTTGTCAGACTCTTTCCAAATTCCTCTTGTAGGTCCTAAACCCTCCATTTTGCAGAGGTAAGAGTCTCCTTTTCTCTTAAAGGTTATCTAGCTATCCCAAAGGATCTCAATGTCATGCTTAAAAGAAGCATCGGACAAGGACAAGCTTTAACAAAGGCACACCTAAGCTCTGCATGTTGAGGGGTATGGTAAAATAGTAGGACCAAGCAAGAAATTGGCTCTTAATAGCATTTGCTTCTGGGAAAATCCTATTGGTGGATCATTGCACTGCCAAGAGATGTGGGTTCTGCATTGGCTTATGTTGGTGAAAAAGAGCTTCACCTTTTGGCTCAGCTCTCTCTGTAGGATATGTACCTCACCTGTGGTCATTAGCCGTGGCAGAGGCTAAAAGATCAAGATATGGTGGGTAGCCTGTGGAGGTATGTGCAATGAAGACTAAAGCCAGTGCTCCGGGATGATTGGCTGTAAGACTTCTACTGGGACCCGCCTTCCCCTGTCAATATTGGCCAACACACGCTCTGGTTCCAGAGTTGCTGTTTAATCAGGAGGTGTGGGCTCCTAAAAAACAAGGACCCTCACCTTAATTTGGGGCTGCTGTGGACAGTGGGGCACCGTTTGCCAATCTGAGAGTGATCCCGTTCTGTAAGCTGTGAGATTTTTCCTGTGTGTGGGTTTACTAAATTTGGTGTAAGAAGTAAGATTTGTTTGATTGTCTGAGAGAGACTAATATCAGAGAGAAAACCTTTTGTCAAACTAATTTGACAGGTGGGATTGACCAATCAGAAGCTGCCACGTCCTAACCGAAAGTCCCTCGGTTTTTATCAGAGCCAGCCTCTGTCGTGGCTCTGCCCCTCCGGGCTGTAGGATGTGTGTGCGGGTGTGTAGGTGGGTGTGCCTCTTTTGCAGATGGAGTGTCTTTCTCCGGCAGCGGGTGTCTCACACAGCTGAGGATGATCACCTAATTGTCCCTAGCAGCATATATACCCTCGCTTGATCATAATCCTCTGCCGGATCGCCGCTTTCGGTGGTAGAAGTTTAGTTCTCTGCAGCTCTCTGTTAATTTCCTGTTGATGAATAACCTGTGTTCCACTCTGTTTGAAGTCTTCCTGCCACTTGCTGTTCTCCAGAGACTACGCCATTTAAGCCTGCCTGCCTGCCCACCTGCCTGCATCGACATCATCACATTCTACCTCCTTTTTTCAATACACCCATTTTGTGATTCTAAAGGTCCCCGTCTGCTCTTGGGTCCTTACAACTTCATTTACGATAGCCTCCGGAGCTTTGAGGAGCCATGGGATGAGGAGCACTTTATTTTGGAGTCTTTTATTTCAGAATGCGGTGTCTTCCAAACGGTATTAACCCTGCCTCACACTGCCTGGGCTAAAAAAAACTGAAGAAATTAGCGACAAGATTAGCACCCTCTACCACAACTGCCACAACTGGAAAGATGCTATATTGATGAATTGGCTGTTTTCTCCAACTTCGCCTGAGATTTTTGTGGACCACGCCTCCTTCTTTCTTCCATTGTCTGTTTCCCCAACTCCGCCTACGATGCAGCACAGTCAGTCAGTCAGTCAGTCAGTATCTGCACCGCTTGTTCCTATTAGGGGTCACGGGGTGAGCTGGAGCCTATCCTAGCAGTATACATATATGTCAGTCAGTATCTGTACCGCTTGTTCCTATTAGGGGTCGCGGGGTGGTGCGTACGCTGCGGCACATTCTCATTAAATCAAGATCTGTGGTGGGAGTGAGAAAGGGCCCTAGCAAGATAAAACAAGCAGCAGCAGGACGTTTTGTAGATAGATTCTTAAGGGGACCTTCTATGCAAGGGAGAAAGATGAAAGCTACGCTACAAACCCACAGCCAAAGACGTCTGACCACGCTTTTTAGTTTGGACCCTGCTCTGTCTGAGAATGCCTCTTCACCATTCACCTCCTCCGACTTGACTGAGCCTGGCGAGTTTTCATCCCAGCATTGAGCTCACATCCCAGCAGTATCAGAGAGTCAGGATCCTGACTACTCACCCTCTCAGTTGTCCAGAGCCGCGGACGAGGGGTACTCTCAGGATCCCGACTGCTCACCCTCGCTGTTGTCTTGAATCAGGTTCGAGGGGTACACCCAGGATAATGAGCCAGCGCCATCCGTAGTTGTAATAACACTCTTAAACGGTGAGGCTCCTGTAGAGCCCTACTCGGTTGCTTGTAATATATTAGCGCACCACTAGATGGGAGTAATTCTTACACACTGCGGCTTTAATGTTTAATGACGCTAAATCACTACAACTAAAACATTAAAATATTCAGGAAAATGAATCAATGGTAAATTCTCTATTTGGGGAAAAAGTCATTTAACATTATAGGAATCACAAAGTGTTTTTCAATGTGTAAACATTCTCATGAACCATATTAGCTGCAATGTGAAGCTTTGTGTCTTGTCCACACACTGGGTATTTAAGCATGGTCTTTTTGATTCAACAATGACCACTCCAGATAGAATGTATAGAGGAAAAGTGGTTTCTGACAATCTGAACTGCAAATAAAGCTGTATTAAATAAACATGCATTGATGCAGACTTAAGCATTGAGATAAAATAACTGTTTTGTGGCTCTGCTAAAGGAAAAGCAAACTGAACTGATAATAGCACCAAGCTGCACCCCACTGTACTGTATTTTCTTATAAAACCTTTAGATTAAAAGAAATAAATTATCCAAAGATCTATCTTAGGGTTCATCCACTAGGGTTTGTGTTCTCGGTTTTTTTTGTTTTTTTTTTTTTATCTAGCTTAACAACAAATACACTACATACAGATCATTTTAACTGCTGAGTTTCAAATGCATTCATGTATATTGGACCACTTTATTTGAGCTGTTCCACTAAAGCATTTATTATTGCAGAGTAGGATATCATCTAACCCTGCCTTAACCCCAGGGGGGATTAAATGAGAAGAAAATGGGAATGAATGACAACAACATTTCATTGATGTGCCTGAAAGCTGGTGCAGAGTCAGTGCAACACACATCTCAAAAGGTAAAACCTAAGCTGTCTGAAGAGTGCTGACATGCAAGTGTCTGTTTCTTCTACATTGACAATAAACAACCCATCTAGCAAAGTGTTTCTGGGTATGCAACAGAGGATCTGAGAAGAAGGTAAGATAAAAAAAAAAAACAGAATTTTGAGTTTATCCCAATTAAACAAATGACTTGTTGCAGAGTAGATTGCAGACTAGAACATAACAGCATAGCCAACAAGTCTCCCACTGTTCAACCAGCAGGCCTCAGCCACCCTAGGAGATTAATCAAATTCAAGGAATGTTTGATTTGCATTTCATTAAAGATTTGGATGTGGAATTAATAGGGAGGCACTTTGTTTGAAAGGGGGAAGGCTTCACAAAATTTCCAGCCCATCTTTGTGTGAAACTTGTCCTTGGTTTGCTATGTCACTCAAATTTTCTTTTCATCATAACCAACATGTCACTGAGTTTGTTGATCTCTGGTGATGGGAAACATAATCAGTGTAGTCAGATATTTTTATGGCTCCAGGTTTATGTTTTTTTTACTCTGAGTATTACATTTACTTTGTATATTTTGGCTTAATTCCAGAACTGAACACTATCTTTTAGTTTAAGCCGTTCTTTGCATTTTCACCAGATAACTGCAAAGGAATTTAGTCAAATCTATTTACATACTTTCATCCAGACATGCCCTGTATCACAATACTTCCTGTGCATGATGAATAAATAAATAAAGTGGTCCAGGATACAAAACAGAGTTGCCTGTTTCTCTGAGAAAGGATCCACAGGAAACCCCATCACCTCCACCGTTTTCATGATTGCTTTTATCAGCTGCGCACATGCATTGTCCTGTACACCTAAAGAGATGCCAGTTGCAAACTATGCACACTGATGGGTTTAATCCTGATCCTTTTTTACTGTCCAAATGTCTCGGTAGCTGTGCAAACTCTGGAACATCTGGGTCACATCAAATTTGTGACATCTGTGTCCTTCTGGATGTATGCCCCAGATCTCTAAAATAATCACCCTTGGGAATATACATAGACTTACATTGTGCTCCATTTAATGCTGCTGGTGAACCACTATAAGAACATAATGTAGTTGCACATTATAATGATGTCAAACTTTATTCTTGTTTTATTCTTGATTTAATTCTTTAGGGCCTTGACTTATTAAGACGGCATTTAACTGTGCTTCTCTCCCAGAGCAAAAGACTCCTAATTAGTTTGAGGATGATTGTGCAGAATCATCCGAGCTAAAAGCAATGACTTTCCCAGTACCGCCTATTTCTACCTGCTTTTTTGTTGTAGATTTGGGAAGACAAAAGCATTCGTTTAGTGCCAAGCGCCCATGGTCTAGTCACTCTTGATCAAACAGTATTTTCATCTGAGGTGACAGTCTTGTTATCGATCTGTATTTACAATATAAATTAACATGAATGGCGTGTCAAGATTAAAAACAGACTCAGATCTTATCAATGACATGATTATTGATAATCAATGTCAATGAACCTGCATGGTCTGTAAACCAATTGTAATTTACACACCGGCTTTCAATATAATGGAGCTGCTTGTTGGTCTACAGTAGTTCTTTCCTGAGATGTAAACATTTTTCACTCGAGTATAAGTGGAGTACTGGATTTATTCATGCATGTATTTCATAGTTAGAGCCTTTCCTCCTCTTTTTATTTGGATTTTGAAACAAGTAGATAGATGCAAGATACAAGAGTGCAATTGCTTTGATACTCAATGAAATTATCCTTATGAAGCCAAGAGTTTAATTAAAAAAAAATTTGCAATACTATATAATATTTGATAACATGGGTAGCAACAGGATACAAAATAAACCCATTTGTGTACAATTGGCATGGAAATGTGTTATTAATATGTGACGTTGTAGCCTCAGAGCACAGCTATTAAGCATTTTTTTACATTTATATAATTTCATCATCTCATTTGCTTGTATTGTCAGTGACAATTCATTGAGATTTCTATAGATGTAATTTACTGCAGTTGGAGTTTTCACTCTTTGTCCAATCTGGATCACTGCAGTGCAGAAGATGATGCTGCATAGATTTTTGTTAACTTAACCAATTTTGCCTGAATGTAATTTCTGATGAGAAGAGCGTAGACATTAATGACTATGGATTTTCTGAGTCGAAGTTGTCAGGGCCTCACTGTTCATTAGCGTAGTGTATATATGGGGGCACTCATGGTACAGATTGAAAATGCACTAACAAAGTGAAAGATGACTTCAAAAGACCAACTTTGGTGCAGGCCATCGCTTATGGCCAAAAACATTTTATGCAAACAAGCCCTGCATATCTCTATTGATCTGGTAAAAAATTACAATAGATTTGCAAGGCACTTACAGGGTGCAGCTCCTTTACAAGACCGGCTGGTACAAGCCTTTCTTGCAATCACAGTGTATGCTTCAGATAGTAAAGCAGCGTGGATGTGCTGTAGTTTTTGTTCAAACTGAAGGCAAAACCAGTGGAAGCCTACTAATGAAAATTACAGAGAATGCACTGATGTCCGTTTTATCTATATCTCTTTAGAGGCAAAAATGCAACATTACTGTCTAATATATATCTTGCTAATGTAACCTTAAAATAAAGGCTTTTGGTCTCAAGAGGAATCAGGGTTTTTATGACCTACTGGGGAATTTGGGAGCTTTGCACAACAGGTCTCTCCATTTCTGACTTTTTTTTTAAAGCTCAAAAACTAAATCTGTATTATCTTTACATATTTCATTCTACACACAAGGAGAAATAATGGATGAGTTTAAATATCCATCCATCTATTTTCTGTACCGCTTGTTCCCAGTAGGGGTCGCGGGGTGAGCTGGAGCCTATCCCAGCAGTGTTTCAGGTGAAGGC
>JBAMHW010000027.1:14030565-14042349 GCA_037177495.1 Rhadinocentrus ornatus
ACTCCGGGAGTATGGAGTGCCGGACCCACTTGTACGAGCTGTCCGGTCCCTGTATGACCGGTGTCAGAGCTTGGTCCCCATTGCCGGCAGTAAATCAGAATTGTTTCAAGTGCGGGTTGGACTCTGCCAAGGCTGCTCTTTGTCACCGATTCTGTTCATAACTTTTATGGACTTTGCGGATGATGTGGTACTGTTGGCTTCATTGGACCGTGATCTTCAGCTCTCACTGGAGCGATTCGCAGCCAAGTGTGAAGCGGCGGGGATGACAATTAGCACCTCCAAATTCAAGACCATGGTCCTCAGCCGGAAAATGGTGGAGTGCTTACTCCGGGTCTGCAATAGGGTCCTGCCCCAAGAGGAGGAGTTCACATATCTTGGAGTCTTGTTCACGAGTGAGGGAAGGATGGAAAGTGTGATTAACAGGCGGATTGGTGCGGCGTCTGCAGTGATGCGGACCCTGCATCGGTCTGTTGTGGTGAAGAAAGAGCTGAGGCAAAGCTCTCGATTTACCGGTCGATCTATGTTCCTACCCTCACCTATGGTCACAAGCTGTGGGTAGTGACCGAAAGAACAAGATCGCGAATACAAGTGGCCGAAATGAGTTTCCTCTGCAGGGTGGCCGGGCTCTCCTTTAGAGATCGGGTGAGAAGCTCGGTGATCCGAGAGGGGCTAAGAGTAGAGTCGTTGCTCCTCCGCATCGAGAAGAGTTCCAGATGAGGTGGCTCGGGCATCTGGTCAGGATGCCTCCTGGACGCCTCCCGGGTAAGGTGTTCCGAGTACGTCCCACCAGAAACAGGCCCCGGGGAAAACCCAGGACACGCTGGATGGACTATGTCTCTCGGCTGGCCTGGAAACACCTCAGGATCCCTCCGGATGAGCTGGTGAATGTGGCATGGGAGAGGGAAGTCTGGCTTTCCCTGCTTAGGCAGTTGCCCCGGGACCTGACTCCGGATAAGCAGCAGAAAATGGATGGATGGGATGGATGATCAGTTTTATCAAAGTTTTTCATCAGTATTGGCACTTCAACTTCAGTCGTCACATCTGGTAGTTTTATAGATATTATCACCATGGAGATGGTTGGTGAGATGATGCTGTGTAAATTCTGTTTTATGATCTAGAACATGGTAGAGATAAATATATGGAACATACTCCATTTACTGATGTTTCCCCAAGTGAAGGTCGCTTAACAATAAATAATTGTCAATATTTCATTGTCTGTTTATTGTCATACTTGCAATAATCGTGATTTTGATTAAGATTGACTGATGTTAACCAACAGTAGGAAAAATAAGAAGGAAAACTAACTATGGCTTTCTGTGTTAGAGGTCTGTGAACTTGCCTCTGGAGTCCCAGTTTGGGAATTTTAAAAATGGAAACCAATTTCAGTTTTATAATTATATTCTGGGACGCTGCTTTAATAGGATGAAATGATTACAATGAATGATTCATGTCTGAATTAAAAAGAAAAAAAAATTGTACTGGCCCTTTATTTAGTCCCTCAGTGTATCCATGGTCTGATAAGATTGTTGCCAGTAGTTTGCCTGGAGCGTACGACCATTTAAAAGAGAATTCAGTGACTTCTTAGGTCAACTTGGCATGAAATCAGGGAAATAAATATATTATTGGATAGAAAGTCTTTAGAGTAGCCTGAAGCCTCAGCTTTTGGGTTACAAGGATCACTTTTGCATCTTTAAAATATCATTATTTTCAACTTTGGCAACAATTAACATGAGAATTTAATGCTTTAAGATTTTATATTTCATACTAATGTGTTAAATTTAGAAGGATTTCTGGAAAAAAAAGAAAAAGAAATTTATTGCAGGTTATTGTTTGACAAAAAGTGCAAAGGCATGCATTTTAACAATTTCAAAAATACCTTTAGAATGGATTGAGTAAAAATTAAGACATCTAAATACTTTCCGAATTTGCTTGCACAATACCGTGGCGTCATGCAACACTTTACGGATCCTTTCACAGCCACTTTTGTGTTGAGGTTATAATACATAAAATCATAAATCAGTGTGAACAAATATGATAATCATGATCAAGATTGTCCAAGAACCCTGTTAAACAAGATAAAATAAAAATCAACTAAAGCAACTCTCTCTTTTTAAGGCGATAGATAGCAATTTTTTTCCAGTTAAGTGACCTTAAATGAGTGTTTCACAACTTGTTTTAAGATGTATTTCACTTGACTAAAGTCTAAATATTCTTATTTCAGGAAATTTTAATTATCGTACTGCATAGACAGGTAAGTTTACTTGGTTATAGTCTGAATCCTCTCAATTTAAGTACTCATATAAAGATAGCTATTTTTTTCAGTGTGAGAAATCCCCTCAGATGGTGTTTTAAGTGTGCATGTCACTCTGTCATACACCTCAGAGCTGTCAGAGTGTGATGCACATGGTACTAAAAAATGCAGACAAGGTACTTTGATCACAAACTGTGGGGTCTGGAGTTCGAGTGCACAGGTGCAGTCTTGACAATGTCATTGCCTCAGTTCCATAGTTCCATCTGGTACTGCTGTAACATGCATATGCATGGTGTTTCAGGCTTGCCTTGCATGTATGTGACCCCCCCCACACACACACACACACACACACACACACACAAGCACACTACCACCACCACTTTTGCTAAGACAAATGTGCACCATTTGGATCTCAAGAACACCTTCATTTACCCTTGCAACATCTACCACAGCTCAAATAATGCTATTACTTTTCATTCTCTAAAATAAGAGCTGCGTGTGAAACATAGCTAACCCTGCAACAAACGTGAGCAAATTTTATTATAATTTCTTTTTGTTTGTTTTTTATGTAAAAGCACAAATCATACAATAAAGAGGCCCAAGCTCATGCTGAGATAAGTTCATTTCAGCTCAAATTTACATACTGGAACAAGTGCCATCTTTAGGATAACAGCTGATTGCAATGATGATGTGATCCCAAACAAAGCCAGGAGCTGCTCCACAGAGAGTGAATAACGGAACAACTGACAGCAGCCATGTTGATTTTATTGGCGCAAGGGCACATACTCCGATACACAGCTGGAAACCCAACATTCACATAAACCCTATCCAATAAGCAGTCAGAGTGGGTCTATAATTCACTCTCAATGGGCCATCACCAGAAAGCATCTCACAAAGCCACCATCAGGTCGAGGTTTAAGTGCTTTGAATTCAGGCATAGGGACATCTGGTAGTTCTCAGTCATTAACTTTATTGTGCAAAATCCTCAGGAAAGAAATATAAATTTTAGGTTTAGAGTGGACTTATCCCTTTCATGCATGGCGCTTACTGGCATACATCAGGAGGTGGTTTTGGAATGACTCGAGTGATTATTTTAAAACAAAAAAAAATCCTTTATGTAAATTTTTTTATTTACTACGTTTATAAAATAAAGAAAAAGAAAATGCTTTACTTGAAGTATTTCTGAACTTCATTAAGCCACAGTTTATTCCCAATAATGTTCTTCAGTGCCTGATGAGCAGCAGAACCTCGTAGGAACCACTCCTTTGTCACGTACATTCCATGACAGCATGTCAGCAGCTCCCCATTACCCACTTGTGTTCATCTATGACATGGTGAGCAATTCCTAGCCACAGTTCCTGGAAAAATAACTTATGATACAAACATTTTGAAATTTTATTAATGTTAAACTGGCAAATGCAGTATGTTATCAGACCGAACACCAGAAGCAACTTTGTACATTAAATTATCTATTAATTACCTATAATTTTTTTACCTATTAATTTGGCAACTTTTTTGTTGTTGTTTAGTTTTCAAAGTGGAAAAGCACAAACTTTAAATTTGTAATTAACAATAACTAAAATTAATTAAATATCAATGATGATGGTGAATGGTTAACTGAAATTTGCCTGAAAATATGAGCCACTCATCAAAAAGGAAAAGTGATCTGAGTGTGTGCGATTGCAGCAGCTGCTTGACAACATAAACCAACTCACAAGAAAGTCGTGATATGTGTCAGCGGTTTTGCAGCACCACCAATAGTGATTCACAATATCCTTCAACCAGTGGATAAGGCTGGACTGGCCCTTGATGTGTGTCGCCTGCAAAATATGAATACACTATGACTATTAGGGAAAATGTATTCATTACAAATAAATAAAAAAAAAAGGCCAAAAATATAAAAATCAGCTGTTTAATGTAATAATTATTTGAGAAAAAACACTTGCAGCAATAACCTTTTTGGCCAAGTTCTTAGCTCCGTGCCACATGTCCAGGGTGTTTCGTAGTCCCAAGTCTTTGTACTTTCCTTTGTCTGGGTAAAACAAGTTTAACAGAATTAACTATGCTATTACCCTTTCAACATAAACATATACACTATTTCTGTAATATTTTAACATTCAATGCAAACTCACTCATGAGAGCAGAAATCTGGACATGGGCATCAGTACAGACGTCAACAAGTCTTCTTCTGTCAAAAGTCTGTCAACTTTCTCCATTACTACAGAATTTCAATGGGTTTCCCTTTAGTCAATATTAACGACAGAGACTATTTCCCGAGACTGATTCTCCATGGCAGTGTGGGTGCAGTATTGAGCACAGTGACCTGGGCTGTCCATTCTTCTATCAGCCAATGAAAAAAAAAAAAGAAAAATAATAATTTCTGAAGCCATTACCAAAAACCGTGCATGTTCACACTAAAAGATTTTTTCTGCTTTAAAAAAGGGATGTTAATCAAACACTATTCCCTCCAAACAATCATCCCCTCTCTCCCTTGTAGTCGTTGGACTGTTTCTGCTTTTTTTTTCATTCCAGTACTCCTTTATTGTATCCACACAGTAGGCGTCCTGGATGGTAAAAAAAGGTGGAGTGGCAAACCTCCCCAATATTCATAAATTTGAATAAGAGAGCAACTTTGGCATAATTACTACCCGACAGCAAGATGTTTGTTGTTTGCAAGATGTGTACATATTTATGTGAGAATATTTTAATATACGTATTCTTCCTGCAACTCACCCATTCCAAGATGCTTGCTATACCCCTTAAAGTTATGGAGACCTCAAATGGAGGAAGGCATTGGCACTCCACTTCAGTAACCTTACACCTATATGGGCATCTTTGAATCGATAGACTGAGGAATGTTGCTAGTTGTTACAGACAGTCCTCATAGGTGATTGATGCCCGTCTTCCAATAAGATCGTCCTCAGTTAAAACCTCTTGTGTATTGGTAAAGATATAGGTGGTTCAGGGGATAAAGGTGTATCAGTAAACTGAGGCTTCTCATCTGTAACATTGTGTTACAGTTACAGCTCCAATTATTGACCGTTTGGTAAAATTTTGTGGTTTCTTTAGTGCACCACCCATCCTGTAAGCAAAATGTATTTGAAATGTTTTCACATTTAAAATTTACTTTGTTGTATTAGTTTCTATAAAAAAAAACAGAGTAAGAGAAATTCAATTTACTCCGCCTCTCTGGTTCTTAAAAGGAAATATTGAAATTGTAACTACTGAATGTACAACATAATTGTAACATTTGTGTTACATTATGCACATAATTTATGGCTTTAATAATATGTTAATACAGTGTTTATGCGTGTAAAAAAATTATTAGGTTTTGTGAAAATAACAATTTTAACATGCCTTATGGAAATGTGCGGAACATAATCCTCATCTAGGCTGTCATCACTTACAACGCTTGCTTGGTCATCCTCATCAGTCAATACTGTAAGATTTCAGTTTATGTTTTGAAAAGTACACTTAACATACAATTGTCTGTTTCTGTATGTTTTTTTAGTATATATTCAGCATCTAAATTTACCACAAAAACAAAGTGTAACCTACACACTGTTCCTGAAGTCATTGAATCCAATTTCATTCAAACTTTGTTTTGTTCGTCATTATGGACACTCATATTCGGAAAGCTTAATGTAAGAGTAAGTTACATCACTGAATGTCTGCAGATTGCAGATGTTTAATTAAGCAATTTTCATGACAGACAACACATACCTCTGCTCATAGCTCCAGTCCCTTCTTTTACAGTGTCAATATCTCCTCTATTGAGAAAATTCACAGAAAAGACATTGCAATGTTGAAAATGTAAGCAACAACACAAAATGCATCAATGTCATATATATATTAGAACAGACTCTTGGATATCATAATGTTTAATTCCCAAGTAGATATATTTTCCAGTGAGGTGTGTGTATAGTTGTTGCTGTTCCCCACACATAAAAA
The DNA here is from genome assembly GCA_037177495.1 of Rhadinocentrus ornatus. Taxonomy (NCBI): domain Eukaryota; kingdom Metazoa; phylum Chordata; class Actinopteri; order Atheriniformes; family Melanotaeniidae; genus Rhadinocentrus; species Rhadinocentrus ornatus. The sequence continues at coordinate 14,036,768 of JBAMHW010000027.1, forward strand.
TAACCATGTTGTTTTAAAGTGAATGGGAAATAAATCAATAAAACAAAAGAACAATAAATCAAATTGTTAATAAATAAATAACACTAACTGAGGTGGTGCTCCACTTGATGAACATCCAATGCTAGACAATGCTTCGGTCTCAACATGATCTCTCTTTTTAACGGCCCTTTTCATAGGGGTGGCGGTGACTGGACCTTCATGCCATCAAAAGAATATAGAACAGTAAAAAATTGCATTTACCTATTCCATGTATACATATGAAGCAGGATGTGACTAAACAACAATAAAATTAATCTATGATCGAGCTGGGTAAATACCAGGACACTGGACTCAGCCCATCTTCAAATGTTTTTGCATAAGGAAGGGGTGACTAAGGTTTCTTTGTTATCTTTTCTTCTCTTTCTTTGCCAATCAAACTATTTTTTTTTACTGAGTTTACAGGCATTTATTGTGAGGACAAGTTAACGTTGGTTTGGGAAAGGTGATTGGTGTAAATGTGTACCGTTCACACCTATAGTAGAACTCCATCAGCCCTCTCCACAAAAAGATTTATAGAGTTGGTTCTCTGGACCACTCAGACTTCCTTTGTCATGGAGATCCTCATACAGGGCTTTGCCTAATTGTTAGCACCTTAAAGAACCTTTTTAAGTTGTCTTATGGCTGAAACCATGACTTATTGTTTGACGGAAAGAAAGCTTTAGCTTGTGCCCACCTGGTGAGACGTAGAGATCTGAAAGTGACCAACAACATGCAACTGACTAAAACAGCAAATATCCATGTTTCAACTGCTGTTAACAGAAATCAACAGTCTGTCGCAGCAGAGAAACAGAAAATATTGCTTCCTACCGACCACACTTCATTCATACCCACACATGATCTGATTTTGATTTGTCGTCAGGGTGGCTACTTTAATTTCTGCTTAATAGTTGGTATAAGACAAACTGAATGCTAGCGCTAATTTCACGCGCTAATTTACGTTAGCATAAAATAAAGTGTAAACATAAGCTACATTAATCAACAAATGCCATGCAGCGGCTTTTTTCCTTTATTCTCACTTTATAAATAAATTTGATAGTACACACTATTCACTTGGCCAAAATATCATTACATTTGTTGTTGTAAACTAATTGGCCACCAATTTACTCCCCTAATATATCCATACAGTCAGACAAACTAATTTATTGAGTGCCGAGAAATAAATTTGAATAAAATCTTTGTAAATCAAGATAAACCTTTTGGTTAATATAAGCAAAATTCCGGCGCTTACCTGTCGAGGAGAAACTTTGCCAGCTCTGCATCTGTCTTAAAATTAATTTGGTCTCTCAGACTTCTCCACCTTTCACAGGATACTCAAATATTAAGCCTAGTTTTATTCCGTTTTTGGTCGTGTTCCCTTTTAGCAGGATGCCGAGGCTTTTTCGTTTTTTCTGAAACGATTTATGGTACACTTCTATAACTAGTTTCCATACCTGTTGCTACGTCTGCTCTTTTGCCGACATAAAAATATCAAATGCTGCACTGTTGTTTGGCAATCTTGGGGACGCGCATATGATTGGTTAAGGAACCAGGAAGTAGGAAAGAGCTACACAGTGCACCAAAGTTATTCCATCATGTAACTCTTATTTTGAAAGGAGAAAAGCTTGACAAAGACATTGTTGATGTAGAGGACAAATTGTGTTTAAGGAAGCTTCTTTTAATTCCTTGCAACAAATGAGAACATTTTAAATTATTTTTACAGAAAAAAATCTTAACTATTTAGCCTTTAAAGCTCCCAGGCTCTAGGTGCTCCAAATCAGGCTGAACAGTGCCCATTAGCCAATCACAGCTGTCAAGTCCTACAACACCTCCCCCCAAAAAAAGAAGAAGAAAAAGACACCATTATCATACAAGGCTGTTACAGGTTGTTCCACATTATTAAGCAAGTCAGTTGCTATGCAGTATGGAAAGGAAGTAAAGACCTTTCTGCAAATGAAAAGCATGAACCTCTCCATATTCCAGATGTTGCAGTTGTACATAAAATGTATTTTGGCCATCCTTAACCAAGTAACATGGTGATGGAGTGGTGTTCTGATCTGGAATTATAGGGGTGTAAGAAATTAAAATTCTTTAGGGTCCTTGATGGTTTGGCCGCCACCATCAAGCACTAGGTCTACTTTGTGTTTGTAGGTAGTTCATTATTGACTTAATGACTATAAGTCCTGCGATGGACTGGTGACCTGTCCAGGGTGTACCCTGCCTTTCACCTGAAACACTGCTGGGATGGGCTCCAGCTCACCCCGCGACCCCTAATGGGAACAAGCGGTGCAGATAATGACTGACTGACTGACTACAAGTCCTGCAACTGCAAAACAAACCCACATCATCACCCTTCAACCACTGTATTTGATGGGAAGTATGAGGTATCTGTGCGGATTTACATAATTTTTTTAGCCAACATAAAACATCTCTACCTTTGTTTCATCTGTCCAAATGACATTGTTCCAGAGGTCTTGTGGTTTGTTGAGATGGAACTTGACAAACTTAAACCCTGCTGCCCAGATTTTCTTTATACAGAAGTTTTCTCCTCCTAACCTACCAGACAAGCCCTACTTTTTTAGCCTTTTTATGACTGTGCTGAGCTTTAACATTTAAAGTCTTTAGAGTCTGATATGTTATTTTTTATTTTTTGCTTCTTTGAACATTACACCTCCACTCTGGGAAGGATGGGAAACCATCTCCAACTTATAAATGACCTTTCTGACTATAAAATGATCTCTGACTGATGGGTAGGAACAATTCCTTCACAAAGCTCAGCCTGATAACTTAGTCCCTTGGCATTACGCTAACCCACATCGGAATCGTACAAAGAAAGCAAACCAACAAAACTTCTCTTTTTATTGAGGCGCTTGCACCTGCTTATCATCAATTAATCAAGTACATTTGATTAGCAGCACCTGGCTGCGACTTACCCTGTAAATTAATATGGAAGCAGAAGATTGCACTTGTTTTTTTCACACACTGCGTCTACATTTCAGCTTTGTTTTTCTGAGTTATGTTTTTTTGAGGTTGCATTATCTATTTTAAAGACCCAGTAAGAACCAGATTATGTTCTTTACTTACATTTAAAAGCCTAGAATTGGAAGATAGCTAACAGTTTTCCGCATGACTGTACATGTTAAAAATACAGCTAGGATACTGTAGTTTTAGCTGTATTGCATCTTTACAGCAAACTAAAATAAGCTATAATGTAATAGATTAATCTCTCAGATACATGGCTGAATCATCAAAACTTTGAGTTAGCATTGCTGTCTTGTTTTCTTTTTTAGTGCTTCATCAACTAGGAATAGACAAACTAGTTTGTGTTTCTTTTTTGCAGAGCAAAGTTTAAGTAAAATGCATGAGAGAGAGTAATATAACTTCCCAGAGACTTAATGTATCATGGATGTTTTTCCAAACAACATCAAATATGTTTGAATGTTTAAATGTGTTTAAACCTTTTACAATGAATCTTGAGGAGAACTGCAGCACACTTATATTGTACTACTTCAGATGCCTTTACAAGTGATTAATTTAGTATTTTTGTTCCTTATGGAGGAACAATTTCAGTAAGAAACCATTAACAATTGCTTCACAGAAGCAATATTTAATTTTCTTTATGTGGTATTATTTATTTCTTATGTTTATTAGTTTAGATATTTAAGTCAATAAATCAAGCTGTGATCTAAAAAAGTTGCTTTTTGCATGTATTGTCAATGAAATAAAAAACTCTTTGGTCTGTGAGTCTCTGAAAAGGACACAGATGCATTTCTTACATCATCCACCAACCTCGCATTCAGTGTTATAGACCCAACAAGTTGTGAAAATTTAATTAGAACACCTAACCATTAATATGAAGCTGTTGGAGGCTGGTGGCTGATTATTCATTACCTCTTGTCTACACACTTGCACAGCTGCCCGAGCAGTGTGTCGCTGTCACAGTCACCCCATCTGCTCCATGCTTGTGGTAAAAGTAAGCCAATAAATGAATGAGGGGGGGGGGGAAACGAGGACCACCTTTCGAAAAGGAAATCTAGAAATATATTTAGATTCAAGATATTTAATAGATTTAAAGAATGTTACACTCGTTGGAGGAACACAAGGCTGAATTCATTGCACCAAACTTGCACTACAATTTGTGAAAGGTTAAATTTTAAAAGGGAACATTTTTTAGTTGATCACAATATGACATAAAATGTTGAAGGTCCTTGAGGCTAAATTTTGAAATAGAAGATAAACAGTTCATTTTGGTGCACAGTGGGAGAAACTAAACTAAATTAAGATTATGCTTCGATTGAGGAAAAACTCATTTAATCAGTCTGAATTTTTTGCTTTTTAGAAACTAATGAGCTTTTATCATTAGTTTTTGATTGAGTAATTAATTCCAGAGACTACATCTGACAGCTTTATGTCATGCACGGCAAAATTTGAAATTACATACTAATGTCAATGAAAAAAGGGAATTGCTTGGCTTTTGTAAAGGATACCATAGGGCAGGGATCAGCAAGTCTTGAGGTTCTCGAGGGCCGGTGTCCTACATGCTTCAAATGTTTCTCTCCTCCAACATAACTGATTTAAATGGGCAATTGACAGTTAATGTGGAGACATTCTCAAGAAGATGCTGAAAAGCCATCTCACTTAAAACAAATGGGTTGAAGCAAGGAAACATCTAACCCTGCATTTGGGCAAACTAAGCAGAATTAAAACACAAAGACTTGACGACATTATTACGTTTGCCTTACCTTTAGTTATTTTGTGTTCACAAAAACAAAGTCTACTCCTTTCACCCTGCTCTAGTTGGAAATCAATCACTATGAGGTCCAGGTTTTTCACATAAAGAACAAATTTATAATTATTATTATTTAAGATTGCGTGCACCATCTTCCAATTGGTTTATAGAGGGGTCAATCATCAAAATTGACCAATAGATAACACCCCCTGAAGTTGGTACCACCCCTGTTGAGAAATGCCATACTTTTCTATAGTGGTTTTCTGTAGAGGCACACATTTCTAGAGACAATTCCATCTTTATAGAAAAAAAAAAAAATGGAATTTAAACATCTTAACATCTTTGTGGATGTAGCCTGGATGTAATTTGCGTTAAAATTAACATTTGCATTGTAAAACAAAGCTAAAGCACATCTCTTAAACAAAGTGAACCGCACTGAACAGAGGAGAGTTGCAGAATAGCTCATTCCACCCCTTTAAGTTTCAGGTAGACATAGGGCTGGACGATATGGCCAAAACTTGTATCAGGATATATTTCTTAATTTCGGTCGATATGATATAATTCCAATATAGATATAAAAAAAAAAGAAAAAAAAAAAGTCTGAGTTAGTCTTTCCTCTCATCAACAACTTCATCTGCTTTCTCCTTGTTTGTAGAAGCTTGTTCAGTCACGTTTGCATTACAGACATGAGCACTCGTTTTGTAGCAAAAAACTAGCAGCGTTGGAGCCGAGCCTAGCCTAGCCTAGCCTAGCCTTCTACCTCGCGCTGAGCACAGCCAACTGTTGCTGGGCTCTTTTTTTTTTTTTTTTTTTTTTTTACTGCTGCTGGGGTGGTCGG
>JBAMHW010000027.1:14043155-14056362 GCA_037177495.1 Rhadinocentrus ornatus
CTGTGGTGTACGTCATCACTTACATAGCCAATGTGTTGCAGCTCTTTCTGTTCGGCTTGAACGCCAGTCAGTGAAACGCTGTAATCTTATACGGTATGTCTATCGAAATATCAGAAATTCTTTCAAAACTCATATTACCGTTACAGAATAAAAGTATATTGCGGTATATATTGATATTGAATTATTGTCCAGCATTAGGTAGACAAGTAGCTAAGTTACCAAAACACATTTAGATAAAGTAAAGAAGACATAAGGTAGGAGTAAAAGTCCAAAAAGAGTCCAACCGAATAAAATGCTATGGGTAAACAGACAAAGTCACAACAAAGAACAGTGTTTTTATATAGATACAAAGAGAGAATATTTTAAGGTATAAGAGAAAAACAATTCGTTTTGATGCAATTCATAAATACATACTGGTAACCCTTCAATCCTTGGCCAATTAACACTAAATTGTACTTGTACAACCCATTTTAGACTCCCTAAATTTGACTTTTGTTGGTTTAACCCAAGAAAAGAATGAATATATACATTCTCTTTCAATATCCTCTTCAGTCTGTACCAGATAGAACACAAACCTTTTTTTCTTGGTTAGAAGTCCTATTTCTTACCGTTATGAAGGCATCTTTGTCCCTGTTGGAAGCATGAACTTTAAGTTTTCTTTTCTGCAAAAAAAAAAAACAACTACTTAAACAAGTGGCAGTTTTGTGGTGTGAACGCAGGCCAATCCAAAAACAACCAGTCAACAATAAAAACAACAGACAGTAGCCATGTCAGTTTTTAATTTAGAATATAAAATACATTTTGAGCTGCAAACTAACATAATTATCATCCATTTTATTGTATGGTTAGATGATAAATGTATGTCCAAATTCTATCTTTGTCACAATAAAAATTAGTGCATAAAAAGTGTTATTGTGCTACAGTTTTGCTGGGATAGCTGACATATTTCCACTGGGAATTCTACCTAAGATGCTGGAAAACTTGCATATGAGGTGAACTTTAAACAAAAAAAAAATCATCCCTTGAAAGGCAACAGATAATCACAGACCATATACTGCTAACACAATAGTTTACTGCATACTTACCTTTCAGAGGCTTTCAATTTATGACTTTAGGCTTTGTAGCAGGTATTACTTGGATAAAAGGCAACTCCAGGAAAGAAAAGCAATAAATATTGATTCCCTCTTGGTTGTTGAAAGTTATAAAGAATAAATTATTTAAAAAATAAATAAATAAAAAATGAAAATACATTGGCCCTGCATTATCACAAAGGATACACGAGAAGACAAAACTGTTCATGCCTTGGTTAGGTTGATGTTGCTACTCAGAAAACTGGTTTGCTCTTTCTTTCACTTTTTTTCTTTTTGTCATGTTCCTTCATAACACATCTTTTTATTTTTAATTATTCTCCATGTTTAAGCTTAGAAACCAATTAAATACAATCAGTCCTCTGTCTAGAGTTACTCATCAACTGAAACCCTGCACAAGTACATGTACGTAAATGAGTGTGGGCATGGAACTCATTTTCAACCTACTTCAAAGAAATAAAGTAATAAAGTCCATGAAAAACCATCTTGCTTGATAAGACCATATATGCTTCTCCATGAAGATGACACTGGCTGCATTTACGTGCAAAGCCTTACCTAATTTTTCTTAAGTCAATATTCAAATTTATGGAGTTTATGTGAGTTGAATTTTTAATATTGAGTTTAAACTGCTTTTTACCTTATGGAAAATAGTCCATTTATTAGCTTGCATCTACATTATTTCCCCCAATGCAACTGTAATGTTTGTGTAAACAGATCAGGGTTGTGGTTGTGTGTTAGTTTGAGTTACTGTCACATATTTGCATGGATGCTGCCCTAAATAAAACAGGCAAAGGATATGTTACCATCTTATGATTTTCAACCTTTCATTGTGACACCACTTTGTTTTGGAGATATTGAAGTGTCTAATTCTCAGCATTTCCTAATTAGAATTAATAAATGCAAAATTACATCAAATTCAAAGATGAAGGTCACAACACAATAGAGCCACCTCATCACAGGAACTACAATGTGGACTGAGGTAAAAACTGTACTTAGTTTTTGGTAACATTGGATGGGAATCCAGAATTCAAGAACATGTTTTTTAAAATGAGGTGAGATCTAGTGAAGAGTTGTTATGCTCACACAGTTAAGAAATCAAACAGTTTTGTACTTAAGGCTGGTTGGAAACTGACACAATGCTATGACCAAATATGCATACAGATACAGGGAATTATTTTTTTTTTCCAATGTTTTTTTAATATTTCCAATTGTCTTTGTTGTACTTTACTTACACACACACACATAAACACCCAAGTAAAATGCATCAGTGATTAACGGCAACATGTTGCACCTTGTTAAAATGCAACTTGTGATTAATCTTTACGCTCCGGTACATCAGCTTTTGCTGACCCATTTTTATGCTTTTGTGCTCCCGATGTGGTTCATAAATCAGCAAAATTGCCCTGAAAATTAATTGCACATCGTTATGCATTTAAGGTAACGCAATTAAACATTGTGTTATTATCACCGCCCAAATCTAGTCTGTTATTTCTCACAGTAGTCCTCTGAAACACTCAGGGATGTCTTAACTAAGGAGAATTTAAAACATGATTAATAATTTTTTTTATGGTACAGCACACACTAAGTGACACAAAAAACAATACAGTTGCACTGTTGATGAAAAAGGCCAAATATTATTATGAAAATTAAAGCGATTTTGCATTCAACTGACTTTGTATGAGATCTCTGTTTACAACATTTGATGAGAACTGTATATGATGGCTTTCTGACATTTTTCTACTGACACCAGCTGCCCCATTCTTTTCCTCTCATTGTCAGAAAGTATTTCATCTCCTCATGAGTCTGGAGGCCTTCTGGTCGAAGGCTGTGATGGGACTTGGGGAATAACTGCTACTCCAGATTAAGGATGGAGATGAGGATGACAGGTGACTGACAAAACAGACTTCTGGGAGGGCTTGGTTACTTTATAGTATCAAGGTCAAGCAGTGGTGAACGAAAAGACTCTGCAGTATGCACTAGCTATAGTGCCAAGCCTAATGTGCTACAACCTGTTTATTACAGTTATCAAAACTAGTTCTGACAAAGGTTTAATCACTAATGAAAAGCCGGCTTACAGCACCACCGGAAGACCTGAGCTATAAAAACTCTCAGGTAATGTTTCATCTGGTTTTACTTAAAGATGCCCAAAAAAAGACTTCTTTCTAAATGAATGAACCACCAAACCTTTCTGTTGTTTTATTAGCTCTACTTAAATATTGCTCACTTCAAGGAGGGAAATGAATTGTAGTTACAAAAGCAAAGAAACTGCCTTAATGTACTGCACCTGCTTAGAGTACACACACACATATATACACAAACTGTGTGGGAGAATGCCCACTGTATCCCTCCAATGGTTTACATAACTGAAATGATGTGCTTCAGCTCTTCTCTGCTTATCACCATGAACCACACTTTATTGCCAGGGCCACCTCAAAGAAAATTAAATGCAGCCTCATCCGTTTAATACCCCCCAAGCACATTTCGTGAGCTTGTATTGCTGTTGAGATATTGTTGAGCTGTTGTATTTTTCAAACAGTCCCCTCCAAAGATCCGACTAAATGCCATATTTGTTGCTCTGTTTTCTTTTTTGCCGCAATCACAATGACTTGCGTTAGCTTTTGACTCCTTTCTACGCCCGGTGTTTCTGACAGTGTCCTTCTAGCTGGTAGAAACAATGAGCAGTCATAGCTGGCAGAATACTACGCAATGCTGCTTTCTAGTGTATTGTAGTCTGCTTCTACTAGAAGTTTTACCAGAGAGATGTTTGATATGTGTTAACACCCAAATCATTGAATTATACAAGATTTAATGCCCACCATTACTCTAAGTCCCTGTGAGCTTCTGTAAACCATTTATCTGTGGTCCATGAAAAGAAAAAAAAAACAACTTACTAGACAATAAATGACCTTTTCTTTTCAATTAAGAATTCCTTCTTGGATTCTTGTCTGTTCTAATTATTTTCACCAAAGAATTTGCAAATGAAGTTTTAACTTGCTGCAGAGATATTTTAGACACAATGTTGAAGTGATATTGTATACAGTTATAATGCTTAGACAGTGTATTTGAGCTGCCACAAGATATATCCTCAAAGTCTAAAATTTTGGCTATGTGCACACTGGCCTTGTTAAGTATGACCACCACATGCATAACTTATGTAATGCCAGTATATAAATAGAGGGGCTCCTGTGGGAGTGCAATTTGTGGCCAATTCCCATCATAGTGACTGAGCAACACTGACAACAATTCAGACTTTAGAAAATCTCATTTTACTGCACTTATATTACGCCTTGAGGAACGCAGTATGAAGTTATGAAGTATGAATTCTGCACATATGTGAATGAGCCAGCCTTGCTAAGAAATTGAAAATTAATAGGTTAAAAAAGGAATAGATACATATTTTAGAAATCTGTACTGGCAACATACAATACTATAGTAAAATCTATCAATCAAGCCAGTTACTATTCCTGAAATAAAGACCTTGAATAGTCCCCTAGCCTCCAAGTTCACCTCATTTATATTTTGGTACTATGTGCAAAACCAGCACATAAAATAAACAAACCAGTTAGGACTTGTTTTTTTTATATAAAAATTCCCGGCCTCCATTATCAAGAAGTCTTTCAATCAAAGGAAACGATGAGGTTGTTTATTTAATACCCTTTATTTAATAACAAGCCACAAAACCCTTTAAACAAGGAAAGGGAATATGTAGAGGATGGCACAATTATGCACAGTCAGAACCTAGATACAAGTTTTTTTTTCTTTTGTTGTTGATTTTTCTTTTTTTTTTTCTTTCATTTCAGTTAACATGCTGACATGACATTTTTTGTCACTTTCTGTTTGAGTTTAGTTAAGTGGATTAAAACTTAACTTGGTTAGTATTAAAAAATGATGGTTAGAACTTAAACTACATTAGCTGATTTTTGTGCTTCATGGCCCTCTAACTTTCACATTCTGTCCTGCCATTCCACAGTAATCACTCCCCTGATCGTCCACACCTGTCCCTGATCCTCTCACTCTGCCACATTCACTCCAATTCTGGACTACAGAAAATCTCCCCTGATCAGTCACACCTGTCTCCCATTTACTCACCAGTCGTTATATTCCCCAGCACCACATTCACTCCCTGTCGAACCTCGATGTTTGCACCTACGAGGACTTGCCCTCTCTCCCTTCCCGGCTCCATGGTTCCAGGATATTCTGTCTCTTCCAAAGTACAATAAGACTATTCTTCCTGGCTTCTGCATCATAAAATATAGTGTGTTAATCTGTCATCTCTCTCCGAGGGGTCCTTCCCTAACGCATGGTAACGAAGGCAAATATGGCTCCAATCTTGTAGTAAGGTCCCTTGTTTGAGCTCTCTCTAGCCAGTGAAAGTCTTTCTGTTGACTCCTACCTTATCTCTTGTGTTTGTTTTTTTTTTGTTGTTTTTTTCTTTTCTTTGCTAAATCAACTGTAGGGAGAGTTTGAAGTGGGCAATGGGTTCATGTCCAATTGCTGGCAAGTGATGCAGTGCCGTAAAGCAAAATGCTTTATTTTTTTTTTATTTTTTTTACATTTACAGTTTCTTTCACGACCACCAGAGGTGTCATATACTTTGACCATAGTGGTTGTTATTTCTTGAACAATCAACCTACAGGTTTATTTTTTGAGAGGAGGACAGTCTCCTATTACATACAGACAAGTGTGTGGCCAAAAAGCGACAGTTAAAGGTTGTTTGATTAATGCTATGAGGGGAACTGCAAACAAAGCAGGGCAAGCAGAGTGGGCTAGGTTACAAGCTAACCCACACAGACTGGCTTTGCCCAGTCATCTCCTTGCCAATTACAGGTCTCTCACCAGCAAACTGGTTGAAATTCGTCTGAGGATCGTCTCACGTAAGACTGTCAGCTGTGTGGCAATCTTTGCCGAGACCTGGCTGGACAACAATATCCCCAATGCAGCGGTGGAGCTAGCGGCGCACTCTCTGTTCCATGCTGAATGAACTGCATATTCGGTTAAGACCAAAGCCAGAGGGTTCGCGCTGTATGTTCACAACACGTGGTGTAAAGCTATGAACATTATTGGTACCTTCTACTAAACCAACCTGGAATATCTGTCAGTGAAATGCAGACATTTAAATTGGTTAGAGAACTCAGCTCGGTATACCACATACCACCGTGAAGTAATGCTAACTTAGCACTGGATGAACTGTAGGCCTACTGCCTGATAACTGGGCAGGTGAACACCAATCCAGAAGCGGCTGTAATCATTGCTGGAGTCTTAACCAGTGGAATTAAAATCTGCAGCCTTTTGCTTCTGGAGGAAAATGTGTCATCTGTGCTGTCTTACGTTAACTTCTGCACTGATGCTGTCCTACCCACAAAGACAATCATGATTTTCCCCAATCAGAAACCATGGGTGGACAGCAAAGTCCGGTCACTGCTAAAAGTCCAGGATGCAGACTGCAGAACAGACAAACTGGCTTATAGCAAGGTACTAGCAGTGCATTGAGGAGCACTTCAATGACAAGAACACAAGTAACATGTGGAAAGGCATCAATACCATCAAAGAGTACAAGCAGAGAGATGAGCAGGTCAGCCATGACCCCATGCTGCCTGACACTTTGAACAGCTTCTTTACACGTTTTGACACTACAGGCAACAGAAGTACTGTTTACCCTCTACAGCGAAAGCCACAGCATCAGCCTCTTACCCTGAAGCTGCACCAAGTGACCTCCACCCTGAGGATCATTGTGCCTGTGCCCAAAAAACAACCATTACCTGCCCATTCCTTGTCACTCTCACCCCAGTCATCATGAAGTGTTTCGAGCAGATCCTCTAAAGCACATCAAGGACACCATCCCTGCCAGCCTGGATAGCATCCTAACACCTACATTATGAAGCTGTTTATGGACTTCAGCTCAGCCTTTAACACGTTCTCCCGGACATGCTGGCCCTGAAGCTCCACTACCTGGGTCTGTCCTCTTCACACAGGACTGTTCTGCCATCCACCCCACTAACATGGTTGTGAAGTTTGCAGACAGTTCTGTGGTGGGGCTCATATCAAACAATGAAGAGATTCACTACAGAGAAGACGTCCAGAGTCTCACAAAATGGTGTTCCAAGAACAATCTGGTTCTTAACATCAATAAAACAAGGGAGGTCATTGGATTACAGTAGGTCCAGGAAGACTGAGCACGCTCCTCTTTGCATACACGCAACCTCCGATCGCCAAGTTACCAGATTTTTCATGTAATATTACATCACCTTGCAGTCATTGTTCTCAAGGATGTGTTTTCTTCTGCAGACCAATTATTTTGTGGGCTTTGCTAATTATTAAATGTTCATATGAGCATTGAGCCCTGCATATTTAATCTGCAATTACCTTCATATGCCGTAGCCTTGTAATTATCTCTTTGCTCATCATTATTTTCTATTTTTTTGTAACACATAAAGGCTCCAATTACAAATCCTTTATTCTTCGTCCTCCACATCCACCTCTTTTCACAGCACACCACCTAGCTGTGCTACACAAACATGACCAAGTGATTTGACTCCACCATTCCCATTTCCAATAAATTTGGTTCTCAAGAGTAAAGCTTAAAGTAACTTATTCATTTTTTTTCTTTTTTTTTTTTTTAATACAGTGATGCAACCACCCTGAAAATGATGGCAACTCCACACTTCAAATTTCAAAGTATAACCAGAGAATGGAGACTCTCCAGACCTGCCAGGACAGAATGGTTTAATTACGTAATACTGATTTTGAACTCAGCACCCAATCTCAGCATCTGCTGAAAAGCTTGGAGTATATAATGGTGAGTGTGATCGCAGAGAAATAACATCAATCAAATTACTTCTTAAGAGCCTTTAGGAGCACTTGCTTTGAACTTGAAAAAAGAACATATTCTGTTTTGGATTTCAATTTGAAACCTTACCTTCCTTTTGAAAAAAAAAAAAAAAAAAAAAAAAAAATGGAGCAACATCAATGAAGCAGCTAAAAAGAGTGGGCAAGGACAGCTGAAGTTGATCATTTCAAAGTGGTTATGGGGGGGAAAGTGCTTGAAACAAAGCTAATATATGCAACCAACGTTTTTAAGGACCAATTTCTAAAAACTAAATATAGTAATACTATCTAGACACAGTTCTCGAGAACAACATAGCATCAATTTAGGCAGGATTGACTGAGAAAGAAGGTTAAGAGGCTAAGGAGGGAGAGAGGAAGCATTTTGTGGGAAATTAGCAGACATGTGATATAGTTTTGGGAAAAAAAGTTGATGGAAAGACCTTCTTGAAAAGTAAATGACTTATCTGACTGAGAGCTTGAGGGTCATTTCACAACTTGAAAGCCGGAAGAGGCAGCAGGTCAAAACTGACTGGCCCAAAGAACTACTCAGCACAAGGAAAGTGAGGGCTTAGGATCACAAGTCAGTAGTGGGCAAGACATGAATGGGGGGAAGGTGTTCGGAGGTGAAGTTTTTTAAAGTGTGATATACTATTACATAATCAGAGTTCGGAAACCAATGTAATAATAACTGCACTACTGGGGGGGGATTAAGGAGCAATTTTAAATGTTCAAGGTGAGAGTAGCAAATTTTCTTCAATGCCAGGGCAAAGAAGGGAGAAGTGGGTGAGAACAGAAGACGTTGGAAGCTGGTTACAATGTATGATAAAACCCAAAACAGTGGTCTTTTAAGAAATTAATTGAAGACTGATCTCTGGAAGGTAGCCAGGAGGCTGTGATGACTAGAGATTGATCTCTGGAGGGGAACCTGGAGCCCACAACAGCAGGAGCTGGGACCCCTCTGGCGAGTCCAGCAGGATCCCTCCAATGAGAGGCCCTGGTATTAAAGGTAAAGGAGGAACGACCTCCTCAGAGACGTGTATGTACGAAGTGTGATTTTGTTACTGACAGATTTATTAAACGGATTAATGGCTTACTTAAGCTGGACCCATTATCTTCAAAAAAGCAAGAGTCAACGTCAAAGGCATCCTAAGTTATCAAGTGCTTTTGGGAAGGCAGCTTCAGAAACACACTGTTGTGACTGGATGTGCCTTATTTGTTGGTTGAAGGAGTCTGGATATATTTCCAAACTGCTTAGCAAGGCACTGTACAAAGTTTACAAAGTATGTGTAAACTGGCTTGATGGAGTGATTTATTTGTGTATTATACAGATTGACTCAGAAGAGTTTGAGAACTTCTTGGCAAAACAGCCCTGAAATAGAATACAAAACTGTCTCTGTCTGTCTCCAAGGACACCGAGTCTGGAGGTTCTTGTGTTAGGAGAAAAAAGAGCTTTGTTTTATTGGTGTATGAAAAGGTACCTATTCAAGTAAAGTAACAAGAGGATAAGGGCTGATCTCTTGAAGATGCAAATGAAGAAGGGCAGCTTATCCCTCTAAAAAATGAATCACTGATGATAAATCTGGCCTAGAGGCTTTAACTCATCATTCAATATGTAAGAGACCCTTAAAACAAAGACTCCAACAAGAAAATGAACAGTACAATGTATTGTGTTCAGTATGTATTTGCTTTATTACTTGACTGTACTGGCAAATAAAGAAGTTCAAAAACCTGAAGTTATCTAGGATGTATTTTAGTAGACTTCGTTTTCTCCTGTACAACTTTCTCTACAATTACTCTATACTAAATTTATGCTTTAACAGGTACATTCATTCCCATTGGCTTTGCCTGAAGATAAACTTTCATGCATCTCCATTTGATCGATAGAAAGTTTCTAAAACAGGACACCTGCAGCTGAGATAGCAGCATTCCCATCATCAAAGAAATTTGGTTTTCAAAGAACAAAAATAAAATGTCCTCTCACAGGGAATTTGGGGTAAGTTTACCTTTCACATGGTATTTCACAGCTTCAGGTTGGAGTAATTACATATTGTTAAGCAAGTCCCCCATGGCTCATGAGAACATAGGGGAGTGTGAGGAATGTGTGCTCTTGAAGTATTATATTCCTCTGAGAAGCACTCCATTTTTTCACGTTTCTTTTTTTTTTTTTTTTTCATTCCCAGAGCAGTTTGACTTCAAAGCATTGAATCATTCCTCGAGTATCCAGGTTTCTATGTCTAATTAAGGATTCAAGAGGAGCTTTTTCTAGCAACTGAGAATTTTTGTAAACAATCAATATTTTCCTGTTAGAAATAGATATTTGAGAGCCCAATTTGATGGGATTCAAAATCTAAACAGCAATCAACCAACTGAAAAATGCTACACATGAGCAATCCCACTTAACAGTGAAGTATGTTTACAAGAGACTTGTGGTAATAAATGCATCAACATTGACATTTAAAGACATCTATTTTTAAAACATCTAAAGAGACAGTGATTGTCCAAAAAATCTGCTTTTTTAAAAGCTGAATGTTGACTTGTATAATAACTACAGTATCAAAAACAAATCTATTCCTTAGTGTCACTTGAAGAAAAGTCAAGTCAATGTTAAGGGTATTTTTACTGCTGTCAAATGTCAAAACGGATCAAATTTGATCCGAACAGTATGTAAGGGTTAAGATAAAGGTCTGTAGCTCCAGATATTTTTATTTCCAACTCATTGTTCTGATGCTTTATCTTTGTAGTAGTTTTCAACTCACAGAAATCTCTTTTGAGTCACTTTTCCCATGCACAAGGAGCTACACTAGGCTGCACATTAACAACAATCCTTCTAGGTCAGGGATCACCAGTATTAAGGGCAGTGTCACTTTTGCTGGTGTTATGAGAGTATTCATCAGACTTGTATAGCGCATTTTGAAGAAAATACAAAACACTTCAATACCACGAGTGTTATTGCACTTGTTCCAGTTTTTCTTCATTTTTTTCCCTTTCTTTAATTTATTTATTTGTCTTTCTGCTTGCTTGCTTGCTTGCTTGCTTGCTTGCTTGCTTGCTTGCTTGCTATGTCCAGCGCTGTAGTCCTGACGATGGTCTGATGGAGATTAAGTGTGGAGCTGGGGTATAAGAAGCTGGGTAACAGATTGATTGCAGGTGTGAGTAATCAGCAATCTGGAGATTGACTGTGGTGAAGCATGGCAGGAGTGGGTGTGTCTAGCTGGTGCGGGTGTAACAGTACCCACCCTATGCATATATATGTGTAAATAAGTATATATACATGGTTTGTTGTTTGTAAAGTAAATATGCTCTATATGTTGTTCTATATTGTGGGTGTGATATGTGGATATGCGTGTGTGTGTGTGTGTTGCAGCTGAAATGTGGAGTAAGTGCACCAGACAAAGTTTTACTATTCGTCTGTTGCCCAGTTTTGTTGAGCCTGTTTGAATTTTAGCATTACTTTCTAGGCTAACAGAAAGTGGCATCCGCTGTGGTGCTTATTGACGTCCTGTGCGATCAAAAATAGTATTCTGCATACTTTTGTTGAACCAGTGGTTATTTGAGTTATTCTTGCCGTACAAATCCCAATAGATCAGCAGTTTTTAAATTACTGAGACCTGCCCCTCTGGCATAAACCTCTATGCCATGTTCAAAGTCATTTAAACTCCTTTCATTTTTTCCTCAATCGAATGCTCAGTTTGAACTTTACCAAGTTGCCTTGACCATGTCTGCATGTCTAAATGCATAAAATTGCTGAAGCAATTGAACAGATGTGCCTATTAATAAAGGAGCTTACATAAACATCTATACAATTTCAATACAGCTTGTTTTTCCACATTACAATTAGTTTTTTTATGTGTGCTTTGTGTTGTTTTTTTCTTTTTTTTAAAATTATTATTTTAAGTCTGAATCTACAGTCAATGTATTAGTTTTGGATTTTAGTTGACCATTTTAGTGGTCAGTACAACCAGCTGCTGACTTCAGGTGTATCATAGCCTCCAGGCAGGTCTGACAATCTACCATTTGTTGGATGAGTGAGCTCGCAATAACTACTGGTCTGGTCAAAGAATTGCCTGGTAGATTTGTATATTGTTTACTTATGTGTTGCATTTATTTATTTCAATATTAGAAATCTGGCTGCCCTCAATAAGTCAGACTGCTCAGCAATACCTATAAACATAAATACAAAAATAACACAGTCTACAGATGAGTTTACAGTTTTTTTTTTCCCCATACACCTGGAAATTTAAATCTAACTTTTGGTCCTTGAAAACATATAAAATGAACTTCTGCAAATCGGCAAAGTAAAAAAAATCATGCAATAGTGAACATAAAACATTTAAAGGTAGACAGCATTTGTTGTGTCAGTCTGCAAAGTTAAAGAAACAAAACCTTGAGTGGGAAAAAATACAGAAAGAAATTTTTTTTCACAATGTCACAGAATGTGGGGTTCATTTTGCAAAGGCAGCAAATAGAAACCTTTTAGAATCTGAGGGATTAAAATGTGACCTACCAGGGCAATTCTCCCTTTATAGTAACAAACTGCAGAATAGACCAGCTTTCTTACTGTGAAATGAAATATATTAATTTCCACATGAGAAAGATCAGCTGAATACTGATCAGATTATATAAATTACTTACCTTTTCATAGAGATACCTTTACAAGAAAAAGGACCTTAAATTATAAGATTAAAAACACATCACTCATTATGTGGATCAGTGAGATCAGTATTACCCAAGCAGTTTAACCAGAAGTGACTGTTTGAAATGCCCCTAAGTGTAGTCGTTTTGCTTTCACAAGCTTTTAAAATCACATAACACGGTAATGGTGAGACAACATTTCTTAACAATTTGCGTTACTTACCCAGTTCAGTCAAATCCATATCTGTCGACAAGGGGGATATTCCTAAAATGGATTGACTGGTGGCTCTGTTAATCTGAACTAAATGGTAATCTAGGGTTTTTCTGTTCAAAAATGACTAATCTATGAAAGGTAATACTGAAACATTTGCTGTGAGCAGGGCTGTGTATATATACATATATATGTACATATAGATATACACCGGAATTGTGGCCGCATGTCCTGGACACTCGGGTGAAGAGAGGGGCGGAGCTGTTAAATGATCACCACCTGGTGGTGAGTTGGCTCAGATGGTGGGGGAGGATGCCGGTCAGGCCTGGCAGGCCCAAGCGTGGTGTAAGGGTCCGCTGGGAACGTCTGACAGACCCCTGTCAGAAAGAGTTTCAACTCCCATCTCCGGCAGAGCTTCAACCATGTCCTGGGTGAGGTGGGGGACATTGAG
>JBAMHW010000027.1:14059402-14070699 GCA_037177495.1 Rhadinocentrus ornatus
CTGAAACACTGCTGGGATAGGCTCCAGCTCACCCCGCGACCCCTACTGGGAACAAGCGGTACAGAAAATGGATGGAAGGATATTTGTATGTAATGGAGCAGGACTTATTTGTACGGTATTAAAGTACAAAAATAACTGATTATTGGACATTTCTACATGTTTGCCAAGGAGGTTTCAGATATAAAAACTTGCTTACTGCCATGCAAAACTGTTTTTCTTTTTTTGTCTGAAGATTTATTAATTTAAGCCAAAAATAACTTCCCTCCCCTTGCCTGATAAGATATGGAACCATTTTCTAGCAGGGACATAACAATCAAGAGATATGCTAGCCAAGCTTTGTGTGCATTTCTATTGGTTGAATTTCATAATTAAATGTGAAAGGATACAGGAAACTGTAGTTTCTGAATGTAAAATATATAAAAATGTGGCCTTGGCTAAATAAGAAAAAGAATAAAAGTACCATTATAAGATAAATGAATGAATAGATACAGTCAAGGAGGGTTTTTCTCTGTTAACAAAAAACAAATACATTTTTTAATGTTTGTTTGTATTATTAACAGTACATGTTGTTAGTGTACAACTTTGGATGATTATTTTAACCTCTAACTTGTCTATTTTTTTTTTTTTAACATATTTGTATTTCAAACTTGTACAAAGAAAATGCCACAAAAGTACAAGTTTACTTGGTTAATAATTATGTGTATGGATGAGATTATGGCTAGATTTGATAAATTCTTTAACTGGCTCATCAAGGGATCTTGCATGTTGTGAGGGAGATGCTGACACTCCCTCACTAAGCAGGTCCTCAGCATGTGGTCATATACATACACTATATACACCCTGATGCCGTTTAGTAATTTAATTGTTTTTCTTAATGTATTTATCCACTAAAGATGGATCCTATTTAGTTAGTTAATACATTGATTTTGATTATTTTCAGTATATTTTGTGGGTTGTGTCTAATCTCTCTCTCTCTGAGGTGATCAGCACTATCATGGAGACGCACCCATGAGTGTTGCTAACAAGGGCCTAGTGTTTTTATTTTTGCTTTATCGGTACAAGTTGTTTTGGTGGTTTAAGTAAATGGTTAAAGAGGAATGTCATTTTGTATTTTGTGGAATGGTGATTAAAACTAATTTGCAGTGAATGTTTTTATGGTTCCAAATTGTATATACACCCCTATGTTTGATATGAATGGTTTTGGCTATAGCCTTTATATACTTTGTAAGAAGAGAGTGAGGCTGGATGTACATGGAAAGTGATGTGACTAAAAACCTGAGCTCAATTAAGACTGTTGGATGTTGTTACCTCAGTGGATGTTGGCATTCTGCAATTTTTAAGGTTTAAACCTTACAGTTGGTGTCAGAAGTGGGATGTGGCACTGTTGATCTGGGTTTACGCCACACAGATGACGACATGGAACCTAAACATAATTCAAAATCCAATATGGTGGGAGATGCTGTTCCAGGGGAGGACCCGGGAGAAGGAACCTTTGGCGGCCTGCCTACAGCTTCTCAGCCCAGAGAAGAGCTATTTTAGTCGGCAGACGTTAATTCCACCTTCATCATGTTACAGAGGTGTCTCCAATTCCAGATTGACCTGAGTGACAGTTCGGATAAAGAGGCCGTTAAGCAGGGGAAAAGATGGCGGCAGATCCAGGTGCAGGTCAATAACCTGAGATATCATCTGGAGATGCAACAGAGGAGTGAAATTCAATCCCAGACGAATCCTCCTGAGCAGGAAGAAGAACTGGAGCTCAGTCAAGAGTGGGATGTGTTTTTTTTCCCTTTTTGGTTGTATACCTCAGTGGACGTCGGCATTCTGCAATTTTTAAGGTTTAAATCTTACACATTTCAAGACTAGGATAAGGAGACTCATGGTGTGGTTCCCGTCTTATGATGCCAGTCACCCAAGTCAACTTAGGAATTCCAAGATGGTACCTGGTAATGAGAACAGTAAGTAGAAGAATGGAATGAATGATATGACGAGAAACAAGACAGAGCTAAGATGTGGAGAGGAATGATGGATGAAAAGAATGGTGGAAGATAAATGGATGAGGGAGTGAAGGCTGGAAAAGTAAGGGGTTTTGATGAATGAAAGAACACGGATGAATAAAGACATGGAGAGGGAAAATGGGATCGACTGAATGAGGCAAACTTCTTTCCTAGTCCATCTGAACATCACAGGACGTTCTTTTAAAGCACTAAATAGTTAATTTTTTAATTATCAGAAATTGCACATTTGGGAAAGAACAGACTACAGAAAAGTCTGGAGCTAATTCATAATAATTTAAAGAGAGGAGCAAACCTTCTCACTTAATGAATGAGTTACTGAATCTGAAAAGTTAATCTGTTAAGTTTGCCCATGCACCACTTCTGGTAAAGGATTTTCAGCAAATAAGCACTAGAGCCATGTCCTCACAAACGGGTATTTTGCAGAATAGAAGTTTTTCACACAATTTTCCTAAGAAAGAACCGTGTCCACACAGCACCATTTTGAAAGAAAGGCTTTGTCCATATGAAATGGAACAGACACAATTGTAACATTGTCAGAAATAGGCCAAAGCAAATGGTGACAATCTAGCCCTGTCTCTGAAGCCACATTGGGTAATCAGAAGGCTGACATACACCAGACTGTAACTAGATTTTCCATTAACCAAGTGTTGTTCTATCAAACAGTGTCAACAATAACATGCTGTGGCACCTTTTTTTGTGTAGTCAGTAAAAAATAAGAGGAAAGAAAGAATAAAGCAAACTGCACAGACTGTGGCACACCTCCCTTCCTTATTTTTAATTTTTAATGCTCCAAATATGTTTTGTTTTTGTTTTTTTTGTAGATTAAAAGCATAAACGCAGAAAGGTTAGTGTTTGTCGAATGACATGTATATTTGGACATAGCCTCAGATAGCACACCCTCCTTAGGACCAAAGACAATGGCAAAACTATGTTTTACAATCTAATAGACGAAGATCTTAATGGGCTTGACTTTTGACCAACATTGCCACAAAATTTGGCTTGCCCAAGGATGCTCCTTTGTATTGTCTCTCTTAGCTCTGTGATAGATAAGTAATCCAATCCAATGCACTTCATTTATAAAGCACATTTTAAAACAAAAACATCTCAAAGTGCTACAAATCAAAAATCAGCAATATCAATGAATAAAATAAAAACAATAACCAAGTGTAGTTCTTATTAAATTGAATGAAAAGAAAATATAAAATAAATAAAAAGACACGGAGGCCCACACAACTCACACAGTGTTAAAAGCCAGAGAATAAAAGTGGGTTTTTAGAAGAGACATCCATTGTGGGGGCAGATCAGACATGGAGGGGCAGAGCGTTCCAGACTCTGAGGCCAACTGCAGAGAAGGCCCCCCTCTAGTTTTAAGCCTCATCTTAGGCACTATGTAACCTGCAGGGGATCAAGACTCTTGCCAGTTGTCAGCTTGGATCTGCCCAACCATCTAGAATTGAGGATCTCCAATGACCAGGAAAGAAACCAGTACCAACCAGCAAAGCTGGGGCCTTTCCTATGAAAAACCCATGTTCTTTTCCTTCCTGTGTGAGTCGTCACTAGGTAAGTTGTCTTGTTGATGCAACCAGTTTAATACCCTTAGATAATGTCACAGTTTAGTTAACCAAGCTGTTTAGCTGTTATCTCTTCATCATGCCTTTGCTTTTTGATTATTGAGTATCCTTGCAAAAGCTCCCTCTCAGGCTGATTCTGAGATGAAGCTCTTTTGACTTAAATGGTGAGTCATCCTGGAGTGTGAGTAATGTAAAATGGATTCCCAAACAGTCGCAGCTGTTCCCAGAAGCTTGTTCCAGATAGGTAAAGGGATGACACGCTTTTCTGTGGCATGAAGTTTAAAGCACCATCATCTAAATGGGGCTATTTTTCTTAAATCCTAATGTCTTGTGCATTTGAGACATGGAGCTTCGATGCTGCATGAATGATCTTGCTAGTAAAAATCTCAGCACAAGTCAGACAAACGGTATGAGTTTACTTTTCCGCAGTTTACAAAAAAATCAGTGCATTTAAATATGGGAATCAGCCCTTAAGTTATGACACTGAATACAAGTATAAAACTCCATCAGAAGGTCTGCAATACATAAATTATTCAACAACTTCCTTTTGCAGCCATTACACAGTATTTTATCTGACCATCACAATGTGCTGACTGGACTTCTCTGCATCCGAGTTGTGTGTTGTCTTTGTTAGGGTTATGTTCTTAACTACTTTTGACATAAACCGCCTAAAGCAGATGTGGAGAAAGGAATTGGTGACCCGAAAAGCTCTCAGTAAGAAGCTTATAGGGTTTTTGAGAGAATGTGGTTGACTCCTAAAAGTAAGCTGCAATACTAATTTGTTTGCACCCTCAAAAAGGTATTGAATAGTTGCTCTCATGGATTATAATGACAAAATCCGTAAGTAACATTGTTTGAACTTGCTGGATATCTGTTTATACTTCCCCTTACAATTTCTGATGCATAATCTGTAATATTAACATATCAGTTAACACGGTCAAGGTTGATTTGAAGAAACATTTAAAAAGACATGCTGTATAAAAGATTGTCTTAATGTTTGGATGCATTTTTCCCTCAATTTCCAGAAAAGGCATGGAGTGAAGCTGACAAACATATGAATAGATATTCCAAGGCTGTGAAAGAGCTGTAAGACTACCACTTTATTCTTCTACTGCCATTATCCTTTCTGTTTCTTGGATTGGAATACTACAACAACAACCCAAAACATCTTGCTGCAAACCTACTGCTGCCTTGACATGGTGCCCGGCGTGACAAGCAGGAACTAGGCCTCCTGTCAGATGAGCCGAGGACATCTGAGACCTCAATCGAAAAGACACGAAAGCCATTTGTAAAGAGAAGTGGAGGTTGCCTGGACAGGGCTGCAAGCTGAGCACAAGCCCAACAGCAGGCCTGCCACGAAGCCTGCTAACGAACTGAAGTGAAAGGCGATCTCTGGAACTGTCTGAGAGTAGAGTCAGCCTCTGACAACTACTGTAAGCTTTCATGGCCCCAGTTTATGGAGTCTTACTTCTTACTTTTCAGCAAAATGCTGTTGAGGAAAGTGATGGAACATTCTGTTATTTCCAGAAGTGTGCATGTATTTTTGGACAAATCTGAACATATAACAGAGTAGTGGAAAATATAAACTATTTCAACTGCAAGATTTTACATTTTGGGACATCGTGAAACATCTTAAAGTTCTTAAAATTAGGTTATTTAATAAATAAATGAATTCTCAGATAAATAACAATATACAAAATCTTAAAATGTAATTTAACAAACAGTAAGACAAAATTGCAGAAACAGTAATATTACACCTTTACCAGTCTGTTGTATTAGTAATGATCTTAGACAACCAATTGGTTTTGACTATCAATTAGGGAAGGGTTATAAAATAATTTCCAAACAATTTAAAGTCCACGATTCTACTCTGAGAAATATTATTTATAAGTGGAAAACATTAAAGCAAGATGCCAATCATCCAAGGAGCGAACATCCCAGAAAGTTCATCCCAATGCAATACGCACAGAAACTACAAGAAAAAACAAGCACAGCATCAGAGACCTCGCAGGCTCAGTTAGCATATGTAACTTTTTGACCTTAAAAGTATGTGTTTTTGACTTATTATGATGGCACAGTCACATTTATTTTGTACATTCTTGGAGCTGCCAATGCCCAACAGCCCCCCTGGATGAGGAACCTCAATTCACAATTACAACTTGACTATGTGATATGGATTCTGTGATGTCAAGTAATAGTTGACTGTGAATTACCAGTTTGGTTATTTGAAGATTTTACCAAACCAAACTGAGTAAAAGCAGAAAAAAAAAATCACTTCAGGTGACTCTCTTCTTTATGGCACACATGTAAGCCTGTACATCAAAGATGCAGTACAAGCCTAGCTAAGACGGCACTGGTCTCGTTGCACCCTTTAAATGTTTCTCCTAAGGCATCAAACACCCGAAACATTTTAGCTTCTCTCATTCTGGCACAAGTCTGGCTGTCTCATCCTTCAAAGCCAATCCTCAAAGATGGATTATGTTCCAATTTGTCCTTCAGAAAAACAGAAGGAGTGAGACAGCGCCAGTGAAAAGAGAAAAGACGATGACTAGGTGGTAAATTATTTCTTGCTCTTTGCATCCGGGGCTTCTGTTGGTGTTGCTGCTTTTGGATTCTTTAAAATGTTCCTATTCCTTTCCATCCTCCTACCCTCTGTTTTTATCTCTCCTTTCTGAATCAACAAAACCCTACTCAGCATCTATTACAGGGAGAGCGATCACACAAGTAGAGCAATGAGACTTTAGCTAGCTCATTTCCTCTCTATCCTCCTTCCTGTCTCGGTCTTTACTTTCGCAGCTCACCCATCTGCCTCCCTTCACCACACACAGTCAGTCATTGTCTATATCTCTGCTACCTGGTGTGAAACAGGGTGTAATTAATTAGTGAATCAGGCCAGAGGTGCTGCCTCCCTAACTGAAAAGGAAAAAAAAAAGTGATGAAATCAAAACCTGTTACTCAAAGCCTACCCTTTTGTTTGGCTCTGCTCTTTAGCAGCCATCTTCTAGACATCTTTCTCTCCCCCAAATCATCCACTTTGAAGTCTCTTCACTGAAGACAGCCTGACTCAGCAGCCGAGCTCTCTTCAGCGCCATAAGACCGAGGTAAACATCAATGTCAGGGAACCTTGGCAAAGACTTATGGGAAAGGAGCCTGACACGGGTATGCAAATAAATTAGCCGCACGCAACGGTGGTTCGGCAGCAACCACAAATCACGGCTTCAAAACAGGAGGCGGCAGAGCCACACTTGGATGCACTCGCATAAAAACACATTGGGCCACACTCAACGCAACGCGGGAGCTAATTCTGCTACACTGAATGACAACAACATGGCAACAGGGTTGCATCATAGGCGGATAGCAGGAAGCCTGGAATAACAGTGGAGGGGGAGGGGGTGAATATGAGTGAAACAGTGTGTTGGCAGGAGGTGTAAAAAATGATATGTAAAGATGATTGAGGTGAGGCCAAGGCCATAAGTTATGCATTTACACCTGCTGTTTTCTTCTTCTGTATATATGAGACTCTGTCCACTCTGAAAGTCAATGATCA
Organism: Rhadinocentrus ornatus; assembly: GCA_037177495.1. Lineage (NCBI taxonomy): Eukaryota > Metazoa > Chordata > Actinopteri > Atheriniformes > Melanotaeniidae > Rhadinocentrus > Rhadinocentrus ornatus. Next base: position 14,066,536 of record JBAMHW010000027.1, read on the forward strand.
AAGAGAATCAAAGGCCTTCCGCGAATGGGGGGTAGAGATCCATGTGAGACTGATTCCCACCTCTTTGCCCTCTTTTATCCATTGTTTCCACAATACAGCAGATGGAAATGTGTGTTTTATTCTCTGTGGTTGTTCTGCTCTGTGGAATTCAGCTATTCTTTATGTGCTGATGGTTCTCTTTAAGGCTTGAATGTCCCAAAGGAAGATCTGACCCCTAAAAATAGTACAACACGACAGCTTTCCACAAAGTAAATGTCTCCACTTTGGTTGCATGTGCAATTTTATGGGCAAATAAGGGGCTCTGTGTTTTGTGATTCAATATGTCATTGCTTGGTGGGTGGCAACGATGATCCGAGAAGCATACATTTTTTTTTTCATTTGCTGTTGACGTGTATGCAGATAATGCAGGGATTAATGAGTCAATGTCATGATCATTTGCATGGCTATACGTGCTTGAGTAATGAAAATTACATTATTTTTTCTTCAACCTGTGCACTGCTAAAACACATCTATAACGTGTCTGGGCTCCTGTTTTTTTTTTTTTTATCTGATTAATAAATAACAGAGAAGTGCGCCGAAGCTAATCACGTTTAACGAATGAGGTTAACAAGAGAAAAAAAAGACACATTGTAGTCACAGAGTCAGCCATGAATTCCTCTATATACCAAAGTCTCCAAGGGTCAAATGAGAGTCCATCTGTTTGGCAACTAAAGCATGGTCATATTCGGATCATGCAACAGGAGATACATGGCAGAAAACATGGCAGAAAATCTACAACACGAGTGGAGAAGAAAATAATCAAGGTGTTGCAGCGACCCAGTGACAATCCATTTCTCAACTTGTTTTGAAATTGTGTTGTGGAATCTCTAGAGCTATGACTTAAAGAGAATTTTCATTATTTCCTAAAATTTAACAACATAAAAAACCTACTTAATAAGTTTTTTTTTGGGGGGGGGGTGTTTTTTTTTACTGTCAGAAGTAATAAGAAGAGAAATGGATTGTAAGCAAGGCTCTTGAGGGTGTTTAAAAAACTGTTTCTTCTGTGAGAGAAAACAACTCTCCTTCCTTACGGCTTTGGCCTTTATAACTCAAAGGCCAAAGCCCTTTAAAGACATTAATACTGGCTCAAAGCAGCTATATATAATAAAGCAGGAAAAACTCCCAAAAGAACAATGTGAGGTCTTTAAAGAGTGGCCTTCACATGTCTTATGTGAATATGCACTAAGAAAATCTGAGGCTTTAATGCAAACATGGTGTGTAACAAAATGCATAAACATGTTTCTGTAGAAATAAAGAGGGAAAACCCAACAGGTTAGCTTCATGTTTGAAATGCATAGTCAATGACAATGATCATAATGTAAAATAATTATAATTGCACCAATACAGAATATCTGACTAGTTAGGACATATTCAGTGTTGTCCTAATAAGTGATCATGTTGCACTGTATTACAATATTTGCATGTATTTTGACTGCTATTTCCAAAGATTCACCTTCTCTGAATTCGTATTCTGTGGCCCTGCAGGAAGTGATATGTTCTCCAATGTATTAAAGAGTTGTGCTTTCAGTGACTAAATTATCACTTCCCACACAAATATTACAAATGATGGCTAATCACCATTTGGTAGACTGATGATGGAGTGGTTATGACCTGAGCCTATGAGCTAGGCTTTTACTGTGTGGGGTTTACATGCACTCTTCGTCTGCTTGGTTTTCTCCAGTTGCTCCAGTTTCCTTCCACATGCATGTTACATTAAGCATTTAATCTACACTAGCAAGATGTAAATATCTCTATGTTTGCCCTGAGATAGACGAAATAACTCAAAGGTGTACCCTGGACATAGATTACTTTCTGGAGTTTCGGGAAAGTTGTGGATCTTAGAGGGTTTAAATGAGCTCTACAGGTTAATATCGTCAGAGTAATGATAGACATCATTGAACTTTTTTTCTGACCTGTGGGAAGCACATATATCCAAAACAAAATAAGTCGCATAATAGATTTTATACAAACTTAAAAACATCAACAAAATATAACATTTTTTCTCCAAAAAAGACAGAGAGAAACTCATCCATCCGTTCATCTCCAGTGGACTGAATTACTGTAATTGTGTTTTAGTGGGACTTCCTCAAAAAGAGCATTAAACATTTGCAGCTCATTCAGCAAGCTTCTGTTTTAACAATAATGTAGAGATATGAACACAGTCATAGAATATATTTTAAAACCCGACTGATAATCTACAAATCAAAGAATGATTTAGAATGTGAATTAACCTGTGATGTGTTCAGAGAATATAAACCTAGGAGAGCTCCTAGATCCAAGGTCAACCAGTCCAGACCGGAGTGCAGGCTAAAGATGGAGAAGCAGCATTTAGCTGTTATGTCTCAAACAAGTGCAACAAACTGCCAGTGGAGATTAAACTTTCATAGACACACTTTAAAATTGAGGTTAAAAACATTTCTTTTCTCATGTGAATGAAATCTTCTTCATATATTCTAACTAATCTACTGTTGCCTGCTTTTAATAATTTTGATTATTAAAGTATTATTTGTTCAGCTCTACACCTTCCTCAGGGTCTTTGAGGGGGCATAGGAACTTCCTCAACCAGTCTACATGTGCTTTGTGGACTTGGAGAAGGCGTTGAACTGTGTCCCCTGGGGATTCCTGTGGAAGGTACTCCGGGAGTATGGAGTACCAGACCCCCTTGTACGAACTGCCCAGTCCCTGTACGACCAGTGTCAGAGCTTGGTCCACATTGCCGGCAGTAAATGAGAATCATTTCTGGTGAGGGTTGGACTCCGCCAAGGCTGCCCTTTGACACCAATTCTGTTCATAACTTTTATGGACAGAATTTCTAGACTCAGCCGAGGCATTGAGGGGATCCGGTTTTTGTTGATGTCAGGATTGGGTCTCTGCTCTTTGTGAATGATGTGTTTCTGTCGGCTTCATCGGGCCGCAATCTTCAGCTCTCACTGGAGTGATTTTGGATGAGAATCAGCACCTCCTGCCCCCGCAACCCGACTCCATATAAGCGGCAGAAAATGAATGGATGGATTATTTGTTCATACCGTTTTAAATATGTCTTCATATAGTTTTGCTTAATTTTATGTACTTTTAACACTTCTTCTGCACTTTGCTTTAATGCTTTTAATATTTTATGTAAAGCACTTTGAATATTCATGTACATGAAATGTGATATACAAATAAACTTTCTTTACAAGTTATACCTTGTTGTAATGGTGACTAATTTGGCTTTTCAGTGATGTGCAATACAACATCAGTTGGTGTTATTAAAGGCTAGAAATATTCAACTCAACAGATGATCACTTACATTTTGTGCCAAGCTCATAAAATGAAGTGGAAAACATTTCTGGTCACGTGAAAAATACACAAAATTTTGATTGCATAGGGCGATATAAGATTTCAAATTAAACTTCGAATATTTTGATATTTAATCCCACAAATAAATAAATTTGTTTGAGGAATTGCAATGATCCTGCAAACATAACTTAATCTTTTATAATTCAATACTATGTCATCTACAAATAATTTAACTACATCAGTAAAACAGCTTTTCGTATTGAAATAAAAAAAGGAAATAAAATGCAGTGCCTCGAAAAGCTTTTATATAAAAAGATGATTGAAGTTCATAATAAAAACAATTAACCCAACCTCATGCTTTGTTCCTGTTGATGAAACAATTCATTCATTTGCACAGATTTATTCGATTTATGTTTTCATTCATCAAGTGAAATAGCATCATTTTAATGGTACACAATACTCATGACAGAAGGCAACAATAGACCCTTTATTCCAAACACAGTCACAATGAACATTGTCCTTGATATTGATGAAGGCAGTCGACACTTCACGGCAGTTTGGAGCCAGAATAGCAATTGTTACTTTTGTCTCCTGAGGCCAGAAGTAAAAGTGCCAGCCATTTATTTTAAACGGTTGGAGAACGAGGGAATAAAAACAAACAAACAAACATAAAAAATCTATAAGACAATTAGAGGTTGGGTTTCCACTTCAATGAAAAGAGTACAATTTTATGAGTGCATGGATGTTGCTGCCACTTGGATATACAGTGGGGAAAATAAGTATTTGAACACCCTGCTATTTTGCAAGTTCTCCCACTTAGAAACATGGAGGGGTCTGAAATTTTCA
>JBAMHW010000027.1:14070799-14082932 GCA_037177495.1 Rhadinocentrus ornatus
ATCCCGTTGACAAATCAGCTGAAATAAAATATGAAACACGAGGGAAAGCTCTCGGAAAATACGTCTGAAAGAAGCGCGCAGTCGCCTACTGGTATGACTTCTGTGAAGAGTAACAACAACTGAAAACAGTTTCAACGTAGCTTTTCTACTGTCGGCTAACTAACAAATTAGCTGTTTCTGACGTTTTATATAGCAAGTAACAGTAAACGATCCGACTTAAACAGGAGGAAAAAGTGGTTGCTGGACCACCCTGCTCTGTTTCTAACATAATGCAAAAATAAACTTCACTGTTAGATTGCATTTACTCACCTATCCAGCAGAAAGCTGCAACCTCTGTGTTAGCTTTGAAGTCCCTCTCCTCATCAGCTGCCTCGATCTGGTAAATACTCCACCGATGTACACTACTATTTTCTCCCGGTTATTATGTCTTTTTCTTTTCTTGGCTATTTTTTTCCTCCGTCTCGCGGGCAAAGAGTATAGATGGTCCTGGACTTCAATGTAAGAGGAAAAGCTGAATGATCCATGGTCGTGTTGGCTTGTTTACACCACCCCTGCGCCCACCCGTCCCCCCAAAACAGCGGGGACTCGCAGGTAAAAATCACACAAGGCTAACAAGTCTGTCCGCTTTCGGCTACTGTATTCAAAGATGGCGATGCAACATGGGAGCCTCCAGTTGGGTGCGCCGCACCACTATGTATTTATAAACATCTAATTCTAAGCTACAAGAACGCTTTCATGTGGATGGGACTGTGATTAGACTTTGGTAAAATACGTATTTATTAGTGCCGGGCGACTATCAAAATTTTTAATCGCATGACATTTTGCGATTTATCGAGATTAATCGTGAAACGTCTTTTTCCTTTAAAAGAAAGCCTTCCGCTATTTAAAGAAAATGCAGTAAATTTTGGTTTACAAACACTAAATCAGGGGTCTCCAACCTTCCACAATGGCTCTAGCTACGTGGCTAAAATATATATTTTTTTAAATCAATTTTTTTTTTGTTAGGTTGGAAATTTAGAACTTTTTTTTTCTTTGCATAATTTTCCACAAATATCTACGTCCCTTTGAATAAAGTCTGTCTATCCTCTTTTTTTTTATATAAAGGTTTTATGTTTTTCTTTTTTTTAAAGCTAAAAATAACAAATATCCTATGGTGGCTCTTAATCCAAAAAAATATATACTAAGTTGCCTTTTTGAAAAGGACTCGTAGCATTTGCAACTCTAAAGGAGTTTTATTTAGCTGGCTGAGGAAAAATGACTCTCTGGATTGAAAGGCTGCAGACCCCTGAACTAAACACATAAACACATTTAGCTGCAGTTTTTTCTTTAAACAGCAACAGTTAAAAATGGTAAATGGTCCGTACCTATATAGCGCTTTACAGTATACATCACATTCACACACACTGATGGCGGAAGCTGCTCACCACGACCCATCAGGAGCAATTAGGGGTTCGGTGTCTTGCCCAAGGACACCTCGACATGAACTCCACTTGGCAATCCGGCAACCCTCAGGTTACAAGACAACTGCTCTGCCTTGCCGAGCCACGCCGCTAAATATTTCCTAATATATATAAAATCAAATATTTATGACAAAGAAAGATGAAATGTTCAGGATTTGCTAACTAAAAGGTAAAAAGTCAGCAGGATGAATTTAAAGCTGTGAAGCTGCTTCCTTCTAAACACAGAAGGAACAATAACTGAATATCAGCATCAGGTGAACAGACAGAAAGCAGGATTATAATCTCACAGCTTCTAGACGGTGAGGAGAGAGAAATATTCACAATATGCACAATAACTTCCATCCATGCACCTTTGGTGCTTCATTATTCAGATTTCTGCCTAGAAATTCTCTAACTGCATTCTTAGCTCCACTACTGGGAGTTAAGGGGTTAACATCTGGACTTCCGGGTGTAGCATCAGGTGTGTGTTATCCAGCTGAAAGTTTCATCTCGCAATGACCAAAATTCACCGAACAAGAGGCAGAAGAAGTCCCAATTCATGCTTCACGTTTGTAAATTAGTCAGAAAACATGTCTTACCTTTGCTAAAAAGTTTTTCATTGTCTTTTGGGAGCCATTTCCCGTCCAAAAATCACGATGTTCTGCCTGTCTGCATGGGTTTTTACAGATAAAAAGAAACGTTGTTTTTTTTTTTTCTTCTTCTTAACATTCAGACAGAAAACGTCTCTTCATTTTAATAAACCCGCTCTCTCCCGATCACATCAGACGCACCGCTGCAGCAGGAAGGGAGACGCGACTGCATGATCAGAGCCAGTGAGAAAAAAAACAAAAAAACAACTTAATGCGCGATAAAAAATTTTTGGCGTTAATTAATCATTCATTAATCATTTATTAATCAATAATGCATTAACGTGCCCAGCACTAGTATTCATGAAAGAAATTCTTGATTTTTGCTAACAAAATACCAAAAAAAACCTGTACCTTTAAAAACAATGTGAATGAATATGGGGCTCATTCCTCTGCTGAAGACCAACTCTGTGGATGAAAGATGTAAGCAAAGACTAGTTGGATTTATTTAAAAGAAAAAGCATCTGTCTCTTGTGGAAACTCAAGTCACCAAAATGCTCCCCTCACCTAAGGCAAGACAAGGAAATGTTCTAATTAAGTGTTTATATTCTTTAAAATGAATGATTTTTGTTTCCTTTTAAAGATATCACTGTCTTTAAGTAACTCCAGTTAAGTTTAAGCTGGCAAACCTGCTCTGATTGAAGTGCTTGTAGAAAATGTTTTTTTTCTGATCTGCCCTTTGTTTCAATTAGCTGTGGAAAATAAGGTTTGACGTAAATCTAGCTATTGTGACACACTCCATTCAAGGCCAGATTTTCTTCTTTTTCTTCATTTGTTTCCCTTTTTGGTTTGTCAAACTGCAGCTCTTTCAACTCATGTAGCCGCAACAAATTTCCTCTTTGTTCCACTTTGTTTTATGAATCTGGCAGCACAGATGGGCCGAGCTCGAGTCCCTGTCAGGAGGGAAAAGTGGATAAGGATTTTTTTTTTTCTTTAAAAAGGGAAGCATTTGTTTAATCAGTGGCGTGAGCTCTTACGTACCCTCACTACCACTTGATTACCTTTGTACTCGTATCAGAAGCAGAAACTGATTGGTTTTGTTGCGAGAAAGAAAAGCTAAAGGTGGAGATGGAAACAGTCGGGTTAACAGTCCACCAGCTGTGTAGCAAGCATGAACATACTCCAACTGTGTCATATCGAGAAGACATATTTAAGCTGGCAAAATGCAACATGGTGCAGTGAGCAGTTAACTGGCAGAAGCTGCAACTGTGGTTTTCTTTGTTTCATAAAAACAAAGCATCTGCTTAGTAGACTTTCTTTGCTGGCATCTTTTCAATGTCACTTTTTTGTTTTTTTTTATTTTTTCTGTCCCAGTGTTTGAGACAACAAGCAACAGACTACCTGTTTTGACTTAAAGATAAGACAACTAGTTTTGTGAAAATCACTCAGTCAGAACCTAAAGAAAATCACTAGAAAGCCCAAAGGTGCCAACAATACCGCCTTACTAACTCTGTCATCTGTGCCCACAGAAGATTCGCTGAACTGCAGAGACAAACATGCTTAGTTTGTCATGCAATTGGAGCCAAACATGAGGCTCAGATTCCCCAAGGTGCAGCATTTCACAGAGTCAACAAACCAGTAAGCAGAACCTCAAAAAACCTCCATTCAGCCAGTGCAGTAAAAGAAAAGGTATTACCAATGGTGACGTCTGAGCAGAGAAAGTTCCATAGCAACGCAGTATGGACTGTCACTTGGTACAGCAACCACAGGGGCCTCGCGAGCAAGGTAAACAAGCAGCGGAAGAAAAAAAGCAGAGAAGAAAAAAGAGCAAGAAAAGGATAAAAAAATGATACAGTACTATGTAAATGTCTTTGACTGGTAGTGCATACTGGAAGGAAAACTGGAAATTTATGCAATGATTCATTGAATCATGTAAAAGAACAAAAATTAAAAATAAATGTAAGCCTATTTTAAGCAAATAAAAACATGTTCATCATTAGGCCTGTTTTAGGGGGTCACAAGCTACCCTAAAATTTCCTTTACAAGATAATAAAACTGCAGAGTAAAATCATTTCCTGGTTGATTCAATCCAAAGTGCAATAATTAATATAAATAACTTTCTTCATGACTGCAAGAGGCTGCTCAGTAGTGTGGTGGTTTGTTCTTTCACAGGAAAAAGGTCCCTGCATGAATCTTGGCGGGGGCCTTTTATGTGGTCTTTGCATGTTTTCCCTGTGCATGCATGACATCTTCCCACTGTCCAATAAAAGGCATGTTAAATGGTGATTGTATATTGATCACAAGAGCATAGAAAATGGATAGATGGTATGTAATGTGGTTGTTTTAGCCACAGCCCTGTTTTTAAAATAACATTACAATAACTAAAGATTAGAATAATAACTGCTCTGAGCAAAAAAGTCTTTAACGTTATTTATTTTATTTTTTTTATCATCATTTTGCCACCGGCTGGAAGGAATACCTTTCTATCTCATGTCCTGAGGGCAAACCCTCTCCACCCATGTCTATAAATCCTAGACCTCCATGCTTAAAGATTAGTTATTACAATTTTTTACATGTATATCACCATCCAAACCCCAAATTTCCTTAATCTTAAACTTTCTTCTTATTTTTTAGTGATAAAGATGTTTGAAGGGGCTGGAGGATGTGTTGCCTGATTAGGTTTGTTGGCAGATTTTAGCCAGGTTTGCAGCTCATGCTGCTAAGCTACAGCACTGATCAATGGCATCAGTTGCTTCAGTGAGCAGATCCTCTCAAACTGAGAAGATTATTGTCAAAACCGGCCTCTCTTCAACATCAGAGTTCCTGTATAGGGCATGTCACATGTCTTAAATTGCTATTAATCCACAGATATATTAAGCTTGAATATAGAAATGTGGCACTTCTGTCATGATCTGTGGGTTTTTGTTACTGAGTACTTCCCTGTTTCCTTTCTTCTATGTGTTTGTTGTTCCTTTTTTTTCCTGCTCCCTGATTCTGGTTCCTCATTGTCACACCTGGTTTCTTTCGCTGATCGGTCACCTGCTACTCATTTTGTGATTAGTTTTCTGTGTATAGAGTCTTGGTTTTCAGTTGACTCTTGTTGGATCATGCCACTCTGTGTTTCAGTTTTTGGATTATCAATAGTTTCTTGTGTTCCATTAATGAAACCTTAGATACAACTTTACTTCCTCTCCTCGGTGGTTGCTCTGCATTTGGGTACATTTCCTCACCTCTCCCCTGTTGGACCCTGCTAACTTCAGCTTTTTGATGAATTGCATGCTTCACTGCTTTTATAAGTGGCATGTAAAATAATTCACATTTTCCACCAGCTGTAGCTTAAAACTTGTATTTCCAATTACAGTCTTTACCATGCTTTCGTTTTATTTTATACAGCTACATGGTGGTGCCATGAGGAATATCTTGAAGCATATTAAATTTCTGCCTCCTGTTTCATATTTGTGTCACTGAGTATTTTAACACAATGGGCTGAAGATTACATTTTACATGTTATTCCCGAGGGCTAAAACATTACTACTTGTAACAAGAAAAGAAAACTGTTTTCCATTTCATCTGCTTCTTTCAAAATATGTAAAACGTGGATGACTTTTTGGAACTTATCTGGTTAATATTAAGATGCAAAGGATGAGGCTGCTGATGTAAGCCCCGCGAGCTAGGATGATAAAGCTAAAGCTGCTGGTAGCCACCAGTGCCTGGTTGATTTTTTGCTGGTTTGTGGTGCCATACACATGTGACAAGGGATAGAATGAAACTTTTCCATTTATTATTTGCTTAGTGCTTGTTTTTCAGTGTTATAATTAAGCCCTCTTGTATGAGCTGAGCTGGAAAAAAGACTTAGAAAGTTAGATTTTCACTGTGCATGCACCAGCCTGATGTGTTAATTACTTTACCCAAACCATTTTCACTTAAAACTTTTCCCATCTGGGAAAATAGCAGCTTTGGTATTCATAATTTGATATAAACTTTGTCCTCAAGGAAAAAAAACAACATAAAATAACATTCAGATTTCTCACTTTCACTTCCGTCTAAATTAATTCACACCTGTGATTACTAATTTTAGCTTGAAAGTGACACATCCATTGCTGTAGCCAACCATGTTTTTTCGGATTTTCTTTGCCAAGAGGGTGACAATTCATGCCCTGTCCTGACTGACAACATGCAGGGAGACAAGTCAGAATAAATCAAATATGTCGTGTCACAGCCAGAAAGCCAAAAAGTGGCTTGGTTTCCTGCTGCAGCGATATCTCTACGGTTTGTTATCCTGACAAGCAAGGCCATTCCGACCAGCAGCATGTCGAAAAGAGTCATATAAGAAAGCCTGCTTCCCCATGCTGAATACTAGCATACTGTTATGTCAGGCTGTTGTGACCCTTTGTGCTTTGAGTACTTCAAACAAAGCCAGACTGAAAGCATTGCATATAAGACAATAGAAGAATGGGTTGTAGGAAAGAAAGAAGGGCTATAGGCAGAGCCACACTCTATCAAATGTTAACTACCGTTCACCATGTCACCTCTGTCACGCTGAAGAGAAGGGAGAGTGTATATATTAGAGATATGAGGGAGGTAAGGAGAACTGCCGGAGGCCATAATATGAGAGAAGGCACTCAAAAAGAGCCCCTACAAGAAGAAACAAGCCTTGCTTTAACATTGTAGAAATATACAGCTACCAACAAGATTATTCAACCTCCAATGCATGGGGAATCCAATGTCATGAAGTTGAATAAGCTTGCTGGTAACTGTATTATATTCTTTAATTGTTTTAAAGATTCTTGCTTATTTTTTATGTTAAACACCACCTCATTTATTGTTGAGTGGCAGCAGATATCATTGTCCATCCATCCTTCCATCCATCCATCCATTCTCTGCCCCTTATCCATGGTCAGGTCACGAGGCAGTCGCCTAAGCAGGGAAACCCAGACTTCCTTCTCCCTGGCCACATTCACGAGCTCCTCCAGGCGGATCCCGAAGCGTTCCCAGGTCAGCGGAGAGATGTAGTCTGTCCAGGGAATCCTGGGTCTTCCCCGGGGCCTCTTTCTGGTGAGATGTGCCCTGAACACCTCACCAGGGATGCGTCCAGGAGACATCCTGGCCAGATACCTAAGCCACCCCATCTGGCTCCTCTCAATGCGGAGAAGCAGTGACTCTACTCTGAAGCAGTGACTCTACTCTGAACCCCTCCCAGATCACCGAGCTTCTCACCCTATCCCTAAGAGAGAGCCCGGCCACCCTGCGGAGAAAACTTATTTCAGCCGCTTGTATTCGCAATCTTGTTCTTTCGGTCACTACCCACAGCTCGTGACCATAGGTGAGGGTAGGAACGTAGAAATCATTGTGAAAGGGGTTTTTCATCAGAAAGTCTAACATCTGAAGTGTAATCCCTCAGCAAAGTCTTTATAACCCTGAAGGATCTGAGATTATTTTGGTTGTTTGAACATGTTTGCTACAGACATATTTGGTAACCCCTTTTTCTTATTTTTTTGCGACCCAACAAATATATGATTATTTTTTTCACGTTAACCAGTGCTTTCAAAATATTGGGCCAAAAAAAATAGACAAATTATTAAGTACAATTAAAAAAAGAAGAGTACTTTTTACTTCAACAATACAACCTGTTAACCATATCCCGCTTTTACACTTAGCTAAATGTTTTTGTAGAATAAAATTCAAACCATCATATTTCCAGTTTTCTATAGTCCATTAATGTTAAACAACAAGGGTTTTAAATCTGCAGTCCGGTGAAGCTGACAGCCGCCCTGCAGGTGACTAAACCAAGAAACATGATGGTTTAAAAAAAAAAAAAAAAAAAAAAAAAAAAAAATTCATTATTTACAGTTTTCTAATCATAATTTGGAAAATGGTTGAAATTGGATTCAAATCAAGATTCTTCGGCGTATCTACGTTTCCTCCTGGAGGGAGTTCAAGTGCCACCAATGATATGCTGCATTTCACTAATTAAGGGTTTAGATAGAAAATTGGAAGTTATAGATGGATATGTTGAATAAATTTAAAATAAAGAAATTTTCATATTTTTGTATCTTAAAGGTGGAGTGTGTCAGAATTACATTTAGTGGTGAAGATTGACATAGAAATGACTTCAAATACCACCACAGTTGGTAATGGACGATGTCCATCATTGGCCAAATGTCTTCTAAACATACACTTTTTCACCTGTGAGTGGATCCATTGGCCTCAGGTGTAGCGGTGACTGCACTACAGGTAACGTCAATATGTGTTCATGTGTAAAGTCTTTTACGCTCCTTTTTAAAAGCATTACTCATCACAAATGTTGCTTTAGCAAACAAAGCCAGCACTGCTGTTTTAAGGATGCATTACTTTTGCATTATTTTAGCTTTGTCTCGCTTGTTTCGTCTCTGCCTCCAATTATGTGTTCCTACGTTCCTCAGCCACATGTGCATTCAAAACGTCTGGTTTGTTTGCGTCTGCTTGCTAGCGTGTGATACATGTGCAAAGTGAAACTTAACTGCAACGTCATGCGTCGTCCCGGATTAAAATGCTGCATAGTGTGGCTTCTCAGCTGCTGGACGCTGCGAGGACAGCGACAGCATCAGAAGTGCACATTATAGATGTCACTGTGCCATCAAAAGAGTCCGAAATGCAGAATTTTATGGTTGAAAAGTTATGGAGTGTGTCTTTCTTTTGTCCATTCAGAGACACCGTAGTGAAAATGTTGGCACAAATATGGCAACTGCCATTTATGTGGACACACAGCAAGTAGATATATATCTAAGATATCTCATTCTAAGAGAATTTATGAGATACTAATAGAATACAGTTTTTAATGATGTTTTCTGACCTTTGATTTTCTTACAAGCTGCAATTATAATATGAATGCAGCCATAAGGCTTTGACAGCAAATTTTCATTTGGTCTAAGCCAATTTTTCCTTCTGGTTCTTCTTCTTCTTCTACTCTGCTTCTTCTTCTGCATCTTCACAAGCACAATGATGGTCTGGCTGCTCTGTTGTGCAGAAAGAGGTTGCCTTAACAAAGGGGAGAATAAGGAAATGAAGGGAATATTGCATTGTGAATAAACAGCTCCCCTTGATACTTGAATATTGTTTGGATTTTTTTGTCTGTTGTTGTTTTTTTTTTTTGTTTGGTTATTGCAGAATTATGTTAATGCTGGACCTAATGGGAAGAACAAAGGAAATGGAAGGAGAGTGAGTAGAAAGGAAAGAACACCAAATGACTATGCAATAAAAACCTGAACAGTAAAACCAAACCACCAGCTGATACACCTGTAAAGAAACATTGGAAGAATCTTGCAGCCTCTGTATAAAAACAAAGCAGATAATCATCAGTAGCACCTTTAATACAACAATACATTTAGGGACACATGAACAATAACAACCAAATTGTTAAGACCATATTGTCATTTAGTTTTAGTCATATTTTATTAAAATGAATCATGTGAACTTCAGTCTAATTTTAGTTTACATTCATTCATCTTTACCGCTTAGTCCATTACAGGTCGCGGGTAAGCTGGAGCCTATCCCAGCATTGTAACAGGTGAGAGACAGGGTACACCCTGGACAGGTCACCAGTCCATCGCAGGGCCAACACAGATAGGGACAAACAACCAATCACACACGCACTCTCTCCTAGGGAGAATTTAGAGTGACCAATTAACCTAACATGCATGTCTTTGGACAGTGGGAGGAAATTTTAATTTATATTAATTAATATCATAATTAGCTGAATTACTCTAGTTTATTGACTATAATATTAATGACACACTTCAGAACTTTTACAGATTTTCTCAGTGACATGCCCCCTATTGGCAGCTAATCCAGCATCCATGTTGCGTCCTACCTATACTGTGAGCTCTGCAGCCAGTAAAATACAGTCTTATCTGACTCTTGTCTGATCAATTGGTCTCCCACTTTCTCTTTTTCTTTTCCTCTCTTTCCCTGATAATTTTTTCTTGCATTTTTTTGTTGAATCAGTCCCAAAGCACCTTCAAATTGGCCGGTGTGTTGATATCCGCTTACTAGCATGTGACGTGGTACATTAAGCAAAACTCAGCTCCAAGGTCATGTGGCATCCTGGAAGTAAAAACTTGGGTAATGAACTGTCTCAACCTCGGGATGCTACTGGGCACCGTTGGCTCATGAAATGGCCATAATAGATGTCTTTGTGCAATCAAAAATCCAGAATGCAAAGTTTTAAGGTCAGAAAGTTACATAATGAGTCTCAAAGAGATTCAAGGAAATATTTTTTTTCCCACTTCTGTGGAATGATGCTTCTATTTCCTGTTATGGACTGTACTTAGTAGCCTAGCAGTAGTTGTTATTTATGCTTAACCCTATTATGTTTCCCAAAATCATACCAATTACTTGTTGATTGCCATCTCACATTAATGCCTTATTGACCATGCATAAATAATAAAAAAAACATTAAAACTGTCTTCCTTAAAAACATAAAAAGCTCATGATATATTTAATGTAACTTTGGCACATATGAATTTTTGACCAAAAGTGTGAGGAAAACTATTAATTGATCAAATTCAGGCCATTCAGACACAGAATGAAGGCACTCAACCAAATGTTTGCACCCAAGTAGTGAACTGTGAAGTTAGAATTTGCTAATAAAAACACAAAACAGTTGACAAAAGAGATTCACTGTTTGGCTATTTTACACATATTTCTCTCTATATATATATGTTGTTGAATTTTATTTTAAACTTCAGAAAATCACACAGACATAGTTACCAGTGTGACATTTATTTAGTGTGAAGCTGCTCATACTGAGATCAAAGACAAAAATATAAAGTGAGGGCTGGAAAAGGAAAAAATATACTGGCTTGAAGCAAATGCACTGGGTTGTGTGTTGTTGGAAGATGGTTGTCGCATACAGCATAAGCAATGTCTGTTGTTATTCAGAAGTTGTCCTTACTGGAAACTAAAGCTTGTAGCTCAAGGGACTTTAAAGAAAAAAAAGGAGGAAAAAAGGCAACAAATGTAGAGTTTAACCTCTAAAAAAAACAAAAGAAAAGAAAACTTTGTTTCTTTTTTTTCAGAAATTACTTTTAGCTCTGAGAATATCACGGACATGACATCAATACACCTTTAGTCATCTACATGACTCACACTGGACACAGATGATGAGTCATGCCATTTTTGCCTTTGTCAGATTAGATTCATTCTCCCTAATGTGAATCAAGTCTTCTTATAAACAAAACAAACACCATTCAGTGAACATGTAATGCATATTTTTCTTTATTTTTCCATTTCTTTTTGCCTTGTCTTTTTCACACCCTCTAAAAATGAATTAAAAGTTTGATAATGAGCTCTTTTGGTCAGAATGGATAAAAAAAAAACCTGCATGAGCCTAAATGCACAGCTACAATAGCAGAAGCAAGGAGTGAGACTAAATACTTCCCTCTCTGTGAAAATGTATTGCTTTGCTCAATTAAAAGTAGGCTTCGCAAACTGTATAACTTCAGTGAAATATTTCACATGTGTGACAGTGGATTTATGTTTGTTGAAGTTTGCCTGGGGAGAACATAAAAAGAAATTCATCAAAGACGGATGCTTCATGTCTCCTGGCAACACACATAGGGAAATATGTGTATTGAAAGTATAGTGTAGTATGACAGCAGAGAACATGTGCAGTAAAAATTACCAGCATTCGGAGGTGAATGCTGTGTTTCTTAATTTGTGTTCAGTCATCGCAGAATCACCATTAGATATGTTATTAAAGGAGGTTGAAACAAATGCTATGAATCCAGATTGTGCTTGTGCTTGCATGTGCATAGAAAAACCCTGGAAAACAAATGTAAGTATGAATAGTGGGTGTTGGTGTGACAAGCAAGCGACTACAGAGGTGGATACAAATGGTCAGATGCATAGTAAGAAAGAGACATGTCTCTTGGCAGCAGATCAAATGTAGGAGGCCTGTAATCGTGCTCAGAGAAAAAAAAGCAGCAAAATAACTTGACAGCAAAGGAAAAGCAGAAAACAAAGGGAGGGATGGAGAGAGAGGCGCTGAACGTAATATCAATTTATCTAAATGTTGCTTAGGTTCACAATAACTGCATAGTGCCCCCCACAGCTTTGGCTCTTTCTTCT
>JBAMHW010000027.1:14103370-14118836 GCA_037177495.1 Rhadinocentrus ornatus
CGCTCCAGTGAGAGCTGAAGATCACAGCCCGATGAAGCCAACAGAACCACATCATCCGCAAAGAGCAGAGACCCAATTCTGAGGCCACCAAACCGGATACCCTCAACACCTCGGCTGCGCCTAGAAATTCTGTCCATAAAAGTTAGGAACAGAATCGGTGACAAAGGTCAGCCTTGGCGGAGTCCAACCTGCACCGGAAACAATTCTGATTTACTGACGGCAATGCGGACCAAGCTCTGACACCGGTCATACAGGGACCGGACAGCTCTTACAAGTGGGTCCGGCACTCCGTACTCCCGGAGTACCCCCCACAGGAGTCCCCGGTCCCACGGTCGAATGCCTTCTCCAAGTCCATAAAGCACATGTAGATTGGTTGAGCAAACTCCCATGACCCCTCAAAGACCCTGAGGAGCTTTCTTTTATATCCAAGATTATTGAGAAAATTGTATTTCACCAGCTTAATGACTTTTTAAATGAAAGTGGAAATCGTGATAAATTTTAATCAGACTTCTGACCTCATCACAGCATTGAAAAAGCTCTGGTCAAAGTTTTAAATAACCATAGGTTGAATACTGATTCTGTTCAAGTATCAGTCCTGGTTCTGCTGGATTTCAGTGCTGCGTTTGATACTGTAGATCACAGAATCCTGTTGCACAAGCTGGAAAACTGGGTTGGACTTTCTGGAGTGGTCCTTAACTGGTTTAGGTTCTACTTAGAAGACCGGAGTAATTTTGTTACGATCGGCAGTTTTGAATCCGAGCGAGTGGCCATGACTTGTGGGGTCCCCCAAGGGTCAGTCCTTGGACCTCTTCTGTTCAACGTGTATATGCTCCCTTTGGGTCAAATATTACCGAACTTTAGCATTAATTATCAAAGTTATGCAGATAATACACAACTTTATGTGTCTCTGTCACCAGACGACTGGAGCCCAATAAACTTACTGTGTCTGGAGCAAGTAAACACCTGGATGAGGGAGAATTTGCTACAATTTAATGAAGACAAAACTGAGATTATTCTGTTTGGTAGCAAAGAGAAGAGGGTTGGCATTGGTAAACACCTGGAGATTGGGCTCTTAAAATCAACGACCAAGTTTGTAACCTTGGAGTTTTGATAGACTCAGATCTGACTTTCAGCAGCCACATCAAAGCTGTCACTAAAACAGCTTTTTACCAGCTCGGAAACATCAACAGAATTAAAAGTTTAGTCTCCCAGAAAGACCAGGAGAAACTCATCAATGCATTCATCTCCAGTAGACTGGATTACTGTAATGGCCTTTTAACAGGGCTTCCTAAAAAGAGCATTAAACATCTCATCCAAAACGCTGCTGCTAGAGTTTTTACCAGGACTAAGAGATCTGAACACATCACACCAGTTTTGAAATCTTTACACCGGCTTCCAGTCAGTCACAGAATAGATTGTAAAACCCTTCTGATCCTTTAAAAATCCCAGAACATTTTGGCCCAGAATACATTTGTGATATGTTTTTAAGAGAATAAAAACCTAGCAGAGCTCTTTGATCTAAAGATTCTGGTCAACTAGTGCAGACCAGAGTCCAGACTAAACATGAAGAAGCAGCATTTAGCTGTTATGCTGCAAACAAGTAGAACAAAATGCCAGTGGAGATTAAACTTTCAGCAACTGTAGACATTTTAAATCCAGCTTAAAAACGTATTTTTTTTTCTCATGTGCCTATGCATGAATTCTGCACGGTAACTTTTTAACTTCTCTTTAAAATAAATTTAATGTAATTTTTTATTTTATTGTGATTCTTGTTGTATGTTGCTGTATTTTACTATTTCTTAACATCTGTAATACTTTTGTTTTATGTAAAGCACTTTGTACATTAAATGTACTATACAAATAAACTGCCTTGCCTTGCCGAAACGTGCCTCTGAAAAACCATGT
The DNA here is from genome assembly GCA_037177495.1 of Rhadinocentrus ornatus. Classification (NCBI taxonomy): domain Eukaryota; kingdom Metazoa; phylum Chordata; class Actinopteri; order Atheriniformes; family Melanotaeniidae; genus Rhadinocentrus; species Rhadinocentrus ornatus. Next base: position 14,105,276 of record JBAMHW010000027.1, read on the forward strand.
CTCTTTTTTAATTACTCTGGATGAATCTTACCAGTCAATGGTCAATGCATCAAGCCCTCCTTTTGTTGTCCTAAATGATAAACAGTTTTCATCTTTAACATTTTCTCCTTAAGAAAGGAATAGTGATTGGTGTCATTAAGATGCTGCATACACACGAAAGACAAATAGAAAAAATGTATAAAAAGAGGAGGTAAAACTCAAACACTAGGTCTCTAGAAGATACTACAGCAGCCATGGTTGGTCTCGTATTTATAATGGCTTTTCCCAGCTTTAATTATTAGCACATAAGTAATTTCAGAGGCACAAATTGATTATTTGAGTTTTTACATTAAGTTGGAACCTACCGGGACCACACTTCTAACAGCATCTGAATATTATCCTCTTTTGAAATCAACTTTTATTTAAAGGCTATTAAGAAGTTTTCAAAACACAAATGGCGAAGGCACAGTTCGTAATTATCTCAATATGAATTATTAAATTCATTACACTGTGACTGAATAAATGCAATAGGTTTTTTTAAGCACATTGATGATGACAGAGGAAACATTCACTTCACAAACATGTATTATTCACTACATGTGATTTTCCTTTACAATATCTGCACTCCAATGATTACTAACCTGTTCAAAATTAATAAAATTTTTGCTAATTAGCCATGTTATACCATTTTCCAAATAAAGTAATGATCTCTTGATAGAGGTCTTGAAATATTGATTTTTTTTTAAAGAATTTGCCCTCTTTACTTGAGTCTACTTTGACTGAAATATTGTTCATGCTCCATTACACCTGGATCATTTACAAAGAGCGAAGGTCATACGTGGTAATCATCACATTAGAAACTGGCCAGCTGTAAACCTCCCAATTGTGTAGCCATTTGCAGTTAACATTCTGTCAGCAGAAAGTAGAGGAGCAATTTAGCTTTAGATATTTACACCATTATGGTAGGCATTTTTGCAAGTTGAAGTAATTCCTGCCGTTTCTCTTTTTGCTAATTTATGCAATAAAATAAGTTTAAAAAGCACAAAAACCTAAATATATTGTTCTAACATGCATGACCCATATTGTCGTCCTAAAATGTGATTAAAAGACAATTGCACTTAAGGTGACAGAGTTGAATTCCCAGGCTGTAACATTTGCTAGCAGCAAAGGAAATATAAAATGAGAATGTCAACCTCAAGTGGAAAAAAATGGAGCAACTCTTTATAGCTGCCCAATAAAATTCCACATTTTTTTTACAGTAAGAAACAAGATCCTTTTTATGTGCCAAAAGTCCCCATACCAAGGTTAAATCTACAGAACATGAAATTGTTTGCACTCACGGAATGCATTTTTTACCACAGGTCATCATATAAACCACTTTATATTGCTTTACGAGTCATTTTTCATACGAGTATTGCTTTGTGTCAGCACAGAAAAAAATTACTTTTACTCTTCACAATGTCCCTCAAAATGTTTGTAACAAAATGAAACTCCGTCTTGAAGAATGGAGTCATGATTCTCTCCTCACTCAGATTGATTCCTCCCCGCTAATGGGTTAATTTTGGCTTAATTCAATAACCACATTTTCCCTTGATACTTTACACATTTATATGGCGTCTGTAATAACGTCTTGATGGTTAGATGAGTTGGGGAATCTCTTGTGGTTTAATTTGGTTCTAATTCTTCCTGTTAACACACTTTAACTTGGCAAATGAGATCTAATACTCAACACAGATTTGTTCTTACTGTTTGTATCACTTGCATCCTGGCTGTGGATCAAGTGTGTGTAATAACTAGGTTGTCATATGAAGTTAACTATTGAAATTTCTGGATTTGCTAGCTGAAGCTGGGGGTAAATTCATTTTAATGAGCTGTAAAAAAGAATCATTAAACCAGGTTGTGCGTGGGGTTTTAAATGTCAATAAGAAGCAGGGCAATTTTGACAATAGAAATAATACAATAAGTTAAAAAAGAAAAAAATGTTAGACCATTGTGAATTATCACGTCAGGATCCATAACATCATCTAAAATAACTTATTATCTATGAAAATATTTTTGCAGCATTTCTCATCTCGGAATACAAATTAACCGAATGATATTATGTTTGAACGTCAAAATGAAAAACATACCATAGTGCTATAGCACTTTAATGTTTTAGATTATTTTTACTGTGTTCATAAGTGGCCTCCATTATAGTGTGATCAGTTAAAGTGATCTGATGATCAAGGTATCTACACCGTATATTGTAGTTTAGCATTACATTTAAATTCCTTCCATGAACAAGAAAAGTTAATTATGTTAGCACTGTCGAAACATTTTTTTTTCTTAATTTTTCATCATTACACATCTATAATTGTATTTTTTTTTCCACAAGAAATCTTGGAATACAGAATTACCTTCCTGAAAAACAAAGCATGCAAAAATGGAAGAATAAAATTGTATACAGCCTAATGCCATAATATAAACATAATAAATGTTTGTTCACACTATGGAATCGTGGAGCCGTCACCCAAAAAAAAAAAAAAAATGGGACCTTATTGTAAGAACATGAAATGTATCACGTTATAACATGATAAGTTTTTTGTAAAAATGTGAAACTTATCGCGTTATATTGTGATAACGTGATAAGTTTATTGTAAGAACATGAATAAAAGTAGCCTGTGCTGTACGCAAATGTTGCGACCTATATATGAGTAAAAACATTTTATGGAAAATATTCTTATCAAGCAGAAACATTTCACTTCTTTTTGTCAATGTGATCCCATTTGGTAAATTTCTCAGGGTATGGCACACCGTGGCACCCGTACAATGAGTCCATGTTTTCACCACTAAACGTATTTCATTATGACATGATACGTTTCACGTTTTTCCAATAAACTAAAACGTTATAACGTGATACTTTTCACTTTTTTAAATAAACTTATTACATTATAATGTGATATATATATATATATATATATATATATATATACATGGCTGTGTGTGCAGGGGGAATGGCATTGAAATGAACTCATATAGGTAAACTCTGTTATAATAAAACCTAGTTAGTCTGCTGTAAGCAACACAGTAAAATACAGTTAAATTACAGCAGATTTATTTTGTTATATCTGTAAAACGATGCTTTTGCTAGCATCTTGGAGTGAAATTCTTTAGTGTGAAGGCAAAAGAAAAAATTCTGAGTCTAAAAATACATTATGTCTTAAAATGCATAATTCAAGCTACATAACTACCACTAAATAAATAGAGGATACATATCACATCATTTGTCATTTCTGTTTGTTTGTATACTCGCCATTCATCACTTCTTACACATGTCTCACTCTCTCTTTTTCATACAAGAGCCTACACAGACATTCACAGGTACACAGAGCATTCCAAGTAGCTGACGTCAATAATGCTGCAAGAGCTCTGAGAGCCATTCCACCGGAGCCTTTTTTTTTTTTTTTTAACAAGCACACCCACACTCTGCCAAGTTCAGCCCTGCCATTGTCCAAACACAAGCAAACTGTCACTCACTGCACTCTGGGAGGAGGACATGGTCAGAAAACAATAGTATGTGTGTGTCTCCTCCCATGACAAGTCCATTCTCGGTGGTTAAAACCTGTGCCAAACTTCATCCTTTTAGCAAGTCCATATCTCATGAGCTGCAAAAGAATAACACCGTTGGATTTTGGAACTGTCTCTTTCTTTCTTGTCACTGCTATTCAATGCTATTTTCAATAGCCACATTAGTATCTCTCTCTCTCCCTCACAAGTGAGAAAATTAGTTTTTCTACCTCCCACCATTTCATTATCTGAGCGATCTCCCCATACACAGTCTAATTCCTTTAGCGAGGCCCCGGTTTCTGCAGACTTCTCAAAGCCGTGGAGATGGAAACAAAATGGGGACAGGATGGAGAGGGAGCAAAATATGAATAGAAAGAAGAAAATGTGGAATTTTACAGTAAATGAAAAGACTGTTAAATTGTATACAAAAGCGTATCGATTCGCTGCAGACCCACAAAGACACAAGCCACCCACATGAAGCCTTATCTCCCTCCTTCAAGCTATCACACTTGGAAACATATACGCACAGCTAAAGAGCCAAATTTACCAATGACAATACAGACTAATTGTGAACCGAACTCAAACAAAATAAACACATTTCCCCTTTAAAGATAACTGTGAAGCTGTGGGACAAATAATATGTTCTATGTAGCGTGAAGTCTTTCAAAAGCAAAGCAATCACTTTTGAAGGAGATGTTCTTGTGAGGTTAAAAGAAAGTAATTACAAGGTACGAATTTTACATTTTCTATCAGATGTGACATTTCTCTTTGATTTTGCCACATCAAGAAGTCAAACAGACTGAGCATACCTAGACTACAGAGAAATCCCATCTACCATGTAAAGCCTGATTAAAAAGACTATCGGAAGTGTGGATTATTGTCAATTTTTCAGGATTAACTTCATAGAATTGCAAATATTTTTTTTTTCTTTTGGCACCTAAATTTCCAAACTAGAGGTTCAAATATACCATAATCCTTGGTTCAATCAAACAATAATCTCTCAGATATGAACATATTATGCCTTAGCAGTCACTCCTTTTATTCAATGACAAACATGTGAGGCAAGGCAGGTCAGGGAACATACAGACATAACGTTGAAGCGCCACGCCTGCACCAGTTCTGGTTAAATGACTTGACAGTGTGAAGGAAGCCATACATCAACCTGTTGTTTTTTTGGCCGGGCGTCACCAGTCTCGGCTGGAGAGTCAGTAATGCTACGGTTGCCATTTATCAAACGACAGGGTTACTGTGGCTCCGGATCAGCGGGTGCAGCCGCCATAAACAAACAAACAAAACGGGAGGCCTGATAAATACGACAAGACTTCCCAGTGGGAACTGAGAAGAAGGGCAGGGCAAAAGAAAATATAGGAAAAGGCAAGATAAAAGTGAAACCATGACAAAAAAGACTAAAAAAATCAGGAAACAACGTTCTGTATCTCAACATTGCTCTTTCTCCTGTACAGTCGCTGATATAAAGACAGCTCTTCAAAAGTTTTGTATCACACACAGCTAACTACATTCACATGTCCGCTGACAACTTGATTTTATACATATATATATATATATATATTTAAAGTGATGGCTCCCAGAATAAATGCTACCCATGTTGTATTCAGAATTTCCATCTCTATATTGACTTCATTATCCACCATTCACATTGGATCATAAGGTGTAGGGAAGAAATCCCTCTAATGCTAACCGCAGGATAACTGGGACTTCATTACTTCCATCTTCAGCAGTATATCAGAGAGAAAATCAGCTCCACAGGAGGTAAAGCTGTTCCGTGTCACATAATGCATGTACAATATGCAGTGCTATATTTAGTGTCATTTCAGTGCAAATGGATCATTCAAGTTTTATAGCTTTGGATCATGAGCGATCCAAAAAATTTAATGCTATTACTGGAAATGAAAATGTTTTGTTGATGATCAGGTTAAAAGCTTTTTTTTTAAGAGGTGGAAAGAATCTGAAAATTTTGTAAATTTGTCTTTCATGTTAGAAACATGAGCACTTTGTCAGACGATATACAATAAATGCAAAGAATTTCCCAAAAATAAACAGAGTGAGCAGAAATACAGTTGCATTTGACATTAAAATTCAATTCAATTTAAGTTCAACATATTTTTACCTAAATACACTCCAAATACCAAGAGAGAGAGTTTAATTTAGTCTTACCAGCCAATAATTAGTGATAAATCATATTTATGTGTTGGGTAGTGAATTTACCATTAGGTAAAAATATATATATATATTTTTTTTTTAATTTTATACTAATCCAGAATATAATACTTCATTACAATGTCACTTACCATTGGCAAAATTAGTTTAACAATCCAAAACATAGGCTAATTTTAGATGGTCAATTCTTTGCAGAAACAATATAAGTACATTGACAAGTAATTAAAAATTGTGTTTAAGCTCCAACTTCTAGTAAATTTTCTGTAACAGCTGATCACAAACATCAATTTCACTTCACCCTTTGTCATATTGTAAATAACAAAAATGAAAAAAAGGTTTAAATAAAATTAAATAACTGATTTAAACGACAAATAGACATTTGGTTTAGATTAAAAAAGAATGATGGGGGATGAGAGATAACAAATGGTGGTTTCTCTCTGGTTAAATACAAGTTTATTATTTCATTTTTTACCCTGTTTTATTTTGTTCTCAGTAAAAAATGACCCCATCATAGTTAAACTTGAAGTGCTTTCTGTTTGTGTAAAGACATTCTTGCCTTTTACAGATTTGACTGTGATTGAGTCCTTGACTGTCCCTTTTGATGGTAAGAGCTTTGCCATGACATTTTATGTTAAAACGCTGCATCCATAATGCATGTTGACCATAAAGCAGCACGCTGCCCTCTCATAATGGCTTCTACTTTGGATTTAAGACCACAGGAAGAAACAGAGAGCAGATGCCGAGGGGGTTACATTGAAAGTAAAAGCATCGAGAGGAAAGAAAAGTGATCAGTAATTATGGCGACGTGAGGTAGAAGAGGAGGCGTCAGTGGCGGGGGGTAAAAACGGTTGAGTGCTGATGAACATTTGAGCATTTCTGCATGCCTGAAGGAATTCCATTAACCACTCTGATTAAAGTAATCATTGGAGCCATCGGTGCCTGTCAGATGCCATCCCTGCCCTCTCAATTACCCAGATCTCCTTGAACTCAATTGCTCACATCATCATGGAGACCGGGTGGCAGGAGGAAAGCGAAGCAGTGCCAAAGACGGAGCATCTTTGGAAGTAGGTGGGGGGGGTAGGTGAGGCATCAGTTAAGCATATGGAAAATGTCCACCCACTGGATGTGTCTCAGTATAAAGAGGTCAAAGGCATATTAACCTAATTATGATTTGGTTGTTAATGGTAGAATGAAGCGAAATAGTAACTAACACTTCATCTTAACTTATGCCAAATTGAATCATTATGATAGATAGCCTATAGATTTAATCAGCAAGTGTGAAAATTATTAAGTTAAATATATTAAAAAGTAGAATTTCTTCACATCTCAAAGACTGCAATTATCCAAGTTTTGTGATGCTGCTTGATAATATAGGCATCAAATAGCTGAAATTTACACAACCTACTCAGAAATTCCATATTATTACATCCTTTTGCAATATATATTATTCAGTCACAACCTTTAAACACAAATTTTATGGAGAAAAGTTTGCCTGAGTAATCTTTTTTTTTTCTTTTTTGATGAATATATACATTTCTATTGAAGTATCATTTCGTCAAACTAGCTTTACATGATGAAAAACGAATTATCAATGTATACAAAATGGCTTAAAAAAAAGGAAATTCTAAATTTGTGTTTTTCTGTAAATTAATTAAAATAAAAATTAAATTACCTCACTAATTTCCACAACTGAACATGATGCAAACAGAAAAAATTAGCTTAGTTTCTAACCGATGCTTCTTGGGCTGCAGTTGTAAAAGCTATGTCTAGAAGGAAATTTAGATTATTCTATTTGCATTATCCCTTCTAATTAAATTATATTATCCTAACTAAGTTGTTAGTTAAGATATCTGGTCCTGTGTAATGCATAGTAACAGGCTGCTTTTGTTTACCATAAACACAAAATCATGCCCATTATTTTAAGAACACTGTTTGAAATAATCACCCACCACACCACTTTCCTGAAAATAGCAGAGTGATGAGTCAACTCTTCATGCAGCTTGGATGGGTTTCATGCACTGTCCCACTCTGCTTCCACATTGATTAACTCTCAAATGGCACAAGAGCAGAAAGCGTTAAAAGAGCCCTGCGACGCTGGCTGCCCATCACGGTCTCTCCTTGCTCTTTGTGTGAGGCGAGCTCAGAGCTGTGCGAGCGCTTGGCCGGCGTCTTCTGAGCTGTCCCTACTGCATGCAGAGCGAGGAGAAAGACAGCTTCATCTGCACCTGCATAATACCTTGTGTTGCATCAGATTCTGTTGAGCCAAAAATCAGGGGCACTGTTGTGTAGCATGAGGCAACACAGTCTGAAATGTTTCACCTTCCCCTTCTTGTCTGAATACAGATGTTAACCACAGTAGAAACTTCAATATTTTTAAAGGTTACTGTTAAAGTTTCACCTGCTGGCTCTGTTCTATTTAAGTTCATGTTGTTGATTGTTACAGTGCTACATAACTGGGAAAATTAGAGTCATTTATTTGATTTAAACGCATTACTTCCAATAGACCGTTAGCAGCTGGATGCTCTATGCATCCTTTATGCTCGGACAGAAAGGTGGGTCATAACACCGACAAACCTCTACACAATACGCACACAAAGCATAATAACAAGCCCATTTGGAACACATGATTCAATCATTATGTAATTGTTCTCAAACATTCTTTTTTTCCCCTGTGATCTTTGTCAAATCATATCAGAATGCAGCATTCTAGGAAATTGAACAGCAATAACAACCCACACCCGTTGCCATCTGCGCCACACTGTAAGCATTTGTCATTTGCACTGCTCAGGTGCGTTTCTGTAAACCATTTGCCCAATATTGGCATCAGGAAAGCAAATGAAAATCTATGGTGAAAACTGTGAGCACTGTGCCACCCCATAAAGCGACTGCACACTTCTTGGCTATGATTCACGTCCCCCTGCTACATGTATGACACATCCACAGTTACACTCGGTTCCTGGACTCCTCATCTTCCAAATGGTGCCTTCTGCTCTCATTCTGGGCATCTATGAAAAGATCCAGCAAAGCAAAAGCAGCTGGCACCACACTGGACATTGAAAATTACCATTTATATAGAAAATCTTTGCAAATGGAACAGTGAAAAACATAAATCCAGAATAACAATCCAAATAATTCCATATGAGATAAGATTTAAGTGACAGATTTCCTTTAGAGAAAGATCCTGTCTGTTTCTGCTAGGGAAAACTGAATTCCTAAATGGTGATGCTCGCTGCACACTGAAAATGGTGGCGCAGTGCATCCTTTGCATTTTTATAGACCTGCTTTGCATATTGGATTTAAGTGGGTCAACTGAGAAGCATCCAAAAATAAAAAGAGAAAGAAAAACCCCCAAAAAAGAACTTTAAGGATAAAAAAAATAAGAATGTTTAAAACGATTTAACTGTTGCTTTTACTTTAAAATGCTAAATGCTTAAAAAAAGTGTTCCATGTCAAACAAACTAATCAAAACTGAACTTGAAACCCTTAATCCAGCTTTACATCTTAGCTGCTGTAAAATTTTGCACCCACTGGCTTTGTTGGGACAGTAAAAACACATCTGCTTTCAAATCAGCTCCAGTGATGCTTTTATAAATGACCTCCTCAATGCTTTCCAGTCGGTAATGCAGTTGTTGTCACGGTAAAATTGCAAAGGGATAATGCTCATTGATCGAAACCCATTGATTCAAATCCTCTTTTAGACACAAGCTGCACACTTGAATGAGGCACATACAGTATCTTTAGTAGATTTGATTAAATTCAAAACATGTTGTCCACCAATGTTTTGACAAAGGTTTTCTCAAACCACAACTCAACCAAACCCAAATGGCCTCCTTCATATCACCAACACCAGCTTTAGTCTCCTTAAATGCACATTTTGTGAACCTGACATCATGTTTATTTGATGACAATAACATAGTTTGGTCATTATAGTGCAATAAGTGCAAAGCAATCAAAACAAAAACTATGGGATAGAGAATCTGCCAATGCTTGTATAAAAATAGGTGTTACATTGATTAAAATAGTATTACACAACATAATGAGTACTTCAAATACTATTTATGAATTTAGTTTTTGATAACATATCAATTCTACATATTGAGAATGAATACTCATATTCATTTTTAATATAATAATCTCCTTTTTATGAGAGCTCATTGAAAGCGAATTTGCCTTCCAATTCCAAAAAAGTGCAGAAAGCATACAAAGACACTTGTTTTTTCATCTTCTTCAAATGATGCAGTCTGTTTTGAACATTTGGGGGTGTGCCACTTTCAAAAAAAGCCACTTTTACAATGCAAAGCTACAGTAAATGAAACTACAAACATAAGCTATTCAGGATCATGGAGTATGATGACACAGGTAATATTAATGTAGAATCAAAAGTTTGGAAAAGACATGGCAGATAATATCAATAAATACTTACTTACAGACTACAGCAGAAAATAGTCCTACACAGTTCTGATGATCTGCTGTACATTGTTTTTGTCCAGGAGTGATTTTTTTTCCCTTTCTTTTTTATAAACATTTTTTTTTTCTGATTCACAATATACCTTCTTATGTATGGTTATATTCCTGAAAATGAAGTTGGGTAGGATTTACCTGTACACTTAGATTTTTGTGTGTTTATTCCATCTTCATCATAGAAAAATAAAATTTGCATCATCAGTTATGTGGAGAAATTTGTTCATCTGTGTTTCAGAAAGCTGTATCCATTCCTGTAAATGTCATTTTTCAGAAATAAGAATAAGACTGTTCGGCACACCCCGTATCAACTCCTCTGCTTCAGTTTGTGTATGTCGTGCCAAGGCACCCTATAATCTGAGCCACTGTTTTCAAAAGCGTCATTACTTGAGTGATTCTGCTGCTCAGAACTGGCTAAAGGTGGTCTGTTTCTCAAGAACTTCAAGGTAATCGGGCTCAGACTGCAGTTTAGCTTTTAGCTCCAAATATTCGTTTCTATTGGGCTCGACATAGACAGTACTGGGTGCTGTGCCATAGAGCACCGTTTCTCTTATCCTCTCCGGGTGTAAGAACTGACGTCTGACATCAAAATTTGGGTTGTATGTGTATGACACAGGCCCAGTGTACTTGTACTCTAAATTGGCACCCGCTGGGATGGATGGGATTGACTGATGGGGGGATTGCTCAGGTTCGAGAATACCTCTGAAGAAATGGTCTGCATCCTGGACGGGGGAAGGGTTGTCACGTGGCTCGATGGTGCTAACGCTGTAGGTAGGACTCCTCATCATACTGCTATCCCTCCCCTCATCTGGGGTACTCCTGTATGTTACCTTGAGCTCATGCAGGTCACGGTAATCCTCCACTGTGTTGCCTTCCCGAGACCTGTAAATGGGGTTTTTACACATGTGGCCCATTGGATGAGGAATGTACTCATAGACGTGACCGGCAGGGGCTTTAACTTTAGGGCAAGAGCGATTGCTGTAGAGGCTGTATTGCAAGTTGAAAGAGCTGACATCTGAATTGTTGGTGCTAGTGCGGTCGCTCTGTGACTTTTTGCGTCTTTTCATCACCACAACAAAGAGCCCCGCAGCCACAAACACGGACATGATGAAGACAAGCAAGAGGCTGAGGATGAGGACAGAGAGGGGAACGGTGCTGCTGGAGGTGTTGAACTTCTGGGGTGCATCTGTTGTGACTGCATGGTCATCAAGGGGCTCATCCGTGGGGGGAGACGGGTAGATGTAGGCGTCCGAGTAGTCTGGGCACAACTGCTCTGAATGAAAGGAGCGAAGGTCCATCCCCATGTGGCGTTTAGGTGTCTCACACACAACCTCGTTTACCACAGTGCCTGCGCTGAGCTGCTCGAGCCATATCTTCATTCCTACTATGTCGCAGGAACAGTCCCATGGGTTTTCAAACAAATCTATCTGCAACAACAACTTCAACTGATCTAAAACACCACTCACTGGCAGGTTTTGGAAATGGTTGTTACGTAGATTGAGCCTAGACAGAGAGAGGCTGGAAAAGATGCCCACTGGCAAAGTTTTAAGGAGGTTGTTGTTGAGGAAAAGCAATTGGAGATTAGGAAGGAAGCGAAAAGTGCCTGCATCCACCTCCTGGATTTTGTTGTATTCTAAATAAAGATACTGTAAGTTCTGCAAGCCAAAAAACATTTCCCCTGTAAGCCGGTCCATGAGATTACCATTTAAATAGAGCCTACGCAAGTTGGTTAAATCCCCAAAAGCCCGGTCATGGATCAGACTTATCCTGTTGTTTCCCAGGTGAAGCAAATCCAATCCAGTGGCATCGACAAAATCTGATCTCCGTACCACAGGGATGTAATTTCCAGTGAGATACATCTTTTTAGGGTTGTATGGCTTGGGTTTTAAATCGGATATGCTCTCTATCTTTCGCTCTTGGCAGTTGACATTTAACCCAATTTCAGAAATCTGCAGATTGCACGTGCAGGCAGTGGGGCAGTCCAAAGGCACAGGAGATTTGGTCTGAAAAGCAATGATGGGGCCATAGTTGTATGGGTTACCGCCAGGTAATCGAGAAGTGGGCTTTAACCTAGTTCTGTTAAATTGTCGTGTGCCCTTGGTAGGCCTAGAAGAGGATCGAAAAACAGCTGAAGAGGTGGCAGAAGCTGTGACAGCAGCTGGTGTGGTTTGGTAATATCCACTGGTGCTGCTAGGGGGTGCAGGCCTGACTGTGTCCTCTTGAGGTCTTCGTGGGCAAAGTTCCTGTTTGGACACCTCATCCAAGTCCCTACCGTGGAGCCTAAACGGCGTCTCACAGACCACTTCTCCCACCAGAGCTGTGTAGGCTATACTTTCCAGCCAAGCCTTCAGAGCAATAAGCTCGCAGGAACAATTCCACGGATTCTCCTCCAGCTGTAATTCCACAACTTTATCCATGTGCTCCAGGAGGCCAATATAGGGGAACATTTTCAACCGGTTCCCCCTCAAATCCAAATGTGTGAGGGGGACATTCCGGAAGATATTTGGAGGGAGGGCAGAGAGAAGGTTGTCATTTAGAATCATCACTGTTAGTTGGTGCAGTTTGCTCAAGGCATTGGGATCTATATTAGTAATGTAATTATAGTCAATCTGTAGGTATTCCAAACTCTCCAGTCCTTCAAAGGTATCATCCCTTAGAATGTCAATCTTATTGTTATTCAGGTGCAACCTTTTTAATCCTTGGAGTCCATTGAAGGCACCCGACTCTATCTCAGAGATATCATTGTTCCCCAAGTGCAGGATGGTCACCCCGGTGTAATTTATGAAATCATTAACTGACAGCTTCTTCAGGAGGTTCCCTGTCAGCAAGAGGTGGTACATGGGGAAATGAACCGGGCTGATCTCTGTCAGTCTGATGATCCCCCGGTTCTCGCAGCTCACCATCAGGATCCCTTCCTTCTCCTCGCACATACACAGGTGTCGACAAATCTCTCCATAATTGTCATACATCTCAACCAGCCTTAGAGATGATGCAATCAGAAGGATTATTTTTAGTATCCAGATATGCATTTTTCCTGGGAGAAGATGCCCCAGCTCACTCAAGTGCAGTGCCAATATGAGGAGTCATCTATGGAGGAAAAGAAAAAGGACGAGTTCTGTTTTAGGTTTAAAGCATGTGCAAGATTTTTTTTTAAAAAAAAATTGAAAAACGAGCAGAATAAAAGTAGGCCTATTCATGTTCAGCATGCAGATAAGTCGATTTGATTCTGTGACTTTGAGAGAACAAGTTGAATCTTTTAGTAAAATCAAACGTGAGCAATATATATATTCAAGTTGTTAATAAAACTACCCGCGGTGGACTGCCACTGCGCATCTTTGATTGCCGGTATAAAATTCAATCCATGTTATAAGGGGGGGGGGGGGGGTCTCCCCCCTCC
>JBAMHW010000027.1:14119017-14131453 GCA_037177495.1 Rhadinocentrus ornatus
ATAAAGCCTCCTCTATGAACTCCTTTCTCTTAATCATAAAGATTTCTCACTCACCCCGCATACCCGACGAAACTGTGGTGAAACTGTTGGATCCCTATTTCCTCTCTCCGCCTCCGTCCAAACAACATGAGGACAAGGAGGAGGAGGAATTTATTCGTGTTTTATGATTAAAATCATCCTCAGTGAAATTGAAAAAAAAAAAAGAATAGGAAAAAAAAAGGAAAAAATCAAACGCCGACTCTCTTGGAAAGACAGAACTAAGAAAAGCGACTGTTAAAAAAAAAAAATCCGGCCTGCGATAGAGAATGTTAATATCGGCCAACAAGGCGACAACCCTTCTTCTGCCCACCAGCTAAAAAAAAAAAAAAATGAAAAAAAAAATTAAATGAGCGAGTTAATTAAAGTCAAACAAGCGGCGAATCTCCGCGTGGAGCTAAATAACTATATAATTAACTATTACCTATGTTATGTGCGGCATTTTCTATATAGAAGGTTACATATCGTCTCTTACCCTCTCTCCCTCTCTGTTTCTATCCTCTCTCGGTTACAGACGCGTGAGCGTTCATGCACACGTACGCACAGCCTTACTTGCGCACACATACACATATTTGGACTGTGTGCGTTCCCCTAAAAGAACACAGCAGCCCACACAGTAAATCTACCCCCTAAATAGGCTCATCTTAATAAGCAGGGACGCGTCTTCAACATATGTTGTAAACCTGAGGGAAACATTTTGTTTTCTTCTATTTTTTTCTTTAGAAACCCGCCTAGAAATATGAGAGACAACTTAAAAGACAGGGAGTTACGATTCGGAACGAACTAAACTGTGATGGTGTGAGCATAAAAAATCTGCCTCTCTGGTTGCTATTGCCAGAGAAGCCGCAGACGCCTTCTTTTAACTGCATCTTAAACCGGATCAACTTCACTAATGCAGCAGGAGTCAGGACAGAGATTTCAGCACCATGGACAGATTCCCCTAAATGTTTAAGCTTGGGCTCAAAGAAATTAAATTCATTATAAAAAAAAAAAAAAAAAAAAAGGGAAAAAAATGCATCCCCTCTTACCGTGCAGATCCAGCTAAACACCAAATCATCCCGAAAATCACGGCCGAGCCCCGTGTTTTTTCTCCAGTCTCAATGAAAACATGGCTTTTGCTGTGAATTTTAGCCGCCTTTCTGTGAAAAGGTTAAAAAACGGGAGGGGGGAAAGGAAAAAAAGAAAAAGAAATCAAGTCAAGTCTCCTCGGCGTTTAGCTCCATAAACCAGGCATGGAAGAGCGCATATACAGTCTCATTCACGCCAATAACGTGACAGCCAGCGCTGCAAACCGGGCGCCCGTGCTCTTCCAGCGACGACTGAAATTAGCGGTGTCATCTCGGAAAATCAACCAAACCCAAAGTTCATACATAGCAAAGAGTAAGGGGTGAATAAAAATCCCACATCAGTCAAGACTTGCCGCATGCATTTTAACTGTGACTTTCATCCGTGCACACTGACGAGGCAGAGGAGAGCAGAGCGGAGCGGAGAGGCACGAATCCCCCCATCTCCCCCCCCACCTCTTGTTTTCTGCCAGTGGTGCGGCTTGTACCAGTTTATGTATACATCTGCCTAAGGTCTCTTTATTTCAGCCGCCGGGGCGTCCAAATCGACCGGAGATTAGTGAATATGCTCCTCCAGCTTCCTTCTGACATGTTGGAATCCGATCCCCTCTCTGCAGCTCTGCATTGGTCACACGATATCCTGTGCAGCTGTTTGACAAGCTTTGTCTTCCCACCAACGTTTCAACTAGTGGAACTTGATCTCGGTTGGTGCAAAGCAGCCCATTACCCTGCAGCAATATTATGAAACAATTATCATAGTGCGACAATAAAAAAGATCACTTCTGAGAAAGCATAAAACACCCAATCTCGGTATTGTCACGGCGCGCAAATGAAAAGCTGTTTAATGCGTGCAACCCTCTTGAAGGGGGTATGGTAATGTGGAGGAGATTGGGTGGAAGGGGTGGTGTGGAGGGTGGCTTATGATGTCGGGCGGTTGGGAGGGGGGAAACGGGAGAAGGTGGGAGGCTGGAAGAAGACCCGCAGAGGGCAGCACAATGAATGAAAAAGGTATCTTGGCAGACAAGCTTGCATTATTTTCCCAGGTTCTACTTTGTAAGTCAGAAGTTTTTCATTCAACAGCATCACGTATTTTATTTGTCACTCAGAGTCTGAGCTATTTTCCACTTCTTATTAGCATGCATTTGAAAGTCACAGCTGGACACGTTAAACTTTTTATCTATTATTAAAACGCCACAATAGTTTGAACCAATTCACTGGTAGAGCAGTTGGAAGGAGATACCAACATTCATCCTGGATTCCGATTGTTCTTATTCATCAGTGTAGATTGGGGTAAAAGATGAGCCATATTTTTCTTTTAATATTGTGATTCTAAATTGAAAGGCTTCACAGGGGCGGAGCTATAGAGGTGACCAGGGTGGCAAACTTTAGTCGTTCTTTTAAAATATTGACAGTTGATTGCGCATTTTCTGAGGTTTTGTCTTTGTGCAAGTACAACTGATGTAATGAAAAGCTATTAATCTGATATGGGGAGACCATATTTAGTTTTTAGAGTGTATTCAGGGACCACACATCAACTCAGTTCATCAAGATTTTTAAACTTTAGCTGAAAATAAACAAAAAAGATGCCTAAATAGTACTTCTGTATCCAAGTTAGCCCTGCTACCACATGAAGCACCACAGGCTGCACCCCAAAACAACCAACTTACCTTTCAATGGACCTTATTAAGCTTGATGAAAATAATCTCATTTGATAATCAAGATTTTATTTCTTATGTCTTTCTAATGTGACCACAGCAGTGTATGTAAGTGTGTGTGCATCTGACCCCACTGTCTTTGTTCTGCAGCTCTTAAGGAGTTTGAGCTGGTATCGTTTTCAGTTCTGGAACACCTGATTTGCCATTTTAAGCCATAAGGCTCTCCCCATGATGTTGTCCCTCCTGGTATCCTAAAGAAAACATGTCCTAGTATAGGGCAGACGTTTCTGGCCATTATCAACAGTAGTTTTGGAGTTGTTCTGTTGAGTTTTAAACATGCTGTGATCCAGCCTCCACTTGATGGCAGCCTGCTGGCCGATTTCAGATCTTTTTTGAGGCTGCCTTTTATTTAAAACATTTTTGAAAAAGTTGTCCACACTCAACTCAAGCTGTTTTTAGATTAACATGATGTACTGGAGGTGTTCCAGTCTGGTTTTAAAACCCTGCACAGTACAGAGTCAGGTTTGATAAGTGTTTAACAACATCCTCTTAGCAAATGATAGTGGTGAACATATTATTCTTATTTTATTAGACTTAACAGCAGCTTTTGACACTGGGGACTACAACATCTTTAGTCGCTCGGTTACGCCACCTAGTGGGCATCATTGGTACTGGATTGGAGTGGTTTAAGGGATATCTCTCCAACAGAAGCATGAGCGTGAGCTTTGGAATTTTGAATCCAGCTCTGCTCCACTTTCTTATGGGATTCCCCAGGGGTCGATTTTAGGGCCCCTGCTTTTCTTTTTTTATTTACTGCCCCTGGGATCAATCCTGAGAAGGCATGGTATCTCTTATCACTTTTATGCTGATGATAGTCAAATATATGTGCCACTTAAAAATAAAAACGCTTTCTCCCTTGCACCTCTTCTGGCATGTCTCAAAGACATCAAAAGCCTGGTTGGCTCTGAACGTTTTATATCCTAATGAGAAAAAAACTGAAGTGATGGTATTTGGTCCCAGTGGCTTTTGTGAACCATGCTCTGTTGATTTGGGTCTTTTGGCAGGTTTTCTAAATCCAACAGTCTCAAACTTGGGTTTTAAGATGGACAGTGATTTTAAATTGGATCATCAATTTAGCTCTGTAATGAAGTCCAGCTTTTTCCTCATCAGGCAGCTAGTTAAGATCTGTCACAGTCTGTCCTGCCAGTCACCAGTAATCACTCCCCTGATCATACACACCTGTCCCTGATCCTCTCACTCTGCTACATTCCCTCTAGTTCTGCACTGTAGCCACTCTCCCCTGATTAGTTACACCCGTTTCCCATTTGCTCACTGTTATGGCTGTCAGCTAATCAGCCCAACAATTGAGAACTCCTGCGCTGATGGGCTGCGGCTGGATCCAATTCTGGCTAATAGACTGGTCCCGCCCTCTCCCAACCTGGATTGGTCCAGACTCCAGCCGTTCCGGAAAGGCCGACCAATCAGGGAGGACATCCCCTTTAAAGCCTCTTCAGTCTCAACATTTGGGGCGACTGTGGCCTGTGGAACTCAGTTTGCCATTTCTCACCTGCATCTGGACTGTGGACCAGTGTGCTTTTGGGAGTAGATCGGAATCGTGTGTGTATGTGTAGAAGGAATTTCTTTGCTTTAAAATTGGGTAAGGTTAAAGTCTATTTAAGTTCTGGGTTTTGAGTACCACCCCTGTTTGAGTTCTGCCAGGTTAGCTTGCCTGCGTTTTGAGTTGAATGAGTTTTGGTTACTTTTCCGCTATTTTGTATTTGTATAGATTATTAGATTACCCATAGTGGGACACCTTTTGATTCGATTGTATATTCTTATTACAGTTTTGGAACATTTTCTGTTTGTTTTGTTTGCCATTAGAGTAAACTTGTTTTCTTGGTTAAATTGTCGAACCAGGGTATTTGTGTTTATAGTAGAAACCCTTACATTGTTTGTGTATTATATTTAATTATTTAAATCTTTGTTTTTTTCATCTTGTCCTGTGTTCGGCTCACTTTATGTTCCGTCCCAGTACCCCTAGACAGATTGGGACGTAACTTAGTGGGGTCTCATCCGGGAAGTTTATTGATATTTGTTGTTGTTTTTCAGTATTTGTAAAATGATATCCACGCATTTTTGTTGTGACATCTTGTGTGCGACCTGTGTGTGTGTGGCAGCTGTCTCAAACACGGAAGGTAAGTAGGACCCCAGATTTTGGCATTGTCTGAGTTAGAGTAACTGGTTACAGTAATTTGTTGTGTGGACGAAATGTCGTTGTGAAGGGCACCATTCAATCCAGAGCGGTTAATTCATGAACCCTCCGTTGGTCAAATAGATGCCTGCTGCAAGGATGATTTAGCCGCCATAGCAAATCACTACGACATCCCCTGGCTGAGGCAAAGTAGGAAAAAGGACTTGGAAAAAGGACCCCCCCTGTCTGATAGTGGGTCTGAGGCTTCACGGGTGACTGCCTAAATGAGGCTAAAGCTGGCCAGATTGCAGCTAGAAGCACAGGAGAAGTCGCAGCAATGCCAGTTCCAACTAGAGATCAAAAGTTGGAAATTGAAGCCGAAAAAGTCGTGCACTTGCGGAAATTGGAGTTGGATGCCCAGGCAAAAATTATTCTCCCAAGGGTCAGCAATCCCCATTTGGAGGCTCTGAGCCCTACCTCATCGTTTGACATATCTAAGTCCATTCCATTTGTTCCTGTCTTTGGGGAGTCGGATGACAGCTATTTCCCGGCATTTGAACGCTATGCGCAAACGTTAAATTAGCCCAGAGATTGTTGGCCTTTATTAGTACAATGCTGTTTGACTGGCAAAGCGCAGGAAGTGGTAGCAGCACTCCCTCTTGTGGCAAACAAAGATTATGACACAATAAAAGCCACGGTTCTAAAAGCGTATGCCCTAGTGCCAGAGGCATATTGATAAAAATTCCGGGCAGGCAGTAAAGATCTCTCCCAAACTTATGGTTAATATGCACGAGAGAAAAGTATGCTCTTTGATCATTGGTGTGCAGCATGTAAGGTTATTACCTTGGTTAATATCTTTTGAAAAGCTCCAAGAACCAATTCTAGTTGAGGAGATCAAGAATCGGTTACTCCTGGGACTAGTGGTCCATTTAAATCAGCACCGAGTAGAACTTGAATACGGCTGCTACACTAAAAACCAAAACAGTTCTTAGAAAACCCTTGGAGGTCGTACGCTCAAAGAAAAGTGAGGAACGATTATGTTTCTATAGCCATAAGCCTAGCCATTACATTGGTAATTGCCAGAAACTTAAACAGGAGCAAAACACTACTCCTCCCAAAGGAGTAGGATTTGCAAAACTGGTGAAATCGGTGGTGATCACCGATGACAAAATGGATGACCCATGTTTTAAACCATTCGTAATGTCAGGAAGAACTTCCTGACAGATTTAAAAGGGGACGAGAAGGAAGTGACACTTTTGCGTGACACTGGTGCTTCACAGACACTTATTCTGACAAATGCCTTGCCATTTTCAGCAACATCATATATGGAATATGATGCAATGCTACGCGGAGTTGAAATGGGTTTTGCACCCCGAGCAGTGCATCAAATGCACCTGAAAACCAGTGAGATTAATGGAACATTTCCCATGGCCATTTGTGCGGAACTACCGATCGCAAATGTTACCATCTTGCTGGGGAAGGATATTGCTGGACGACAGGTAGTACCCTTATTGGAGGTACTCCCGGTTCCAGTAGGAGAAGGCATCTCGCTGAATGCATTGATGGAGCAATAACACGCTCACAAACTAAAAGGCGGAAGAGCAAATCTGCAAAAGTTGAAGCTGATGTTGATCTAGCTGACATTTTTTTCTGTCGTCTCTAACAGGCGGTGGAGAATACGGGCAATCTTATTAATTTAATTTTATCCTGGGATCGGCTCACTTTGTTCCGTCCCAGTACCCCTAGACAGATTGGGATGTAACACTCACCAGTCATTATATTTCCCAGCAGAACATTCATTCCCTGTCCAACCTTGATGTTCTTACCATTATGGACCTGTCTCCTTTCCTGTTCTCCTTCCATGATGTAGAGCCAGCCCTTTCACCTCCTGCCTAAGTATGAAGATTCCTGTTCATTCTCAGTTCTAATAAAGTTAGGTTAACCTTCTTTTGTCTCCGAGAGGTCCATACATGACAAGGTCAAACCTTTTCTTGAACAACAACACTTTGAAACAGTAATCCATGCCTTCATTACATCTCGGTTGGATTGCTGTAATGTTCTTTATTTTGGGGTTAGCTAGTCCTCCCTCGCACATCTCCAGTTGGTGCAAAATCCAGCTGCACACCTACTAGGTGGAGTATGTAAGAGGGAGCACATAACCCCCATCCTAGCCTCTTTCCACTGGCTGCCAGTGTACTACAAAGTTCATTTTAAGATTATTTTATTGTTTGCAAATCTTTAAATGGTCTGGCCTCTCTTTTTCGTTCTGAGATACTACTCCCCCTCCACATTAGTTTTTTATTGTCGATTTTAAAACTTATCTTAAAACCCATTTTAAGTCCTTGTCTTTCAGCCCAGTGTGAGACTGTTCTTGTTTGAGTGTGCTGTGGTTTGTTTTATTTATTGGTTTAATTTGTTTTTAATCTGTTTATTCGTTTAAAATTTATTTTTAAACTGTTAATCAACAATTATTATATTATATTATTTACCTATTGATTTTTGTATTTTCAGTGTTGCTTTGTCCATTTATGTACAGCACTTTGTTTAAACTATGGTTGTTTTAAAGGGCTTTATAAAGAAAATTGAGTTGAGTATGTTACAGAGAGAAACACAATAATTTCCACAGAGGATATGGCCCCCTTGATCCAGTCTCAGGCACTCTCTGAACACCCCATTTAATAATAATCACTACTTACAAAGTTTGTGTCTGGTTCATTTTGCTCAATGTAAGGTTTTGGTGAGGTAAGCTGCACCTTTTGAGGATAAATCAACCTTCTAATTCAATCCAAATCAGGTGTGAGGCTGAGAGTTTTCTTAGTTTTTTAAAGTATTTCTTTGAGCGTTGACTGGTTTTTCGCTCATATTCAAACCTGTTTTTGTCCTTAAACATTATGAGGTTATGTGTTTGTTTATCATACCACTTTTCAATGACCTTCTAATCATATAAGCATAATAAGGCACTTATCACAAGTGATTAACCAGTGTTTTATCCACACATTTGACAATTTAGCAATGAGCCAATTTAAAATGGGATGAACATGTCATTGAGTCACATAATGTGTTCCTTGTATTAATATAAGGAACACAAGTTCACAAACAAAAATTAAGATAACACAATTTATCAGACATAAAATAAAATTTGTCTACCAACAAGGCAATTCCTACGCCTTACTTGCCAATAACCAGTACTATTCTGGCAATTTGGTGAGAGTATCCTTTAAAAAAAACCAGAAAAAACTAAACAAATGCAAATAAGATATATATAAGTTTTTTAAAAGGGGAATGAATCCATCAGACACGTAACTCATTACCTAAGGTAGTAGTTCCCAAACTTTTTTTTGCCAGGCCCCCTTTTCATTGACAACAATAATGTGAAGCCCCCCGATCGGAGTAACACATGCACCACAACACTTATAAGAAAAGTACAAAGAAATGTGCCGCGAAATAGTCTTTAGTTTTTTGGCTGCTTTAACTACAGTGAAAACCACGTCAGTGACAGATGGAATGATCAACTCATCTGCTATAGTGTGACATTGTTTAAACCAGTTTTTTTTTTTTTTAGTAGTTGAAATCTCTGTTCTTGATTCATCATTGTTTGCCCATTGTTACTTACATAATACATACATAAATTTGTCCATGTTTTGCTGGCAGTGTAAAACTATAAGTTTTATTTAGCCTTGCTGTGCCCCCCCCTGTCATGGCTCTGGGCCCCCCCAGTTTGAATAGTGTTTCCGAGACCTATTATATCACGTTATGGTAAAAAAATAAAACAAAAAAAATCTGATACTTGTCTTCTGCCCCCTTTTGCACTACAATGATTGTGGCACATCAATTCATATATATCCACATCTTTTAATTTTTATTTACATTTTTATAATGAGCAAAATAAATGCTTCAGATTTAAAAAAGAAAAAAAAAAGCTTTTATTTTGACCTCTTCTCTTGGGTCTGGCTTTGAAGGGTTAAAGAAATGCAGCGGTTGCAGCATTGTCATGTGGAGAAATGAAATGGTGCATGAAAAGGTGCATGCACATATATTCTACATCTGCATAAAGACCGCTTTCCTGATAGTTGTGTGGGCTTTGGGACATCCAGAAGAACTTATGACCTCCCATTGCCACGGTGATGTCCAGGTAAAGAAAGAAACAAAGACAAAGCTCTGATAAAAAAAAATATATAATTTCAGAAAAAAAAAGGATTATTTGATTTCTGTTGAACTAGAAGGCCTTCTTCATGTCCATAACCAACATTATTTAAAACTGTCCAGAATGGATATAAAATTTGTAGCACATAATTAGGATCAGTCAAAAGAAGAACTATTTATGGACCTCCACAAATACTGTTGATCTAAGCTATAGCACCTGTAAGCCTACATTTATAAAACATACATTCAGAGAATTGAATTTACTGTAGGATTACACTTAATCCATATACTTCAGCCCACTAATGCTGCCATATTGATGTAAGAGCACCATATTACCATGATTTCCTTTTTTTTTTTTATACAAATCATGGCTAATTTGCCCCATGTTGAAAGAACAAATCAAGTCAAAGCCACAGCTGCCCTCTTACCCCCTTGCTGTGAGACAAGAAACTTTTAGAAGCACTTAACTAAAGCCTGAACAGAAAATCGAATTAAATCTAGCATATGGTGGGCCACCATGTCCAAAGAGATTTCCCACTTAGTCAGTATTGTGTGGTAATAAGTCAACTCTTCTGCTCTCTTTAGCATTCGGGGAGCGACAATAAGCGGATGTGGCATCCATGCCGCCTTTTCGAAATTAGCCATGGAGACGCATTGAATTATCTTAAAGTCTCTTGCTCTGTAATCGTATTAAGAGTGGTCTATCCTTTAGGGATGGGTAAATCAGTATCAGTGGAGCCCCGGCTGGGATGCAGCAGTGGAGAAGCTAATGCAGCAGGGTGTGCGCATGGCTCTCCTGAGAGGCATTTTGGCTTCAAAGCAAGGGGTGTAGCTGCCCTAAATAATATTTGTTGCCTTTCTGTGCTAATGAATGAGGTAGATAGCCCTGATAAAGTAACTCCTCCATCATGGAGGTGGTGAATGTATGTGTGTTTGAAAAAGTCATATTTTTACTTTTTAATCAAAGTTTTGCAGAAACAGAGGGGTACACGATATCCACCATATGCATACACAAACATTTGTTGGGGTATGTGTGTCCAGATGATAATCTTTCCACTATTAAGGCTAATGGACTCATATGAACATTAAAGATATTACCAGCTATATTACCAGATCAGCTGCACAAAAGCACATCTTATTCTAATCAGGTCTTGGACAAATAACGTAGTTATTACATGCAAACAAAAATTCACGCTATATTGAGCTTAACAGGGATCTTTGCATGACCTTAATGAATTATAAACATGATAGAAAAGCTCATCGACATTAGCACAATGACAATTAAGTCATGGAATGTATACATCTACTGTCATATTGCCCTATTTCGGCACTGTTGGCATGGCAACTGGTGCTTTAAAAGGGCCAGACACAATCTATGAATCAGAACAAAGGTCAGCCGCCATCAGGGACTGCAATTAGAGAGACGACCATCTTCGCATTATGTCTAGTCCTGAAGTCAACAATGGACTTTTCTGGAATTATTTGACAAAAGAAGAATATGTTTAAATAAGTAAATACATAAATATATGAATAAGAAGTTTTCACTTTACTTTACACTTTTTAATTATGCTGATGAGAAATTGGTTGTGACAGCATTGTTGTGGTATGAAAGTCTGGATTTCTGGACTGAGTCTGTGATATGAAAGCAGTGTTCTGGTAGACAGGCTTAGAGCCAGAGGGAGTGGGCAGGGGAAAATAACAAAATTTACGTCACAGAAAACATCCCAATAGGGATTTTTAACACAACACGGCACCAATGGTTGCTTTTAGAATTTGACAATGTTATTTTTAGAAAACATATTCCAGTAATTCCGTTTAATTTCAGTTCTGCTTATAAAATTGTTTTTATTTTTATTTTTTATGTGGTGCCAATTGTTTGTTGTTGTACATGCAAATGGATAAATGTGCATGGCTGTACACAATGTAAAGTCATGTGATTAATATCTTTAGTGCAAAGGAAATATATAACACGAATAAAGCTCACAAATTTAAATGAAAAAATAAAAAAATGCTCATGAAATGTTGATATAATATATTAATGAGTAAATTCAATAAGATGAACCTCCATTAACCCACTTAAATATTAAAATACAGCATCATCATCACTAACAGCAGCATCCTCTTTACTGAGGCCTCTCTTACTACCTTTAGCTTGTAAGGCGCCATCAGGTGCTGCCAATCAAATGCCATTGATTATTCCCTAGTTAGTTAAATCATAATCATCCTCCCTGAGCCGCCACCTTACCGTGGTGGAGGAGTTTATGCGTCCTGACGATCCAAGTGGCTATGTTGTCGGGGGCTTCATGACCCTGGTAGGGTCACCCATGGCAAAAAGGGGTCTAGGGGAGGGACCAGACGAAGTGCGACTCAAAATCACCCCTATGATGATGAAAAAGCAAGGACCAGAGTTTCCCTTGTCTGGACGTGGGCCACCTGGGCCCCCCTCTGGAGCAAGGACTGAAGATGGTGCACGGAGGCGAGCGCTTGGTGGCCGGGCCTCTCCCTAGGGGGCGCGGTCGGGCTCAGCCCGAAAGGATAACATGGGCCTCTCCTTCCGTGGGCTCACCACCTGCAGGAGGGGCCATAGGGGTCGGGTGCAGTGTGAGCTGGGCAGCTGCCAGAGGCGGGGACCCCGGCGGTCTGATCCTCGGCTGCAAAAGCTAGCTGTAGGGATGTAAAAATTTAACCTCTCTGCCAGGGAAGGAGCCTGAGCTGGTGCACGAGGTTGAGTGGCTCCGGCTAGATAAAGTTGGACTCACATTGACGCATGGCTTGGGCTCTGGAACCACTGTCCTTGAGAGGGGCTGGACCCTCTTGCATTCTGGAGTTGCTCCCGGTGAGAGGCGCCGAGCGGGTGTGGGCATGCTCATTGCCCCCTGGCTTGGTGCCTGTACATTGGGGTTTACCCCGGTGGACGAAAGGAGTCCTTGGAGGAGGTGTTGGAGGGCACTCCTTCCGGGGACTCGCTCGTTCTGCTGAGGGACTTTAATGCTCACATGGGCAATGACAGCGAGACTTGGAGGAGCGTGATTGGGAGGAATGGCCCCACTGATCTGAATCCGAGTGGTGTTTTGTTGCGGGACTTCTGTGCTCGTCATGGATTGTCCATAACGAACACCTTGCTCTGGCATAAGAGTGTCCACATGTGCACCTGGCACCAGGACACTCTAGGCTGCAGTTTCATGATCGACTTTGTAGTCGTATCGGCGGACTTGCGGTCGCATGTTTTGGACACTCGGGTGAAAAGAGGGGCGGAGCTGTCAACTGATGACCACCTGGTGGTGAGTTGGCTCAGATGGTGGGGGAGGATGCCGGTCAGGCCTGGCAGGCCCAAGCGTGTTGTAAGG
>JBAMHW010000027.1:14141982-14172393 GCA_037177495.1 Rhadinocentrus ornatus
TTATTTATTTATTTATTTATTTATTTATTTATTTATTTATTTATTTATTTATTTATTTATTTATTTATTTATTTTGGCCTCAGCATGGAATATTACAGCATGACATTCCTTGCTATGTTCCTGGTTTGTTGGTAGATGTAGATAATAGCAACAGTCATACCAAATTTATGTTTTCCCAACTTTCTGTGGTTGGATATTGAGAGCTAATGTACCTATTTATTGATATGTGGATCAATTTACTTAACCAAGAAATGTCTCAATGAATATGCTGGCAGAGACAAACCAAATGCATCTGCATACTTCAGCCAACAATTAATACAAATTATTCATGTCCACAATGTCAACAATTAAAATATTTGCTAATCAATCCATGACTTTTAAGCAATCTTCCGAAAGGTAAACAAATGTTACCTCCTTATCTCATTAGCAATCAAAAAAATCTAACTCATGCTTACAACGTAGGTAAACAAAACGCCCCTACAAAAAGCATTGTGAAATATATTGAAAATGCTTTAAATTAACCTACCAGAAAAGCAACACACAATCAACACCTCATTACCACAAGAAGATTCTGTCAGTCAAACCACAAGAGCAACACCCCACTTTTTAATTGTGCACACTGCTCTAAAGAGCTTCAATGGAATTTAAAACAAGAATCACTCTGAAGCTCTTCAGGGAAGAAAATAACAGGTAAAATAAGTCAAATGTTGGTATGCACAAGCTGGAAAGGTTTATAATTATCATCTAAACTCTGAATTTTTAGCAGTCCACACACAATTACTTGCAAATAACCTTCGTATTGTCAGTCTGATTAGCCTTTCAAGGCCGTTTTTGTATGTAAAATTATGACTTAAGGGTTTTACTGTCATTCAGCTACTTCAGTTCACTGCTTTCTTCCAGATCAAACTAAAACTGCTGATGGATTTTAATCTTTGAGTACACAAGCAGAGGAAAGTGAGGGCAAGGCTTGTCAAGCCAATTAGGCAGGCAATGATGGATGTGCAAGTCACTAGAGGAACCATTTGCCCTCCATTTAAATAGTTAAGATAATTACAGTATATTCAAACTGTATTAATGTGACTATCAGCATGTACAAATCAATCTAGCTTTTATGTGTCTTCAGTTGGAAGTCAGGTGAAATAACTTTTATGTATTTTGGTTGCTGTGTAACCCATAAAGGAAACTACTGTTGCTAATAATCAGTATATCCAACCAATTAGAAAGATTTCAAGCAACATTAACTGTAACCAGACCTCATTTAACAATAGATCTCCCCTGTAGTGGTAAAGCTGTCATGTGTAGGATCATTCTACCTTCTTCTGTTTATGTATTCAACGTTGCACTGGCTTTACACACATAACATAAAGTACTGGAGGCTTCATAGCAGTTAGTGAAGGCTGAAATATTGCATGGTGGCTGGGCAGGGCCTTACAGCCTGGGCACTGGATCAGTCAGTGGATTTGGGGGCTGGTGACTGGTAGCTGAAGCTATCCCCATAGGTGCACTGAGAGAACAACTTGCTTCAGTTTGGAACCAAGCTTTCTGTGTATGTGTATGTGTCACTGTCTGTAATCAGGATTTTTTTTAGCCCCTAGTGAACTCCCTGATGGCCTAGATGGAAAGCGTGACAAACTAAAGACTCCTATGACCTAAAAAATATATCTTACATAGCCAGAACAAGAATGAATCATTTCTGGAGAAGTTCATTCTACTTTCTTACTTCTACTTAAAGTTTAAATATTTCCAGTCAGTATTTCTTAGCCTTGGCTCAGGCAGAAGTCAGTGGTTCTCTGTGTTCCCTGTGGAACATGTATTTCCTAACTGTTTGTCATTGGCCTTGTTCCTCATGGGTTAGCAATGTGCAAATGGAAGAAGAAAAAAAAGTAAATCCTTGCCTTACCTGTCAAAATGTTTCCATACGAAAGACCTGGAAGCTCTTTTGCTTTACAAACTATGAAACTGTTACTGTCAATGCTGCTTTTGTATTTGTTTGTTCAGTGAAATCACTTGTTGGCTTCTTTCCTGTTATAATTCTAACCATTACCGTTCTATTTAGTATTACCATGTCACGGCCATTAGTTTATGCACAATTATTGTCAGGAAAAGATGTAGCGCAACCTCAGAGCTTTATAAAAACTAAAATAAATTCTTTTTCCATCCATCAGCAGCAATTAGCTATTTAGACTTAAAATATATAATGGTCCAGAAAGACCATTTTTTTCACACCAAGTTCTTAGCAAAGGTGTGGATTGATTAGACTTTGTGCTTTTGATGAAGCTAGTTGTATGGAAAAGAATTACATTATTGCAACATGAGAATTGATTAAATATATAGTGAAATCTGAAAGATGGCACACAAAAAAAGATGGTCTCTTCAAAAGGATAGTACCAAACACAATATAACACACAAGTCCAGCCTAGTCTTCACAGAAAATATCCATTTCAACCAGCAGCACCAATAACCTTAATGGGTGGGGAGGGTTGGTCGAAGAGTAAAGATTACTTGGGCCATGGGCCTTTTGCATTTCCATTAAGGTCTTAATTACTGGGTAGATTAGACATGTTAAGTATGCTAAACGTCATTGTTCCTTCTCAACATATTTTATCATGTTGTTGTTTGTTTTGTTGTTTAGCCATGGACTTTATAGTCCACTAATGTTAATATCATGTAGTCATTACGTAATTAACTCACCTTTTTCTCAACACAGAGCAATATTTAATTTACTTCAGGCAATCCTTTAAAATGTATGTTAAATCCAGTTTGTCAGCCTGGTATTCAATGTTTGACACATAAAGTAAGTATATTGTTTAACCTCTCACATATGTGCAGTCGCATCCTGGAGACATTCTATCTCTATGAGGTTGCCAGGTAACCAATGTAAAGTCAGTGAAGCCACTGGTTTCACAAAGAAATATTCACAGTATACTCTGTAAATGACTGTGAAATATTGTTTCCTTTATCAAGTTTCCATGATAAGCGATGACAAAATATCATAAATCTTATTATTATACCAAAAAGGGAGCAAGTGGACAGATATGCTAATGATTACTTTCCCTCTGAAGTGACTAGAAATGAATGATTATTAAGTTTATCAATGATAAAGTGGCTTTTTATCTGAATATGTGTAGTTTCAATTTTGATCAACTCTGTATGTCCCTATTCTTACTATTAATAGTTTACAACCTATTTAGTTGACCTATTTTCCGGCTATGGCTTAACAGAAAATCTTTATTTTGTAAGTTTAAATCGCATCCTTTGTCGATATTTGAATATAGCATGAAGTCCTTAAGCCTGGTGATCTTCATATATCAGAATTCTCTGTTCTGCAGAAAAGAAAATATTATTTGATAAATAGTTGATATGGCATATAACACAGTGTTGTGTTTTCGAGTTTGTGTGAGTCATGCTTATGTTGCATGCGAGGGTGCCATCAACCTCCTTTTTTCCCAAGAGAGTCCATTAGCATAAAATTACGCTTCTTTAACTTTTCATGCCTCCGCAGTCTCGTCATAAAATGAAAGGAGTAATGTGCCTCATAAGTTAGAGTCAGTCTCAGTCATTCAAGAGAAGATCTAAAGGGAGACAGTGGTTCAGTTGAGTGTTTGAGTGTCATGTTATTTGACATGTGTAAGGGAAACAGAGCAAGAGTGTGTGTTTGAACTGCAAGTGAGGAGAATTTTCTGATGCTTTTAAACAATGCTGACAACAAAACACACACACACAAAAACATAATTTGTAGCTGTGATTCTGCAGAAACCCTGTTTGGTTTAAATGTGTTACATTAGAAACCTTTTTGTTAAAAAGTCCCCAAGTTGAAAAGATACCACTGTTTTACCAAGTTGGAAATACAAGACATATTTGAATATTTCCCAAAACCTGATCAGAATAATGGTTTCCTCTAAAAGTCCTTTAAAGCTTGTCTCTGAATACAATTACTACTAATGAATAAACCAGCAAATGTTTGGGTATGTAATCTAGATTGGTTAGATTTATGCATGAAAATTTCTTGGCTTTGGGTATTTCAACTACTTGGAAAGGTTTAGGAATTACCAGAGCGCCTCTCTCTGTAGCCAGGCCTGTAGGTGGGGCACAGTGGTGAATGCATGGTGGCCGGGCCTATGCCCATGGGGCCTTGTCGGAGTTAGCCTGAAAGAGTTACATGGACCCACCACCCATGGAAGGGCTGGACTCTCTTCCAGTCTGGATTTACCTCTGGTGAGAGGCACCAAGCAGATGTGGGCATACTTATTGCCCTGTGCTGCTGCTGACGAGAGGGTGGCATCCCTCTGCCTACCCACCACTTTTCGTCTTTAGACGAAGTTCTGGAGAGTGCTCCTCCTAGGGATCCCATCGTTCTGCTGGGGGACTTCACTACTCACATGGATAATCTGTGATGAACACCATGTTCAGGCTTAAGAGTTTCCACATGTGCACCTGGCACCAGGACAAACTAGGCCACAGTTTGATGATCGATTCTGTAGTCGTATCATCAAATTTGCAGCTGCACATCTTGGACACTTGATTGAAGAGAGGGCTGGTGCTGCCCACTGATCACTACGTGGTGGTGAGGATGCTGGTCAGGCCTGGCAGGCTCAAATGTATGTGAAAGTCTGTTAGGAACATGTGGAAGAGTCTCTTTGGCCTAATAGGCCTTTTTGGCTTGCATAACATCTGAAAACTGTAGAGCCTCTATTGTGATGCCCTTATTTACATACCTTGTGAGAAAATTTGGCTGTTAATACAATGTGTGAAGGTTGGAATTTTGAGCAATGATAACAACCATAAATATCTAAATTTTGCTTAAGGAGATAGTGGGGGCGAAGTAGAAGGAAAAGAACACCTTTCTTTAGGCAATGCTGGTTTGCTTCCTGAGTATAAGATATCCATATGCCTATCAGTTAATGTTTTTTAGGCCCAACTAAAAGGGTTTGTACAACAGCAGCTCCTGACCACAGTGCTGAAGATAGGAATAAAGTGTAAAAGTAAAGTAAGTAAAATAAATAAATAAAAATAAAATAAAATAAAAATGCATAAAAAAATAAATAAAAGTACAAGACGCATAAAAGCATAAAAGCATAGTTAAAACAATAACACCAATTAAAAATCAACAGCTCAAAATGGGCCAAAAGCCAACATAAAGTGGTGAGAATTTACAACAGATTTAAAAACACCAAAAGAGGGATCCTTTTAACATGTAAACACAGCAAAGTTCACAATTTAGGAGCCACAATGACAATTGACCTGTCCCTACTGAGCTTCAGCTGTATCCTTGAAACATCCAGGAGAACTAGCGACTGGGAAAAGCAATGCAAGTGCAGCAGCTCAGAGATGTAGGTCATAATGAGACCATTAAAAGATTGTGAATCAAATATTTTTTTAATAACATGCAGACAGTGAAGAAGAAATCAACTAAAAAAGAATCAAATTTCTACTATGTTTCAATTAATGAATTACAGTACGAAACCGAGCAGGGTGATCTGGCAAAAAAGAATGAAGTAGGTCACCATCTGATCAATGGGGGTGTATCTTATCCTTTTTCAAGACACCGACACAAATTACTGCACATTATGTTTATTGAACACTAAAACTATTGTTAAAATGTATTATTTACAGACATATTTATGGTAAACATCAGATTTGTTACAATTTCATGAAATGCAATATGTAAGCATTTTTTATAAAGGCCAACATAAGTAGTTTTTGTCTTTACTCAATAAGGGAATCTGTGTCCACCACTGCATGTAAAGCCATATATCCCCCCCTAATAGATCCACTAAAACATTTACTTTCATTGATTCCATTATGACAACTGCCATGATCATAGGATATGTTTGGGTTCGTGTTTTAGCTCTGTCATTATTTTGGTTTATAGTTTCTGGTTTTCATATTTAGTTTTCTGATAAAAAACAGAATCCCTAAAGAAGGTTCCACCTGATAGAATGCTGCGCTCTTGCCACTCATTCTTGTATAAAAGTAAAAAACAAAAACAAAATAACAAACAAAACATTTGTTATCATATAACTGCTTGTTGCCAATGTAACTAAAGAAACGCAAGTACTGAACATGAAATTAAATTAAAGAACATTATTAAACCCCCTCTAAAATTTCACGAACACCAGACCTACACTGCCGCTGGTTCGCTAACAGAAAAACTGGGATCAGCTGAGCCCTGTCCATGCAGACCAAGGGTATTTAAAAAGCGAGATAGAGAAAGCTAATCTAAAGAGATAGACTGAGAAAGATATAAAAAGAGACAGAGTTCCTTTTTGGTAACCATGGCTTGCCCTTTTATTGATGACCCTGTGGCAGAGTGCACACACTTAAGTCAAAGGGCATTCAGGCCAACAGCCCCACAGGTTTCAGGGGGAGGACCCCCACCAATAGCAGTGGCCTCTGACTTAGCAATAGTGCAACATATTTACATCTCAACACGTTTAGAATAAACAAATTTCTTTCAAGGCTACCTCCCACTCTGAGATATGTTCTTGTACTTTATTTTCACCTGCTACCAGGTACGCTTTTGGTTGTTAAGATAGCTTCTGTTAAGATGTAACAGTGCAGAGTTAACGTAGGTCACACACACACACACATAATAATATATTCAAAAAGTATGATGATGCATAGAATAGAATAGAATAGAATAGAATAGAATAGAATAGAATAGAATAGAATAGAATAGAATAGAATATAACTTCATTGTCATTGCAACAAGTGCAATGAAATTACAAATATGCATATCGTTTATTGGGTTATTAATAAACTGAGCAGGGCCAGTACATCGTATAGCTACAGAGACAATTCCGGCTGCTTTATGTAAACAGCTTTATAACTAACGAGGACAGTGTAAAACATATAACCATTGACAATGGTATGAAAACTTGTATAACTTGTGCGTGTAGTCTGTCCGCAGCTGTCTCGAGCACCATTCTGTCGCCTGCCTGATTCTGCCTGCATTTGGGTCCCCACTTTTGCCAACACGTGACAGCCAAAAGATCATTTTCAAACAATATGTGGCAAAGGATGTGTTCCTTTTAGACATTATAGACAAAGCTGATGATCAAAGGAATATGACCATGTGTTTTAATTTTTGGGGTGAATTGCATGACAGTAGTATATCAATACTCCTTGTGTTGGTAAGCGTTAGCCTTACAACACATTCTCACTCCCAGCTAGCTTACTGACAAATCATAAGATCATATATTGCCACACAAAATACTTATATTGGCTTAGAAAAGTCAACATATTTGTTTACATTACAATTAAACCATTGATAGTGTTGTTCAGGAGGCACACTTACAGTATCTTTTTCCAGCAACCTTCTCATCTGTTGAGTTACTATGGAGACAAGTCTTGTAAAACTGCCATCTATTTCAGACATTGAGAGAATTCAATTGAAGTTCCTCACTCTGCTGCATATTTTTTATTTATTTTTTTTAAAGAAAGAAATAAAATACACCTAAAAAGGATATCACGGTTCTTCAAATGCGAAACCAATGGCTCCTGTAAAAGTGTCTGTACATGACAGCTGGGGGAATAATAGAAATAATTTCTCCACAAAGTCTCTGATATCAAAATATATTAGCTTTCCCATGTAGTCCAAGAGTTAGCATCATTCACATTCATATTCTCATAAGAACTTAAATTTTAAGAGACTACAAAATGAGTTATAATGGTTAAGGCTAATGGTTGTAAATTGCACAACTCATCAAAAATCATCAACCCTCAAGGGCCAAATTTGATTGATCTTTTTCATTATTAATTTGGGATCTCCCAAAATCCAAACTGAAATTACTAAAACAGCCTTTTATTTCATTTTATTTTATTTTGGCTGTCTCGCGTATGAGGGGCCGTTTGAGACATTATTCAGAATTACCCTCTCACAGACACGTGAAATTCATGTCATTCACACACTATACTAAAACCTCTCATATATCATACTGAAATCGTTCACACGTTATAGTAAAACCTCACACACTATACTGAAACTGCCTCTCATATACTATACTGAAATGCTCTCATATACTATACTGAAATCACTTACACAATATAGTGAAATTTCTGAAATCACATTTCAATAGTATGTATGAAAGGAATTCTACTAGTGTGTCTCAGCAGAGACTATTAAGGGTTAACACGACATCAGCCAGACAACCGACAGTAGTAAGTCTGAATGAGGACATGCTAACTAGCCACCTAGCATAATTGGGCATTAGAATATTCAGTGCTGTAAAACAAAGACCTGGACACCACTGTGAGTCAAATCCTGGAAAAAAACCCAAACACAGGTGTAGAATATGTTTTCCAGTGCTGCTCAGGTCTTCCTTTGACAGCACTGCATATCTTAATGGCCAAGTTAAGCAAGTTGGCTAGTTAGCATGTCCTCATTTTGCCTTGCAACTGTCAGTTATCCGGTTGCTGTCGCATTAGACCTAACCCTTATAATAATTTCTACTGAGGCCAGTATAGTATTGAAGAAGCCCGTTGCTCCACTAGTGATTATTGATGTGGTCATGAGTTTATAAAATTAAACAATCCCACTGCCATTGAACAGAAGCAACACCTGCTATGCTTTCTGCAAACAAGATGACAAGTTGAAAATGTTTGTGTCCCGGTCACAAATTTTAATATGACGTTATAAATACAGCAACACAGTTACTATCTCAGTTGCGTAAGCATGATGCTTCAACACTGACTTAAACACTGACAAATAAAAATATTAACATAGGGTTGAGAACTTCCTTTATTAAACACTGAGTCAAGGATGAGACCAGGAACTCAGGCTTTGATTTCACCATTTCTAGCTTCATTGAGATTACATCCAGGCGATTGAGTATTTCAGTGTTATAGTGTATACAAATATTTCAGTATAGTGTATTAAAGCATTTCTGTATAGTATATAAGTGCATTTCAGTATAGTATACGAGCGCATTTCAGTATAGTATATGAGAGAAAGTCACTATAGTATATGAGAGCATGTAAGTATAGTGTATAAGAGCATTTTAGTATAGAATATGAGAGGAAGTTTCAGTATAGTATATGAGAGCATTTCATTATAGTACATAAGAGCATTTCAGTATAGTATATAAGAGCATTTCAGTATAGTACATAAGAGCATTTCAGTATAGTATATGAGAGGAAATTTCAGTATAGTATATGAGAGCATTTTAGTATAGTGTATAAGAACTTTTCAGTATAGTGTATAAGAACTTTTCAGTATAGTGTATGAGAGCATTTCAGTATAGTGTATGAGAGGTTTTACTATAACGTGTGAATGATTTCAGTATAATATACGAGAGGTTTTAGTATAGTGTGTGAATGACATGAATTTCACATGTGTCTGTGAGAGGGTAATTCTGAATAATGTCTCAAACGGCCCCTCATATTGCTGTCTCTGCTCTCTCACAACACAATGAAATGAATTAGTAAATTTACAATATGATATGGATCCACCAGGGAGAGTGTCATTTTGGACCCACTATAGACGGATTTTGTAGCGCTCGGTCCCCAGTGACAGAAAACAATCAGGCCAGAACAGCTGCTTAATCTGGAAGCTAGGTGGAGGACAGAGCTGTCATGGCGTTCCAAGACCAGCAGCTGGTTTGACTATTTGATGTCGTTCAGCATGTGTTAACGGACAAAGAGATGGAGAAAAACATTGTTATACTCAGATAGATGTTTGGCTTTCAAAAGGATCAGACAAAAAATACATCTAAGGAAAGAGTGTGTTGAAAGCAATTAAAAAGTTTTATCATCACCACTTGTTGGACTCCAATGAAGAATCTGATTGTTTAACCATGAAAATGTCTAAAACTAAAGACTGAATGAATGGCAAGTATAATACAAAAACAATTTCATGAAATCCTACAATGCAGTGTGAAACAGAAAGGATACTCTTTTTATGGCTAAGTGACAATAGCTACACCCTTACTGCCTTCATAGGCCATTCCAAATAGCCAACAACCACAACTTGTTTCCCCAAGAGTAAATCCAACTCTATAGGCTTTAGTATTTTAGATGTTAAACTTAATCATGAGAGTACAAAAATATTGAAAAAGCATGGCTTGTTTGGAAAGATTTCCCTTCTGTCTCCCAACTACTCCCCATGTTAGAGTCTTTAATTATTTTCTAAGAGTACAACACCCAAACCTGACTAAAAAAAACAGCGTCCAGATAATTGGAACATATGAAATAGATACTTTATCAGCCCCTGTGTGACAAAGATGAAACTGCAGTCCAGTAAAAGGGTTAGCCATACTTTCTATGTTTTCCAGCTAAAAACCTATATACTGTATGTCAGTCCTCTGGTCCCAGTTTTAAGACCATCTCCACCAATATTAATGATTACCTAGCCTGTTATGTTTGCTAGCCTATTTGGTTAACTAGGAAGTTTATGGCCAAGAGGAACAGGTCCCATTAAAAAAAGTGGGTTTAGTGAAATCTGAATTAGTTGACTCTGAGTTAAGGGAAACTCCGGGTTTACGGTTTCACGATGCAAGTTCTGTTTAACTCTGAGTCAGTTACTGCGGCAACAGACTCTGTGAAGCTAACCTGCTTGCTGGCAGGTTTTCTTTAACTAACCCTGAGTTTCTCCTCCTCTTTAGCTGCAGCCTGCATACTGAAGAAAGTGTCAGACATCGCACGTCCGTTTCTTAAAGTGCCAGTTGGCAACGAAGCACAAGTACTGCGCAGATATCGACGTCGGGAAAGGGGGATCAGACCCCGCTTGGATGTTTTATTATTCCCTAATGATTATTTGTTTGAGCGTTACAGTTTTTCTGCAAAAGCAATCATGTATCTGAACAATAATCTCAGCCCTCATATTTTTCACATGACATATTGTGGACATGCCCTCAGTTTGGAGTTTTGAATTTTTTTGTGTTGCGCTTTTTTTGCCAAAAGGAGTTTTCTTTATGACATCGGTGATGCTGAGCATAAAAAAGAGCAACTCTTCTTTAGGTAACGGTCACTGTAGAATGTGATCAGACTGTCAACGAGAACAATCTGCCTACAATTAGGGAATATTCTAGTAGGGTTGCAGTGCAGAAACAATTACAAAGCACCAAATTAAGAAATATCTTTTGAGAATATTATTACCAAAATACATTAAAGCAGAGATACAAATGTTTAATAAGTGGAACACTCGAGATAGAATATAATACTAACGCATTGACTCGGTGAGCTATTTTCTGGCATGCCAGCTCTCACTCTTTTGCTGCCGCTGCTACTTGCTTTTCCTTCTGAAATATATTGTCATATTCTGCATATGCATTCATTAATATTTCTATCTCCACTGGAGCAAATTTGGGGGAGTGCCTCTTTTTTTCACCTGTTGCCATGGTGAATCGTGTTATCCGTGTTCCATTGATGAGGGCTTTTTATCTGCCCGTGCACGCACTGGATTCAGGGGTAAGTTAACGCAGAGTTGATTGAACTAATGGTAATCACCTGTTCTGAAACCGAAAACTCTGAGTTTGACAGCTCAGAGTTGGTCAACCCAGAGTTGTGCATTAAACTCGGCGTGTGTTGAACCCGCTTTTTGAAACAGGGCCCAGGTCTAGAAGCTGGACTCCTCCCTGGTTTGGGGCTGCTACTGAGGAGGCAAGGCAAATTTATTTCTACAGTATATTTCATGTACAAGACAATTTGAAGTGCTTTACATAAAACATTAAAAGCATTACAGCAGGGTGCATGAAGCAATTAGAAATGCAAAAAACAAACAAACGTTAAAAAAATATTTGAAAAGTAACAAAGAAAAAGCTAAAAAATAAAATAAAAAAAAAATTTAATACATAAAAGATAAAATGCAAGACCAAGTTCCAGTGTTAAAACAGTATTAAAACATGATTAAGTTTAAAATTTAAGCTTGTAAGAAATGGATGGAGATTTGGACTTTTTAAAATAAAAACTATCTGCAAATTGCAACTGCAGAGAACAGGTGGGTCTTCAACCTGGATTTAAATAAACTGAGTGTTTCTGCTCTGAGGCATTCTGGGAGTTGGTTCCAGACATGTGGAGCATAGAAGCTGAATGCATCTTCTCCATGTCTGGTTCTGACTCTGGAAACTAAAAAGAAACTGGATCCAGATTACCTGAGGGGTCAAGAGGTCACTGATGTATTTTTTGTTTTAAACCACTCCGAGCTTTATAGACCAGCAGCAGAACTTTAAAGACTGAGGATAAGTGATGTGCTGCAGGGTGCATATCCCTCCACCTCTATCTGTTCCTTGAGGTGACCCCTTGAACCAACAACCACAACCCTCATTTTTCAGCCTTCCCTGCAGGCCACACTGTTATCCACTTGAATCAGAACCAATGAGAAAAGCTAAATGAATCGTTCCTTAGCTGTTTAAAATAGTTAATTGAAATAAAAATAAGCAGTAATCCATATGTTACCCAGTGTGGACACAATGACAGTTTCAGTATTGCTGCTATTTGGCTTTCTCCATGGGAATGAAGAGGGGTTAAAGAGAGTAAAAAGATGGGGGGAGGAGGTGTTTCTTCCTCCCAGAGGTAATTACATATTGATCCAAGTCGCTGAAGATCTAAAATGTGACACCGCATTTAGTTTTATCTTAAAAGAAGCTACTCTTTGTGTTTTGTTTCATTCTACAGTGACTGAGAGTAAAGCAAAATGATATTCAGCTAATTATGTTTTCATGGAGCCGTCCCTCTTCCCTTGTCTCCAGCTTTCAGGTCTTCGTTGTTATGGACTTAACAATTACTGGATAATTAAATGGTGGAGGTCTTTCTACTCTACTGTTTGCAAAGTTATTCATTCGTTCTATGAGGGAGACTTTTTAAATTATCAAATCACTCCTTTTCTCTCCGTCCCACACCTCGCTCTCTCTCTTTCTGTCTTTAAGACTTCAGACGCTGTCTGTCCAATGATCCAGAACAGCCTTCAGCGTCCCTCTGCTGATGAATTAAAAGTGTTCCTTTGGCAGTCTAGGCCTGCATGGGGGATTCAAAGGCAGAAGAAAAATAATCTTTTCTCTGAAAAGTGAGGAAGGAGTTGCACTAAGAGGGCATTTTCCAACATAAATAGAGTCCTTTTTCCTGTTTAATTCCCCCAGGATTTTCAGCAATGACCAGTGTTGTACAGCAGTTGTATCTTGAGGTCCCCAGCTTTGATGGGGAAATGCACTTTAAACTCTGATCAAGCATTTTCGTCATATATGAGGCTTTGCTGCTCCATGTTTGTTTCAGAGTTTCTAGTTGATTTCATTCAGTCATAGACAGGGAAAAATGAAAGTCTTTTTTTGTGTTTTTTTTTCCAATTCAGATATTCTTCCTTAT
Source organism: Rhadinocentrus ornatus (assembly GCA_037177495.1). Classification (NCBI taxonomy): domain Eukaryota; kingdom Metazoa; phylum Chordata; class Actinopteri; order Atheriniformes; family Melanotaeniidae; genus Rhadinocentrus; species Rhadinocentrus ornatus. The sequence goes on from JBAMHW010000027.1 coordinate 14,155,279, forward strand.
ATATTAGCTCTGGTTAAAAGAAAAAATCCAAAGAAAGAAAAAGTACCCCACCTGACCTTCAGTCTTTGTAAAATTTCCATTTCTATATTTTATCTCACACACTTCTTTTCCAACAGTCTCCAGGGTTTGGTTCACAGTATACTCACATGTGTGACTCAGTCTGAGGTGTTGCATCACAAATCTGTGGAGTGTGGGAGAATAGACATGGATGTATTCCTGCAATTCAGGGGCTGTGCACACAAAGCATCTTATCTTACCACTCAAAAGACTCTAACAGTTCCCAGCTTAGACTTGCCTCTTAAAAAGCTATTTACAAAAAAGGGCTGGCGGAGAATTTTGGGGAGGAACAAAGAGAACTCTGAACTGAGAAATGATTAGTTGTGTTTTCTTTTTTTCATCCATCCCGGGTCCTCAGCTGTCAGAAATCACCCCAAATTATTCATCCTCATGACTAATTTTGATTTGTTTTAATGAGAATAAGAAAAAGCTTTACTCACACTTCTTTGTTGTTCCATTTATTTTTTATTTATGTATTTTTCTATGTTAAAAAAAAAAAGAATGTGAAAAAACTCAACCTTTTTTTAGCACAGAGAACATATAGACATTTTTTTTCAGGAATTCCTCAGTTGTCAGATTATTAAACTAAGATGTTGTAAAATAAACGCACCAATAAATATGGCACCATAAATGCCAACCAAAACAGCTACACAGATTATTTCAGATTAAAACTAACACACAGATCAACGGTGACTAACCTTTTCTCATCTGCATATCTACTCTCAAGTCTTGGCTTTCAGGAGAAAAACTTATTGGCATTGAAACAAACACACAACAGAAACTATTTACTTTTTCCACCAGCTATTTTTTTGCTATTTATTGTTATTTATGCTACTATTTACCTACCATTCTCACAAAACAACTCCAATTCTGTGTCACTGTTTGTCAACAACATTATTTTAGATTTTTAATTCAGGCATGGAGGACCATTATTCTGATTCTTTTCAGACACACATATACTGTGACTTTACAACTTCTCTTTTTTTTTTATCTTAAGCTGCTCCACTGTGGACATTACTGTTAATTTAAGCTATCTAATCAGTCAAAAGTTTGAAAGGAAGTGTCTTTATCATAATTTTCTGGAGGGGTTTATTAGCAACAGTGTAGTAATAGTGTTATTTTTTATTACAAAAATGTTAAATATATCATTGATGATTAACCATGTAAAGTATCTAAATAAACACTACATTTTATAGCTAGATTGTAAACATCCTAGATGGGATATAAATGTCTGGAAAACCTCTGTAAAGGGTAAGCTATCATTCAGAATGTACCCCATGAAGTTGCACACTAACATCACTGAGAAACAATATAAGCGCTAGCGCTGGGGGTCATTGGCGGAGTTTTGTAGTCATATGGAAAATGTGCTTGTCATCTGCAGTTTTTCATTGCTGCCAAATACAGTTTTTGTTGTTAATCACTGTAAAAGTTTAAATTGCATTTTTTTAGGAAAAAAATTTTATCAAATAAATAAAAATTCAAAGTAGCTAGATTTACATTTGTACTTTACATCTATGATGAAATATAGAATATTTTGTAGGTATTTCTAATGTAATTTTTGCTTTACTTACACCTGTACAAAACTTAAGAACTTAACTTAAGAGAAGCAATTATTTTTATATCTTTCTTAACTTTGACCATCTGTAGACAAAGGCAAAATATGTAATGCAGCTTTTGAGAATAAATAAAAACTATCCATCCATCTATCAAACCAAATAACCAACCACACAGGGGCAAAACTGAAATATAACTGGACTCACTAGGTGCCATCCCAGGTAATTGACAGGTAACTGAAGAAGGATATTTCCAACTTTTTTTGTAAAGATGAAGGAAATAGGCTGAAGCAGAACTGAGCAGCAATGGTAGCAGCCCGAACAGTTATCAGTGTGGAGCTAGTCATGCAAGTCATTGTGGTCAGACACAAGGAGTCTACCACCACCACCAGACAGTAAGCCAGAATTTATAGGCAAAGAAGTCACTGATCCCTACAACATCAAGCAACATGCACGGCACCCCAAAGCAACAAACTTACTATGCTATGGACATTTTTTTACTTCTTACAAATATTTCAACCTGAGTGTCCAGTTTATTAATTTACATATGTTTTATTTCTCATGTTTCTCTAATGTGACCACAGTTATCACCGCAGTGTGTGTGAGTGTGTGTTTTAAGTGCCATTTATGCTCAATGCAGAAGATGGACACACAAACAGACGGACAGTTTTGTCCATCTCCTGCTTCAATTATGCACGTAATACCACCAGAAATCGCTGAACAGAGTGGATTAAATGTGACCAGAGAAGAAGAAGAGAATCAGGAAGGGAAAAAAGCAGAAGAAGAACGAAGATGAGCATAACGACTGTAGAAATTGCATGAGCTGTTGAAAACAAAGACTATTTACTAGTGTTTAGGGCACATCGGGCAAATGGAAAACCTTTATAGCGGTGCATTTCCACTGCCAAATGGTGTCTGAAACTGACGTGGGCTTGCGGTTATGAACTCTGAACTCAGCACTGCCCACTAGTGGAGGAACTAGTTGCCATGGCAACATAAAAGATGCATTAAAAGTATGAAGACGGCAACATATGACAACTTTTGAAATGGATGTCTCTATTTATATACATAAGGAAGCATAACTGGGCCTTTAGACAGAGGAACACATTTCCTTTCCTAGTAAATGAACAAGGGTTTGGAATGTTACATTGCTCAAAATATTGTAGTTTTACAAATTAGGGGCTAAAATCTGCAAGATGTCACAAAATCCATGTCTCACCTTCCCCTTTACTCTGAAATATCTCTGAATTTTATTAACTTTGGAGAATAAAATAAGAACATGTGGTTTGGCTTAGAAATAAAAAAAGAACACCACATGACTGATATTCTATATATTTACTTCCAGTTTATGTTGTTTCTGAATGATTGTCTAAGATCCTTTAACCCATTTTTCAGCCTTAGTCTCTATTACACACGCACATGCCTTTCCCATTTAGGTGATATTTTGATACATGCCTTTTTTCTGGATTTTGCATTTTCCCAATCCCTTATCTGTGAAATTTTCCTCAATTACCTATTTCTGGGTATGATCCCTGCTTTGTTAAAAAAAATTCTTGCCTTTTAGATTTTACCGGGCTCCATCCGGTCTCTGGGCCATCCTATCAGCCACAACACAAAAAGCATCTCATAGTTGACAGGTCACATTAATGTCAGCTGAGCTGCTCAGTTTGGGATTTCATAAAGAGCCATAAATAAATTAAAATGATTTCGATCAACTTTTTGGTTTAATTTTCAGACACAGATTTCACCTGGTCTGATAGTCAAACATGCATTGTTTGATTCTTGGAAGCCCTTTAAACGCTACCCTGAGAAGATGCTTTAGCTTCATTTAATTAAAAAAGGTACACATCATACCTTATCTTTTCATTGCCCTATAGTCATTCCCTAAGCTTTCTTTGTGTCTTTTTATTTCCCTTTTTTTATGGATTCCATCTCAATCATTTTTCTCTTTTGCTTGAACTCCTTCCCCCCTCATTTTTAAAAACAGGGTTGGAATATTTTTGTGAGACTGGCTCACATCATTATGCTTACACTTTCCTTCTAGGTAAGTATTCTATCATTTCTAAGCCTTAAGGGACAAAAAGTTCAATAATTAATCAATAATAAAGTAACCGAAACTGAATATTTTCCTGACATTGTATTTTGTGTAGAGACTTTTAATAGCCAGACAAGCCAATCCTGTGGTTGTAATTTAGTCTTTTTTCCTTTTTCAAGATTTAGCTTCTCACATTCAAGTTATAAGTAGATTATTAGTAAACTTTAACTATTGTAGCTGCTGCAAAATCATATTAAATCACGAGTTTTGCATTAATATTTAGTCCCCTTTTTTTGTCCTGATAAGATTTGGTTTGGACAAGGCTCATCTTGAAATCCAAAGATTTGTTGGAATCAAATGCTCATTGTATCACATAATCATATAAGATGAAATGCAAAAACACAGCAGTCCAAGTGTAATATTTCTGTTTATCATTGGAAGCATTAACATCTTCTCGATGCTAAAATCTTTTGTTAGGTAACAGAAAATTTAGGCATGGCAGCCTTTTATTAGTAAGGCCCCTGAGATTTTTGGCAGCTCCAGTAAGATGGTCTAATGCAAATTTGGATCTCCACAGTCTTATTCTTGCACAAAGACCAGATGGAGCTATCTTGGCCACAGCCAATGGAAAGAGATAATTAAAAGCACTTTTCATCAGTTTAAAATTGCGGACTAAATGAGAAATAAGTGACAATGATGCTGTACAATATGCCAAAAAGCAATTGTTTTGTGGGAAATAGTAGGCAAAAAAATAAAATGTAAGTACACTGAATGACCACTTTAATTGAAACAATCAAATGGACCAGTGAAATGCTGTGGCAGCTGTTTACTTGGCCTAACTTAAATGCTACAGCTACTTAAATTACATCCCCCATCTCTAATAACTTAACAATTCCTTTGCTAAAGTTAAAGCACACAGGACAATGAATTGAAAGGACATTTCGTTCAATTTTACACTCCATTGATGTATACATGAATAACCTTCCAGCCCTACAATGCTTTATTTGACACAATGTCATTTCAACCTATGACGTCTCGTGGTTCTGCAGAGGTACTTAGTGTGCAGGAGGAGAGCAACAAAGAAGAATGTCTTCCTCAAACTCTGAATAATGGCACAATTCAGCAACTACTTGGATATATCATAATTTAGCCTGTGGGGACAAAGATGACATCAAAGGGGTTTGGCATTTTTTTTTTTTAAATCAAAAATGGGATTTTTTCCTGAAAAAAAAAGAAAAAAAGAAAAAAAGAAAATAACACCCCACATTCATAAAGGCTGGGACAATGTGATGCATGAGATCTGCAATGATGTGCAAATTTCAATGAATATCTTATTTAGTATTAGTTTTGTTTTCTATGTTCTATTCTGACATTTTGCTATCTATTAATAAAAAAAAAAAAGCGTAGCTTAAGTTAGATATCTGTAACAATTAAGAGAAATGTTGAGACATATATGATATAGGATGCTCAAAAATCCTGGATCTTCTTTGTTTTGTATTTCATGATGTACCAAATGTTTTTAATTGGTGAAAGGTCTGGACTGCAGGAAGGCCAATCTAGAACCAGTTTTGATTTGTCTTGCTGGAATTTGCAGGTCCTTCCCTGAAATAAACTAATCTTAAGGGTAGTATATGTTATTTTTAAAGAAAAAAGTTGCTAGTTTCACAGGCAACTTGCTCATGAGCACTGATAATTATGCTAGAAACTTCCTGCCTTCTCTAGTGCAGAGAATGCAGCATCTAGAACAGCATTCTAGATGCCAGTGGTCTAGATTGGATGGCTGCAGCTCAGGAGAAAAAGCAGTTTTCCACCAACCTGGAAAGTGGATGGATCAATTCTAGTCTTCCTCTGACTATATGCCGAAGCGTCCTTGGGAAAGACACTGAACCCCATGTTGCCCACTCAATGCGTCCATCAGTTTATGAATGTGTGATAGAGCAAAACACTTAGTATATAACCATTAAGAATTGAATGTGATATGTAGTGTTAAAGTGCTTTGAGTGGTTGATGACTAGAAAAGCACCATATAAGTACTGACCATTTACCATTTGGTCAGCAACTCAGGTTTTAGTGTTTTCCTCCTGCAACAGACCTGATTCTAATGACCACCACAGAACAGATTTTTCCCTTTTCTTTAGAACATTTTTGGTGCAAACAAGGTTGGCAGCATTTCTAGGTCATTCTCACGTATGGCATCATATTTTGGATGATAGACTTTTAACCTGGATTGGTGGATGGCGTGGCAAAATGTGTTCAGACAATGAGTGTCTAAGGGGCCCCCCTACCCACAGCAATATTGTGAAAATTGTCCATGACACAATGTAAAACTACATTTCTAACATTTCTCAGTCAGTGGTGCCAATAGCAACACATTACACATTGTGGTGTAACTCACTGGCTTATGAACATTTTGTTTCATGTCCATCAAGGGGTCTACATTTTAGATTGTTCCATTACTCAATCACAAATGTCACTAATGTCTCATTCCTTTCTGTCTTAAAGAACGTCTTTGGTCCTTACTCCCCAGCTCTCTATCCCTGCCTTGATGTATATATTGTTTGATTGTTATGCAATCATAATTCAGACAGTTCCCAGTCAAAGTTCCCAGTCAGACAGTTCCCAGTCAGACAGTTCCCAGTCCCAGTTCCCAGTCAGAAAGTTCCCAGTCAGACAGTTCCTAGTAAGGCAGTTCCCAATCAGACCGTTCCAGTCAGAGAGCAGCTTCAATACAAAACATGACTCAGTGACATTTATTAAATTTAAAAAATTGTTGGAGCAAATTTCCAACAATAACTTTTAATACCATCTTTCTGTAAATATAAATAAATATGAGTAAAGTCCATACATATATGACTTATTATGCTGGTTTTTAAAGCAAACCTCCAAATCCAGGTAAGAGATCATAAAAAATCTATAATCTGATAATCATTTATAATCTAATAATCCAAATGAATTTATACACTTGATTGTATTATAAATTCTCTATTTGTATGTTTCACTTTTGTTTGACCTTACAAAAGAGAGTTGTTGTTTTTTTTATTAAGACTATTACAACCAAATTATTTATAATTTATTGTTCAATTTACAAGCAGCAGCAGCACCAGTCGTGTCACACCCACACCAGACTCTGCCATAACCACGCCCACTCCTGCCATGTCTCACCGAAGTCATTCCCCTGAGTACTAATGATCCACACCTGTTACCAATCTCCCTCTGGACTTCTTATATACCAGCTACATTTTCACTCCCCGTTGGACCTTGTTTGGGCACAAATGTACTTTCCTCAGTCCCCTTCCTGGTCTCGACTCCCCTGGCTGATCACAGAACTCCAGTGCTCCCATATCCCAGCTCATACTAGTCGATTACAGCAGTCATTGTGTTAATAAATCCTGGTCTAACTGCGATCTGTCTCTGTGAGGTCCATTTATAACTCAGTCTCTGTAGGCATAACTCATTGATCACAAAAGTCTTTTTTGAGGTTCAACAGATAGATCCCGAATAAACTCAGGTGTCAGCAATGTGATTGATATTCATTACTGCACATCTGAACTAAACAGGAAGCCTTAGTTTTAAGATTGTAGGGACTCCTGTTGTTTAAACATCAACACAAAAACTTTAACCAGCAGCAGGCAGACATAAACCACTTCCCCAAAAACCAGTGACATTGCTGCATGTACAGGATCCACCAGCTCCACATTTTATCCATCTGATGGTAGCTGATAGTACCTGATGTTACCTGGATAGTACCTGCCTGCAGCACCAAAGGACTCAGAGTGACGTCTGTCTCCGCCCTAGCAGCACTTGTCCTCCTGCTGCTCTTTAGTTCGCCTCATCATCTCTGCTTCTGTGTTCTAGTAGAATTTCTGATGTCAAATGAAGTTTGTTGGCTTCACACACGCATCAAACTGTGCATCATTGCTGTTTGTGGAGCTGAAATATCTCCACTCATCGCTGTATCGGACTGATCACTGATCAGTGGATGAACCGTGCCGCTGTGAGTCTTTTCCACATTTGCCTACAGGCAGAAGAAGCAATTCCTACCTATACTGAAAGTTGCTGCAGGATAAATATATATTTCACTATTGATCTGCACATCACTACTATTTATTCTTCTTATACAGTATACTTAGATGGTATCATATGCTCGTTCGCACCTATTTATTAATTTATTTCACTGGGACACCAAGAGTAGCGCAGAGCACCGGGAATCCTACCGAACCTCCTGATTGGCCGACATTGCTCTTGATGTCTATTTCAGCGTGAGAAATCAGAGGTTTAGCATGAGAAGTCACTCAAATACGTGAGTCTCAAGGCCGATGCGTGACAGTTGGCACCGCGCCTGGGCATCTCCTGCCAACACCGCTTCTCTCCTTCCAGCTGTTGCACCAGTTTGGCTCTGAGCTTTTCTCGTGGTCATGCACACGTTAGTGATGTTTCCAGTCAGAAAAAACACTAATGAACTGTTTTTGTAAAGGTTGAAGTGGGATATTTGCTTGCTCTGTTGTAAAAGGCAGCAGCTCTACAATCAAAAAGGACAGCGCAAGCATTTTCCTCGACTGTCCCCCACAAAGCCGGGTCACAGACCTGATAAATCCACTGCAAGTTGGCGTTGCTGTTGCTGCAGCTAGCCCCAGACTATGTTGTAGGGCTAACGGTAGCCTCCTCCAGATCTGGAGCCACTTCCACGTCTTCTATTACTTCATCCTCATTTTCCTCCCTCATTTTGACAAAGAAAGTGTCTATAGAAGGTAACCCGCCTCCCTCTCCTCGTTTTCATGCTATCGCTTCCGTTTAAAAACAACCACTTTTCTTATTCTCGCTCATTCTCACTGCCTACTAATACTCCCACAGTTCGGCCAGTTCAATGCTGGTTAATTTAAAAATTGTATCGATGTGCTTCTTATTGGTTATTGGCTCCCATATCTAAAACTTAAAGCCTTTTTTTTTTTTCTTCTTAAAAACTGGTCATGTGGGCCCCAAGTGGGCATAGGTCCGTTTCCATAATGCCCATTGGATAATCCCGCCTTGTGTAGACCCATCTATTAGCAGAAATTCTGACCATTTTTAACTCTGAGAGCCTCTATATGATGTTCTTTCTATACCCAACTATTTTATTCATCGGTTGCCAATAAACCTAATTGTAGCATGCTCCTTCACTTATTTTTCTTGTAGAACCACTTACTTTTCCACTTTTTAATGTATGATTGCTATCAAATTCAAGATGAGCTCTTCAAATGAAAAAGAAAAACCTTACTTTAAACATTTTATGCTTTCCATGGTCTACTGCAAATGAAATGTTGGTTTGTGAGATACAGACATTCTGCTTTTATTTATTTTCAACAAATAATTCTAACTTATTTGGAACTGGGCTTTTACATGGACAAACTGCAGCAATTATGAATGCATTTTTAAGAGGCAAGTCAAACACAGACACATATTAAAGGATATAAATCAATACAACTCCAGTCAAATAAAAAAAGAAAAAGAACATAACACTTTCTCTTTCTGTGATGCCTTAAAGTAGAAACTGGGTTTGTTGCATGCTCAGCAACCTTTTGCACAGATGTACAAGAAAAGAGTCAAGTAAGCCCTCTTTGAGCCAGAATGGCCCATTGGGCAGGAAGAAAAGCTTTCTATTGTTTCCGTACTGTGAATCAGTTTGACACACTAGAGAGAAGCAGTAACCCTCTATGAGACACCAGTTGGAGAGTGGAAGAAATTATAGAACCAGTGACAGATTCACAACATAATGGGCAGGTTGACTGTGTCATAAGTGCTCCTGCAGCCATGAAAAGGTTAAGAGCATTTTAGAGATTATGTGCCATTTAGGAAAGCTGAGGAGGGATGGTGCCCTAAAATTCGCCCTTGCTTGGCAGATCAGCGCAAAGCCAGCGGATGGAGATCTATGCTTGGTGCCACTGAGCAATGATCTGCACTCACTGAACTAACCTTACTTCCCCTTTGCATTTACAAATGAGAACAAAAGCTCCATATATTCAAATTTGTTGAATTATAGCTGCAACCTTTTAAATATGTAAGTTATGGTTTGAAACATGACGCACAGCATCCAGCTTATAAAGCAGGGGCTGTATTTTAATGTAAATAGAAATAATGACATTTAAAGTGGCATGTATAACAGTTAGGGTAAAATTATTCTGCAGAACTGCCTTAGTTTTATAAAGAGACGTATTACGGACATGCAAGAAAAACACAGGGATTGTAATACAATTAACAATACTACAAAAAAATATGTTTTGTTTGTTAATCTTGGATCAAGTTATCTTCATTTTAGAATGGTTGGTTATGCTGCTTACTAAAACTAAATTGATATTAGCTCTAGACCAGTATGTCTCAGTCTTGGTCTTCAGGGACTCCTGCCCTGCATTTTTTTTTTTTTAGTTTTCCATAGTTGTACAACACATGACTCAGATGAATGGCTCATTAGTGGGGTTTGTAAAGAACTTGATAAGCTGTTCTGAATCAGGTGTGCTGGAGTTCAAAATTTCTAAAGGATTAAGGGCAGGGGTCCCCAAGGACCGGGATTGAGAAACACAATTCTAGACTAGTCAATATCAAAATGCCAATAAGCTTGAGGACAAACAGTGGAGCTGAATGTAATTATGTTGCAGAAATTTATTGTAACCTTCCATTTGATTTAATTTTTACTTATGCTTGTTTAAAATTGCCTCTTCTGTCTTTAGAAGACTGTGAGGTATGAACTAACTCCAACAAATAGAGCAAAATATATCAAAAGTTGCAGTATGTCAGACAGTTGCAGTAAGATGTCAGTTTGCACCTAGGCAAGGCAAGGCAGTTTATTTGTATAGCACATTTCATGTACAGGACAATACATAAAACAAAAGCATTACAGATGTTAAGAAATAGTAAAAGCCAGAAAAAAACCCCAGCAAGAATCACAATAAAATCATAAATTACATTAAAATGATTAAAGAGAAGTTAAAAAGTTACAGTGCAGAATTCTTTCATAGGCACATGAGAAAAGAAATGTTTTTAACCTGGATTTAAAAAAATCTACATTTGGTGAAAGTTTAATCTCCACTGGCAGTTTGTTCCATTTGTTTGCAGCATAACAGCTAAATGCTGCTTCTCCATGTTTAGTCTGGACTCTGGTCTGGACTAGTTGACCAGAGTCTTTGGATCTGAGAGCTCTGCTAGGTTTATATTCTATGAACATATCACAGATGTATTCTGGGCCTAAACCGTTCTGGGATTTGAAAACATGTATATTTGCTCCAGACACTGACACAATAAGTCTATTGGGCTGCAGTCATCTGGTTGCAAATAAACATAAAGTTGCGTATCATCCTAGACAGCATTTAGCTTCTAATTTAAAACTGACTGCCCACAATTATTGGCAATAAATAAAAATAAATAAATTCGGCTGATTCCTAATATTGGGGAAACATTTATTTATTTGGTATTCATGTCTATCTTTCATGTCTAGATTTTAACCAGGCTTCCCATCCATCTATGACCTCTTACCTTGACTCTCTTCCAAACTCTATGTTAAGCTGCATCATAACAAATTTAAATGGAGGTCCTCAATGATTAAATCAGAATACATGCAGTCAGCCAAAGGGGAATACCCTCTCAGCCAAATGAGGCTTGCATGTTCACAAACCTTCAGGACAGGCCACTCTGGTACACACAGATATGGAAAATGAAGAAATGATGTAAAGTAATGGGCAAGAAAAGCATTAATTCTTCCCAAATGTTACGTAACACTATAAAAAATTTCTTCCAATATTCTGTCAAGGTCCTCAAATGCAGTTAATTATCCCCACTGTAAAACACTGATTCACTTTAAATCTTTAATGTTCTCATTGCAGCTTTCACAAGCTGACCAGAGAGAAAAAGATATTACTCTGCAAGTCTTGCATACAGCCTAAATCTGTCAAGCAAGGTTTGATAAGGACCTCCTTGTATTTTGTCCCCCCTTCTTCTTGTCTTTCTCCCCAACAGCACTTGTCTGTGGAGAGCTCTAAAATAAGAAATCCCTTTCCGCAGATATAATTAATCACTCTGGGAGAACAGGGCGTGTAATTATTTAGGTTACCACAGAACTCTGCGAACCTCCTCCACCTCAATCCCTTTCCTTTTTCACTCTACATGGAAGAAAGGCTTTTAGAAGACATGCACCCACAGCAAACCTGACAACTGATAACTAAAAGCAGTTGGCTGTGTTTTATTTGAAGGTCTGCTGCATGACCATATGTATGAATGTCTGTTTTATGTATTTAATACATATTTTAGCAGGGGATGTATTTGATTTCTTTTAGTGTGGTTGCTTAGAAATATTTTATATGTGCACATTCTCTTTTTTTAAGAGCATAGTGGCTTTTTTTATTTCTACATAAAAGAGCTAAGTGAGGTTTTCCTAAAAGCTGACATAACCCTTATGATGACTGTAGTAATGACGATTAAAGGTTGATGTGTGAGCCTGAATATGACTTGCAATTGTTCTCAGCACCTTTTCCTTTCACATCATAAGGAAAAAAAGAGTTAGCAAAGAGCATCAGGAAATATGTTAAGCATACGTGATACAGTAAAAGAGGGAGCACCATGCCTCCTATTTTCTCCCCAGCAAGCAATTATACATCCTCCCCTTTGCAGATAAAGAGTTCAGCATCAGTTCACAAAAAGATTAATACAGCACAGCAACCACACCCGTTGGAATGTTCCTGGCTGATTTGGAATTAGAACGATTAGGGGGGACCTTGGCTAAAATCCCCCTGTAGACAAGTCCAGCAGCCCATAGAAAGTTGCTATATTGCAGTGTCAGCGGGTATGCATCAAACAGCCAGAGAAGAGATGGGTAGCCTTGTAATGTGAGCACTGCCAATTGGATAACGGGGTGTCCAAATGAGAGATTGCAGCACTTGTCAGGAGTGTGATTGAGCCATCTTCTGTACAGGGAGGGGAAAGTGATAGTGTACTTTGTGCCTGGTACGATGCCCTAAAGAGGGAGCATTACAAAGTCTGAGAGTCTTAACCAGCCGTCAGCACATATATCACTAATTCTCTTGACGAGATGCACCATTGAGGGGGTGTTATGTTGCAGTTCTGCTCCTAAGGTTAGGGCTCTTGATTTTTCCATGCCAGTAGCTCTTGAAGACAGCCAGTGTAAGCATCCTTATGTATATCTGGTGCAAAGTTTATATCCAAGCAACCATCAGTTCAGTTGTCATGGTAAAGGTTTCTTGACAATCCATCTGGTAATTGCCTTCCCCTTTCAATGCAAACCAAATATGTCAACATAGGGTAGCAAGACATAAAAAGTCAGTGGATTCGTGCAGTCAGTGTTTATCCTTTTGGGACCATTTGGAAGTGAACAGCAGTTAGCAATTTGTCCAATATTTGTTGAGTCATTTTAGACCAAATCAAAGTGGAGGTCTGGCATGTCAGACGATCTGACTTTGGCATCTCTGGAGTGAATGCTGTTGGCATGGCTTAACAGAAACTTCTCCATGCAAGAATAACAACTATTAAGTGTAAAATTTCCACAGTATTGCGGTAAATCTAGGACCAATGGTAAGAAGGTCAAAATGAAAGAAAGTAAAGCAGTTTATTGAGTGATATTGACTCTAGGAGTGCAGGCATGTAAAATCTTAACAGAGGGCTGCTTTAAAATATTGTAAATAAAATGGATTTTTGTACACATATGCTGACAGCCTGGGATTTTCAAATGCTATCAGTGAATTGATGATTTTAGCAAATGCTATGTACATTTGGGTATGTTAGCCTGGGTGTTATGGAAAAATAGATGTGAGCCCATGCAGTCCCATCTCCCCCAGCCCATCTTTGCCTTTTATCATCTCCCACACGCTGTCTTTGCACAAACTCTGATGTGACTAATGCTTTAAAAGTTCCTGTAGCCAGCGGAAAGACTGTCAAAGAAAATTATATGTTGGGAAGATCTCTCATCATCATGAATCTTGTCATTTTCCCCTTTCCTGAGCAAATGACACAACTGTGAAATTGAAAGTGAAATGCAACATTAAGGACAAAATAAAAACAGCAATAGTTTAAATTTAATTTGCATAATCCTTTAGAATATATGTAGAGTTTGTTTTGATTAATTGTTCTATAAAGCTCATAAAATGCTAAATGTATGTACACTACTTTAGCCTGGAGACAGTGGCGTATATAGAAAACTTTTATAGGGTGGCCAAGATAAGACTAATCTTAGTGTGGGATGGCCTATCAGTAGATTCCACTATCCATAATGTCCAATAGGATCATTGTTAACATTGATTTGATACAGAGATTATTGGTATCAAAATCCCTTTAAAAACAGCTTCAATCTCTTCCCTGCATAAAAAAAGTCTGTTTAGAGATTTGAGAAGATTTCAGAAGATTTTAACTTCAGAAATGAGCTAGATAGTATTACAAAGCCAAAAAAGTCATTGATCTCGCACAGGTGGATAAAAAAGGTTTAAACCTTATTTATATTGCAACCTAAATATACAGAAAGACCAATGATAACCAATTAACACAAGCTCAGCTGTATTTGTAGCTTCTGGAAAGTGTGACTGTAATAAAATGAAACCTGTAGACCTGACCACCCTTGTATTGTGTCTGCCCATATTTCACACTGTTTAACCAGATATATATAACATTGCTTCATTTGAACAAATCAAATACAGCTATAAAACACTGATTTATAGTTTATAGTTTGTGTTTCTATTTAGTTTGTAAGGCACATTTTTAAATGAGCAACAGCAACCCAAAGTGTTTTTCAGAGAGAAATAAAAAGTCTACGCAATTAACCTCCTGACTCCTATTATTGCAAATTTTTGACAAACAACTTTAGAACTGTTTTATTTAAGTTCTTTTCATCTTATTATTCCATTTTGTTTATTTCGTCTGGGATGCTGCGTGACGTTGCTGCTGAGTTTTGCTTTGTGCAAGTGCTACATGCTAACAAGTAGATGTAAACAAACCAGCCATTTGAACATGCACTGTGGCTAACTCAGCAAAGAAGTGTGAGAAGGTGTTATCGTAGGAAGATAGGAAACAAAAGAGAAACAGAGACAAAGCAAAACAAAAGACAAGAGTCTACATAAGACTGTTTATTTACTGTCCAGAGAGAACTCACAGTACAGGTGGGATGCACATTGGATCTTGAATTACAGAGTCATGCAACTGAGAAAATGGCAAAAATGAAGTAGTGCATCTTCAATATAATAAAACAATTCAAATAAAACAATAGGAAAATAAAGACGGAAAAATGATAATAATAAAAAAATTGACAGATGTGTTAAAAAAATTGATAAAGTACCAATCAGAATGGGGGGGGCACACAGGGAGTGGCCCTGACTTCAGCCAGAGGCTTCATCATGTCTGCAATATAAACCAATATAGGAGGCCAGTCACACATACAGCAATATCCTTATGTAATGACCTTGTATAATACCACTTGTCCTTATTAGTAATTATTTGTACTCAAATGGAAACTATATAAAGTACTAATAAAGAATAACTAAACTTAATATTTTGGCTTTGTTCTATTTATCACTGAATATCAGGTTTAAATTATTTGTAAATCAAAGCACTCGGCCATGTTGACATTTCCTCAGTATTTTACCCTTTTTTTAATATAGTTTGAACAATGTTCATGACCAGAGGTTTTCATAGGTCCAGTGCATCATCCTTGTGCGATTAGTCATCATTATTTTGATGATACCCTGGAGAAAACTTCAAGAAAAAAGATCTCACTCTGCTGGGAATATAGAATTGCAATGTGAACAATACATGTCATCATGTAGATATTCAGTACCATGATTGCTCAAATCAGTGGTAGTTATGAAGGAACAGTCTTTATAGTTGTTTTATTTATCTAAACATTTATTTTTTTATGTAATGCATAACTGGATTGTGATTTATTCTACTTTTGTCTCTTCTCTGAAAATGTTTAGATTATGTTGTAATGGGGTTCTATAGAGGTCAAATTAATGTAATTATAATCAATGTATTACTTGTATTGTCATTTAAGCCATTCACCCACAGCAGGTATTTAAGTGTGACATCTAATGGTGACAATGCTGCCAGATGACTCACACTGAGCAATGTGAAATGTAGCAGCCTTTGAATCAGTGACATTTAAAAGGAATTTAACTTTGGCAAGAGCAAGGCATAAAGTTTTTGTAGAAAACAACTCATTCTATTTTCTCAGTCTGATATGTAATTTGCAACCTGTCAATGGAAAGTTGGAGGATGGAAAATTTGAACTATTCCTAATGTCATCAAGACACTTTGATTAGATTGTGCTTACTTACACGATCAATATTTTTTTTTTTTTTTTTTTTAAAGTAAGGATCATGTATCAGTCTTTCTGGTCATGTAAGATGTAAGAGTCATCGGTACATAGTGGGATGATGAGTTGTCAGAGTGACAAAAGGATAAAGGGGTCAGAAGGAAAGAAAATAATCTATTGAGAAAGAGTGCAATATGATAGAAGAGACAAAGTATTCAAGAAAGATAAAAAGGGTGGACTGACTGAGGGAAAATGGATGAGAAAGCACATTCAAACTAGGAGTTTTGTCTTACAGAAGATATAAGGTTGAGGACAAAGTAAAAAACAACATCCTTTCTTTTTTCTTTTATAGGATCTTAAATGTGGGAATCGCCAAATCCTGTACCATAAATAAAGAAAAAAGTGTATCTAACACCACATCAGAGCTATGCTGAAGGGCGTGACTTCAGTATCAGTGGATTATTTTACAGGCAAATGAGTAGAGTTTGGAAGATGAGATTGAAGGTCATTAGGAAGTGCACACTTATGCTCATAATAAAGACTATGCTAAGAATAAAACAAGATTGCTCAGAGGTCTCATGAGAGAAAGCCACAGTATGAATATAACATTACAATTACAGCTATGGAAGGAGGAAAGGTTAGAGGTACTAATCCATAAAGAGTATTACCATTTCATTTCATTGACTTTTCTTGTTGCATTGACTTTGGCTCAACTCTTGTAGAAAAAAAGACAAAAAAAACTTCCCTAACCTGCAGGCTTAAAATAGGAATGGCTTCAAATTGAGTACAAGGAAATCTAAACCAAGAGACAAAAGACCAGCTTTCGGCCATCAATACTTAAAAAGGACTTATTGAATGGAAACTTCTGCTGTATGCAAACTTTGGGGCAAGTTAGAATTGTAATATTAGATTAGTTTCAAATGGTCTTAAGATGTCTACAAAATCAGTATGTCTTTCTTTGTTAAAAAGTTTATTCCCAAATATTAGTCTAGAATCTCTACAGTTCATTTTTTTGTTAGGAATGTGAATTGCTGGCCAGATGTGTTGGTCTAATGAAAAGAATATTTTTCTTCTCATCCACTATTTCTTCCAGGTAACCAAAAACTCTTTGGCAGGTCCATCCATCCATCCATTTTCTTTACCGCTTGTTCCCAGTAGGGGTCGCGGGGTGAGCTGGAGCCTATCCCAGCAGT
>JBAMHW010000027.1:14197552-14219918 GCA_037177495.1 Rhadinocentrus ornatus
TCAGGGAAAGCCTGTAATTGATCCTTCAACCTTCCGGTTGAAAGACAACTGCTCTTCCTCCTAAGCCACAGCCACCCAGAGGACACCCCACCCTTGTTCAGTTGAGAACCATGGTCTTTGATTTGGAGGTACTGATACTCATCCCACCGTCTTTGCACTCTGTGGTGAACCACTCCAGTGAGAGTCAAAGATCATGACCCAATGAAGCAAACATGGCCATATGTATGTAAATAGCAGAGGTCCAATCCTGAGCCCACCAAACTCTACCCTTTCAACCTGTACCTGCTGTACATAAAATTTCTGCCCATAGGTTATGAACAAAATCATGACAAAGAGCAGCTTTTCAAATAAATATTGCAACTTTTAGTCGTTGAACTAACTCACCTGCTCCCTGGTTTTGCTGCATTATTTTGGAGGGGGGCAAGTCGCTTCTTTATGGCTTCACGGCTTTATTTGGTGGCTTGTTTTTCTCACAAGATTTGGCAACACTGCACAGTGCCCATTCATTTCAGCGGCAGCTGTGTTCTGGCAGACAGCTTGCCCAGCTTGAGACTTGCTAGTGTGGTTATGAGTTCTCATTTGCAAAATATTTCTTTGTGTCTGACCTCTTAGGTCTAGTGTCAAGCCGTTAAGGCTTTTTGCTTGAGTTTTGTGTACTTGTGATTGTTTATTGTTTGGAGATTGGGCCAGTTATATCGGTCTACTTTCAGAGTAGTTTTATTATTTTTTTAGTAAATGAGTTTAGCGCTCTGGCAAACTCACTGGCAAGAAATTTATTGAAGAGGAGTTTATCTGTTCAATGTCACCCTGAATCAATGTTTATAGCTACCTGGCAAGTAGCCCTTGAACAGTGATCTCTGTGAATATAATGTGAATTTTAATTTGCTCAGGAAGAAAGTTCTGCCTTTGAAAATGAAGCATTTAAGCTAGCTTGTCAAAAGTTTGTGCATTCCCCTATTATCTTTAGACCTATATGTGCTTCATGGTCAAGTTGTGGTACTTGTGCTTTTGTGTGTCCAGTCTCACAGTGATGCTGTGGCAATTTTAGATGTGATCAGAAGTCCATCAAAACTAACAAAAGTAGGCCCACAAGATAACAATGAAGAATTAAACTAGCAGTCTAAACTTTCAAGTTTCAGATTAATAAAGTAAATCTCAGTAACTTTCCAGTTCAAAAGGCAAAAGGATGGCACCAGACAGGACACAAACCTACATCTCCCAAGTAAAAGTCACTTGACAAACTGACCAAATCAATCTTGCTGTCGAGAAATGGCAAAATTGGTCACACCACTACTTCAGTCCAAACTGTGTATGAATGGTGAAAGGTTGAGCGATACTCTTCCCAGATAGCATAAACGGTTTGTCCCAGTTATGGGCCTCATCTGCTGTTTTGTTTGGTCTTAGATAAACGTTTTTACTTTATGTGAGTGTTGCTGCCAAAACGTAGCTCCAGATTAAGCCCAATCTTCTCTGCTATCTGACACTTTTCTCTTGTTTTGCTTACATATATGAAGCCAATCCTATTTTCACAGCTGTGGTTCAAGCCAGCTTGCTTCACAATAAACTTAGAGGGTAGACATTGTAAAAATGTCCACTTAATATTTGCAGTTAGCTAGCACAAGGGTTGTGGAGTTGCTAGCATGGCTTCATGGGGTGCTTTTTATTATGCTAGCGTCCTTGTTTCTTCTATCCATAGATATACAATCACAACCTCTACACTATCATAGAGCACAGTTAAATCATTTAAATATGCCTCAAGGAGAACAGGATCAAGAAGACAGGAGGATTCATCAGGAGCTTAAAGTGAGAAAAAGCAAATGTAGCCTATGCTGATATCATGTAAAGGTGAAAGCCAGTAAGAAACTGAAAAACCAGTAACGGGAACATTTTGTGTGCTTTTATCCTCCTTTGCTGGCTCTAAGGACCCATCATGCTGTGGTGCAACAAATGTATATAAACAAGAGCAGTTTAGTACATTTTTCATATGGTTGCAAAACTTTGTTTGTTAGAGACTTGAGAGTTTCATCCCATCTGCAGATTTTATTAACACAAATCTAAGACTGACTTATGATTCTATTCTGAAACACCAATGGAAAAAAACAAAAAGAAGAAAAAGATAAGGTGATATTTGGTGGTGTAAGATTATTTCAGTCAGTATGATTAAAACATTTCTCGAGTATCCCACTGCTAATGTATTTATAAAGTGAGAGAGGCACTAGATGTGCCCAAATGTAAGCACTCCCTACACCAAGTGCAATACATTATACTTTTTGCAATAATGAACAGTCTTTGTCACAATCTGATGGCTTTTAATCTCAAAGCTCAATTTTTCTTCCAGTAGGCCCACTTGAAAGCAAAATTAAACAGCAAATCTGTACTACTTCTCTATTGTTCCCTTTGAAAAGTGGTCATTATATCTGTGTTACGAGCTTGGGTACCTCAATTGTGCAAAAAGAAGGAAAAGGCAAAAGTCCATCTTTGCCTTTTCTGGGACAAGTGTTCTCATTTTTAAAACTCAAGTTTTATCTCCATGTTAATACTGACTTACCTCACAATTTCTCTCTCTTTTTTTTTCTTCACGTATGTTATGCAGTTAAATATGGATATCATATGGTCTCCTAGATACACTTGATTTAAAGCCAAATGTCCCCTTTTAAAGGTCTGTATCTCATTTGCATTGACCTGTTCCTCTGTGAGCATGCTCAGTAGGAAGTCGGCAGGAAGCACAGATCAGCCAAAGCAGGCAGTCATTTGAATGGCTGCAAGAAATTAGTCAGGTGTTGGCTCTGCATGGAGCATATCAATAGCAGCTCCCCCTCTGCCACCACCAGCCTTTCCCCTCTTTCCCTCAACCCCCACTTTCCTCTCTTCAGTGATGTGAAGGAAACAAATGCATCTCACTAAAGACTCATCATTCCACCCAGATGATGTTTGTTTGAAAGCCTAATGACTGTCTGTCTTTTAGCACATGCGCGCCTGTGTCAAATTCGACCTGTCTAAATTTAGTTTGGTGCAGCACATAGAGGGTTTTGAAAGCAGAAAACTTTCCAGGCTCTTATCCACATCTTCTACGGCTCATATCAAGTTGCTGGCTGCACTCAAAAAAAATACAAAGGGAAAAACAAAAAAACAACAACATTGGCACATTCATTGTTTCTCCATTTTCTGCCTGTATGTATCCACACAAGTTATTCCACATTAGTTATTTTTAAGTGCACAGCTTGCATCTTTATTTTTTAGTCACATGTAAATGCTTCAGTCATGAGTCCTAAGTGCATGTGGAAACCCAATCAATGTTGATCTGCAATTAGTGAGACTTAAAAAAATTCCCAGTTATAACTTCAGTGATTTCTTACTTCTGATGATTTATCTGAACACATCTTCTGTAAGGCACATTTTTCAATGTTTGGTCATAACCACTTAAGAGAATCTAGTCTTAAGCGAGGCACACACACATAGAAAATCGGGCTGTTTGTGTCCCGATTTTTCCCCTTCCCAACCAAGGCGACAAACACCTGATTATCTTCAGGTAATCTTAATCACACAAGATTAACCTGTGGTCTGAGGTGTGTTAAGAATGAATTTGTCCCAACAATTAGCTCTGAAACGGGTCATGGCTGACAGTGACAACTATTAAACTTGTTCAATATTTCCAAAAATCTTCAAGTGTCTGGGGAAAGCCAGCAGCTCTCGAGTTGTGGCTCTGTGGATGGTGAAGTTAAACAGAATGTAGCCAATCAAGACAGCGAGCTGACTGGAGAACAAGGAAGCAGGCACTGATCCATGTAAATCAAGGTTATCCAATCCGGTCCCTCAACTCAGCATTTTTGCCCAAACTACAGCCTGAAGTTTTCATTTTTCCTTAGGTGCTTTCTTAATGAAATTTAAGTAAACACAATGTTGCAACAAAGTGCTTCGATGCAACTATTGTCACTCAGCAAGCGTTTCAATGACTATTGTTGTGGTGCATACAGGTGAGACAATTTTATTTATAAAGCAAATTTCATACATAAGGCAATCCAATGTGCTGCACAAAAAGAAGCGTCTGCAGTTTGGGAAAATAACATAAGTTTACTTTCATTCCCTGCTTTTGTGTGTCCCAGGTCAACACCGTGCTGAGGTCAGCTCATTCATTTCTCTTCCCCATTGCAGTAATACTATATAAAAATGTGAACTTTGACGTGATGAACAGACAAGCTGGCTGTTTTTGCTTTTAATAATACTTTTGTTTTTCTTTCTATGGATTTAGTGATAATGTTTTATTCTGATGATTTAGATAGGTCAAAATTTAATGCATGTCTATCTTTGAGATCACTTGACCGTCCTGCCCTAGATAGAGATCAATCCATGTCAACTTTGTCTAAGATCTAAAATTTAAGCGTAATTAGAGTTTAAGTATAGAATTAGATACTCGACTCAGTAAAACTGTCTTTATTAACTTCATCAGGAGATTTGACACGCTGGACTGTTTTCAGTCCTCTTTGTTTTTTGTCAACGTTTCATTCATTTATGGAAAATTAGTCTGTGTTAAGGGTTAAAGATGTGACTTGGCTTTACAGATGAGTGTAGCAGTTGCATAATGTTTTAAATGTTTTATATCAAACATGTAGCCTACCTCGCCCTTAAAGTGTTGAACCCTTTCACTGGAAAACCTTTAAGAATATGAGAATGCAGGGCAGTGTGAAAAAAAGTAACTAGTTACAGTTACCAGATTCAAAAAGTAACTTAGTTACTTTATTACTTGCACCAAAAATTAATGTGTTACTGTTAAAAGTAACTTTTTGGTTGCTTTTGTAAAATAGCCTCCTTAAAAATTCTACCATTAAAATCCTTATGACTTAATTACAGTTTTGTGCAAAATATAAAACAAACTCAAACACAGAATAATTTTACAACAATAATTTATTTAAGTCAAGCGGATTATGTAAATAACAGAAATAAAATGGAGGGCTAAAATAACAGCTGCTCAAAAATTAAATCTGCTGCATGTTGAGCCCTCCAATGCAACTCAAAACGCAGGCAAACTAACCTGGCTGAACTCAAACAGGGGTGGTACTCAAAACCCAGAACTTAAATAGACTTTAACCTTACCCAATTTTAAAACAAAGAAATTCCTTCTACATACACAGTATTCCGATCTACTCCCGAAAGCACACTGTTCCACAGTCCAGATGCAGGTGAGGAATGGCAAACTGAGTCCCACAGGCAACAGTCGTCCCCAAATGTTGAGACTGAAGAGGCTTTAAAGGTGAATGTCTCCATGATTGGTCAGCCTTTCTGGAACTGCTTGAGTCGTTGACCAATCCAGGCGGGGAGGAGGCGGGACCAGTCTATCAGCCAGAATTGGATCAGGCCACAGCCCATCAGCGCATGAGTTCTCAGTTGTTGGGCTTATTAGCTGAGAGCCCTAACAGTCAGATATTGTAGGAAAGTGGGCCAAATAAGTGGCAGAAACAAGCTCAGCAGTCCAGGTATTCCTTCACGAAGAAAGATTTATTAATCCACTTAGGTCCAGAATATAATCCACAAAGCATTTCCTGAAAAGCGAACACACATTCTCCTCTTTCTTGCTCTCTCTTTCCCTTGAGAGCTTCCCAAACAAACTGATTATATACTCCTGTAAAAACACACTTGCTCTGATTTAGGCTAAATCATTTCCTTAAATTAGCCACACCTGTAACTCTGAAGTGCTGGGTTGGCCACTCCCCAACTCCTAGCCTGTAATATGGGTTCAGCAATGAAATCTAGTCTGAATCAATAGTAGGGACAAGTGGTGAACAACTACAGACTCACCCACTGAGTGAAGAAAGTGACTGAAGACTAAAGAAAGTGGATGCTGCAGGTATGAAACCCGGATCAGATGCAGTGTAACATAAAAAACTGTAATGTCTAATAAAGTTACGATTTCAATTTAAAAACTTAGTCATTGATTCCAACATCAGATTCAAACCTGAGCATTATTTTGAGCAGTATGTACGATAGATTTCCATTTAGCATGAAAGGAGAGCATGATGATGAGAGATGGAGGTGGTCTGCACAGCCCTTCTCCATTTTTATTGCCATCATAGGAAAGACAAAACAATTTTATTTTTACACTTCTCCATCATCTAATAGTTTATACAGATTTACTTTTGTCTCTAAAAAGAATATTTGTCATTTAGAAAATATAGATTACTGCATTGTTTTTACATTGGAAATAAATTAGTAAGTGTTTTGTGTAATGTTTTCTCATTTATTCCCAATTAGAGAAAATGCCTGGAACAAAATGGTTTCTATTGTTAATAGATCTATCAGGAGCTTTGATGGAAATATCATCATGAACCTACTGTGTCATCTAAATGAAATAATTTTTAATGAACACCACATCAGTCATGCAAACCATAAGCCAAACTACTACAACAGAAATCTGGGACCATACACACCAAAAGAAGCCATTACAATTTTATCTAATGTATTATGGAAGATGAATTACTGAATACATTGAATTTGTTTAATCAAATAATGGAATTTAAGTGAAAAAGACAAGTTATAGCAATTATTGAATCTGAATAATAATTGGTAAATGGCCCTTGAACACATAGTAATCACCAGAAAAAAAGTGTCAGTAAATGTGGTTGGCATAACTCAGAGTCCATGAAGAGTAATGTTTTTACGTGTGAATAAGCTGCCTTAATAAAAACAATCGCTTCTACATTAATATGATTGTCAGAACAGACCAGTCAACACCTATAATAATCATTCAGTAGGATAACATATGAGTAAAGATATTAGTGGACCATTTGTGCGACCTGTGTTCTCTTAATCCTGGTTAAAGGGTTTTCATCTCAATAAAATAGCTGGATAAATCAAGCAATTCCGAGCAAACAAAGGTGTCACAAAATGCTAAAGATCAAAGTACAAGTTTAATGAAATTCTGTTCCCTCACTTGCTTTTTACTCCTACAGGGTGAAAATTGGATGCTCCTGATGTCCAATGTTCCTTCATTATTTCTGCTTTCACATGCTGTCAAAAGTTCCATCCTCATTTTCTGCATCACTGCTCCTGTCCAATGAATGTTTTGCATGTTATCTCTGGGCCATAGACCATATTATTTAAATATTATTGTGCATTTCTTCCCTTTTGCCAATCTTCTTTAAAACTGACATGGTAACCTGCTAAGTCTGTAGTTGTCCTGTTTAAGTGACTATGCAGTATACAATAAAAAGTCATTTTAACAGCAATTAAAATTCTGTTGGTGAAATAAATTTTTTAAATCAGAAGATGACATTTTTAATAAAGAAATGTATTATATTTTCTGCAGTATGAATTATCTGATCTGAAGGGATTTTCTTTTTACCTTGAAAATAAATTATAGTCAGCAGGAAAGGATGGCTACTTAGTGGCCTGGTTAGTGTAAACACAGAGAATCCATAACAGCTGTGTTAAAAGAATGTGGCACCTTTAAGAGTGAGCTACAGAGAGAAGAGAAAGAGAAAGAAACAAATCTGAAAATGTCTGACCTGCATGCCTGAGTTAGGAAAAATGTGGTCAGAGCAGAAAACGTTAGCGTGAGGAATTAACTTTTTTCCTTGAATGTCCAGTTTGTGCTTCAAATACCACAGCTCCCATAGTGACCTAGATTGACATGTCTGCTTTACCGCTACTGTTTCAAGTGAAGGGAATCATCCTCAAAGCTAGCTGCAGCCTCAGCCAGGAGGAATTGGCTCATCTCTGCCTGCCAATCTTGGTTTTGAGGGAAAAACATTGAAGGTTAAGTGCAGTTTCTGTCAGAGTTTTAACCTATAGTAAAAGCAACAGACCAGAGCAGCACGGTTAATAAACCGTAACAGAAATGTTCCGCTTTGGGAACAAAAATAATAAGACAGAAAGATGATGAAAAATTTTGTTTATGTTAGCTGAACGTTCCAATGGACACGCTGTTTAGCTCACCTGGCATATCATTCCCCCCCTAGAGAGGCTTCAGCTTCTTGAGTCAACCAGCCAGGTATTCTGAATCCCTTCCTCATCTAATAATAATGGGTTGGGCTTTATATATTCCTTTCAAAGGCTGGTTGGTTGTACTTGATGATGGTAAGCTACATGTGTTGCCACACCTACACTCAGAGTTATATTGATAGAAGCAACGCAGGCAACATGGGCCAAAGGCCTTTCCTACCACCACCAATATATTCATACATTTTAGAACACCAGATGACTAGGGTTGGGCATCGAGCATCGATTGGAACCGGGACTTACTTTCCAATTCTCCCGGGATCGTTAATAATAATTAAAATATATGCACATTACCACAAAACAAGTGGGGAGTACCGTTAGCTGTGTGCTAGCCATAGTGTTTCCTTTACTAACTGTGCTTTGGTGTTTAGGAGTACTGTAAAATAAATATTTTGGGTCTCAATTACAGAGAATCTAAGCTTTCGAACAAAGTAAGCATGCCTATGTTGACAAAAGTGTCATTGGAGAAGTTTTAGAGTTTATCGAACAAAATTTTGACGGGGTTGCTGGCAACAAGGTGGGAATGATGAGGTTAAAACATGTAAAGTTTTTTTACCCTGACTCTTAGAAGAATCGGAATTGAGAATTGTTATGAACCAGAATCAATACACAGAACCGGAATCGGAATCGTTCAAATTCAAACAATGCCCAACCGTAGAGATGATAATACTGGAGTCAAGGAGGGTGATATTGAAGTGATTAAAGTTATATTTGTACACTTCATTGGACATACAAAAGGCCTCCGCATGCTAGTCCATAAAATCATATGACCATACAGAGTTCTCAACACCAATCATCAAAGATCAGGCTACATCCCAGCTACTTCATTGAGATCAGTCTTCAGCATAAAAAAAAGAAAAACTGTTAGTACTGACCACTTACAACTGTATACCTTTTATTTTAGAAAAAAAAGCATAATATTTAAAGTCTAGTAAAACTATAAATTACTGTCTATGGTATAAGTATTTCAATGAGTGCCTGATAAAGGGCTACAATGCCCATCTCTAATACTTTTAGTTGCTTAACTTTTTCATTATCTGCTGTTGCTGTTCATGAGTACATTATTTTCAAAGCATTTTGCATGATGCAAAAGCAACTTAGAGGTTTAACAATGACTTCCTAACATTTTCTTTTCATTAAGTCCTTGCGAAGACTGTAGTGAACTTAAAAAAATGTCTAATAAAAACACAAATTGGAAGAAAAGGATTTCTTCCAGACAGATTTCTTCACATTTAATGTTTCCTATTTACACATGGATATACTGAGCTACATTCTCTACATACTCTACAAAGTTCTTTTGAAATATCAAGTTCTAGCAATGTAACTTTAAAATGAAGTTAATTGTTTGGGTTTTTTATTGTCAAATTGTGGGTTGTGCAATAAAAATGAAAGCCCTAAAAGGGAGAGAAACCGGATGAAAATTAGCAGGGTACACTTGGAAAATCCAGCTGGCTTCTGGCTGCAAGAATAAGTGTGAAAAGGCTCTTTAGAAGAGGTAGTGAGACAGAGGCAGGGACCCTGAGGAAATCAATAATCACAGTGGACAGTGGCAGACTGTACAGTTGGCCCATTCCTGTCAGTTATGCTGGCATGGCTGCTGGGTGGCAGAAGTTATATGCTGCCTAAAAGAAGCAACTTCTCCAGCTACAGTTTGTCTCAAATTAGCAATGCCTTGGTCAATAAATAAACGGCTCATTGACCTCAGTATCATTGACTTATCTCTGAAATATAAAGTTGCTGTTTGCCTCACTGCTTTGTGCAGCACGTTTCAGAAAAATGGACCCTGTCATAGCTGGAGTTGTCTAATGGTGAACCACTAATATCCCTAAATTTGTCCAAATGCAGCTCTGTTATTTCATTGTAGCCAATAGCTAACAGCATGTGTGTTTGACTCTGGTTACAGAAATGTTTAAATTTATGTTTTGTTTTTTTTTTGGTTCTCTACATCTACATTTTTAAACAATATTTGTTTATCTTCCATATTAATTTATGGTATAGAAATATTGATTCTTCATTTGACCCAAATGTGGATATTTTTTGTTTTCCTGGACTGTTCATCACCACAAACTGTATTGTACCTTATTTAAAAGCTAAAAATTTGGGATTTTTTTCTGTAAAAATAATAAAAAATGTTCTCATTTGTTGTGAGGGACAAAAGGATGCTTCCCTATAAACAATCTACATCAACAATGTCTTTGTCAAGCTTTTCTCCTTTCAAAATAAGAGTTACGTGACAGAATAACTTTGGTGCACTGTGTAGCTCTTTCCTACTTCCTGTTTTTTTAACCAATTATATGCGGCTCCCAAAGGTTGCCAAACAACAGCACAGCGTTTGGTATTTTATGTCAGCAAAAGAACCTGCAGTAATGATGTTTTGGCCAAGTGAATAGTTTGTTTGTCCTTATAAACTTATGAGATTCCTATCAAATTAATTTATTAAGTTAGACTAAGGAAAAAACAGCTGCTGCGTGGCATTTGTTGATTAATGCAGCTTTTTTTGGGGGGGGGGGGCTCTTTACGTTTTTCTCTTTCAACTGCAGTTATGATTTGAAACACTAGGTGTCAATGCTACTTTTTTTGCCTTTAAACATATCTTATGTCATAGTTGTAATGACATAAAACATGGGGGCAGCTTGAACTATTAGTTTATTTTTGTAGACTTCCAGAATACTACTTGCTATTTTACACACATAGGTGTGCAACAGTATGACTAGTTTTAGTACCTGTATACACTGGCGTGCACAGATAGAGCCTTGGTGGTGCTGAAGCACCTGGCCTTGCCGTCGGGGCTGAAAAAGCGCCCCTTTTTAAACAGAATTATTTTTTTATTTTACTGTGTATTGTATGTGCCCCACTATGTTGACGCAATCACACACCCTATACACACACGTGATAGGGTAACGTGATCACGCAAAGCGGGCGCCAACAAGGCACATGTGCATTGCAGCAGCTGGACCGTCCGCAAAGTTACCTCCCACCAATTTACCTGCCACTACTCGGGTAATGCTGAACTATTTCGAGGGCACCTTTTGCTCCTAAACTAAGCCTAATACCAAACTATAAGTCCCTTTTGTAAAGTCGCCTGTCTGTCTCATTACAGCCTAAACGGCTGAGTCTACATTAGCCGACTGCCCTCTTAACATGCTTGGCTCTTTCTATTTTCAATTTTCAATCAAAATCAAAAAATAATAACATGACAGGTTATTTTGTTTTTCGTTTGTAAATCTAAGACAAAAAAAAAAAAAAAAAAGTTGCATGGTTTTTAATGTTCAATTTTAGACATGAAGCAAAAATACGAAATGAAAAAAACAGGCCACAGGACTGAATATCTAAATTGTCGGGTTAACATGAACCATAAATGGCTTTGCGCGCAGCAGTTTGGTTGGGTAATCTAGGCTACCATGATGACACTGGAACCACGTACTGCTTTGATCAAGGATTTGCTCAACCATGGCTTGACACATGCTGAAATTTCAGGCACGTTGCAGCAGATGGGTATCCTGCAATGCTCAGAAATGAGCATCAGAAGATTCTGTGGTCGGCATGATCTGAGAAGAAAAAGACATATGCCAGATGCAGAGCAGGAAAGCGCTTTAGTTCGATCTATACATGAGGTGAGTTTTCATTCAGATTTCCACAGTGTATTGCAAACACATCTCATAGCGAACACTTAACAGTAAATGTGTAATCTCCTGACAGTCGGGAGCATCAAATGGCCAGAAGTTCATGAACAGCTATTTGTCAACACTGGGGCTGCGTGCGGGAGAATGTCGGGTTGGAAGAACCCTAAGAGAGCTCCTCCAGCCATACCATGAATTCTGCCAGGTGATGCTTTTGTTTAAAAAAATGCAAATTAAGCAAAAAATTGACAACCACGTGGATACCTCTCACGTGTGGGACTAAATAAACAGCTGACTAATGAACCAACAACATTACTCCTGAAATTGTTATTGTGATTGTGTCCAAATTTAAAAAACCCCAGGGTGCTCGGAGTTTACATCCAACCCCGTACCATGCTGAATATATGGGACATAAACTTCATTTAGACCAAAATGAAAAGCTTGGGATGTTTGTTGTTTTTCATATTTTGGCTGTTGATGGCTACAGCAGCAAAATTGTTGGACATTCAACCATGCCAGTGAAAAACAACCTGGTGAAATATGAGTATGTATACATATATGTATACATGCATATATTTCACAACTACCGTTATCATTGTCGTAACTTTTTTTGTACTGCATTATCCTTTAAATACTAACTCTCGTTGAATTAGTTACATTCAGTGCAGTCATGTAAACATTTCATTCCAGATCTGCAGTTGTGAACCATGGCATGTGGGAGCAACTTTGGGTTGATCAAGACAAGGAGTAGTCTTTACATGCAGGAGATGCTGTCAAGATACAGACACAACATCAGCAGGCCACCATACCTCCAAACAACGTCAACAAGTGTGAGGGCTGTGTAAAAGATTAAATGATTCATTCACTGTCACCTTCACTGTCTGGCCTGGAAAAACATCTACAAAAAATCCTTCCTCCTCTGTGCAATAACCAGCCTGAACAGTCAAAATGAACAATTGCTGCTTTTAACAGAGACCCTGCTCCTGCTTTTCTGTAACGACCACAGTGACCCTGGGGAAAACGGAAATAAAAATACCAAGAACCAAGCTGACTTCAATGGTGGGTCAAGGGAAAAACCTCTCCGAATGAGAGGGCCCAGAGTGGACGGCTCAGTGCCTAAGGAAAAAAACACTTCCATCCTAACAGTCCAATAATAGGTAACCAAGGTAAATACAAAACCTTATCTCCCACACATTCTTTTAACAGTAGTAAGGTAAATGGATCAAAACCTTAAAATACCTCAGTCATGGTTGATCAGTGCCATCGTAGTCTCTCTGAAATTCCAGCAGCCTCTCGGATGGATAATCGTGGTCGAAAAAGACATTTCTCGAGTTCACCTGGACCTTGACTTTTTTCCACAGGCCCTTTAGAACCTACTCTTTTGTAGTGTATTCGAGAAAGTTAACAATGATTGGTCTTGGCGGAGATTCTGGGCTAGGTTTACTGGCTAAGGATCGGTGGGCGCGTAGAATTTTCAAGTCATTAGCTAGTTGAAGATTTGTCCTCAAAAGTTTCTCGATAAACATTAACATGGAGTTGCCCTCCTCGCCTTCCAGCACACCGAATATGCATGCATGATTTCTGCGGGAACAAGCCTCCAGGTTTGTTAGTGTAGCCCGAAGCCTTTTCTCCTCCTCGAGGCAGGCGCACAGCTCCTCGGCTGCCTAGGCCGCCCAGGTTTCAACAAGGCCGACGCGGGACTCCACCTCATCCGTTCATTGGGACAGGACTTGTATTTCACCAACCATATTGTCCAGTTTGCCATTCAATTCCTGCCCCAGTTAGTCCACGTTGTTTCATGTGCACTCGTTTTCTGCCTTTATATCCATTTTCAGGGCGTTAATCACCTTCAGTACGTCTGAGTCCTTGCTAGCTGCTAAGCTAATGCTATCGCCACCGGGACTGCTAGCCTTGGATCCCGAAGCAGTTTTATCGGAATTTCTCGGCATTTTTGACCACGTGCCGTCTTATCCCCTTTGAATGAGAGACACGTAAAGGTTAAGCAAAATGAGTAATCGAGTTTTCTTGGAATTTCAAGGTAAGTGTGAGAGAGGAGGCATTGAGTGCAATCGACTACTCCATTAGCGTCACCATTTTAACAACCCTCTCAATGCTTTGTGTGTGGCAAGGCCAGTTGGGCACCCCCATAGTGGTTTTGATGAAGTTCTTAACCTCTGAGGTGCTTAGGTGGCAGGTCAGAGGTGGCTTTGACACATCTTCTGACCAGCTGATCAAATTCAAAGCTGGAAGCATCACAGTTAATGTCAGGTGTCTTTCTGCGCCTGACAGAGGAGTCCCCCACCTGAGTGTCTGGGTCTCCCTCTCCCCTGATGGCCACGATTCTCTCCACCCCCTCAGCCCTCTCCTTCTGATCCTCAGAGCAAAGCAGTGTTTGGAGGATGGTTTGACCATCTGTAAGATCTCCTCACAGTTGGCATCACAAGGTCCAGCACCTCCTTCCTCTGGGACTAGAGGCAATCCAGCTGAAACAAAATGTGCCTAGGCCCTTTGATCCAGGAATGGTTGACTTTAACGTTAAACCAACTTGGATAATACACACCAGTTAAAAATTCCACAATAAATTGCAGATACTTCCGGTTCATTCCCTTAACTCCATGCTTTGACACCCAGAGCTTGAGAAGTCTGTTCGCTGTGGTAAGCCAGCGGCTGTGGTTTACTGGTCCAATCTCCAACAAAGCCAGCCTTGCAAGAAGAACTCCATCTCTGATTGCACAGACAATTTTATAGCCATAGTGTTGATCAGTTGAGGGATCTTCAATGACCTTGTCAGACAGCTTGATCAGTGGAGGGCCAACAAATATCCGGGTAAAGTTTGGATTGATATCCAAATCTGTAGCAGAAGCAAAAACCTTTCCTATTGGCCCGGAAAATTTGTTGTCTGACAGAGTAGGGCCATCAAGGTGAATAATGAGATGGCACAGGGGAAGTTCACCAGTGTGCAGGTTGCATACCAACCAGACTAGCTTTCTCTTCAGGTGCAGCTCCAGCTTTTTTATTACTCCAGCTTTCACACCAGTGTTGACAATCGTTGAGTCTCCTCCAATGGCCCACGTGGTCTTATCAAAACCGCTCTCTTTCAGCCATGACCCTAGCAATCTGCTCTGCGTGTGACTCCTCTTTAGTTGTTTTTTCTGGGGTAAAGTGGAACAGATAGTAGCCACCAGGCTCACTAACAACGCTATAGTGTTGATCTTTGCAGGAAAAGATTGGTCACTGCCTTCAGCTTCCATCATCACATTTGTTGAATGCAGGAGATCCCCCCCTATCCTTTTCATCAAACTTTGCCCCCAGCTCTGTCATCAACTTCTCCTGTGCTCTCTTGACCTTGTTCTTATCAATCACTTTACTTGTATTGTCTTCTATGATGATTCCTGCATCAATTAGAGCTGGAGTTACTATTGCTGCAATTGGCCTCAGCTCTATGGCATACCTTACACTAGCAAGGGCAATGTTTGGAATTTCATCATAGTTTTTCTGGACCTTTGCTGTAGCTGCAGGCTCAGTGTCAGTTTCAGGGGAGAGCTCAGCTTCAGTGACACACTCATCTTCAACAACACATCTCTCCAAATATCATTCCTGACTGTCTTCTCTGCTGCTGCAACATTTGCCTCCTTGCTTTTTCTCCTTTTCTCTGCCTTCTTTTTCTTTTCCTGCTTTTCCAGTGTCCTCACCTGTCTCTTGTGCTCTGGCAGATCAGGGCTCCCCATTTAGCGGGGTCCTTTACTTTCAACCTTCTCTTTCTGTCCCTTGATGTGGACAAGATCTTTCACTGGAATATTTTTCTCTCTGCTGCAGGAACAGTTAATTTGGGCTTGGATCACACAGCCCTCACAACCTCCTCCATCACAACTGGTAATTTGACACTTAAAAGTTATAAAATCGAATAACTTGTCTAACTTATCAATGAACCTCTATTTGGCATGAAGTTTTCCCTTCACCAAGAGAAAAATTTACTGCCTGATTCCAGGCTTTCTTGAGCTTGGACATGATGGTCACCTTTTCATTGATAACAGGAGGCTTGAAAAGAGCATTAGCTTAGTGTCGGACACAAGCTGGTTCACTGAGTAGTTCCTCCTGTCATCTTTACTTTGCTCCCTCAAGTAGATGCCATACCTCATGATATCCTCAAAGTTGGGAGTCCAACACCAACAGCTCCTTCCCAATGCCAACAAAATTACTTAAATGAGAACTTGATTTCATCCTTGTTCTGGCTTGAGCCATTTTTAGTAGTTCACCCTGAAATAAACAATAATACATGTAACTATCCACTACAGACAGACAGACATGAAGCTATTAGAGAGACATTACAGAAATCTGTCAAAATATTGACTTAACAGGTCAGTATTTACCCACAGGTTCACTTGTAACTCACGCTAGCAGTAGCTAAGTACACAAATTAATTAAACATAATATGAAACAAAGTAATTTAAATCTAAAATTATTATCTATTTGTACCTTAGGTTCATAATAAAAAGTGTACTTACTGGAAATACCATAAAAAGAAAAGAGAAGACAGATGAATAAGAATTGCCAGCCTCCTCAAAATCAAGATTTCATCAACAAGATGGCCACTCCAACTGCCATCCCAACTAGAAGTCACCAAAAAAAAAAAGTATTTTGTATCCCCAGAAGAATAGCAAAATAATAACAAAAATGTATAAAATCAACAGCGAATTGATGTAGGTTAGGGTTTTCAGAATTGAAAAAAAAACAACTAATACACAATATAAACACCCCTCTTTATTGATTTTCAAAAAAAAAAAAAGTATGGCCCACCCTAATGGGGGATGATGGTGACAAAGTTGCCGTTCTGCTTTGACTACAGAGTAAATATCAAATCAAGTCATCAAATCTGATTTGATTTGACAAGTTCTGTCGACTTGTTTTGTGCGGCCAGTATAATGTTTGTTTTAAATGTTATGTCAACTGCTGTACAAAAAATCTGAATTGTAAACATTGTAATTTCTAAATTTATTGTTCAAGTATCTATTACTAATAAAGTGAAAATGAGAGGAAATGTGAATATTTGCTATGCAAGGCGATTTCAGTGTGCGCCCCTAAATTTTCTGCTTGCACTCCTAAAAAATAAAGTTAGGGGCCACTGTGCTCCTCATAAAAAAAGTTAGTCTGGATGAGTTGCACTGACATCTGCCTATAGAAGACAAAACTTTTTTTATTCACCCTTGCAAACAATACAGGTAAACACATCTTTCATAGCAGCTGCTTCAGCCTCTTTCAAGGACACTGTTGTTTTTCGGTTGGAACTTGCCAGGTTTGTAAGCTCCTTCATTGTAGTTAACACTGTGTTAAAGTATTTGTTCACCTTTGAAATGTCTTAGCCATGGGTGCTCTTGGAGAGGGCCTTGTCATGCTGTTAAAGCTGAGCTGTGAGCTGATACCACAACAGCACTTGCTGGTCGGCGGAAGCAGAAGTGGGTAGGGAATGGCACGGGCACACTGGCTGGCTCCCCCACATCATCACTCCATGCACTTCATAATGTCCCCTTACTGTAAGGCCAACAGTTCTGAATTGACCCTGATTTCCGGGGAATATGGCCATATTGTTATCATCGGGGATGTAGACACTGGAGTTTTTACCTTTGAAAAAGTAGAGCGAGAGTTTTATGCAAAATGTATGCTAGGTTACGTTTTGTGGTTAAAAGCTTTGTGAAAATATATACCTGGAATATCCTGCTTATTTTTTCCGTAGTCATGTTCTCCTCCTTTAGAGTGACACGCTTAGCTCCACGAAACAATGCATAACTCTCCGTGGCTGGATGGGCTGATGGCTCCTGGCTGCTGGTCAGATCAATAGATTGTTTTGGCTAGCAATGTTTGCTAACGTACATTTCAAAACTTCCAGGGCACGTAAACCCGACAAATATTATATTAAAAAGAAATTCAGTCCTGTGGCCTGTTTTTTCTTTTTTTGTGTGTGTGTTAGATTTAAAAACAAAAAAGAAAATAATCTGTGATGTTTTCATTTTTGATTGACAATTGAAAATAGAAAGAACAAATGATACACATATTCAAATGTTAGGCTAAGTGGTCACTACAAAGCTTGTGTTCGGCTTTTTTTCCCGTGAAGTTTTCACAATGTATTCATCAACCACGTTGGACAGAGATCTCCAGGTGCCCATCTCTTTAGTCGGCGATTGTAGTAATTCAACAAATCATTTTTTTCTTAATTCCAAGCAGCATTATTCTAAGCAGTCTATAACACTGTTGGTCTCGGTTTTTATTTAAAAAAGAGATTAAGAAAACAGAAATTAAAGGAGCTACACCAGGCAGCTCTCTGCTGGCCTGTTTGAAGCCATCAAGCAGAAAGGAGGATGAGGAAGAAGATGATGAAGGAGAAAGGTTAATTCCTTACATTTCTATAGTGTTTTTCTAGAAACTCAAAGTGCTTTACAATGATTGGGGGACTTCAGGTTTTTAAAAATGAACTTTTCGATAAATTTTATTGAACTATGTAAAAGTGTCCACAATGTGGTTTGGCAGTGCCAAATCTGGTACAAGCTATATTAGCCCTGTACATTATTTTGTAGCCCCACAAATATAAGTTATTTCCACGTTAGACTTACCTACAGTATTCACAGTTATCTTGTATTTACCATTTGTAGTTAAAAAAGGTTTCCATCCTTTCTTCATAAATTACACCGACCAGGTGTGATCTATCAGAACTAACTGCAAGGGGCGGAGGAAATGCACTATATCTGACAGGTGTTAACCAGTCAGTGTGCATTCCCCCTCCTGGTGCAGGCTCTGCGATCACTCCTTGGCTGTTGTGAGAGAAGTGGCTGAGCATTAGCTGCTGACACTGTAAGTATTTTTGTCACTTCTGCCTCTATTAGGTGTTGGCAGTTCATGCTCATTTTGTACTTACAGCTGAGCGGACAACCGATCGCTGTGGGCAGGTTGGTGTTACCCTGGGGGGGTTAACACTTGGTTGTTGGGAGAGAAGTGGCTGAGCATTAGCCACAGATACCGTGAGTACTGCACCATTACTTTCTTCGCTAGGTGTTGGCAGTTTCTTATGCTCACTTTGGCTTCTTTTACAGCTGGGCAGACAACTGATCGCTATGGGCAGGTTGTTGTTGTTGTTACCCCTGTTACCGCATGAGTCATTTGGTGGCCAAGTAAGGGTAAGATCGTTTGGCAGTATTGTGTCTGCTTCTTGTGGGTGATTCTGGATTATTTTCACCAGTAACCTAGATTTGTGGATGTGTGTACCAGTAGGGCAACGAACGACCGCACATTGGAGCGCATTACGTTCCGGCAGAGGAGGACACTGCTGTTCTGGGCGTTTTTTATTTTTTTTGCAATTTAGTGTACTTATATATTTATTGACTGTCCCGACCATGTCCTGGAGTAGTGGATGCGTCACCAAATTATGCATGCTCCAATTACTTCCTGGAGTTGCAGCCTGTCTTTTTGTCAGAGGGTATTTTAGGTTGGTGTTTTTTTTTTTTTTGTTTTGTTTTTTGTTCTTCCATGTGCTAAACCTCTGTGTTTAAGGTTGTAACTCCCAGTAGGACCACCCACTCGCTACTTGGATATGGTACAGGAGACCTGACTGTCATAATTACTTAAATGGTGATGTATTTTTTTGGTGATGTATTTATTTTTTTTCTTCTCCTCCCTGAGCCGCCACCTTATGGTTTACCTATCTGGTGGGAAAGGAACCTGAGCTGGTGCACGAGGTTGAGCGGATCCGGCTAGATATAATTGGACTCACCTCGATGCATGGCTTGGGCTCTGGAACAACTGTCCTTGAGAGGGGCTGGACTCTCTTCTATTCTGGAGTTGCTCCCGGTGAGAGGCGCCGAACGGGTGTGGTCCTGCTCATTGCCCCAGGGCTTGACGCCTGTACGTTGTGGTTTACCCCTGTGGACAAAAGGGTAGCCTCCCTCCGCCTTCAGGTGGGGGGACGGGTTCTGACTGTTGTTTGTGCTTATGCACCAAGCAGCAGTTCAGAGTACCCACCTTTTTTGGAGTCCTTGGGACTCCCTCGTTCTGCTGGGGGACTTCAATGCTCACGTGGGCAATAACAGCGAGACCTGAAGGGGCGTGATTGGGAGGAATGGCCCCCCTGATCTGAATCCGAGTGGTGTTTTGTTGCTGGACTTCTGTGCTCATCATTGATTGTCCATAACAAACACCTTATTCGGGCATAAGAGTGTCCACATGTGCACCAGGACAGAGCTTCAACCATGTCCCGGGTGAGGTGGGGGACATTGAGTCCGAGTGGGCTGTGTTCCGTGTCTCTATTGTCAAAATGGCCAGCCGTGGCTGTGGCCGTAAGGTCATCTGTGCCTGTTGTGGCGGTAACCCCTGTACTCGTTGGTGGACACCAGCAGTAAGGGATGCCGTCAAGCTGAAGAAGGTGTCCTATCATGCCTTTTTTGCCTGTGGAACTCCAGAGGCAGCTGATCGGCAGGCTAAGCGGAGCACAGCTTCGGCGGTCGCTAAGGCAAAAAGTCGGGCATGGGAGGAGTTTGGAGAGGCCAAGGAGAATGACTTCCGGACGGCTTCGAGGAGATTCTGGTCCACCATCCGGCTGCTCAGGAGGGGAAAGCAGTGCTTCGTCAACACTGTGTACAGTGGGGATGGGGGGCTGATGACCTCGACTCGGGACGTTGTGAGGCGGTGAAGGGAATACTCTGAAGACCTTCTCAGTCCCATCAACATGTCTTCCAATTAGGAAGCAGAGTCTAGGATAGCTGGTGCTGGCTCTTCTATTTCTGGGGCTGAGGTCGCTGCTCAGTAGCAGGGCCCCAGGGGTGGATGAGATCCACCCAGAGTTCCTTGAGGCTCTGGAAGCTGTTGGGCTGTCTTGGCTGACATGCCTCTGCAGCATCGCGTGGACATCAGGGACAGTTCCCCTGGACTGGCAGACTGGGGTGGTGGTCCCCCTCTTCAAAAAGGGTGACTGGAGGGTGTGCTCCAACTACAGGGGGATTACACTCCTCAGCCTCCCTGGGAAGGTCTATTTAGGGGTGCTGGAGAGGAGGGTCCGTTGGATAGTCAAACTTCGGATTGAGGAGGAGCAGTGTGGTTTTCGTCCCAGTTGTGGAACAGTGGACCGCCTCTACACTCTCCTCGGGGTATTTAAGGGGGGCATGGGAGTTTGCTAAACCAATCTACATGAACTTGGAGAAGGCATTCGACCATGTCCCCTGGGGACTCCTGTGGAGGGTACTCCGGGAGTGCAGGACCCACTTATACGAGCTGTCCGGTTCCTGTACGACCGGTGTCAGAGTTTGGTCCGCATTGCCGGCAATTAATCACAATAGTTTCCAGTGAGGATTGTACTCTGCCAAGGCTGCCATTTGTCACCGATTTTGTTCATAACTTTTATGGACAGAATTTCTAGGCGTAGCCGAGGTGTTGAGGGGATCCGGTTTGGTGGCCTCAGGATTAGGTCTCTGCTCTATTGGCTTCATCGGGCCGTGATCTTCAGCTGTCACTGGAGCGATTCACAGCCGAGTGTAAAGCGGCAGGGATGAGAATCAGCACCTCCAAATCCGAGATCATGGTCCTCACCCGGAAAAGGGTGGGGTGCTCTCTCCGGGTCTGCAATAGGATCCTGTCCCAAGTGGAGTAGTTAACGTATCTCAGGGTCTTGTTCACGAGTGATGGAAGGATGGAGCGGGAGATCGACAGGCGGATCGGTGCCGCGTCTGCAGTGATGTGGATGCTAAGCCAAAAGGCAAAATTCTCTATTTACCGGTCGATCTACGCTCCTATCCTCACCTATGGTCACGGGCTGTGGGTAGTGACCAAAAGAACAAGGTCGCGAAGACAAGCGGTCTAAATGAGTTTTCTCCGCAGGGTGGCCAGGCTCTCCCTTAGAGATAGGGTGAGACGCTCAATGATCCGGGAGGGGCTCAGAGTAGAGTCGCTGCTCCTCCTCATCGTGAGGAGCCAGATGAAGTGGCTCGGGCATCTGGTCAGGTGCCTCCTGGACTCCTCCCTGGTGAGGTGTTCCGAGCACGTCCCACCGGAAAGAGGCCCCAGGGAAAACCCAGGACACGCTGGATGGACTACATCTCTCAGCTGGGCTGGGAACGCCTCGGGATCCCTCCGGATGAGCTGATGAATGTGGCCGGGAAGAGGAAAGTCTGGGTTTCCCTGCTTAGGTAGCTACCCCCGCAACCCGACTGGATAAGCGGCAGAAAATGGATGGATGGATGTATGTATTTTTTTTTCACTTTATTGAATTGTATAATATAAATGTACATTGTGAATCTGTCTACCCTGGTGCATTATCCGAGCCTCTTTTTTTTTACTAGAGAAGTATCCAGTTGGCATTATCCTTGTTTTGGGTTTAATTAAAACCACCACAGCCTTGCACTCGCCACACATTGTAGGCACATAATGAAATGTTGACCATCATAAATACCCAATTAGAATTTGTCTGCAGAACACAGCTAGTGGTAAAGCATTGAAGTCCGACTATGGCAGTTGCAGACTGGTGTAATGTACTGACTCATGTCACTAAGCAGACTTAAAAAGACTTAAAGATGCATCACTCTATTCTCGCTACTGTCCCAGTAGACCATCACGGAAGATAGGGAGAGCAGTACCAGGTTCACATACAGTAACATATTTCATTAAATTTGCAAGTACATAAAAGCCAATAATGATTTTTTTTCAAATCAAATCAAAATCAAATCAAGTTTATTTGTATAGCCCTATATCACAACAAAGTTGTCTCAGAGGACTTTACA
>JBAMHW010000027.1:14253306-14272365 GCA_037177495.1 Rhadinocentrus ornatus
AATAATAATAATAATAATAATAATAATAATAATAATAATAATAATAATAATAATAATAATAATAATAATAAATACAATATATTAGCCTATAAAATCTTCATGTAAGTTTCAGATGATGCTGTTCCGGAACATCACATCTATTTTTGGGTGTCCTAACTTCCCTATTGTTCTTGGAATACCAACTTGACTCTCAATTATTTGTGATTCTTTTCTTTCTTTCTTTTTTAATAAAATAATTAATATTTGTGTCCTAATTATAGTAGTATAAAAATAGTTATTTAACATGAAAGATGTTGTTCGTTCTCATGAACTTCTTTCACTCTTTTGTTGTGGTTTGTAGGTCAGCCACTGCACTGGCCCAAATATATTTTCTAACATACATGCAACACTCCTGCCTGCATATTTGTACATGCATGTTGCAATGTGTGTATGTATCTTTGCATTCACTGCTGCTATCTAAGCATCTTGCTTAAAACTATGTGTAACATTTTCAGGAGTCGTTCTTTACACATGTGTGAATACCTGGTATAGTTTCTGAGAGTACGGCTTCAGATAGATAGAGGTCCCTGAATGGGAGAAGTGAGTGTTTTAAAGCCAAAGCTCGGAACGTCAAGGAGATTAATGCCCTGCTATTGTCTCCGGCTCTCATCAGAACACTTTTATCTTCAGAAAATGACAGAGCTTGCACTTTTCATTATGTACGTTAGCTAGCGAGCTGTGCTCCACGCCCCTCTCAGCCCCCTACTTTCCCTTTCACAAAAGGATTGCTGTTGGGATCTGAGTGTGAATTTTTGTGTGTATAGGATGGGGTGTTTATGCATCTGAGGCAAAGAGAGGAGGTAAGAGTGTGTGTGTTGGGAGGACAATTCGTGCATGACTATGTTCATGTGCATGTGCAAATCTGTGCATCCAGGCTTCATTTGTACGCGCTACTTGTCATCTGTGACTTCCGAATAAAATTTGAGACAATAATTGATGTTTTATATTTGCAAACACGGATATGGAAAATATGGATTACTCTGGAGGGGGCATTGATTGTTTAAAATGTCTGTGAAAAATGGGATGGCGACCGCAAAACCCAAGTGTGTGCACAAGTCTTTGTTCTTTCCTCTAAAGTCCCTCAAAGTCTGTTTGTGTGGACTTGTATTAAAATTACTGGGATGTAACACTCAAGTCTTCGACTTAATAACAGCATGAAAGTGGCTTGTACACATCAGACAATACCTTTAGAGTGTTATTAGGTCTAGACAATTATTGCTTTTTCCCACCAAGAACATTATTCAGGCCCTAAAATGTCTATTACTTTGGTTTGTTTGTGGAGATTGAAAGTCCCCACTGTGTGAAGAGAGAACCTAAACGAGGTAAGAGTGAAGCACTAAAGAATAAAAAGAGGAAACACCTTTTTTTAACTGATTATTATGTTTTTACAACATAAACGTCTGTCACTCAGCAAAATGAGGGAGAAATTAATTTTGTGAGCATTACTTGATGAGTCTACATGAAGTATACATCAGGTTTTGATTATTCACAAATTTTTGATAATTGTCTAAAAATTGGAGGTCATTGCCAAAAATAACGATGACAACACTGTAACCAGAGATTAGACTCATAGCGCTTGTAACTACACCATGAAGAGCCCAAATATTACTGGTTATTTACTCAATACAGATGTTGGATATAAATGATAGAAACGTTTCTAACCCTCAGCTCAGTGGAATCTTTCCAAATTTTCATGATTTTGTGAAAATGC
Source organism: Rhadinocentrus ornatus (assembly GCA_037177495.1). NCBI lineage: Eukaryota > Metazoa > Chordata > Actinopteri > Atheriniformes > Melanotaeniidae > Rhadinocentrus > Rhadinocentrus ornatus. The sequence goes on from JBAMHW010000027.1 coordinate 14,255,057, forward strand.
AGTCCTGAGGGGTATTCCACGAAACTGGATTAAGGAAAAACCGAGCTTATCTTGATAAATCTGGCTCATTTAAGAGAGAGTTCCGTTCCATAAATGTGGCTGTGAATGCTCGCTGAGCAACCATGGTATCTCATGCACCAGAAATTAGCGTTCTCGTGGGCAGGCTAACGTTCAAGCTTAGCTTAGTTGTGTGTCAGAGGTCTAATGGGCTGACTCCTAACAGAAAATCCACCTGGTAGAACACTGTGTTTCCGCCACTCATTCTTGTATAAAATTGAAAAATAAGCTGTTTTAGATACTTCACCGTAAATTTCACAACAGGCTAGCTGTTAGCCGAGACTTTCTTTGTTTGGCCCCATGGTTTTCCATTGGTCTACCGTACATTGCAAGGGGTGTGCCCTCTGGCTTAAAATGTATCCAGTAGCCATGAATTGCTTTCAAATGCTCAAAATTTAATTACTTTAATAATAACTTATTCTGTCCTGTGCTCTTTCCTTAGATGTTTGCAATTTGTGCAAGGATATAAGTATGTTTTAATCAAAAAGTGGTAAGAGCTTCACCACATTTCTTATCTCAGAGAAGATGTTTCCTACAGTATGCTACCCCTCTAGTATCATACCTGAAGTGAAATGCATCACTTTCCCACAGAGGCTGGCATTTCAGTTAATGCTGCACCGAGGCCAGGCTGGTAATAGATTCATTTAAGTAATTATTTAGAGATGGAGAGAAATGGAGAGGGAGGGAGGGGTGGAGCAAGAGAGACAAAGTGGTAGGCAGACAAAGGGAAGGGTATGCATCCATTGATAATTACATTTTGCTGCAAAATCCTGAAGGAGTGCAACAGATAGCTATCATGGAGGAAATGAGAAAACGGGAGAGACAGAATGACATTACATAAAAACTTATTGACCATCGACTGTGTGAAAAATGCAACATGTCGCAGAGAAAGTGCAACTGTGCATATCACACACATTATGAGTCTCAATACTGACAAGCAAACAGCACCAACAGCACCATTAGGACCATTCTGAATACCAGCAACCATAACAGGTACAGAGCCCCAGACTTGATTAGATTTGATACTGACAGTGCATATGTCTTCCTTCAGCCTGGCAGGGACTGTGCAGAGTATAGAAATGGATTTTCAGAGTGGGGGGGCAGTAAATTATTATCGACGGTGGGAGGAATTGGTGGGAGGCAAATGTAAGCACTTAAATTTTAGGAAAGTATACATTGAAATACTACTTTTTACGGCAATTAGGTTATATACAATAAGGTTTAATTAGAAACCATTATACATAATATATTATTATTATATTATACACAGATTGAAAGAGGCAAGTATTTAACCAGCTTGGATGGTCTCCAAAAAAACCCCTGAGTTAGATAAGAGGAAATTAGTACTTTGTGTTTAAGGATTTCAAGCGAACTCTGGCAATTTTCGGAATTAATCTAGTGGTTACGCTACAAAACAAAATAGTTTTGGCCTAGTTTTTCTCTAAAAATGTGAAAAAATATTGAGTTATATACCCATTGATTCAGCCACGTGTAATTTCAACTTGCAGCAAATGCTTCCTCCGTTCATTTGATAAGAATTTGGGCCAATATGGTCTGTAGATTTGGAATTAGACGATATAGAAAATGAATGAACAAATGGTCTACAGTAGTCTGTGGTAAATCTAAAGTCTCTCTGTTTGCTTGTTTCATAAAAGGGTTGTTATACACCAAACATGTTATGTTTTTTTAATGGGTTAATTTAACTTTCATGTATCCCCAGAATGTTTTATTTCAAGCACAGCTGAAAATAGCAAACACATAATGTTTTGTACCAATCAGCTTGTTTTAGTATCCACTGTTGTGCCTGACTGTATTGACCCAACCTCTCTGTGGCAGAAAGCTGATAAGGCACGTTTTTAACTGAAGAGCATGAAATAAAGAAAAGGAGACTTAACTGGTGCTATAAAGTGGGTCCAGCTTGATTTGTACAAAAAAACAGTAAACGTTATTAGTAAATAGCAGTTTATGGCCATTACTGCTGAAACCTGTTTAGGCTGCCAACACATCTGTTTTTCAATCTAAGATATTATAAAAATATACTATTATATTTATATACATATATAGATAGATATATTATTGTTATTATTATTATTATTATTATTATTATTATTATTATTATTATTATTATTATTATATGACACACCACTGTTTTGTTGTTTTACTGTACAGAACTATGTGCAACTGTGGTTTTTGTAAAAGTTCTTAAATACATTTGACCTTAACCTAAATACTTCTTCCTTGATTGCTTTGTTTTTTAGAAATTGCAAACCCTTCAACATCAAACAAATTGGCATCCAAATTGAAACGGTGCATCAATTTACAGCATCGTGTCTGTATTGGGAAATATCTCCATGTCACTGACAATATGAAGAAATTGTCAGTGTTTTCAGGGTAAAACACTTAGCCAACAGCTACAGCGCTCCTTTAAAATCTGGAAATCGTTATATATTCTAATGTATTTTGAGAATTTGTTGAAAGGAGGAAAAACAAACAATGAGTTTGTTACGTCCTCCGCTAGAAGCAAGAACTTTGCTCTTGTTCTTGAGGCCGCAAGAACAAGAAAAAAGTTTGCATCGGTCCGGTCAGTTCATACTCCACGAGAAGCTTCATCTGTCACGTGTTGGGAATTACTGTGAGGGTGTCTGTAGTTTTATATGCAAAGAACAATTGACCTGGTGATTTCATACTTATTTTCGTACTTTTATCACCACCTGTTAATCAAAGCTATTCATTCAGCCTCACATCAGCAGAAATGTGAAAGTTTCTGATTCACGCTTTTCCGCATTAACTACGCCCATCTCAAATGTCCAACCAATCACACAATACTTCTCAAAGCCCCATGAGAAGAAAGTTCTGTTTGACTGATGCATCAAGCAGATGTCCTTAAACACATCTGCGAAAACAAAATGAGGTCATTTTATTATAGTGGCATTGAGAACAAGATAAAAGTTTCTTAGAGAGCTTCTCAGCTTGTAGTACATAGTCATTCATTCACATTTGGAAAATGGCAATCAGTACAATCTTTAAGGATGTGTAGGAGAGGATTCTATTTAAAAATTAACGTTTGTTCCAAAAGAAAGTGAAAGATTGATGCACACATTTTTTGTTTTTTCGAAGATTTTGTTCAAAACTCTGAAAAATTATGAGACCCATGTATATGTCTGTACATTGAACTTATTTAGCAGCTAGTTCCTCAGAAAAGTGAACTTCCTCAGCTGAACAGCTCATTTTAACGTGTGAGTATTAATATGTTAATCATGTCAGAACTTGAATTCCATCTTTTTTTTCTTCTCTCTCACTTAGTATTTTACCTTCACATTTTACAGAGACCACACTGTTTGCCAGAAAGGAGTAGAAATGAAGTGGTGAACAGGCTAACACACTACTATCTATTAAGTTTTGAACCAAAAGACGAAAGAAAAACAAACAAATTTCTTCATGTTTAACATGTTGAACAGTTGGAGCATAGTCTGAAAAGCACAGGGATTACTTAACAGTGATTATTTTAAAAATAAGTGACATCACAGCCTCGGTAATTTAATCACATAACTTTCACCCTTTCAAACTGAAATCAAAATAAAAGATACTGCCTAATGGCCTATGACATGATCTCTCAATGTCTGAAGGAGGGAGAATCTACTAGAGGAGCAGGAAATTGATTTTCTGTTATATAGCAGATGATTTTCTCATAGAAGCCTGACCTTTTTGAATGTTTGAGCGCATCCTTACACCTGGAGCTCCTTTAATCATCAATGTTTACTTCTAAACGTGAAGTTTACTGTATTAGTGAGCTCTGAATGAGTGCATGGGGAAGAAAAAATACAGCAGTCTGCATGCCACAGTAAGCAAATGAATCCTTCTTAGCTTACTGCACAGCTGAACTGGGACATGCTATGTCAGCCAGTCATTTAATTCCAATTTACCATGGTCTGTCATGGGTTATATAATAATTAATCATCCGTGCCAATTAGTCCAAACAAACTGCTGAGTAGAAGCAATAAATGGATGGATGGTATTGTGTTGACTTCATATCTCATTCACCAGCAAACACAAGTCAGAGAAAAGTGTGGAATTTTTAGTGTGTCTTTATTTCCACATTGAGAGGCTATGATTGGATGCAGCCCACTGGCACAGCGCTGTAATCTGAGCAAAGACAAGTGATGAGGTTGATCAGCCTGATGGACGCTGTGAGGCTTGTAATGCAGTGCAGACTGGCTTATCAGGAGGAAAGGGGAGGGATCCCAGCGGGCTGGAAGGATCAATCTGGATGGAACAGATTTATAAAGTGACCAGGTTGACTTGCTGTGTGAGACCACTGTTGGTGGTCCATATGGCAGACTGTCATTTTCTCTGTGTGTCCGGCTGGCACACACAGGGCTGCACCTACACTGCTGCTGTCACAGCCCTCCGAATAGGCCAGATCAGATTGCTGTCCCTTCCTGTTTTTGACTAAATCAGGTCTACTGTGCAATGAAATGAAATATCAAAATATAGGAAGCTAAAAAATCAGACAAACAAAGCCCCAGATGCTCCAGAGTAGATATCCCTGACTATTTTGGCAAATATTTATCATGTTGGTTTCAGTTTTATTAATGCACTTTTGGAAAGGATCACTCTGACCTTGACTTAATATCAATAAACATATTAATATGTTTTTGTTTTATTGTCTTGGAAAGCAGTCTAGATTATTATTTTTTATACTATTTGATAAGATATCCCTTGCATATTTGATAAGGAGTGAATTAATATTTGTGACCTTCATGCATTATACAATTTAATTGTTTCTCACCCTTTCTCTGTCAAGAGTCCCAAAGACACCAGGTCAAAAGTGAGATGTGGTGCATGTTTATTAACCTAACCCTACATAGCTCATTTCTGGCACTAAAATGTACCAATCTTTTAATTAATCATGTTCACATAACATGATAATATGGCATCCTGTGTGGTGCTGAGAGGGTTTTACAGTTGTAGCATCCAAGCTAATAAATGTTAGCTTAAATACTGAAGACATGACACCATAAGTGAATTTATTATCTGGGCAGATGACCTGTATTGCACAGCTGGGGGTAAAAACAAGTGTGATATGGCTGAAATGGCTATTTTGTTAGATTTATTTTGTTGGATTTCATGCAGTTAGCTAATCTCAGCGAAAAGCACACAATCATTTCTCATGTGATAAATTTAGCAAAAACAAACCAGCTATTCTAGCATTAAATAAATTACAGCCTTTATACAGAGCACCATTATGTGAGTCATTTTCATATTTAGTCATAATATAGCATCCTGTGAGGTGCCAATGAAGTTTTGCACTTGTCGCGTTAAAGCTAATGGATGTTGGCTTATTTACTCAAGCCATGTCATCATGACTGACTTGTATTTCTGCGATAATGACAAAATTATGTTGCATAGCTGGATTCAGAGAGCATGATATCAGTATTTTGTTAGATTTTTGTTTGGTCTTTTGTCACATATCTTTTGTCACATGATATATTCTAAACACAGCTAAAAGTTTATTTTAAAATTATTTCATTTTAGAGTTCTGTGTTACTCTATAAAGAAATATGGTAACACTTTATAATAAATACACACTATGAAGCATACGTTAAGCATTAATAAATACTGAATTATTTACAAGGCATGTTTCAGACATTAATACTCATTAGTAGATACTTTATAAACACATGTATGAATTTTTTAATCTTCATTAATAAGCTTGTCTACATTGTGTTTAATGATTGTATTTTAATGCTGTAAATTATGGATAGAGCATTTCATAATGTAGTATTTCACCACTTACAAACCGGTTATATTTTTTAATTATGCTTGCACTTACCTACAGTGTCCAGACATGTACTAATGCATAGTAAATATGTTTGTAAATATTTTATACAAACTCACAAATTTATTTTCCAATTGATGTCCTATAAGCAGTTATTAATACAGAAATTCATTATTGCAGGTAGTTATGAAGCACTTATTTCTCATTGTTTAAATAAATGGTGTGAGATCATCTAAAGTGTGCACTATCTATGCTTTATAAAGCATGTACAAATGAGATTTAAAGGCTGCCAAAGCCTAATGACTCCCAAAAAGGTCAGTTATTCTAAGTAAGCCTTTTTTGTACCTGGACATTACAAAACTTTTTGTGGGAATTCAAATGTCTGCAACACTGTTCAGACTTCGATTAGAGATAATGATACCAGTTACCTAGTTTAACTCAGGAAAGTAAGCTTATGTGTGAGAATAGCAAGTAATCCTCTGCAGAATTTACGGTAAAACATGGTGCATGTGCCTATTTGAGCTCCTGCTTCTGTCACTGTGGATTGCATACTTTAAAGTTTGAATGAAATTCTGAACACGTTCTTTAAAAATTCTTGTCTTTTTTTTAAGAGAAAAAAAAAGAAAATAAGCCTCTAAAGTGCCTTCATGAAATAATAATTAGTTTGTGCTCTCTCTGACATTTGTTATGAAATTAACGTTGTTGTGTTGTTGTTGTTTTTTTAAATGTGTAGGTTATTCCAACATTCATTTCATCAATTGACTGTGAACTTGGCAACCATCCTATAGCTAAATTAGTTATTTTAAATGGGCAACTCTGCCCCTATCTGGTGTTCCAGTCTAAAAATGCAGATTTTTTCTGAGTAGAACACTCAAAACACAGGCTTTTCTTTTATATCCACAGTGTACAATGTTATCTTTTTACATTTAAAACATACAGTAAGTAAAAAATGAAACCAAAAGAATTCAAACAAAACACATGAGAAACTTTCAAATGTTTGAGCTGCTCTCATCAAATTTTATCTCACTGTGAGCAGCTTAAAGAATAAAGGAAGACTGAATTTCCAGAGCATAAAATTAGCATTGACAATTCTTTAATATTTTAAGACTGTTTGTCTTACAGCTTTAAAAATAACAAAGAAGAGAAATTATGCCTAAGACCCTGGTAAAAGTTGTTTTTTAGCTCAAATTATCTGGGCTGTCAAAGCTTCAGCAGGATGGTTGTTCCTTTTCTCTAATTCTAACACAGGTATATAAGCTTAATGCCACCATTATTGAAATTTCAATCGTCCCAAAACTTATTTATTGCATTTTCTGCAGGACAACAGCAGTGCACAGAGCAGTAATGTCAGTAATTGAAAACAGAAGAATTGATTAAATAGACAAGCTTTACATGAGCACATATTTCACAGCTTCCCGGATGGGCAACTTCAGAAGAGCCATTGAACCCTGAAATGGGATTTCTCCACAGAACATTTCAGATACTCGTTCAACAATGTTCACATGCTGGAGTTACATCCATCGCTAAATGCCGAAATGCTTTCAAATAAAATGCAAATCAAGCTGAGCTATCCACTTGAGCAGTGCGCAGAGCTGCGTTCCAAATTCATATTTCTAGTACCGTTTTGTAGCGAGGAAATTCATCACGTCTCGTTTCTTTGGGGCAATTTTAAATGTACATTCATGCCTCTATAATGGGCCTCTGAATTATTTGCTTGGCAATCTATAAAGTAGCACATGCAGCACATTTCTTTTTTGCTGATATGCTGCACTGCACACGTGGCTTGGCTCATTGAACAATTGTATCATTTTGCTCTGTTGAAGAGAGAGCTGTGTATCTAACCACTCCAAAGCAAATTGGAACTACTTGAAGATATAAAGCAAGCGTGTCATTAATTGTTATCCCAAAAAAAAGCACATTTTACTCCTGCCACCACTGTAGGTATGTCTATGGGGCGAGATGGAGAACTGGCTAGATTAAGATTTAGAATGCAAAAGAATTTCTTTGGAGTGGGTTAAGTTTGGGGCTTTCAAGAAGTAACTGGATCACAGCTTTCACTGTCTTTACCATGGTGCCATTGGATTCACGGTGACCGTAACGACCTCCATTTAAGGACCATTCAGGGCAATATGTGTTAGACTGAAGTAGGGAGACACTGAGCAAAGAGATGAACATGAAAAAGTGCAGGAACACAGTTTGAAAAACAAGGGCCTTGTCATTGACATGCTTTTGAAAATATTTATTTGCTAGCCCAATGCTAGCAAGAATGAAAGTTGTGGTGAAAATTAATTTATCCAACTGCCCTGTTATAAATTAATGCTTTCAATCCCCAGCACCAATTGGACATTTTGTATATTTCACTCTTACTGGATCAGAATCTCTGAAACACTCCATTCCGAGTCCCAGCGTCAGCATCACTTGTCTCTTTGATGATATTTTTAAATTAGTCATCCCATCCAACTTCAGAAAACCTTTACTCATTCATCTGTCTCTAAGAAAATAGGCTTCAACATGTGGAAGTCAAGGATATTTCAATCAGCGAACAAACTTCATTTTAGAATATATTGAAATGGCAAAAAAAAAAAAAAAAAGTTTAGGGTAAGAACCAGATATCTGCTTTTCAAGAACCTATTCCCTTCCCCACTCATACATAAACACCCAAATCCACACATTACACACAGCTCCTGCTATAGCACACTTAGTTCATAATAAGTAAAAACAACATCTTTAGTATTTTTAACTGCTTAATGTCAAGCAGAGTACATATATGTGCTCTGCACATATTATGTGACAAGGACAAAATTCCTGTTTGTCTCGTCTGTCTTGTCCCCTTTTTTATAAATCATCCTGTCTTATTCACTGTCGGTTTCTGTTCTGTGTTTTTCTATATTTCTGCTGGAGACCCTAAAAATTTTGTATATTCTTTTCAGATGCCCATTTTTTAATGATTAGATTTTTTTTTTTTTAAGTTTTGCTTCAAAAAATTATTTTTGTGGCCATCAATGTCACCAGATGGGTTTTGTAGAAATCTGCTGTTTTGCTTTCACAATTATTTCTTTGGGGTAAAGTCCTCCTCTTACTTTGGTTTCAGTTAAACTGGTGTGAATGCGAGCCAGTTTGCTAGAAATCACCAAGACAGAGCCAGAATAGCACTTGAAAATGGCTAGATCATATCTCACTATGATCCAAAGCATTCTTTTCTGGTCCTGAAGCAACTTACGTACATTTTTGCTTGAAAATAAGAGGCAGAAATGAGCTCCAGCAGGTAAAATTCTGCTTACACTGGGAGGTTCATTTCTCAGTGGTGCAACGAATCTTTGCTAAGCCGTCTCTGATTTTGAAATGTTCATGTCAAAGTGAATATCAAACACTTCCACTGTCTTTGTATCAAGGATAAAGAACACATACAGGTTTGGTCTTTCTCCCCAACCTTTTGTGGAGGTATGCCTCCTAGTTTGAATGTAAGATGCAATAGAGGTTAATAATGCTCCTCTGCTATTTTTGCAATTCATAATAAAGTACACATTGTGTTCTGCGTTCATCTCAAAGCTATTTTTATCACCTTTTGATCAGAATGTCTTGGTTTCTATAAAAAAAGGAGCACACAGAAGATTTTTGGCAAGAATGACAAGTCTGTATAGTCAGCTATGGATAAAAGGAACTGCTTAATATATAAGCAAACTCCCCCCAAAAAAGGAAAATTCAAGCAGATTTGTTAATGATGAATCTTTTTTTTTTTTTTTTTACAACACGTGCAGACAATACTTGGCAATCCCTATGTTGGGATGTGGTAAGTAGTTAAATGGCAAAAATAGTTTGTTTTGTTCAACTTTATTGATCTTTTGAATTGGCAGTAGACTCCAGACTGCTAAGACTCCTCCCAATGTCATAATTGTGAGCCATTTAAAACATATTCACATGACAACATTGTCTGATAAGAAGTATTTACTTCAGATGTGAAGTAAACAAGACTTTGTCCCATTTATATAGCTGAAACTGTATTAATGAATTACTGATGTGTGTCAAATTAAACCTTGCTGCATAACACAATCAAATAAATAGTGTTTTCGCCTCATTGTCAGTGTCATGTGGTGGCTGCCCTACACACACCTGTGGCTTATTTGTGTCTGGGACTCTGCTTCAAATCTCTCCATAATCAAACAGGAGTAATTAGGAATTGTTTGCACAGGTGGAGAGCAATTGTTTGCCCAGATGGAGGGCTCCTACTTCCCATAGTGTTACCTGCTCAGCATCACACGGCATGTTTAGGAATTCCATCACAAATTAAATCTCAATTTAGTTGGTGATATCTCATTCCTCCGACTCATCTTATCTCCTGTTCCCACTTAAGAAGTTGCCTCAGAGCGACGATAAGGAGCAGAGGGAGAGGAACACAGCAATCCTGCTGCTGACAGATTAATTCATCGGGATTCGGAATGGGGGGTTGTCTTCCTGCTAACGGGGTGACTATGCATGTAATATTGTCTGTGATGGTAGTGAAGAGAGAGATAGAAATGTGCCACCAGCAAATGACTTACTGGATGTGCTGAATGGAACAAAAGCCAAATGTATTGGAAATCGGGGCTGAGGATGTGGAATGAAATGTGGAATGTAATGATGATATAGAATTAAATGATCTGCAAACAGTTAAAAGTAAAGAAACTATCCAATCCAGCTGTTATTATAGGATTTTAACCCTTTTTGTTTTTGCCATAACATGTTGGAACTAAATCTGCCCATCTCCTTTATCAAGATAATCTTGGTTTTGAAGGATTATACTGAGAAAACAGTAGGAAAACAAGCAGCCTAGAGAAAAGATTGTCTGTGGGCATGCCAGGTTTTCTACAGTCTTTTTACTTGTATTACTTTTGATTCTCACTCTTGATCCCTTTTTAATATGCCTTTAATCTCAGATGATAAGGATTAGAAATCATACACATTGGTAGGTTAAAATGTAAAGAAACCACGGCTTTTTGTCCTTAAATACCCTCAGCAGCCAAAGTTTTGGTGGTATCTATTTTCCGGATAGGTTGGGGCATTGTCTTGCATGAAAATGACTTTACTGCAACAAGCATGGTTCTTTGTTTTATACCATGGCAGGAAATGATCAGTTAGAAACAGCCCATATTTTGCAGAGGTCATTTTGACAACCTCGGGCACCCTAAAGGGGCTTACAATCTCACTTCGCCGTAGTAGCCGGAAACATCAATCCATCACCACCTTGCTAATGTTGCAGCCTAGTTGGGAAAATGGTGCCGACCCACCAACAATCCATGACAGTGATTTCCCATACGTTTGTGTAATCTCCAAAGTTTTCATTTCATGCTTACCATTTGCAAAAAGATCCTTCTTTATCACCATACTGCATGAATAGTGTGACTTGCTTAATGTGGAACAACCTCCTTAAAAGAAACACTTTGACAACCCTTAACGAAGGCTAATTCAGCATCCATCTTGCATCCTTTCTCTTCTCTAAGATCTTTCCAGGCAGTAAAAGTCAGTCCAATGTTGTTGTTTTATCTGATCTCTTCTCTTCCTAAATATATGAAAAAAGCTTTTTGATTGATGTGATGGCAAAAAATGTTACTAGTACCGGAGTATATGGCATGGCTTTTTCAGCAAAATTGTACGAAAACATTTAAAGAGTTTAAATACATCAAATGAATATATTTTACTGGTGTGATTTCCACCCAGAAGAAAATTATTATTCTTTGAAAAAATATATATATATAAAAAAAAAATACTCTTAATAGCATTTTTGTAATGATCAGTATTAATAACGTGTGTAAAGGAGCTTTTAGTAAAGTACAGTTATTTTCACACGCTGGGGACCTTCAAGTACACATTTTTGATTAATACCTCTTTTATTCATGAGATAATTTCAGGTAAAATATGATGCATCTTGACAGATTCCTGATTAATTACATACATATTTTAGAAGACCACCCACATATAAAGTATATTAACTGGTTCTATGTATGTCATCCCATTTCTTTTTCTCTCTGCTTTCCATCCAGATATTATTGAGCTTTTGGTAATTCTTGTTTCTATGGCAACATGAGTCAAGTCATCCTGTGGATGTTGGGAGGGGGGTTGGAGAAAGAGGACCTGTGGGTAAGTGACTGAGTGTGCAGCCTGTTTGAAGAGTTCACTTTTTATCTGTCAATTCTTTACTTAATTCTCTCCTTTTTTTTGTGATTCTTTAGCACAATTATAATGATAAAAAATAAGCTTGCATTCAGTTCAGGTGAACAAAGTGTATTGATGCAAATAACAATATGAGCTTAATTCAATAACAATATAACCTTGATCTTTTAAAATAGCCCGGACAATCAATTACCATATGATTCTATGACAAGTCAAATATGATCTCCAAACAGTCTCAAAGTACGGATTTGAATCTCAAAATGGCCATGAGGAAGCTAGAGACAAGTTAGAACCCAAAGTGCAATCACAGTAGCAGTATTTCCTCCACTGCTACTGTAAAAATCACTCAAGACATTTTTCTTGTGATTTTCAGTAGTGAATACCAAAAAACAAAAAAGCACACTATTTGTCATTTTGTCAGCAATTAAAGAAGTCATGCTTGTAGTTCCTGAGGAGTATGTATCCATTCTTAACAAAAATTGTTGAGGAGTTAAACCATTTAAGAACAGTACCTGAGAGGCCTACCAGACGTCTGAGTCTGTCTAAAAAAAATCTGGTGATCTACTGTGTCGAAGAAGGCACTAAGATTCAATAGAACCAGGACAGAAAGTTTCTGCGAGTCTAAGTTAAGTCTAAGGTCATTAGAAATTTTTAAAAATTTACCAGATTGCTATTTTTCTAAAATATTGTATTTATTCAAAACATCATGCAATTTTTAAACAAACAATGGACGTGACCTGTCCAGGGTGTACCCTGCCTCTCATCTGTTAAATGCTGGGAAAGGCTACAGCAATGGACTTAGCGGTTAGGAAAATGAGTGAATGAATATTTTAAAAGAAATGTTTAAAATATATCTTTATTCACGTAAAATTACGACTTTTTTCTCATAAAATTACAGCTTTACTCTCGTAATATTCAACTTTTTCTCTTCTTTTTTTGTTTCTTTGTTGTTGGTTTTTTTTCTTCGCCCAAACTGATTTAAAGCTTTTAATATATTATTCATCTGACTTAGAGATTTACCCATTTGGTGTATATCATTATCCCAAATGTTGAATAAGAGCTCATTTGGGATTTAGCTTTGCCTATTTTCATAGCATATTGTTATTTGTATTACTCACTGTGGACCATTGGGGTCATATCACACTGAGGTGCCGTTGAAAACAAACAAATTGGAAACAGTTGTATCCTTGCGGACCAGTGGGAAAGATGACATGGACATTAATGATGGCACTAATGAACATGGATGATGCATACGATAGAGACCTTGTCTTTGAATTTCCTTGGCACCCATACCACAGACACAAAAGGACAAACCTGACAGTGGATAAAAAGAGAATAAGAAATAAGTGTTCCTCATTTGTTATAATAGCCTTGGCCTTCAAACCGATTTTTGCCCTCTGTACTCTCTACATGTATTAATTATTGTTTGTGAGCAGATTGGAGACAGAGTTGGTAAAAGCAATGTTTGATTCCTCCAGCAAGTGACGATGTTGCTGCTTGAATTTTTTATGAGGTGATGTTTTTGTCTGAGAGAAAACGCAGCAGGGTAAGGCTTAAAATCTTAAAAAGCTAATCCAGTTTCTCAACAATTGTAGTATCCACTAATTCCCTAAGTAGTTTAACATCTACAAGCTAGCCATGACCAGTGCTTCACACCAAAATGATTTTCCCACAATGATGACTTCCCACCTCCTATTATTTAACTAGATTAATGAATTTATTTTCTAACTTGCATAACTTCTGGACAACTAAATAAATTACAGCACAGGGGTTATTCTTGACATGTGATAGCAAGTTTACTGCTGTTACCCTAAAGCCTTGCATAATACATGTTTATCCTCTTATCTTTATTCTTACTACCCCTCATCTACCTGACTCTATTTTATATTACCCAACCCTCGATATCATCAGGGCTTTGCTCCTTTATGTAGTCACTAATACCCTCTAATATTCAGAATAACCATGGCTACCTCTGCAAAATACCTGTGACTACCTAAAAAAAAACCTGATAATGCAGAACTTGTGAGCAAATGGTGGTCACACCAAATATAAGAGCACTCATTCACTGCTTTATTTTTGATAGCAGTAAATGCATCACCTCCTGTGAGTCAGTGGTTGGTAATCTACCATGAAGTGTTAAAACAGTTCTTGTGAAACAGTCAGGGGTTGAAGCAGAAGTGTTCTTAAAGTGGGCTGCAAGCTGCACTCAAATGTTGGAAAATGTTTCTGGAGAAACACTAGCTGTTTGTGGGCCTTTTTAACCACATCCCATAGCCATCATTAGTGTACTGATAGGAAATACCATACCAAATGCAGTTTATTTGCAGAAACTAATGTGTCTGAATGAAGTCCATCTAGGTAGATTGTTTGTACTATTTATGGTTTAGAAAAAGAAGCAAAACCCTAGTAATCAGGTAGTAAAGCCAACTATTATCTAAAGCATGGACCCCTAACTCTGGTTCTCTGTCCTGTAGCCTTTCAGTGTTCACCTGGCACAATACACCTGATTTGAAGTAATGGGTCAATTGAAGACTTGATTCTCAAAGATCCATTTAATTTGAATCCGATGTATTTCAGCAGCATTGCAATACCTTCAGTATAGTGGGCCTTCGGGGCCAGAGTTAGGGATCACTGATCTAAAGCCATGATTACCCACTAGGGCTAATATTGGTATGTTGCTCAACTACCATCCATCTTACCATTAACTCAACTTTCTAATTCTTTTGCAGGTGAAGGGGGTACTGGAAACTATCCCAACTGAGCTTGAAGAAACCTCACCTCTCTTCCGAAAGGCTTCTTCAGATCTTTTGTTTTCTTTCATTTCTTTGCTTCAGCCCTTCACTTTAATAACCAGGAAAAGAAGAAGTTATTCAACCCTTTTGGATTACCATGACCTGGATAACTGAGGATAGTAGTAGTTCACGAACAAGCCGGCTCTTTGAGCCATTTCTTTTTTAAATGAATAAGAAGAGCCAACTCCAGTGGGGGTGGGACTTTGATTAGAACAACATATCATGTGGCCTGTGACATTTGACCAAAGACTAGAATTATACTATCATGTAAAATTGTGTGAAAGAAGGAAGGTGGGGTGGTGTTTAAAGGACAACAAGTGCAGTGGTACATGCCAGGTACATAGAATAACAGACAGAGAAGGTGCCAAAATTAAATTACTAACTTAAAGTACTTAGTAAAATACTTAAAAGTATTCTGGGGAAAAGTGGAGAAATCAGTGAATCTAAAGTGTGAAAATTTTGAGACTTTAGGCTCTAATTTATTTGTTTTATTTGTTTCATTAACAGGGTACATTAAAAACCCTTATTTTTTTATTTTCCATAAAAAACAAACAAACATAAAACTAAGGATTTTATTAAGCTCAAAAAATTGCTTACCAGCACAAACCACAATTGCTTAAGGCAGATAAAATTGAAGCTCCCAGTGATAAATAACAAGGCATCTGGGAATTGAAAGAGCCATTTCTTCTATCGGAGCTGAGTTAAAAGAATCAAATCTTTGAAAAGACCTGGACTTCCCATTACAACCTTACAAGTTGCAACAACTGTTTTCTAAACCTAAATGAGTGCTTTAGTAAAGTGGTTATTTTAATGATTCATTGTAACACAGAATTGGAAAAAAAAAACTAAACAAACAAATAAAAAACAGTTGTAATCCAGGGTGTTAAAAATGCAGTTCATAGCCGAAAGTGCAGCGCATAATTGTGCCATCCACCTCATCCCCGTTCTATTTTAAGAGGAGCTTGTGGCACAGTAATGTCCATAATGGAAATATTTGAGATTGATGGTTGATATGATTTAGGAATGCTCATGTATTTCACTCCTGAAGTCTATAAGGCAGTAGTTCAGAGGACACCCCTATGGGTCATATTTGTTATATTTTAGTATTGCAGCTGAGACATTGTTTCCATGCTCTTTACCCATCTTAGTTATACTGGAAACAGTGGGCTACCAGGTTAGATTCCAGAGCCTAATTTAAGGCTTTACACAAATGACATATTTGGTAATTTTAATAGGATGACTTGTTATGTAAAAGTAATGCACAACTCTGAAAAGAACTAAAAGTTACCCAGAATCAGTTGAATGTGATGTATAATATTTGGGTATTTCTATTGAATACAGTTTTTTCTTGGTGGAAAGGTTGTGCACACTTGGCTTTTTTGTGCTTTCACAGCCTTGTCTATATGAAAATAGATAACCAATATCATGAACAAGCAGGTAAAAAGCTTATTTTGAGTGGGTTTTTTTTCTCCATGTCTCCATGGTTGTTTTTTTTTTTAATTTGGAATTAATTGTTTAGAATTACAATATTTTAAATTAAGGGAATAGCTCTTAGATACCATACTGATGGACACATCATCAGTGATGTAACCTGGGATCACAGGGGGTTTTGGGTCTTTCAACAATAAGACCCCCCTCCTCCAGGTGACCCAGCCAGGGCTGATCAGGCCCCAGCTTGTGTCCAGGTAGCGCTACCCTACTTGCCATGCCTCTCCTCCCTTGATCCACAACCACCTTGACGCAACTTCTGCTGCGTCGGTGGCCAACTTAACAGCTTCGCTGAGTGGCTCCTGTGATGCCCAGCATTTTGTAGGCCCTGCAAAAGGATTGGCTCACAAATCCTCGGCATCCCACTTCAATGGGTTGGCATCTTGCCCGCCAACCATTGTTCCGGCACTTCTCCGCCAGCTCCGAGTACTTTGCCCTCTTTCTCTCATTAGCCTCCTCCATCCGGTCCTCCCATGGCACAGTGAGCTTCAAGAGAATTACCTGCTTGGTTGCTGCTGAGGAGAGGACAATGTCTGGCCTTAATGTTGTCTTGGCGACCACTTCTGGGAACTTCACCTGCTTCCCCAAGTCAACTATAAGCTCCCAATCACGCGCGGTCGCCAACAGGCCAGGGGATGTATTTCGGTGAGCCGCTACAAGCTTCTCCCCAGCTTTAACAAAACTGACGGTGTCCCTAAATGGGCGAAGGCTTTTGCTGTGGCTGATTCCACTGCAGGACTCCACTGGACTCCCGGTATTGAAGCAACTCCGTCGACCGGGAGACCATGAACTCCTCACTCAGGCTGCTTATTGGGAGCTTTAGCTTGTTGGTCTGCCCGTACAGGGCGATACTGCTCAGGCTTCGTAGCAACCCCAGCCACCTGCGGAGAAACCTGCTGACCCTCATCTTGAAGCCTTCCACCATTGAAATGGGGACTTTGTAGACCAAGTGGGCCAAAGGATCCTAGAAAGGATACCATGCTGGTAAATCCAGGCTTTGAACTTGCCAGGGAGGCCAGACTTGTCCACCACAGCTAGCCACGTCT
>JBAMHW010000027.1:14289145-14307443 GCA_037177495.1 Rhadinocentrus ornatus
ATAAGATAAGATAAGATAAGATAAGATAAGATAAGATAAGATAAGATAAGATAAGATAAGATAAGATAAGATAAAAATAAAAATAAAAATAAAAATAAAAATAAAAATAAAAATAAAAATAAGAAAAGATAAGATAAGACTTTATTAATCCCACACGGGGAAATTTGTGTTACCACAGCTCAACTACAGAAAAACAGAGTAAGAAATGCAGATTAAGAAAATATAAAATGCAAATATTAAATACAAATACAATATAATAATAAAAAAACAACAACAATATAGCACAGTAACTAGTGTTCTCCCTTCTGCTGAGGGTGTGCTCTAACTACAGGGGGATCACACTCCTCAGCCTCTCTGGTAAGGTCTATTCAGGGTTGCTGGAGAAGAGGGTCCGTCGGATTGAGGAGGAGCAGTGTGGTTTTCGTCCCGGTTGTGGAACAGTGGACCAGTTCTACACCCTCTTCAGGGTCTTGAGAGTTTGCTCAACCAATCTACATGTGCTTTGTGGACTTGGAGAAGCCGTTTGACCGTGTCCCCCGGGAACTCCTGGTGGGGGGTGTCACATCCCCCGGCCTGTGGCCTGAGGTTGTGAGATGCAAATCTTGCTGTTCAGTTGCCTCTCGCGGATTGGCTGTGGATTCACAGGGGACTTCCTGCTCTTCTGCCCTCCCCGGCCTGTGGCCTGAGGTTGTGAGATGCAAAGCTTGCTGTTCGGTTGCCTCTCAATAATTGGCTGTGGATTCAACGGGGGACTTCCTGCTCTTCTGCCCTCCCACGGGATTGGTCACTGCCTGTCAAGAGTACGAGTAGAACCTTCCTGTTCAACAGAGCTTCAGCGATTCGTGGACTGTCACTTCACTTCCTCATTCTGCAGCCAATGAAAGAGACTGCTGGCCTTTAAAAAGGAGGAAGTGAGAACATTCAGGGCAGCTGTGTTCTCTAGGAACACAGTTTGCCAATTCTGGGTTGTGTGAAGGTAGTAGCTGGTCTGAGTAACCTTAGTGGTCTTTGTTAGAGCTTATAGGATTTTCCCTTAGTTAAATACACTTTTGTGTTTTGTGTTAAATTGAGAATCTACGCTCTCACCTGTTTTGAGTAGCTTTTGAGTTGTATTTTGTATCTTAGTTTTGTGTATGAAATGGTTTGGTTTATAGAAGATTCCTTAGTTGTTAAAGATAAGTATTGAGTAGAAGTACCTTTGTTTTATGTTTATAGAAACTGTTTGATTGTTAAGTTGTTATTGTAATAAGTAGTATTTATTTTCGGTGTTGTAAAGATAAATTGTTAAGATTGTTGTTAAATATTACCTCTGTAGAGGACACCTTTTGTTACATTTGGATTTTCTTTTGTTGTGCCGGATGAAAACCGAATATAGGACACCTTTTTGTTATTTAAGATTGTTTGAACCCGGTAGTATAATAAAATTTATTTGTTTTTTTTCTATACAAGTTATCCGGCTCGTTTTGTTCGACCCCTGAACCCCTAGTTTCCAAAAAAGGGGTCGTAACAGCTGGTATCCTAAAAGACTTTTATTTACTGCCAGGAATGTTGTTTCTCCTATTCTGGCAACCAAACACACAACAAGATGACATTTTTAACTCGTAATAACAATTGAGATACCTTGTTTCCTTGTTTCTACGGTGTTTTTATATATGCTTTCCTCTGTTTTTTGCTTCAGGATACAGCAGTGAAGTCACTGATTACGTACGCCATGAAAGGGTCTATTGTGAAAAATATTTGCTACTCCCTATTTGGAATAAGGCAATAAGATAATTTGGTTAGTTTAGTTGGATTATGGCCATCATTACCTAATGGACACCATTTTTACTGTACACATAAAACGAACTGTCAAAATATGTAACCTGTTGTAGGCTTCATGATGGAAATAGGTTACATATTCTTTAAACATAATTAGGCTGCCACTGCCTCTTGAGCAAAGAACACACAATGCTGTTTATTTTGGGGGCAAAATAGCCAATTATCTTATAGACATGCAGTAATGATCTGTAAACAGACCCCTTGACATTGATATCCCATGCATAGCGAGATAGCAACATTCAATCATGCAAGTTCATTGCAATCAAACATGTCAGCTTTTTTTTTCAGAAAGTCCAAAGGATGGTGGAAGTTAGTAGATAGCATGACTTTTATACTGGAGAGCGCAAATCAAGATACTTTCTCCATAACCTTTCCAGGAGTCCTTTGCTTTTCTACTTCCTGTTTATCATCACACCTAGGATTATTTGCAAATTTGCTTCACCTGCTCATTATTAGTTCACCTCAGTGTATATATACCCCTTGGTTTAGTTTTTTTTTTTTTGCTAGCTATTGGCGTTTTACTGGGGGGTATGCCACGAAGCTGGATTAAAGAAAAGCCTGGCTTATCTTGATAAGTCCTGTGCTCCCGTTACTCATTCTTGTATAAAAGAAACAAACAAAATATTAAAAACAGAAAAAAATTAAAACACTTATCGTATAATTACTTTGATTTTCTTGAATATCAGTGCCTCACCTGTGATGATAAAAAAGAAAAAAAAAAAGTAAATGACATTAATATTAATATTTTCCACTGATCTGTCAAACAAAAATTGCAGAATTTGAATATTTTCCGATTAAATCCAGGGCAGAAATCTTGGGTGAGGCAGTGGCGAGCTGTGCCTCTCCTCTGACTGTGTGATCAAGCACAAACTGGGTTGCATGACGCTTGCAGGTTTCTGTTCCTCAGCACATTGACAAAATGTCCACAGTCTGTAATGTCTTTAATGTATGAGTAAAAGAATTATTCCTGCTGATCGTGCAATAAAGTGCAGAGACAAGTCAGCAAGCGAGGCAGGCAGTACTCTGCCTCACCACAAGGGGACAAAGTTGCATGCTGTTGGATAAATAGTGATGTAAGACGCTCTTTTCAGTTCTTACAACTGTAAATCTGACTCCAGATGAGTCAGTGCATCACCAGCCATGAACCCCACTGCACGTCACTGATCTCCATCAGCATTCTTTGCTCAGCTGCTGAGAAAATGACAGATCTTGGCTTGCTATCTTTTTCCGCCAGCTCCTCTTTTCCACCATTCACTCGTCTTGGCTTCCAACGTTCCTCAGGACCTCCCACATAGCCAGACTATGTAAGCCTCACTTGAATTAGGCTCAGTTAGAAGTGTTAGTTGAACGGCTTAAGCCTTAATTCAGATATGGTGTTAGTTCAAGCGAGGCTTTCTCGATACAGCCTGGCTTTCTTTAGCTATGTTGGTGGAACACACCCCTGGTGTTGTCCTTGTGAAGTCTGTGATTCTGTTTTAGTTTTCCAGCTTTGTTTGATCAAGTTATTTTCAATAAACCTTTAATTATTGCCCCTGTCTGCCTGTCTGCCCCATGCTTTTCAGCCTGCATTTGGGTACACATCCTCCACAAACTGTAACAAATGATTAAGTTACAGTTGTGTATCTTTTGGAATATTTTAGCAAAAGTGATATTGTGTCTGGACAAGGGCAGGGATCCCTGGCCCCTTAAGAGAAGGTTTTAAATGTTTCCCTTCTCCAACACACCTTATTCAAATTAAATGGACCCAACAGCTTATAAAGTTATGGACTATGACTCATTTATTTGAACTGTGTAAAAACTTGGAGAACAATGCCCCTTAAGGATCAATTACTGAAATAGAAAAACAAAAGGGCAGGTTTTCTTTCAATTTTTAGATATCAAAGGGAGGATACTGATTTTAGGTATTTTGATGGGTAAAACATGATCACCTTTCACTTTCATATATTAATTAGTCAAACAAACTAAACATATTCCTCTCCTCGACTAAGGCAGTGCTGCATCAAGAAGGAAGAGAGAAGAGGCGACCAAGGAAAACAATGCAGAATAAAATTCCCTCATCTACTGCTTCGGTTTCTAACACATAAGTAGTAGTCCACACTGTCATGGCTTGTGGGGTTTTGTTCGGGTTATTATTTCTGTTCCATAGTATTTGTTGTCTTTGAGTCGTGTGTTTTGTTTTTATCTTTTTTTTGTAGTCATGCCTTTGTATGTTCTGTTCTCTTTACTTTCTGTTCAGTGCACACCTGATCTTTGTTTAGCTAATTCTCAAACCTCAGTTTATAAATAATCATTACTTTTGTTCGCTGACAGATCATTGTCATTGCTTTGTCCCTTTTTCCTTGCTGGTCATAGCGTTTCCATCAGTCCAGTCTATTTATTTATTTTGTCTTTTTTAACTTACTGTAGCAATGCCATTTGTTTTTGGACAATAAAACATTTAAGATCATCTCTGAGAATGCTGCGTTAAATCAAAAATCTGAATGCTCACATTTCCTTAAGTACTCTAATTTCCAAACTCCAAAAAGTAGTCCTGGTGGTAATGGATCGCTATCAACACAACTCATTTTTGGTAGCATAAATGTACTGTTTTGGCTTTGTCAGGGTCAACCTGCACCATATTTGTAAATCAATATGACACTTCTTCCACCAACTTGAGCTGCATTCTCTTCTTTTTGTCTCCTCAGTCCTCTTTGTCTTCCTGGTACAAACAAGGGATTTTTCAAACTCCAAAGAGAGCCTCTAAGAGGGCAAAGTCAAAAACAACTTTGTTCTCCCTTGGGAACACTGGTGATCTTTAAAAGCACACAGACAGGAGTGGAAAAAAAAAGATTAATTCTGCAAAATTTGCAATACTCATCTCACATGTAATGGAGATTTTTTTTTTTTTTTTTGTCAAATATATTCACTTACGCTGTTTTGAGACTACTGTGAGAATGAAAGGGGAATCTTTTAATTCCAATATTAAATGTAGATTTAAACTCTTCTTAGAATACCAAGTTTTGAATAGATTAGCATTTTTAGAAGCAGATGAAACTACATTAATGTGGGCAAGATACAAGTTGTAAATACATTACAGTGAACTACTAGGAGATTGTTATCTTTGTCAGCTACAGTCTAAAACTGATATTCAGACTTGTTAAGCTAATTAACACTTGCAGTACTGCCTGAAGCAAACGGCTTACTGGGTGACGAAGCCACAGACACAGAGGAAGCTAATGGCCATTACTGTTCAAATGCTCCGCCCTTCTCGACTCAGTGAAAACATGCAATTACTTTATTCTGAGGACAAATTGTGTGGTAATGAATGAAAGTCTTTTGTGAAAGTTAGTCTATTGACTGGAGAAAAAATGGTAGGAAGTGACTGGTTTAGATCTCTGGTGATTAATTACAGTCCAGAATGCAGAAGTAGGATTTGTGGAGCTGCAACTGGTTTAATTTACTAGCGTTTATTAAACTCAAAAGGTGTTGACATGAGTGACGCAGGTGAGGTAAGTGACGCAGGAAAATGACGTTGGAAGTGATTCAAACATTCAATCATTCAACTGGATTTTCGGCAATCTAATGAGAAACAAATTCTGGAAAGTAGGAAAACAGTGTCTTTTAAGGTTTTTATGTAGAGCACGGCAGGGAGGATTTAGCTAGCCAGATATTATACATCGGTGCTACAACAGAATCGTCATGGGGAAGCCAAACCTGTCTGTCCTTATCTAAGGCAGGGAAACCTGTTTAATTCACAATTAAATAAATCAATAAATACCGAAATTAATAAATTTCCCGTAAAATAAGTACAAAATATATTTATAAAATGTAAAATTTTCATTTACTTAAAGACAATTTAAGATTTTTGTTTGATACATTTTTTTTGTTAACACTTCTTTATTTATCTTTTTATTTATTGATTTATAAATACTTTTATTTTTCATATATACTTTTAAATTTATAGTTTTTATTTATTTATTTATTTATTAATCACTTTAATTTATAATGGTATTTAATTTAAAGTGAGACTTTTATTTTGCAGTCTCATTTTTTATTTCGATCGTTTATTTCTGGTTCTCATATTCAAATGAAGGGGCACAGGTGTCAGTGCCTGCCACTTACCCTTGTGCACAAAGAAAAAATTTTGTGCTCATCATTTGTCACTAATAATGCTGATTGGTCCAAATTATGTTTTTTTTTTTGTGATCAACATGAGCAAAGCGCAGAGACAGAACATCTGAGATGCAGAGAAATGTTGTGGCAAAATGTACTTGAATAAAAAGATGAAAGGGGGAAGACCATTAAGGAGGAGGCAGCAACTGTCTGAAAATTTCAGATTGTTTAAAAGACAGCAGCAGCGTTCACTGGTTAATAAATGCATGATAGAGGAGAAATGGCTGGTGTGTTACAAGCTGCAAACATTTATCTGAACATAATATGATGAGCAGTAGTTGAGATTCTATATGGCCCTTTTTTTTGTAGCTGTAGTAATGACCCTGATTCCACTTTCTGTAATAATTATCTAGGTAGTACTTGCTGTCAAAACTTTATTCTATTGTTAATGTTTCCGTGGTGTGTTGCTGTACTGTTCATTCAGCGCAAACACAAAAGCTAATGCTTATTCCATGCTTGGACATACGGGGGATCCTATATGGGATTTCCTTGTATCATAGATAAAATATTAGCTCATTTTATGTGCTGTGTTATAGAGACAGTAGATATTTCAATACTAAGGCTCCCCAGCTAAACAAGTCTGTACACATAGGCTACTGTCCACATCTGTCTTTTTCCAACTCAGAAACAGCTGTAAACTGTGCCAATGAGGAACATTTTATTAGTCCAGGTTAAAAACTGGAAACATTTTGACTTCATCAGTTTGTCAGTGTATCTGGTTGTAAATTATGTGATTGCAGCTTTTTATGCTTGTTGGCTTATTTTACTGCATGAAAGTATTTGGGTCCTATTGGATCAAACACACCTCCACAGGTGGGCACCTGAATGGAAAAGTTTGGGAATTCCGCTTAAGGTTGGACCATCTCTTAACTAAATTTAGCTGACTTTTTCATTTTCTAATGTTGGTAAAATCACATCATGAGAAGCTGCTGTTGACCACTTCTTGTTTTTACTGTTACTGTAAATATTTATGTTAACATGATATATTCATGCTAAACTGGCATTTAAGTTATTTGCTGACAAAATGATACAATCAGGTTGTTTCAGATTAACATATCATGATATGAATAACATAGTCATGTTGTGACTGTTATATTGAGTCGTGAAGAGAGTAAGAGAGAAAAAACCTTTTTGACTGGTGGCATATGGTTGCGTGAATGTCGGTCTATATAAAATAATGAGCTTTGGTGATTACGTAGCATGTGTGTGTGTGTGTGTGTGTGTGCATGCATGTAAGCAAATGTGTGCAGTATATGAAGGTGATGACTGCATTTACAGCCACAAAATTGGTAACCTATAATGGACAGTACTACACACATGTATATTATTTTCATATTGGATTTATTTTACAGAGCACTATATGATTTTGTTTGACATTAGTTTAATTTAATCATTAACATCACATCTAAAATTGGTGTGTGTTTTGGTTTATATTGTGGTAATTATAATTTATTTTCCTTTTTTAAGTTGTTTCAGTAGTCCCTTGGCTTGGGAACCAGCATGTGGCCACAGGGTGGAGCCAACTAATTGGACCACACCACACACTAGCATCAACAGGGGGGGAAATTGGGTTTTCCTTTGTTAGCTTAATTAGGTTTTTGTGT
This sequence comes from Rhadinocentrus ornatus, assembly GCA_037177495.1. Taxonomy (NCBI): domain Eukaryota; kingdom Metazoa; phylum Chordata; class Actinopteri; order Atheriniformes; family Melanotaeniidae; genus Rhadinocentrus; species Rhadinocentrus ornatus. Next base: position 14,296,720 of record JBAMHW010000027.1, read on the forward strand.
GTTACCCCTTTGTGTTTTATGTTTTGGCTGATCGGCCACTTTTGAAGTTTACCCTTGTGTCTCATTTGTTAGGTCAGTTAGTTTCATTTGTTTGTTTGAGTTTTTTTTTTTGCTGCAAGTTGTTAAGAGTTCTGTTATGTTGACCTCTTTTATGGGCCTAACTACAATTTTTTTTAGTAAACTGCTTTGAATTACTTTTTGGGATTAAAATAAAAACCTCTTTTTTAACTTTACATCTGTTCCTGGCTGTCCTCCACTGCTCGATCCATCACAAAAGATTAGGGGGCCTGAGTGAGAGTACAACTCCTGGCCTGACTTTAAATTTATATATTATAATATTGATATTTTCTTATTTGTGTGTGCTTGAGCTAAGACTCCTCAAAATTTTGTTACACTTGCATAATGTTTATAAAGGTCTTGAATCTTTGCAACACACGCAACGCCTGTTTTCTCCTTCTGGAAGAACAGATTCAAATAGGCCTTGGTGTTCTCCAGGATTCAGTTGCTGTGGAGACTAGAATTTAAATTCAAATTCTTGCTTTAGCTTTCTGTTCATCCCTCGTATAGCAGTACTCCTTGAGGTTGGCTCCCCAATCCCACTGAGCTCCTCCTGCTCCTACTCCAAAGTAAGCCAGCCCAGTCACACTGGGAACTAGGCTGCTGGGTTCTTCAACCTCCCCCTTCACCTTAAGGTAGCAGAGGAACGCTGAGAAGTGGGTTTCTAAGAGTGCTGTTAGTCCCTCCTTCTCGTAAACCTATGTCAGGCTGGTCATCTTTTGGAGTGCTAACCCAGAGAGCCGAGACCTCTGCTGCACTGATTTCTTCAACTCAGACCAGGTCGTTGACAAAATCCTTGGTGATGTTGGTCTGAGCATCCTTTTTGTTGGTGGAGTTCCCCCTCCCAACGTAGTCAATGCCATCAACTTGAGCTCACACGTGAACTTTGGCATGGAAACTTGGATGTCCTAGCTGGGAATCAGTTTCTTTTTCTTTTTTTTCCTCACTGGGCATACAGGAAAGCCTTGATATCTGCCATGATGGACTGACAGGGAGACTGTATTCTTCTACCAAGAACCTTTTTCTGCTTCCGCAACGAGACACCAGCAGTGGCTCTGGCCTCGATCAGACTGCTTATTGTTCAGCTTTTTGTCTCCAAGAGAAGCTTCTTAGTCTCGTTTTAGCAAGTTGACAAATATTAAAAAGCTTGATTTTATCACTAAGCTTATCTGATGATCATATATAAATCTACTTTACATCTATTATACAAAAACTGTTTATTAAAAATAACTATTAAAAATAATAAATACATACTTTGTTGTTGTTCATGGTTTCAGAGTTTATCTTCCTGCAGGTTCCTTGTGATGGCTGTCTGCTGTGTTTTCTTAGAGGTTTTTCTTTGGTTTCTTTCCTTCCCTTTTCCACTAAAATATTCACTTGTTCCTCTGGTCTGGTCCAGGGGATACGTGTTAATTTGGCAATAAACTGTAATCTTGGATCGGCTGAAAGGCGGACACAAATGCAGGTGATCAATAATGAAGGGTTTAATAGCTTTCCAGACAGAATATCCACAAGATCAGACAATTGATAGAGGTGAACTGGAGGTTTAAGTAGCGGGAAGAACAGGTGTGTCTTGTCAGGCTGATGAGAAGAAGGCAGAGGTGAAGTCTGATGAGGGAACAGATGAATCCTGGGAATTGTAGTGTAGCACCGGTGATCAGTAAGTTGGTGAAGAGGAGCTTACTGCTGGACAGTACCCCCGACAGAGACGGAGGTCACCAGGTTGGAACGTGGGGGCCTCCGATCGCCTGCATTGCTGAGTCCTCGATTTATTGGCCCCTTCAAGATCCTTAGAAGGGTCAATGAGGTTATGTACATTCTCCAACTTCCCTCACATTTTCTCAACGGAGGCTGATGTCCCAGGACACACTGGAAATGCATCAGACCAGTAGAGGCATTCCTTAGAGAATTCTGGGCGTACTCTGGGCAGGAACCTAGACCAGTCTTGTTGGTTTCGTGAACAGTGGAGAAACCTCCCCAGCTCCTGGTTCGTCCGTTCCGCCTGTCCATTGGACTCGGGGTGGTAACCAAAGGTCAGACTCACTGACACTCCAAGGTGACGGAAGAAAGACCTCCAGAATTGGAAGATAAACTGCGGACCGCGATCCGAAACGATATCCTCCAGAAGGCCAAAGTTCTGGAAGACCTGGCCAAATAAGGTCTCCACAACCTGGAGAGCAGTTGGAAGTTTAGCAAAAGGGATGAACTTCCAAAATTTAGAGAAGCGGTCCACCACCACCAGGACCACTGTACTTCCTTCAGAGACAGGCAAGTCCATCACAAAATCCACTGCAATATGGGACCATGGCCTCTGTGGGACTGGTAGGGGCATCAGCTTCCCTGCAGGAGGATGACGTGGAGATTTGGGGGTAGCACAGAGGGAGCAGGAACGGACATACTGGAGAACTTCAGAGGCCAGGTGTGGCCACCAGTACTTCTGAGATATCAGGTGGGTCGTGCGTTCTGCTCCAGGATGACCTGAGGATGTAGATGTGTGTGCCCACCTGATAACTCTGTCTCGAAGATTCTGAGGGAAAAACGTCCGGTGAGCTGGACACTCCGGTGGTGCAGGTGTCTGGCGTAGCTCACATGAAATATTCACATCAAAGTCCCACATGATAGGATTGATAAAGACGGTAGGATGGTAGCTGGTTCTGTAGGCTCGGTGTGAGGGCCGTCTCGGCGGGACAAAGCATCTGCCTTTGTGCTGCGACATCCGGGTCTGTAGGAAATGGAGAAGTCATGCGGATTAAGCTTCTTGGCTGTACGGAGGTACTCCAGGTTGCGATGATCTGTGAGAACCTGGAATGAATGGCGAGCTCCCTCCAGCCAGTGTCGCCACTTCTCGAGCGCCAGTTTCACTGCCAGGAGCTGGCGGCATGGCTCGGCAAGGTAGAGTGGTCGTCTTGTAACTCTAGGGTTGTCGGTTCGATTCTCGGCCAAGTCAAGTTTATGTCGAGGTGTCCTTGGGCAAGACACCAAACCCCAAATTGCTCCTGATGAGTCGTGGTGAGCGCCTTGCATGCCAGCTTTCGCCATCAGTGCGTGTGTGTGAATGGGTGAATGTGATGTATAATTTACAGCGCTTTGGATAAAAGCGCTATACAAATACGGGCCATTTACCATTAAGCTCACGGCCTCCTACATTGTAGTTTCTCTCAGCTGGGGTCATTGTCCTGGAGAAATAAGCACAAGGGTGGAGCTTAGGGGGCTCACCTGAACGCTGAGAGAACTGCCCCCACCCCACCCCACCCCATCACTTGCGTCCATGTTCACCACGAAGACCAGGAAGCCGCAAGATCTGAGCCGAGGTGAAGCGTCATTTCAGGTCCTCGAAAGCCTTCAGGGCTGCCGGTGTCCACACGAGGGTCATCGGTTTATTCTTGAGTAGGGCAGTGAGGGCTGAAGCCTCCGAGCCGAATCCACGGATGACATGACGGTAGAAGTTTGCGAATCCCAAGAATCTCTGTAGCTCATTGATGGGGTTGGCCAGGAGGTGACAGCTTCGACCTTGACTTTATCCATTTTCACTCCATCAGGACTGATGACATAACCCAAGAAAGCGATGGTAGACTTATGGAACTCACATTTCTCCGCCTTGACGTAAAGCTGATGGGCCAACAGCCGTTCCAGGACCTGCCGAACATGTCAAGTATGCTGGAACCTAGAGCTAGAATAGATCAAAATGTCATCAATGTAAGCTACGACATATTTATCCAGCATGTCATGCAGGACGTTATTGATGAGACACTGGAACACTGAAGGGGCGTTAGCTAGCTCATACGGCATGACGCAGTATTCAAAGTGGTCAGAGTGGATACTGAATGCGGTTTTCCACTCGTCCCGTTTCCTTGAGGCGCACCAAGTTTTACGCACTACGGAGATCCAATTTCGTAAAGATGGTTGCTCCATGTAGTTGGTCCAGTGCACTAGGGACCAATGGACGGGGGTAGCGGTATTTTACAGTGATATGATTCAGGCCACGGTAGTCAATACATGGCCGAAGGCCCCCATCCCTCTTATCAACAAAGAAAAAACCTGCGGCAGCCGGAGAGGAGGATGAACGGATGAAACCCTGTTTGAGGGCCTCCTCGATATTAGGCCTCCATGGCGTGATGTTTGGCCTGTGTAAGTGGATAGACGCAGCTCCTGGGTGGTGTGATTCCCAGCAACAGGTCGATGGCACAGTCCCACGGTTGATGAGGGGGTAGGCGTGTGGCTCAAACCTTGCTAAACACCACCATCAGGTCATCATATTCTCTGGGAACTGTTTGCCCGGGAACCGTAGAGGGACTCTCGACAGACGTGGACGCACAAATTACAGTCCTAGAGCAGAGATCCGGTGATGGCGAGGGGAAGCCCACCTCTCGGGTCCTCCACTGAATGGCAGGCCTATTCTTTGTGAGCCATGGAAGTCCAAGAACGAGGGGATGACGGGATTGAGGCAGAACACAAAGGGCCAACTCCTCCTTATGAGATCCCACCATGAGTTTAATGGAGCTGACAAAGTGGGTCACGGAGTAGGTCTACCATCTATGACTTGGACAGCAACTGGAGTGGGAACTGATGGAACGATAGACGGAGTCTATGAGCCCGTTCTGGAGAGAGGAGATCACCTGCTGCCACTGAGTCCACTAAATCTGAAACCGGAAGACCCAAATAACCAGCATGAACCGTTACTGGAATTGTGAATTCTTCAGTGTAGTACAAGGGTGGAGAAACACTCACCCGTGAATCGGTGCTCCGCTGACCACCTTTATCCACTGTGTTCTACTTGCATCGACTCCTCCCCCTGATCCTCCCTTGCCAGAGGTTGGTCAGCGGTACAGTGTCTCTCGTGGTAGAGATTGTCAAGCCGTATAGCCAGGGGGATGAGTCGAGAGTGTCATCCCAACAGGCTTATTCCGTCTTGATCTCTGGACGCAGCCCCTGTCGAAAGGCCGTAATCAGCGCTGGTTCGTTCCACCCACTCTCAGTGCGAAGTGCAGAGTGTAGGCAGCCACAGCCCGAGAGTCCTGTTGTAGCCGGAGAAGTCTCTCACCTCCCTCTCATCCCTCTGGAGGATGGTCAAAAACAAAGCGAAACAGCGTTAAGAAACGTGAGTAAGAAGTGAGGGTGTCACTACCTTGTCTCCAGACTGTAGCCCATTCACGCACTGTTCCTCCAGGAAGAGAGATGACAGTAGCGATCCGTTCTCCATCCTGCAGTTCTGGGTGGTATGTAAAGAACAGATCGAACTGCGGGAAGAACCCCGCACAGCCGGATGAATCACCATAGTAGACTTCTGGGAGTCGTACTGGAGAGGCAGTGGATTGAGGTACCGCAGCTGGAGTAACTACGGAGGTTGGAGCAGGACTGGTGCCCCCCAGCAGACGGCGGGTGATGCTGGATCTGCAGATGCCTCAATAAGTCAGCCATCATCGACTCCTGCCTCACCACTCGTTACTCCAAGACGGTGGCTACTGTGATGAGTTGGGCAATGACAGAAGACTGCTCGGGAGCTGCGGCTGCCGTTGAAGAAGAGCCCTCTCCCGCAGGACTGCCAGCTGTGTCCATGGTAAGTCTGATCTTCTGTAATCTTGGATCGGCTGAAAGGCAGACACAAACGCAGGTGATCAATAATTAAGGGTTTAATAGCTTTCCAGACAGAATATCCACAAGATCAGACGAAGGATAGAGGTGTACTGGAGGTTTAAGTAGCGGGAGGAACAGGTGTGTCTTGTCAGACTGAAGAGAAGAAGGTAAAGGCGATGTCTGATTGTGACAGCCTTATTGTCTGCCATGTCATTTGTGGTTTTTTTTTTTCTCTCTCTATGATTAAACTCACCTGCTTCACTGCTCCACCTGCCTTAATCAGCCAGTAGAACTTTCTTTTAGCCTCGAGAGGCTGGACCGGAGAGAGCAGAAACAGGTGTCATTGAGGGAAGCAGAGTTTGCTACGAGGAAGGATTAGCAGATTTGCTTTTGCAGTGCGCCACTGCCAACAGACCCGGTGAATGGTTCCTCCTGGATACAGGAGTGGAAGACCGGTGTCGTGAGTCCCAGCCTGGTTTATTGTTTTTTTTTTTCCTTTTGTGTTGATGAGGAAGGATTAACTTTGGAACACTCCTCATTTCCTTGTTTTGATGCCCCGTCGCAGGATTTTTTAGAAAACCCGGAGTGGAGTTTTCGATAGTTTATTTTGGATGAAGTAAAACTGGAATGGACAAGGCCTTACTAAAAAGGTGGAGCTGATTTATTCTGGAACTGGACTGATGATGTTTTTTTTTATTATTATTATTTATTTCTATCTGAAGGCCTGAACTAAAAATGAACTATTATTTGAGGTTTTTCTTTGGTTTCATTTTTTGTGAATGAACTGATAAAACTATTTTGGGTTGTGATACATGTATAGTTCCTTTATGAATTGGTGCTGGGTTTACTTTTTCCTTTGCTATTAGGGTGTTTGTATGAACTGTTGCTTACATCCTTTGTGGAGTGTTTATTAGGTCTCAGGAAAATAATGTCTGTCAGGAGAAAGACCTGGCTGGCACCCAAAAATAAATAAATAACTTAGTAAAGTTAGATTAATTAAACTTAACCTACTACACTTGAGCTAAACCGTCACATGATGAGGGAACAGATGAATCCTGGGAATTGTAGTGTAGCACCAGTGATCAGTAGGCTGGTGACGAGGAGCGAACTGCTGGATGAGGAGCAGGCGTGACATAAACAAATAAAAAATAATAATAATAATAATAATAATAATAATAATAATGATAATAATTAATATTCAAGACTAAAGGGGCGCCTCATGCCCAAATGGCCCTGTTAGCAAAATATATTTTTTGACACAATAGATGTTAAAAAATAAAATATATAAATAATTTAAATATATAAATTATGTAAAAAGGTAACTGATGCAAAATATTGTTAAAACTGCATTAAATTTTAGGTTGTTAATAAGATATTTCCTAAAAGGATAATTAATTTAAAGCAAACATCTTGATAATACAGTTCTCTGCATGGGGGAAAATGTGGAGTTTTCTAGATTCATATTTTTTATGTTATTATTTAGATGAAAATATGCTGTATGTGGCCACTGAAAATTAGTCTTACATCTCTGCTTTAAATGGAAACTCCAGTTCTTCTGCAGTCATGGAAGATATCCAGAGCTTAAATTAGTTTTGGAGACATCACTAACAATTTTTATTTATAGGTTGAGCAGCCTTATATATTTCCTTGAACTTACAGTTAACTCACTATATCCATGTAAATATGATTACTGCAGGTTGTGTTGACTTTACAAACCAGTTCAGCATTTGGTCCTTCGCTGCTTTCCCATTTTCCACCATTCATAGCCGTGCTTTGCTTTCACAAAAAATAACAAACTAAATATAAGTATTTTCTACTTCTTAAAATAACAGGGTCCACGCCGACTCATGTAGCTCCAGGAAATAGCCACAGCCTCACAGCCTGTTTTCACCTCCTCTGTCATTGGGGAGATGAAAAGATCTTAAACAGTGTCACAAACCCACTCTCACTGTGTGACAAAGTTTAGCTTGCTTTTAACTCAGCAGTGGTGACTAAGGGATTGCATGCTTTACCCTTGAGGCATGCCCTCTCTCAGACTCACGCAGACACACATTTGACCTGAATTTATCCAACGTTCAGGCTGGTGCCTGGTTTCATATATATTTGATGACCACAAAACTTACCATACATGCCAAACTACTGCACATACATTTCATGCTTTCTAGTTTGTTAACCTGGGATTAACATTTCTTCTGGATTTAACAAGACATGCTGTTTTGTTTGGTTAGAATATTTAGCGGATATAACTAGGTTAATTTAGCAGCTTTCTGTACCTAGTTTAAAGCAAAGAATGCATTTCTAGAACATTTTTCCTGTCAATATGATAGTTAGTTTATGATACTTTTTTCATAGATACTACTATTAGTAGTATCTATGAAAAAAATATTTCTAAAGGAAAATCATATCAATCAAAAACTATTTCTAAAGGAAAATCATGATTGTACAGTATGCAGTAAAGTTCTCTCCGGGTAGTCGGGCTTCCTACCACCTTCTAAAGACATGCATGTGTTGTGATTTAGCATCATTAAACATTAAAATGTTAGATAAAATTATTAGTTTTAATAAATTACATAGAATTATAAATTATTAAATCATTAACAAAATAATGCCTCGGGCACCACCACACGGATAGCTTTAATACTTATGTAATGGCCGTGTGGACACCATTAGAGTACTAAATTAATAATTTAATAAATTAAATAATTTAAACTAGTCAAATCAACCAATTATCAATCAGTCTCAGGATGCTAATAACGTGTGTTCTTAATTCGAAAGGACCCAAAACATGATTAAAAGGAGAAAATTCACAAACTACAGCAATTTAGGATAAATATATAAAAAAACTTTTTCAAGACTTATCATGCATAAATGTCAGAGGAAATTAATTACAAAGGTTCGAATGGGAAAATGAATCAAATATGTTTAAACTATTGTGTTTGCCCTGCAATGGACTGGTGACCTGTCCAGGGTGTACCCTGTCTCTCACCTGTTAAAATGCTGGGATAGGCTCCAGCTTACCCGCAACCCATAATGGACTAAATGGTAAAGATATAGAATGAATGAATGAAAGAACAATACATTTTCTTTAAATTATAAAATCAAGTACAGAATAATATGAGATCATTCAAATTTATTAAAGGGAAAATAAAAAAATATGTAAGAGTAATATGATAAATATAATAAAACATTATGAGCAATAACCTGCAATAAACCAGGAAAATATCAAACCAAAACTTCATCATCACTAACAGTAGCATTATTAGAAATCTGATGTGACACAGAAGGAATACACTGTGGCTGGGTTTCACATGCATTTTAATGCCTAAAACTATCAGAAGTGAAAAAAATGACATGTTTTGTATAAGCAGAGTGGTATCTCAAGACTTAAAGAAGTATCGGATCCAATATTTTGACTGGCTGATATCGATCTTTCAACAACAGAGTATCAATACAGCTATCCCTATTCAGAACCATTAAAGTACTTGAAATGTTTTCACAGGTGGGTGAGTTTATTATGCCCCCCATATTGGAGAATGATGGAATAAAAACTTCAGAGAAAAGCAAAAAAGTCAGAATTAAAAAAAAAAAAGAAAAAAGTTTGACAACACAGAAGTTTCCTTTAAGCATCCCCATAAAGAAATACATGACCTTGGTTTTCCCAATGACAGTTGCTGCCCTGAGGCAGGCAAATTGTAATTTGTAGGCTATCTTAAGATAACCAGTTTCTCCACCTCATGGGTAATGTATATCCAACAACTGAAAGGCCAAAAAGAATAAGTTTGTCATCATAGCTTTTAAGTACAAAAAAGCCCCTAGCTACACTAACAGTATCTATTAAAAGAGCTTCTGAAATCATTACTGACTCACTCTACTTTCCTTTTGCTTGAGAATAATTTCCTTAATATGATCTGGATCCCATACAGTGAGTTTTACTGAGTTCTGGGTGAGTATTCTTTGGACGAATAAGATTAAAACTAACTGAAGGCTAAGTGATATCAACTTAAACTGAATTTCTGCCTTTTTTCTGTTTCAAAGAATAAGAAAGAAACACTTTTTAAAGAAAGTTTTCTACACGATAAATTATGTCTGCAGCCATGGGAATCATCTTTTTTTTATTTTATAGGGACAGTGCATATTAATGAACATCTAAAGCAACAAATATAAACATGCTGGATTATAGCTAAAAAGCTAATTTGCATCTGTAGTCCCTTTGCAGGTATAGAAAGCATAAACAATAAAATGTTTGTACAATAAAAGAATAATGCATTAAATATGACAATTTTTTTTTTAAATCTTACACATTAACAATATTTTTTTAGGCAGCATTTGAGTTGTATTTTAAAAGCCAGAGATGTGGGACATTGTCTTATTGAACCTGGTAGAGTGTACCAGCAGTCACCAGACCCATGCACCACCAGGACTAGCCCCTAGGCTCCATCACCAACCACTGGGATTACCCACCAGGCCAGGGGCCTTTTTAATCACCTGACAGCAGGATCCACTTCAACACAGAAGGGTAAAGCTGGATCTGGAATGTTGCAAGACAGGACCGGCAGTGAAGGGTTGTTTTAAGATGTGTAAAAGTGGTCTCTGACTCAAGAGTCCCAGTTAGTACTCATGGTTTGTGTCAGAGCATGGATGCGAGAGGAACGGCTAAGGTGCTATAATTCTAGATGAAACATTGGTAGAAATTTGTAAAAATCAAGGAAGCGTTAGAGTTTAGAGTTAGAGTTTATGGAGTCAGGTTTTGGCCAGTCTAGAATGTTCTGCACCTTTTATTTTAATCCATCAGGCCCCAAAACATATCTGAGAGTCCAGGATTGGTGTCTGGACTCTCCATAGACATGGCTCCTAATGTGACTCTGGTTACCGGTCTTGGTCGGGGTAGCTGAGAAAAGCAGGTGGGATAACAGGTGGATCCCCAGCGTAGAATTTCTCCAGTCTTTCAGGATAGTATGGGAGCATGTTTCATATATATTTGATGACCACAAAAGCAGTCGACATTAGAGGACATTAGAACACTCTGACGTCATTTCCCGGTGAGTCCATTCTGTTGTTGCACGTTTACGGTGTAGCACGTTTACAGTGTAGCT
>JBAMHW010000027.1:14307543-14324354 GCA_037177495.1 Rhadinocentrus ornatus
TCTGTAAAGTCCTCTGAGACAACTTTGTTGTGATATAGGGCTATACAAATAAACTTGATTTGATTTGATTTGATGTTATTGAAGTCAAGGTCTTTCCAGAATAATATCTGCTGTAAAGCTCTAAACCAGAAAAGGGATTTTATCATTGTGTGAACATCCTACGGTCAGAGATACTGGTGGGGTTTGAAGATAGATGGAGCGTTGGGTGAGATTCTTGCCCGTGATGGACTGGATGTGAAAGAGCTTTGGCAGCGGTGACAATGGAGCTGGAGACAGTGTTTTAGGGAGTTCCCTGCGGAGCCGGAGTCAAGGAGGGCTGTGACTGTTAAAGAAACAGCAGATAAAGTTAAAGTGACTGGTGTAGTTAGAGGATTTGCAGGTGTTGTGGATACTGTAGCCAGACTCAACCGGGGACGTGGAGGTCGAACTGGACAAGCTCTGACACGGTGGGGTGCCTGGCCACAGTACAGCCAAAGATTATTGGTGAGGTGCCGGCGGCGCTCAGCAGGAGTGGGACGAACTGCATCCACTTGCAGTGGCTCCAGTTCATCTACAGAGGGAGTAGTCGCTACTGGTGCCCCGTTACGTAGACAGCTCTCTTGTCTATGGGCCACACGGATGGTGAGTTGGAGGAATTTTTCAGTCCCAGATCGTCATCACAGGAGGAGAGATGAAGGCGAAGTGTGGGTTCCAGGCTCACTTGGAACTGAGTGAGCAGTGCAGTTTCATTCCAACCGCTGGCGGCAGCTAGGGTGTGGAAAGTCAATGCATGTTCTGTGAGGGGTTCTGTTACCTTGGCTCAGACGGAATAGCTGTTTTTAAATGGTGGAATCACTCTGATGAAGACCAAAAGACTTCCTGGAAGTGTCATACAAACTGAGAGTAGGATTTTATAATGGCGCCTTCCTGCCGCCAGATGGCATCAGCCCATTGGAGAGGAGGTCCTAAAAGTAGGGAAATGAGGAAGTGATTTTGGATTTTTCAGTAGGGTACCTGCTGGGGTTCACCTTCAAGGCAAGAGAGCACTGCAAAAATCAGTCATTCATTCAAGACTTTTAATAACAAGCGTGGAGATCAACAGGCAGCTTACTATCGAGGCAAAGGAGCGATGAGACACGTGAGCAGCCAGGTGAGTCGGAGCCGGAAAGGAGGAAGGTCCAGCATTGCTGATACGAAGTCCGACAATGTGAGAGTATGGAGCAGGGTTATTTTTAGCCAGGTAGGGAATTGGATGCAGGTGTGATCAATCAGTACTCAGGAGATTGACTGCGGTGAAGCCTGGCAGAAGTGGGTATGTCCATGGCAGAGCCAGGTGCCTGTTTAACAATATGTATGCTTTCATCCTTTAAAAGTATTAAGACCCTCCCTTTCAATGTAATTCTTAAAAAGATTGGATTATTATGGTTACATTTTATTCCTTTTCTTGGCATCTTAATATTTTCTTATATCATCTTCTATATAGTAGAGTCTTATAGAGAGGTCTTGTGACAATCAGTGGCAGATGTTTGTCATTGCATGTCAGATAATTTACAGCACGTCAAATGGATCTTATATAAAAATATTTTGACATTTTATTTTGCTGATGATGTGCCCATGGCAACTGTAAAACTGCAGATCTCCCCACATAAGAAAACCCAGTTTTACCCCTAGCTTAAATGGTCCATTTAGCCAGATGGAGATTCTAGTTATAAAACATCAAGTAGTCTCCAGGAGCATCCATTAAAGAGCTGTCTAATTAGAGTATACTCTGGGCCTCATCCAATACTGCACATCAATGCCACAAGCTGGTACTTACCACACATTTCCTCTGGGCCTTTAAAGAAATGTCTTCATCTGCAACGCATGTGGTCATCATTGAGGATAAGGACCATTTATTACATTTCAGGAAGATGTGTTAATCTACTGGAGAATCATTTTCACCTTTGCTGTAATGACTTGTGAGACAGTCAAGAAGGCTTGACTAATTGCACGAGATAATAGATTTTATCCATTTTAGCAGCTCATTTTGGTAACGCTCTAACAAAATAAAGCAGAGAATGTCAAAGAAATGACAGACAGAAGGAATTATTTCATTTAACAATAGGTTTGAGATTCAGTGAAATCCCAGTTTACAGCTGCACACTGTTTGGCATTCGTCCTCTTGCCACAAGCGATATGAATGACATTGTTTTGTTTGTTAGATGAGGGAGCAAAAATGGCAGTGGCTGACAACAATTCCTTTCAAACACATTGATTTTGTGTCACAGCTCACATATTTGGTTTCAACATTCAGCAGAACAAACAGGGCGTAACAAACATTAGCACTAATGAAGGAAAGACAGATAACATCTATGATGGTTATCACTATGACTGCCTGCCTCTGTCAAGCTATCTCCATCTCTTACAATTCAGATTGTCTCCACTTTTTTTTCTCCCCCTGCAGTCTCTTTTATCACTCTCCAGTGTCTACATGATAAATAACTACATTATAATCATTAACCACTCTCAAGCTACTGTACCAACATAATCCTTGAAGGGGATATCAAGCTTTTGAAAAAAGAACACTGAACCTCCCTCTTTCCCCCTTTCTTGCTCTCCATGTTCTCATTAATTTTTTCCAAAGAGGCCTGTCAGCTTGGATCATCCATTCATCAACACGTCATTCTCCAGCAACGCCACATATTGGTGGAAAGAAAAGGTCAAACAACAAAATGTTGTGTTTGCAGCCTAAAGTGTGCCATTCAGCATTTTAATTAACAAGGACCAAGGAAAAATGAACAAGCTGGGAGTATAAAAAAAAGAGCTTTTTATAGCCTTAAGCAGTACAGCTCAAAGATGTAATGATAATGTTCCAAGTCCCCAAGTACAATGAAATGGCTAGCTAGGAATATCAATGGCAAGAGAGGATAAATTACATGACAAATACTGTATGAAAAATCTTTCTGAATATCATACCTTACCTGTCACGTGAAATGAATGGTTTTCATGTTCTTTGGCTTTTTCTTCAAAAATTCAATTAGTACATCTTACATAATGAGAATGTGACACATTTATTACATAGTGTGATGAAGCTTCAGCACATTGGACAGCATAACATGTAAAGGGCAACATTCTTCATCTCATAATAAAAAATGGGCCCACATTTTGCCATTTTCAAAATTTATAATTGTAAATTTATGTATTTTCATACATTTGAAACTAAATAAAAACAGAGTACAATGGTTGGCAAATCTCATATACCCTTACTTTATTCCCAATAGAACATTAACAATATTTCAGATGTTGAAAGCAAACACTTTACCTTTTCACGAATAATATTAGCTCATTTTATACCATTTTTACCATTGTGTAACATACCCTTTTCATTTAAAACTGTCCATAAATGTCTGGAGAGTGAAGCTGACAAGTTACTGGAGTTTCAGTACAGGAATGTTTTCCTATTTTGGTCTGATTAAGGATTCTAGCTGCTCAACAATGCTGGATTTTTGCTGCTGGATTTTTCTTTTCACAATGTTGCAAATGTTTTCAATTAGTATGTGAAGCCATACTCTTGTGATGGATACAGTACGTGGTTTAGCATTGTCTTGCTGAAATCTGCAAAGTCTTCCCTGAAAGAAATGTTGTCTGGATGGGTTCCTCTAAAATTTTGATGCGCTTTCCAGCCTTGATGGAGCTTCACAGATATGGAAGCCGCCCACGCTATAGCCACTAATACAACCCCAAACCATGAGAGATGCAGGCTTTTCAACTGACCACTGATAACGAGCTGGATGCTCCCTCTCCTCTGTAGTTTTCAGGACAGTGTCCATGGTTTCCAAAAAAGAATTTCAAATTTTGATCCATCTTACCACAGAACAGTATCTCACTTTAACTCAAACTATTTAAAATGAACTTTTGTTTCTGTTTACTTATATCTCTTTGCATGATCGAGCTTTTGCCTAAATTTGTGAATTTTAGGGTAAACTGTGTTCATAGACAGTGATTTCTGGAAGCGTTTGAGTCCAAGCAGTGATTTCCAGGAAAGAATGATTTCTGGTTTTAATGCTTGAAAATCTGGAAATTATGAGCATCAAGTCCCTAAATGGTGGGATCTTCAAAGTGTTTGCAATTGTATGTTTTGGGACATTTTTTCTTTAATTGTTCCACAATTTTTAGACTCAGTTTGTCTCAAATTGGTGAAAATTTGTCCATCTTTACATCTGAGAGACTCTGCCTCTCTGAAATGCTCCTTTTATCTAATATACCCAGTCATGTTACTGACCGATTAATCGGATTACTTGTCAAATGCTCTTCCAGCTGTTTTTATAACTATTATCATTTATACCAATTCATTTTCCAGCCTCTTATTGACACTGTTTCAACTTTTTAGGATGTGTTGCTGCCTTAAAATAATCTAAATAAGTTATTTTCAATAAAATGGTAAAATGTCTCAGTTTCAACAATTTATTTAATCATTTTTTCCAGTAATAAAATTCCTGTCTACACAGACTGAACTATTAGTCATTGATGTGCTTAAGTTTGGGCTCCAATGATCAAGATATCAGTAAATATTGAAAGACAAGCTAATAAAATCCAAATTTTTTTCAGGCAAGAGAAAATATCACATCATTATTATGTGTTCATGCAATTTCACAAAAGAAAATAAACACTTTTAGTGCTAAGTTGCTAAATAGGTTTTTTCTATCCCAGCTTGTAAAAACTT
The DNA here is from genome assembly GCA_037177495.1 of Rhadinocentrus ornatus. Taxonomy (NCBI): domain Eukaryota; kingdom Metazoa; phylum Chordata; class Actinopteri; order Atheriniformes; family Melanotaeniidae; genus Rhadinocentrus; species Rhadinocentrus ornatus. The sequence goes on from JBAMHW010000027.1 coordinate 14,312,225, forward strand.
TTAGTAAACAGAAAAGAGTTAACTTCTTATTTGGGAGCTTTTCAAGGCTCCCTCCATCCTTGCCTTTGATTTTGTGATATTATCTCAATCATTTTTAATTTTTAGGTTGAGGAGTGATGTGAGTCGAGGCAAATCCCCCAGTTGAGCCTCATGATGCGGTGTATTGTGTACTTAGGGGTGTTTAGGATCATTATGCTGCAATAGAGGCCATCACATTTTCTACAGATGGTGTGTGAATTTGCTGGTGTTTAATTGAATCCATTCTTCACTCTCCCAGTGAAATGTCCCCGTTCTACTGGCTGCAACATAAGCCCAAAGCATAATCGATCAGTTTTTGTTCCAAACTGTTGGACAAGTACTTTTCCATAAAATCCTGCACCCTTTTCCCAAACATACCTTCACTCAGTGTGACCAAAAAGTTGTGTTTTGACTTTGTCAGTTAACAACACTTGTTTCCAGAAAACATCAGGCATGTATTGCATGTTCATTTGTAAATTTTTAGAGGATAGTGAATTAAGGTGAGTTTTGTGGTTTTCATTCGCTTTGTGAGCACAAGTGCTCTTGGATTTGAAAAACTCAACCAAGTGCATTTTGTAAAAACATTACAAATTACAAATTTGAGCCCTGTGTCTATATCTTAGGCCTAAGAATTCAATTAGGCCAAAGAATTTCAATATTAAGCTGAGTTGTACTGTTATGTGTGTTTTTCTTTTTTTTTTTCTTTTTATTACTTGATGACATCAAACTTGTAAAGGGGCAATAAGTGGAATTTCATAATTTCTAGACTGAAGTAATAAAAAAAATGGCTAAGTGGAGAAAGAGAGTTGTTATGTTATCTAGCATATACAATAGCATGATGTGACACACCATCCCTCTGTGTTGATCTCCAGTCCCATGTTTACCAGCCGGTATGAATTGCTGCCTCCTCTAACTTCTTGGAGCCCTTAGTCCTCCCTCCTTTTTAAAGGCCACAGGAAGCAAGCAATGGCAGCTCATATTTTCAAAGTGAAATAGCAGAGAGTATAACAAAACATTCACCTGAAAACGACCATGATCCGACATTGCCTTAATTACTGCTAGAGCTAAAGAGGCTACAATTAGACTCAGCGCTAGCTCTTCTCCTGGACAGTAATTAACAACGTAAAGGTTAAAAGTTACTTTGACCTGTTTCACAAAATGCTGAAATTATATTGTTTAGCGTGTTTGCACTTTGCACATTCATTCACAGACGAGGCAAGTTGGGGGTTAGGGGAAATGGTAGAGAACGGTGTGGTTCATGACACACTTTATGAATGAAAGGTGATTTCCAGCCACATTTCTTCCTCAAAGATGAAGGTTCCCCCATATTCTTCCAGTTTTAATAATGCACAGTTCTTAACCAAATTTCAGCAGTTTCAGCATCTTTTTAGATGTTTTCTTTGCTTGAAGCATGACAATAATTTAATCCGTCTTAATCAGACTAACAAACATCCTGTCCATGACTGGAAAAGTATGTAACAAATGTCAACGTTACATTAAAGAGCCCAACATTTTGTAACAGTTTTGTTTCACTTATGGTAAAAACTTTGCTCAAAAACATGTTGAACACAATCTGTTTCTTGTCCTCTGCCCCCTCATAAATACCAGGAAGCTTTTGACATATCACATGGTAAAAAATGGTTAAAAAAATGTAAAACTCATGTATATATATTTATAAAACAATTAATTTATTTCAACTTGCGATCATTCAACATAACTTTTGTCCAGGGATTAAAATGTGCTCTTCTATGCTCTGACATGTTGGACACACAGAAAACATCCATTAAGACAATAACTTTTCCAAGAGAAGCAGGGCATGGACTTTTTGTCACATTTCTCATGTTACAGTCAACACCCCATATGAATGCATTTTGTCACTGCTCTCTGTGACCCTGCGTCTCACTGACATAATCTCACCTTAGAGTGAGTGGGATTTGTTGTCCACAGTGGTGCATTCAGGCTCACACCACCTCAGTGACACTTAACACACATTTGCTGTGAAATACACAGTAACTCATGCATAGTCAGTGTGTGATTGCCATGCAGACTCCAGTAGTAGGGAAGACAGATTTATTTGGCTTATTGGGTCAGGGTTGGAGTCTTTCCCAGCATGCATTGGCTCCTGGCAGACAAAAGGAAATCACCTGCAAGTGAGCTGTCAATTACATGGCTTACACAAATATTACACGTATTCTTATGTCTTTACAAAGTCAAAGAAAGTCTTACACATACCGAAAGATCCAACAAAGCCTAAAAATAAAACTGCTGTAAAGCTGAGCTTTTTTATTGAATGTAATAAAAACAAGAACAATATTCTTGTATATGTCGAAGGAATCATTTACAGAAATGACAGAGGATCTTTAAGCTGCTTCAAGATAAATTATTTGCCCAACAAAGATAACTTTTTGTCCAAAGAGAAATGTTAGTAATGGAGGAAAAGGCTACCTAGACTGAAAAGCACTCATAGTTGACAAATGACCCAAATAAGGAGTGACAAGACTCAAGATCAGGTTTAGCTTGCAACAGCAGCTTTAGATTTACTGTCCACTCACAGGCTTGACAAAAAGAAATGCCCGTCCATGACTTTTACACTACAATGAAGGAGAGGTCAAGTTCTTTATTCTAATCATGCAAATTATTGCTGTCTTCTCTTTACACACAAAGTGCCTCATAGGTCCAAAAAAGGTTGGAATAACTCACTGAGACAACTTTAACTTTCTGATACGTCTGTCATCCCAATAAGTTATGTCGTAATGAAGGAAAGCAATGTTCCCTGAAAAAGATAGAAGAAGAAAATTACTTAAAAAAAAAAAAGATAAAATGTAAATGAATGTTAAAAACAAAAACACTGTAACACTTACTGTACTTACACACAGATATTCTGAAAGTAGGGCATAATGAAGTCTATATTCTTTGCTTCAATTTAGAAAGTGTTTATGCTAATAGGGGTGAGGAGTCTCATTGATATAGATCATAGCTAGAGGGATCAGTGAAATAAAATCTGAGTGAGGGTTAACTGGATATATTTTGCCCTTATCATGTAGGGCAAATGCTTGGGGACTATTCTAAAAGAATGGAAGAACCTATAGAGCTCTGCTTTACTAAACTATATTTGGCTGCTTTTCCTGTTAACCTTTAGTCAATGATATAATTTAGGTAAGTGGTTTGTCTTTTAATTGCTAGCCTTAATTTCAGAATAGCACTGAGTAATTGAAGCCATAAAAATGGCCCCAGGTGGCTCTGGCCGGTCATAGAGGCACAGCATCCACACAGCAGCTGGAGGGCAACAGTTAAGGACTGGAGTCAGTGGATTTTATTTACTGTTCCAAATAGACAAATAGAATAAAAACAATAAAAACTTACTTTCACCTGTGTAGAAAGCTATTTATTTCCATCACCTTCCTGTCAAAAAGCAAATGAATGAGCCATTTTAAGAAACACAATTATTCATATTTCAACTCCAAGAGCGAAGAGTGGCTGCCAACAGTAGACCAAAGAACACATAATTTTTTGCATAACTTTAATAAATAACTTCTGTAAACATTTATGGCAAAAGGTATTTAGCTCCTGAAATTTAATGAATTTCAAATTGAACACAATGCAGATTTTTTTTTTTTTTGGTCCTTCATCGACTGCATGTGCATGTTTAATAGGGTAATTTCTGTTGGTATTTATAACTAAAAGCACTTGAATGGAAAGATTAATCTTATTTATGTATTGCAGCGCTAAAGAGTAGAAGCTTAACAAGAACACTTATGGTCAGCATTACACCATCTCTCTGTTTTACCTCAGGCCCTCCAAGATGATGAGATACCGAATAATTCATCCAGCTGCTGAATTTTTAATTAAAGAATTCTCACCCCATATGCTACATGCCAAATGCAGTTTATTACATAAAAACTGGTCTGAAGAGCAGCATAGTTTTATGGTTAAAATACAATGATTATTTTGTTGTTATATTTTAACTTGGATAGTTTTGTTGTTATGTTGTAGCTCTTTAAGCAGAGGTAATTATCTCTAATGTGATCTCAACGTGCCATAATGCCTTTAATGCTAACTGGAAGCCATGCACCACTGCTACTGATGTTTATCAAAGTCTTTTCCTGGCATTGTCCATGCTGCTGCTTTGTAACAAAAGGCTTAAATGGCATTAAACAACACAGATGGATCAAGTATTGTAACCTTGGCTCTTTGGTACTGACCTTACCAGAAATGGACTGACAAGGGAGAGAAAATTTGTGTTGCAACTGTATGAATCGCTCCCTTTTCATAATTCAACCCATTACAAATTTTGTTAAATCCACAGCTATAGTGAGTACCTAAACATGATTAACAAATTTCACATTAGCATTAGTAGCTTAGTTTCAAGAATGACCTGTCTACAAATAGATACAATGAGACCCTATGTCTCAATGAGCTAAACCTGTATAATAGTAAAATGAAAAACAAAACAAAACCAACAAACAAAAGAAACAACCTAATAATACAGCCAAGCTAATCTTGGTATGCTAATGTTAGCATTTTTTGGCTACTGCTGTACACTTGGAAAAAAAAAGAATTTTCCAGATTTCTGCAATAAATTTGGCTACTTTGTCATTTGTTTCATAAAGTGGGTAAAACTCACCGAGGCACATCATTCAACACCTGTTATGTATAATTATTACTTTACAAAGAAGTTGTAACACTTACAACTGCAAGGTTGACTTCCTTGTAGTACTCCCTGATAGCTAATATTGGATAATATTACTTTTTTTAATGTTTGAAAAGGCAATACATATTTATTTCTATGGCTTCTTGATAAATTTAGTGGTTTTTGTGGTTCACTTTATTTACAAATTGTGATTTTGAAAAGTTCAACCACATTTAAAAGCTGTTTGTAGGCTATGACTGTGAAGTCCAAATCTTTTTCGGGACTGAAGACAGCTTCTTCAGAGCTGCAGATGGCATTAAATCACTGATTTCACAAAGCTGGTGATAAGTGAATAATTCTTAATGTTTACAATCCACACAGTTATCCTCTGATGCTGAAATGAGCACACTAATGTACGAAAGATATACACAGCTAATAAAGAGCCTGTCTTAGATTTTTTTCCCCCAGTCTGTGAGTGTGACATACAAACCAATCAACTCCTCAAGCACAAATATTGTTATCTACTCTGTAAATAAGGTAAGCAGGCAAACTGCAGAGCACACGTCTATGGATCACACACACTATATTAATAACCATCTGGTGAGAGGTTCAGTATGTTGTAGTATATTTGGCAGGACCAGTAATTATAAAACTAGGCCATATTGCATAGGGAGATAATTAACGTTAGCATGTCCCTGGGAGGGTTTTTTGGAGTGGGGGGAGGCTTTGACACAGCCTATTCAATTATGTTCTTCCCTGTGGGTCCGGAGACCCAGAATATAGAATATCTAAATTAGGAACATGACAAATCTCTCACTGAGTCATACGGGGCAGGTCAGGGTGGCAAAGTGGACAGCAAGTTCTGCATGCAACTTGTGTCTGAAGGGTTAGGGCATGATTACAAATACAATTCGAAGGTTTTTCAGATATTTGTGTTAAATTTATATGAGACAGACCACCACCTTCATATAAGCTTCGGCATTACATTTTCATTTATTATTCTTGAATTATTATAGTCAGAAATCCCCACAGATTGGTGGGAAAGCAATCATACAGGATCTCTCACATTACCCGGCTTCCCTGAGTGCAAGAAAATACATGAAAAAATAGGAAAAAATTTAAAAGCAAGTTGCACTGGATCAATTAATGAGATGCCAGGAACCTTTCAAAATTGTTTATTGATTTTTGTCCAGCATATTGAGACCTAACTGCATTGGAAATTACTACAATGTCATGATCATAAGTTTGGTTGATGAAATTTGGGATGCTCATGACTTGATGGGATTTAAAAAGGCGGCAATTATTGACAAGATGCTGACTGTACACTTGAGATGTTGGTACTATAAAAATCATGGTGAAATTGTTTTTTAATGGATGGAGCATGGGCACAGTAAAGAGAATAAAAAGAACTATTACTGAAAGTTGTGACGACATTGGTTTGATATCTCAAAGAACAGAGGCAGTGTAGATATTTCCCAGATATTGCATAATAAAAAAGGTGGTGATTGTAGAGAGGGAACATCACACCTCAAATGTTTCAATAAATACAGTTTGTTCTTTTATCTTTCACAAACTCAAGAGATCAGCTATAAAATATGCCCTCCTTTTGTTCTGAATCTAGCACATCATGGAAAAAAAAAAAAAATGGGTCACTTATATCAACATGGGAATCCGAGACATCACATTTGACCCTTTGTGCATAGACCTTTCAGCACCTGCACGCTGGATATGCTGCTAAAAATAATTTACAGAAATAGACCAAGATGCAGAGCTAAATGGCAAAGTGCCCTGACAATTGTAAGCATATAAAAAACAAGATTTCCCTACCATCGCTCAAATAGTATCATATTCTGTCAAGTCAAAGTAGAACATTGCATCCGATATTTTCCATTGTGGTAAACCAACACTTAGGATGATTTAAGCATAATTTTAATTAAATTCATTAAGTAGTGGTATTAGTGCCAGAACTTAACCAAACTACCACATTATCTAAATCTAACCAAACTAACATATTCTGTAAACTAGACGAGATGTCATGCTGCGTAGATGTAACTAAGATATTGTGTTGCCTAAACCTAATAAAAATATGTTGTCTAAAGATAATCAAGCAACTGTGTTACCTAAACATAACCAAGATATTCTGTTGCCTAAACATAATCAAGATACTGTGCTGCCCATATCAAATGGAATTATCACATTGTATATTAACTTAATCAAGTTGTCTAAACCTAATCAACATGTATTCCCTAGAGATAATTAAGTTATCGTATTGCTTAAACATTAATAAAATATTGTATTGCATATACCAAGTAATATTTTCACATTGCCTTAGCATAATGAAGATATTGTCTTTCCTAAACCTAACAAAAACATTGTGTTACCTAAACCTAATCAAGATATGCTGCATAAAGATAATCAAGTTATAGTCTTGTCTTAACATTATCAAGATATTGTGTTGCCAAAATCAAGGTAATTTATAATGTTGATTAAACATAATCAAGATATTGTGTTACTTCAACCTAATAAATACATAGTGTTCCCTAAATCTAACAAAAATATTATGTTGCATATATCTTACCATAATATTGTGTTACCTAAAACTAACCACAATATTATATTGACTAAAAAAAAACAAATCCAAACTTCGTCTAGGAGTTGTGATGCATAAACCTGATCAAACAGCCTGTAAAACTGATCAGTATACAACTGGTATGCCTGATGTGTTGTTACCAGTACATTAATCACAGATGCCAAGTCACCCCACGTTTGTAACAGACAATAAACCTACTTTGAATTCAAGGACAGCATTTGATACCTGTGAACTGGTTCAATATTTTTTCCAATTACAGAACAGCCACAAATGAATGATGATAATGCAGTTCTTATTTCACATAATTATACAAAAATTAAAAAGTAGTTTAGCTACTGCATTGTATTTTTGCCAAGAGATTTTACAAAAAAAAATTACAAACTGGTTCAATGAAAATGTAAGCTTAGATTGCACATTATTTATATTTTCTAAATATAAATAAATAATAAGTATTAGTTTTACACCAACCAGTTGTTGCACAGTAAGCACAGGATGCCCCATCATCAGGACTGTCACTGACCTTGACAGAAAAAGGGTTTTGTTTTTTTTAATTTTCCATTGTGGGAAAGGAACAGCCTGTAATTTGTGATTTTAGTAACATTGAGTTTTTTTGTGAGGTACATTATGTTCTTTGTGTATTCTACAACATGAGAAACTGTAGAAATAAGTAATGCTGGCATGTCAACCCAAGGTGAACCATAAAAACCTAAGCTGAAGCATAATTTATACTGACATGAAATGACTCATTGTCAAGTTGTAATTGCCAGAGATGTTTTTATGCCTTCTCATCAGTTTTTTTTTTAAATAGGTTCCTTTATTTTAAAAAAAGACCAAAAAAATCTAAAATGTTTAAGAGAAGAAATGTACAATGAGAATATTCTGTTTTCAGTATAAATGTTTTATTTAAACTCTAGTAAAAATCACATCAGGTTAACTGTATTAATAATGAATTATCTGTACACATAATTAACAAAAACATGAATATGACAATGTACACACTATTTATATTAAAATAAAAATATATTAAGTATAAAGCATTTAATAGTTTTTCTAGCCCATGCAATTGGCATCCAAGTTGCCTGCCTATAGCAAATATAGGTTGTATATGTCTGATGTAAGTGGGGATAAAAGCAGTTAAGAGCTTTTAGCCTTTTAATCACAACTATTTAAATTTTGAGAAGTCTTTAGAATTTTAACATGACCTATGAATATATCAATTTCAACCTCAATAAGAAATTATATTTTTCCATCAATAATGTTCTGAACCTGTGTTTATCATAACATGTGATGTTCCTATGCTCAAGTCTAGAAAAAAATTTATTTGTAAGACCATTTAAAATTATCCTTGAACAAAAACAGAAAATATACCAAGGCTTTGGAAAAGATTCTCTAACGACGGGGGAGGGGGGACTCCATCTCAAATGGATGGATGTCACAAAGTGCTTATGCTTTGCAAGTCTCTCATTATGCTACAAATATAATGTTATGTCTGCAAATGAATGCACAGTTTTCCTCACAATATCTGTCACAATTTTATCCAACTTGTAGAACTGTCAGTTGCTAAATGAGGAATAATGCACCCCCTATTCCTCAGAAATACTGCAGTGTCGTGGCTGATGCTGCAGCCATCTCTTCTGTTCTTTAGAAATAATTTGGAGCTCCTGTTAGATCTGACAATGCAAATGATGAGTTCAGTACTTGTCTCTAGGACGTACATTTATAGTGAGCTGTTCATAGTGGCCTGACAACGACACATCTATGAGATAAATCTGAATTATATTCTCTATATTCTTATGTTACTGCTCTAAATTTGCTTCAGACAGCCTTAGTCTTAAAAGGGAGACCAAAGTCGGAGCATTAAACATGTGGCTGTGTGCCTTTCACTTTGTATTCAAAGGAAGTAGACAAAAAGTAGTCCAGAAGTCCTACTTGAGCACTGAAGTTATTGCTATTGCATATTTTTGTGGGGCATGACTGTTTTATTTAGGCTATTCATCTTGTTGCCTAAGAACCATTATGTATGATGTACACCAACTTATGTTAATCTCCTAGAGGGGCAGATTTATACCTTTGGAAAGCAACCATTATTCACATTTGAATTAAGCAGAATGGAAAATGGTACTATCTGCAGCATTAAGCACTCTGCACATTTCTCAGGCTTCAAGATGTACAGAAAAAATGGACATATGTTTAAATATAATCAACCATACATCTATCCTTAAAGGGATGATAACAACTTAATGTGCATGCATATAGTGCAAGTCCACCTCTTGGTATATCAACTTTATCCTTCACTGATAATAAAGAGAAGATGAACTGTGTCAACACTGTGACAGCATTGTGGGTTATTTTCCACTGATAAAAGCATATTTTCTACTTTAGATCTGGTTCACAAAACGATGATATAAAGCTTATTTCGGAGCAAGGCTCACAATGCAATTGTGTTATTCCACAGAGCTGGTCTTTTACACATCACCAATAGTGCAGCTTGCAATTTTTTATCCCTTGACATCTCCCAGATGGAGTGTCAGTCCTCCACTAAGGACCCGACTGAACTCCTGCATAATGTTTCACTTCTTTTTTTAAGGTGTATTTTTTTGCAGGACTGGATGACAACTGGGAGTAAATGCCACTCATGCAATCAAGAAGTTACCTTCTTTCTCATGTCTGCACCTCTTCAGATTGCAACCTTTTACTTGTCAGTGCTAGCAACAGCTTACCAACCCTTCATGCAACTTCAAAAGCAACTGTCTTTTGAAGCTTGCAAGCTAAAGTATTGCAGTTCTGAAGAGTTAGTTTATCCTATGGTAGAAAATTTAATTTGGCTAATCTTACTGATTATGACATAGAGCAGAGCGATTTACAAGAGAAAAAGGGAAGTAAAATATAGGCACTGCTAAAGATTAGTTGTTTTTTAAGCTCTCTGACAGAAATATTTGTGAAATTGTATCAAATCGCAGCATTTTACATAGTTTTCTATAGGATAAAAATTACTCCCTTTGCAGTTCTAGGCATAAATAATCATAGTTCTTTTTGTTTTGTATAACAGACACTGTTAAGATCCCAGGGCCTCATGTCCAAAGGATTGCACATTGCAACAGGAAAGTTATGTCTGTCCGAAAAGAGCTAAAATAATGGTTCTCTATAGCTGGAATAAAGTAAAGAAGACCTTTTGAAGATGGAACAAAAACAAAGGACTTTTTAACGAATGTGTGCTCAAACAGGTGAGTCTGAGATCTTTCCCTTTGTGAAATCACAAAGGGAAATAACCACCGCCCCCGGTAGTGAATACTGTCATTGACCCTCACACCTGGCTAGCTGAGCTTACTCTCTAATATGACTGAGCGGGCACCAGCAAAGGAAAAATCCTCTCATAGAGACTGGCGTGGACAGGTACCACTCATGAACATTTAAAAGTTCAGACAGAAACAGCCCGTTCTCCGTAGAGCTCACTAGAGATACTTTTGGAATGGCTGAAATGAAGCAACAAGGCGGAACTTGGGGTAATACACTTTGAAAAACAATGTTGTTGGATCTCTAACACCCTTATGAAATTGTTGAACAAATGTATAAAATGGGACCTTCAATAAAGTTAATGTTTTTGTCACTTCCTTGTTGGACTTAGCCAATAACATTAGAGTTAGAAATCAATACTACTCACTTAGGGCTGCAAAAAAAAAAAAAAAAGAAATGGTAAAGATTAAAATAAATTCTTTTTACAATGCAACTGTCACCAAAATGGCGATCTTTACCACACCATACCAACTTTATTTATAAAGCTTTTTAAAACAGCCACAGCTGAACAAAGTGCTGCACGTAAGTTAAAACCATCTGGAGGCTGGGAACTTGCACTTTACCATTTTTTTTTAATCCGGACGCTGTGTGATGTTGCAGCTAAGTTTTGCTTCATATGCTGGCAAAAGAATGCAATAGCCATTTTGAATGTGCATCGTGACTGATTAAGCAAAGACAGCAATAAGACATTATCCGATGAAGAAAGAGAAAGTAAGAGAGAAAGGGACAGAGCAAGAGTCAAGATAAGATTGTCTATTGCTGGCTGAAGCGAGCTTACAGTACAGGTAGGATGGTGAATTAACCAATGATAGGGGCCCTTCACTGGGAAAGTTTAAAAATTTCTGTAGTCAGTGAACACTTCAGTCATTCATAAGCTTTAGTCAAAAATGCAAAAGTCAGTAAGTTCTTTTTTGCATATTTTATCGAATTATTTATTTATTGGACCTGAAATTTGTGTGTAGAAGTAAACAAGTCCATTTTTAATCCTGCGGTTCATTGGTCTGCTAAAGACTACGTAGTATAAATCAGATAGATGGAAAATGAATGAATGAGGTGACAGAAAACATGTGGGCAGGTCTCAAGGAAGAGGGCCGACGGCGAGTGGCCTTCTCCTCCTCTGACACCTCATGTGAGTTATGTTATGCTTCCCTTTGGGCATAACGACATACACATATGCACACAGTCCGGCACATTCAGTTCTCCCTCTCTTTTTTCTTTTCTGCTTTTACCATTGCATGGATACACACATTAAGGGGAGTGAAAGGAGATGGAGTAAGCTCAAAACCCCAGCAGGAGTCACAGTAGCCGTGTGCCAAGTCATAGCCTCTACACTGCTCCACCTCAGCAATATGCCTTGAGAAGGCCTTGGTGACACACTGCTCACAGTGGGTAAAAAATGGCAGCTTTGTGCAACTAGCAAATGAGTACATTATGTTCTTGTCAGCACCTCAGAGCGGTAGGAATCGTAGCAATGTATTTAATCAACATGTAATTAAAATACCTGTATGTGCAGTTTATTAGATACACCTTATGGTGCCCCTGGACACATCATCAGTGATGTAACCTGGAATCACAGGGGGTTTCGGGTCTTTCAACAA
>JBAMHW010000027.1:14331763-14375511 GCA_037177495.1 Rhadinocentrus ornatus
CCCCCCCCCCCCCCCCCCCCCCCCCCCCCCCCCCCCCCCCCCCCCCCCCCCCCCCCCCCCCCCCCCCCCTCCCCCCCTATTTTGTTTTGGATTGTGCATTGTTTTTTCTTTTTTAAGGAATACAAATGTACTGTTCCGAAAACCTTTTTGCTGTTTCCTATATTCTTAACAAACAGAACATACCCTCTTCGCTCTTTTTTTTATTTGGTATCCCGCCAGTCTCATTAAAATTATATATTGTTTCTCATTCAAACTATCTGCTAAAATGCGTCCACCACTGTATTTTAATCCAGTTTTACACTCACTGCCCTTGCTTTTAAGATACTTCTAAAAATTTTAATCTTGTCCTCATTATTTATTTATTTTATTTTTTTAGGAAATAAGGGAAAAGCAGTGATATTTTAGCAAATATTCTCAAAGGCAGGTTTACAGGGCAATCTTTGCACCATAATCTACCTTCCAGAGCATCAGTCAATGACTTGCAGTGAGTCCTTTATATTCAAATGCTCTTTGTGAATAGCAGTTCCCACCATCAGCACTTCTCACACATGGTCTTGGCAACACAGGTTGGTGAGTTAATTTTATACCCAGTGTTTACTGTACAACAGGCTCCTTACACACTGATTTCAATGACAATGGCCCAAGTGTTATGGTAGTGTGTAGGAGGACTACTAGAGTGGCTAGAAAATGGGACATCAGCATAAGTACCGGAGAGATTGGGCCATTGTTTCTCCCTCTAAATATACAGAATGTAGCTTCCTGTGGATCTTCACAGACACCCTAAGAGACTAAGAGAATGACATAACCAGCCCCTGGAGAGGAAGATCTCTTTCTGCTGCCTTAAGCTTTCAATGCCCTCTTGCTGTCAGATGACAAACTGCAATATAAAAAGGAAGACACTTTGAACAGCCTTCCTGACTGTGTGCAAATGATTGAACAGCATTACTTTTGATATTTTTTTAGCTAAAATCCTAAAAATAAAGTTTTTGTTTCAGTCCTGAATTATGTGGATGTGTTTACCTGCACTTGTGTTGTGCTGTATCAAAGCAACTTTTCAATAGGCTACATCCACCTTGAAATATCTGTGTTGCTGTAATTTTAACCTTTATAAGCTAACAAGGGCACCTACTGGTGTAGTCTTTAATAAAACAGCGGGATAAATTCTCCCTATAGAATTCCAACTACTGACAATCACCTGCAATTCAATAGCACAAGGTCCACAAGGATGCAAGGAAAGATCTTTCAGTAGAAAGACATATTTAATGTAGTGTTTGATTTAATTTGTCCTGCAAATACGCTATTGTGTTAAAACATTTAAAAAGGACAGGGTCAATTTTTGCTTCATTGCCAGACCAGATCCTTTCTATGCAGCTTCTTTTTTGCTTTTGTTTGTCTCCACAGGTAACTTAGTACACCGTAGAACAGCACTATTCATCTACAATTTCCCATGAGCCAAATTGTCTAAAGGCTTTGGCCAGTGGGCTGCAGATTACCCTCTGTTACACTATTATTGGATGTACAATTAATACAAAGCACCAGTACATATTTTATTTATTTTTTTCTTTTGAATCAGTCACACACACAGTGACATTACCTGCTGACATTTAGAGCAAATAAGAAAAATAAATAAAACCAGTTCATGGTTTAAAAACTCTGTGATGGTCAATATTTTCTAGGAGTAAAATAAAAATCTAAGACAAATCAAAAAGGCACACACAGGCCAATGCTGAATGGAAGTGCAAAAGAACTTTGCTAGTAGTTTTTAAAGTAAGTTTTTTTTTCGTTCTTAGTCTTTTTTTTGGGGGGGGTGGATATTTCTTAGAATATTTGTTGGGCTGTGGGTCATTGTGAAATGCCTCTGCAAAATATATTCTTTACTCACTTAGCGGATGCCGAGATTGCCCTCAGCATTTTTGATGTATCAGTCCGGTCGGTATGAAATTGTCTAATTTCGCTGTCGACCTCTTCTCCTTTTAATGTGACATTTCCATAAGAAGCCAATGTCTTTGGCTTTCCATCACCAGTGCAGCAGTAGCAGTAGCAGTAGCCAGTGCAGTAGCAATGGCATTGCTACGTAGTCTCACAAAATGGTGCGCTTACAGTTTATACGCTATATTATTATTACTTTACTATTTATGGATAGATGGGCAGTGGGCTGGTCCAAGTAGACTGAGGGGCCCGATCTGGCCTTTGGGTTACCTGTTGAATAGCCCTGGTGTAGAATATAACAGCTGGAAAATCATATTTTTCTTTAAACAATTGGTAGAGAATAAAATTAAGCTGCATCTAAGTATGGGTAAACTACAAACATTTATTTATTATTTTTTTTATAGATAAATTATACAGGTTTTACAATGGTCATCAAGACTGTTTCCAACTTTTTATGCCTTTTCTTTTTGGTGGGGGGGCCTTAAATTCAAACTTTTTTTACTAATATTATGGCACAATTTCAAACACTCCGATCAAATATCTTGTGTGATTAAGCACCAGCAAAGGTGGTGTATACTTTCTGTTTAGTGATATTTATTAAATGCTGAAATGCCAAATTGTAAGTCACCAAATAAACATCAAGAAATAGATGTGCCATTGTAGGCTAGCTTGGAGAGTCATTAGCATCACTGACTATAGGTCTTGCTTCACACACAAACCTGTGATGCTTTAGTATGCTCTGTTGGCAGGACAAACCCTATCAGGCCAACAAATTGATGAATGTATATCAGTTTGGAAACAGCCAGTCACCCCAAGCAAAGATCTCAAATGGAAATTGTCGTTGGATAACGTATTAAGTCCTGAAGAATCTTGCATCCAGGAATAAATCAAATTTATTTGGTTTACTTCATTGCATCTGTTGCAATGGCAAAGTATTCGTTCGTTCGTTCGTCCGTCCGTTCGTTCGTTCGTTCGTTCGTTCGTTCGTTCATTCATAAAAGTGGCATTTCGGTTTCCTCAAGGCCCTGTCATGAATGATTCATAGCGTTGCTTATAGTCTGTCCTGTAACAGAGAAAGAATTGAGTGGTTGACTAACGATCAGTGTGTTAAATCAACAAGATGTAATTTTTAGCCTCTAAAATGACACATTAGTGATGAATTTGAACACTGGGCTCATGGGAAAATTGTTGCAGGTTTGATTATTGTCTTAAAAAGCTTATACTGTTGGTTAATAATTATTCTGACCTACATTATATTTTTAAAGGTAGCAAAAACATTAGACTGTCCAGGCTGCAGCTCTCATAGAAAAATGATACCTGGAAGGGGTTTGGTTGATGGATACCAGTGTGACAAAAAGATTTGAAAATAACTTCCAATGCCTAGAACTATGTTCCTTCAGGCAGCCGGATTTAATGACTCACCCAAGATGATGAGCAACAGATATGTTTTTTTTGTGTGTGTGTGTGTTTGTTTATATCCTTCCCCCTCTCACCGAAGCAGTGGGTCATTTACTCCACATTGCAGCACAGTGTCAATGATTTGTCAATTTCCATGTTCCTCTTGGGTTTCCTGAAACATATTGAGCCTTCTAACCTGAGTAATGGTGTTTCCTGACTGTCACAGTGGCTTCTAGTTACAATTTACAACCAGTGCGAACTTCTGAAAGCACTATGGAATACACATGTCAACACCTGTATCAGAACATTGAAAGACATGGCTGTAAATTCAAAATTGGCTGCTGTGAGTCATCCAACACTCTGATACTGCGTAGATGTTGGCTTCAATAATATTTTACTGTATAATTTCTTCCATAAATGACCTGCGGGGCTCCAGGTGTCATTAGAAACATACTTTAGCGGTATGTGTTTTATTGCCTCGGTTAATTTTATTAGGGTCGTTATGTTAAGTGGAGCTGTATGCTGCCAGCAATCATGCTGCTTGGATCAGTAGTTTATTAACACCCTGTACCCCCAAAAACTGGAGGAAAAAGTGCTTTAGATGTTTAGAAGTTTAGTGTGCTGCAGAAATTGGAGAATACCACTTGTGCCATGCATTTTTTTTACAATGACGAATGCTGAGGGTGAAATTGAAGTGCTGTAATCTTTGACTGTTTGACGCTAAATTTTCTTACATGTCTCTGTCTAAAAGGACCAGTTGAGTAGGATTTTACATAAATCACCCTGACTTATCTTGGGAAAAGCTGTTTATTGGCTTTCAAGAGTCAGTGTCCAGCACGTTTGAAGTAATTTAAACTGCTTAGCCTTGTGGGGAATTGGCAAAAATCGGTATTGATTTTTAAAAGAGCAAAAATTGGAGAAGACTTCTTTCTATTCTTTTTTTCAACTGTACCATACTGACCCATAAAGAGAAACTGCGAGAGATTTGTGTTGATGGTAAAAGTAGGGGTCATTTACAACCGACAACAAGATTACAAAATACCAATCATCCTCTGATCCTTTGGTGCTGCTCTGGTGGGGATAAAAACAGACAATACGGTATTATGTTGTGAACAAACATGCACAGTTGGTTGTGTTCATTCAGCCCTGGCTGCTGTAGTTGATGCTCTCATTGTGAGTGGGTGGACAATAGGAAAACCAACTATTTTCATGGACAGCGTTTAGAACAACTCTTGTGATTGCCCTCAGAGTGGGGAACATAAATATTGGCGGCCCTTGTCCTTGAACCTTGACTTTAATGTTTTATTATTTACTGTTTCATTGAAAAGTTCAGGATTTTTTTTTTAATTTGCTTCCAAACAAAACCTTTTTTTATAAAGCGGCAGATACAATTTAACAATTTCTCTTCTAAGATGAGGCAAAGTTGGACATTTTATAGGTTTTGTGTTGACTATCAAACAACTGCTAAAAAGTGAACAGACATTAAAACTTTAACCTAGTTTTTTCATTAGGTTTTCATTAAGCTTTTGTGCCTAATTTTAGAGTAAAAGATCCAATTCTGGACGCATGCTGAATTAATACTGTTATGGTGGCGTAGCACGGTAAAGCCAACGCCACCTGCGGGATTTGGAGCCCCAGGTCTCTACAATCTCGCAAGTTCTTTTCAATCAGGGCAAAAAGAGTTCAAATCCACACTAAAAGGTCAAGTTTTTAAAACAGCTTTTGCCTCAAAACATAGAAAACCTCCCAGTCCTTAAAATGCTCTCCAAAGACATCTTTCCATGCAGCCACTGGCAGATGTCCAGGCAGGTCCTTTCCAACACACTTTGTGTTTTCAACAGCAAAACCCGGATAGATAACCTACTCCATCTCATCACTCCTGGCAAACTGAAGAGGAGAAATATATTTTAGGTATTAAAAATAGCTCATTTTGTACATTAAATTGAATACATTTTGTGATAATTTCACACTAAAATGCTAATAAGTTACACTGATGCCTTGTGATTTGGTATCACTTAGGCTACATCCACATGAAAATGTAACTGCTTTAGTTATCCACAAACAATGTAATCATTTGAAAAAATGTGTGAATCTACACAAAACCTCTAAAAGTGCTGTTATATATATGCCAGGTCTGTTAGTGGAGCCACAACGCTACCACAGAAATGCACCAAAAACAGAGAAAATGCCACGGAACATTTGAGAGATTTTGCTTTAAGAGCTATGTCATGCTCAGCAGCTTCTGTGGCGTGAATAAAACACTGTGATCCACCACTGCTGTAGATGTTGGTGGGGTTTGCACATGTGGGTAAACCACTATGCTTTCCCTACAGGTTCTTGTTGTTTTTTTTTCATTGAAAACAGCATCGAGGTTTTATTTCAGCCATAGATGATCATTGTTTTGTTTTTTTCTTTTCAGGCACAGACCTTTTTTGTCACTTGTTGATCGTTTTGCCTGATTGGACATTAGATCATCATATAAGCTATATAATTGGTTGAAACCTTGACAAGAAATGGCTTTATCATCATTTCAGGGTCAAAATAGAGTTTTTTTTGCAACATGGTAGTGATACATTTTGTGGCTGGATTGTAAATCCTGGATGGGATATTATTGATTATCTGGAAAACTTCCGTAGATCACCTAAATAAAGGGTAAGCTATGAGTCAGAATTTAATTCCTTTTCTCTTCATCTTTGGAGGGGTGTCAACCTCTTCAGAACTTTTCTAGCTTTGTTGCAAACTATGTGACATTTTTTAGAAATAGACTTCTGACAATAATGTCGCTCTTGATTGTTTCATTTCAATAGAAACAGTTACATGTTGTTTTTGAATTTGGAATAAATTATTCAGAATGAAATCATTCAGAATTAAAGTATTCTCCTTCGCGTTTACATGAAAATAGCAATTCTAAATTTGGGGTTTACATTTAAAATATGTTTAATTGCCTTTATTAAACTGTTAAACTGTTTAAGAATTGGGGGTTGGGAAAGGTTCTGATTGGACAAGACGTGTTTACATCTACCGGAAGAAAACTCATGTTCCTGATTATTTTATTTTTGGCTATGACCACATAATAAGAACCATTGTTGCTTTAATTTTGATTCTTGTTTTGAAGCAGCAGCTTGACACAAACATACTACTTCAGTTTGGTCAGCTGAGGAGGAGAAGGGAGAAACAATACTGTATCGTCATCTCGACATGGCAAGTGAACTATCATGTGCAGAACGACCAGAATTATTTAATATACAGAATTAAGGTATACATGATCAAGGAATTATTCATTTCAAAATAAACCAGCCACTTAATTGTGGGGCGGAGTGGCCCGGCAAGGTAGAGTGGTCATCTTGGTGCAAGACACCAAACCCCTAATTGCTCCGGATGGGTTGTGGTGAGCGCCTTGCATGGCAGCTACCTAAATCTGTGTGTGAATGTGATGTATAATGTACAGCACTTTGGAAAAAAGCGCTATATAAATGCAGACCATAATTCAAATTTAAGTTTAATTTGGAATGGTCATTTTCATTCGGAATTAGAATTTTATGAGATCATTGTAAAGAGGATTTAACTTTTTACTAAAGCGGAACTTAAACTCTCATGTAAATGTGGCAAATGACCGACTATAGAATTTGATTTAATATGACAAATGGTGTGTAGCATCATGAGGGCCAGGAAAGGTTACATCCTTAAGTTCCAACATTTTACATAGAACTTTATAAGAAATCGTGTACATACGAGATCTTAAAGTCTGGTAATCTGGTAGTCTCTGAGAAACAATGCCCAATGACATATTACACCATTACATTATACATTTAATAATGAAGTCAATTGAGTCCATCATTCTGTTGTAAGATTATTTAGAAGTGGAGAACATTTAAGTCAGTTGTCTTTCTAGCAGTAGATGCCCCAGTAAAGTTTCTCCCAAGATCTGACTGTAAAATAATCAGAGATAATTTAGATACCATGACTGTAAAACTGTCTAAAACCTCTACAGACAATCATGACGCACAAACTGGCCGCAAATCTTCCATGATTCTGAATCAATTTACGAAGGTGACATGTAACATTTAATCTCTTTCCTCTTGATTTAAGGATTAAACATGCAGACCCCTCACCAGCAGCACTTTTTCATGGTGTGACTTTGGCTGCTATCTGCCCCAAACACTTAACACTGCTACGCATTAACCCATGCCCTTGGCACATGATCAATAAAGCTTGAAAGGCACATGCACGAGCATTGGTGCGCACACACAAACCAGAGCCATGCCTTCCATCATTGAAACTATTAACACCATGCCAAGATCCGTCCACCTTGGCTCCTCCTCCTTCTTTACATCTCCCTGCTGATCAAGGGTAAGTGGCATCTGCATAGAAATGAGAAAGCACTAGTTTAATTTGTGTGTTCATAGATGCACACCTGCAGAGTGTCACAGCTTGTGTTACACACAACCACTAACGGAGCCAAATGGTTGATAAGAGGAATAATTAAAAACATGCATCAGCTGACATGGAAATGTTCTCATATCTGAATTCTTGACCTTTTTGGCAGAGAAGAGGAAATTCCTGCAGCAATGCGATGGCCAGAATTCAACTGCAGATTCACAGTGTGGCACTCAACAGCTATCTCCTCCCCAGCAGTGCCATTAATAATGGGAGGCAATCTGCCTCACAGAGACGTGGGAAATGTAGTCATCTGTAGCACAGTGGTGTGACCAGCTAAATGCTGCTAATTGATATGGACAGCAGGAGCCTCACAGTGTGTGGGATTAGAGGGTGGTGGGGCAGAGACAGCCTGACTTGTTTTCAGGCTGTGATGAGCTCTCTGAATGTGGACCAAAAAAAAAAAAGGAATACAATTAATTCCTTTAACTGCTTTTATATCACGAGTATGGATCTTACCCCACCCTCCTCTTTTTAGACGTATGTGGAGCTTAGAGACACATCTGTATTCAGCCGAGCCTATCTATTTTTACTCCCTGTCCGATGATTGATGTTTCCTTTCAGCATGTACACCCCTGCGATCCACAGGGATGAATAAACCACAGATGAGCAGCAGTCTGCAGGGAATGCACACACAGCGCAATCATTTACAGTGGGAATGCACACAGATGTCCGCGGATGCGCATTCTGATGTTTAAATGCATTCTTCAGATATAAATATAGTTGTACACAGATACAAAACGCACAAGAGTGCGCACACATTTAATGCTCTCATGCTGTGACTGTACCTCTAAGTTCTTCCCATCATTCACTCTGCTGCATCTGTCATGGATGCCGGCTAGTTCGACTGCTACGTGTGTGTGTTTGCGTGTTTTGTGAGTCTTTCATCTCCTCACCCTGTGACTCAACACAAGACAGCCTCTCATCCATTCATCCGACATGCTTCGCAACGGATACAAGACAGGCAGCCCTGACCAGCGAGATGCATGTCTCTCATAAGAGTTGTCTATGCCCTGTGCTTGACAAGCTGATAGGGCTGGTTTGTTGAAAATGATAGAGGGCCATTTGTGGCTATTATGACCAGAAGTGAGTAATGGAGTTGATGTGCCCCCTTTTGTTAAAGGGTTAAGATGCAAGAATAAGAAGAAAATAAAAAGCACAATGGCAAAATGATCTAAGGATACAGGGTCATGTACTGGATGCTTTGCTTGTGGTGAGGTCTCAGCCTGTTCAAGCTTTAATGACTGATCTTATTTTTCCTTTTTAGATTTATGCACAGACATACAATTTACGGTAAACTCGACTCACCTTGGG
Source organism: Rhadinocentrus ornatus (assembly GCA_037177495.1). Taxonomy (NCBI): domain Eukaryota; kingdom Metazoa; phylum Chordata; class Actinopteri; order Atheriniformes; family Melanotaeniidae; genus Rhadinocentrus; species Rhadinocentrus ornatus. The sequence continues at coordinate 14,340,842 of JBAMHW010000027.1, forward strand.
GGGGGGGGGTATTTATATACAAATGAGTTTTAGAGAATAGGCTATTTGCTTCAGGGGACAATGCAGCGTTTGAATGGGCTTCCTTGGAAATGTTCTTGAGAGCCAACAGTGCCCTCTTGTGTCCAAAGATCAATCCAACAACTAAAAATAATAAATAAATAAATATAAAAGTCTAATATATACTTGCTGATGAGAGGTGAGCAAATTTTGTGAGTTCAGCTTTTGAGTAAATCCTTAAAGTCTTTGATCTTTTGGATGGATCTACTGGAATTGGTCCGAAGTGGTTAATTTGTCCCATGGGAGTTGTTGTGCAAGTCTGTCATTGCCAAAGCAGACACAGCAGAGCACCTTTCAGATTCTGTGTTATAGCACAGAGTAAAGCTTTCACACAGGAAGCGATAGAGGTGGTTTAAGCTTGGTTAAAAGGCTAATTTAGTGGGTTTGTGGTGACTCGGCAAGGCCTGCTAATAAATTCAAGGGTGCAAATAGCATCTGTCAACCTCTCGTTTCTTCCTCCTCTCCGCTTTGTCTACCCGCTGATCAGAGTATCATGCTTTCTGTTCTCATTAATCTTTTTGGGGATTTTTTTGACAACTGCTGTCAACTGCCTGTTGGCCTCTCTGCATTTTGTAGTTTCCTGGGAACAAGTGCCTTGCTTAAAGAAAAGCAGTTATTTGTCACAGGCCTCTGGAGTAATATAAAGCAAATACTGACACAGCCTTTAAATGGGCCAATTATTTCAACACACACAATAAGTTATAGATTGGGTTTGAGTGAGTTCATGCACTCCTAACTTTCCTCAAAAGTTCAATAGCTGTAGTTTTAAGTGCTGAAAAACTTGCATGGCCTATTGCTAAAGTCCACCTGGCTACAGTAGCTGTTTTGGTTGATGCTGTCATCTAGAGACACAGTTGTAACTACATTTGCACTGTAGCTTGAAGTCATCTGTGTGATCAAGACTTTCTAGCCCATTTCGTCTCTCGTAGTAGACTGATACTTTGCTTCCTTGCGAGGAAAAACACTATATCCAGACTGACACTTTGGGGTAATGTATCTCTAAAAGCCATACATACTCTAATGATTTCCATTTTGGAGTCAGAAAGTTTGCTATGCTTATGCTTACAGCAGAATCCAGACTACTCCAGCATTGATTTCCTCTCCTAATGGAAAACATGGCCAAAATGTCTTTTAATATCTTTGCATTGACTGCTAATTTATGACAAATATGATGAAACAATGGACCGCCCATGTTGCTTAACAAGAAATTGGTAGGACCAGCTCAACACTTTTCTACCTTTAACTGTGTACAAGAAATCTCCGGCTTAAAGCCAACTTCCCCTTAAAAAATGATTTAAAAAAAAAAACAAACTAAAGGATGTTATTGGGAGCAGCAAGGAAAAAGGGGAGTGACAGAAGAGACAGGGTGCAGAATTGGCCTTCAGTAGGGGGCGCCAAAGTGCACGTCTGCCAAATTTCAGTAGTGCTGCTTTAAAATGCTAAAGTCCATACACTACACTACACTTAAAAACTCAAGCGCTCAGATGCTAAATGCATGCCTCCACAGGCCTTTGTGAGTCTGAGAACAAATTTTGTGTGCCCACTAATACTGACATGGGTGCAATTAAGATCCTACACATCATCACATCAGCATATATGTCTTACAGTGATCAATGTCCATGCACTTTAAGGTTGTTGTAAAATGAATCAAGAAGCTGCTTATATCATTACTCTAGACTTTGACCACCATTGGTTCACTGTATAACCTCCATTCTCACTAATAACAATGCTTATCTGCATCAGTGACATCAGTAGTCATTTTTTTTAAACAAACCTGTGTTTAAAATAGCTTTACTGCTGTATAATTCCAAGAAATATTGCAACTCATAATGCATGACATTAAACTGCCATAAGAAGAAATGTAAACAGCTATGTTACCGCCAATTATAACATATTTGTCTCTGTTTCTCCATACGATAATACCCAAAGTCAAACCACATCCAACACTTCTGTTGACAGCTTAAGACTTCATTGCAGCATAATTAGCTTTGAGGTGGCAGCTGAAAGTAAACAGATAAGCTAATGCAAAGATACACAGCCATTATAAAGAGCTGCTCTGAGTCTGATCTGGACCTCAGCATGGAAACAATGGGTGAGTTCAATACTCCTCAAACAAAGGTTGCGCCTTATGCTTTGCTTGCTGGGTAATTAGGTGCCAGATTTTTGTGTTTTTGAAGTGAGCACACTGTCTCCATGCAAGCTGCTTTGTGTTAAGCTTGGTGCTCCTCTGTTAACTTGCATGTACCTGTGTGTGTGTGTGTGTGTGTGTGAGTGCTGTTTTGGGCAAATCACCTTCATTATGAATGTGTCTCATTACGATAATGAGACGATTTCATTATCACTTAAACGACCTTGTCTCTGTTGCTAAACAAGGCCGGTTGTTGCAAACCCAGTGGGCTTCTTGAGTTTAATCGCAGCAGGGGCCACACAGTAGGGCGGCTCAGCAGGTGCTGCCAGCTGTACTTTGAATGGAGCCATCTAATTTAAGTAAATGACTTTGTGTACAAGTAAGTATTTGACTGTAGATGAAAGCTAATGACATCAATGTTTTGTAGACTAAAGTTTTACAAAAGTGTTTACATTTTACAATGAATAGACCTGCTTCTTAAAAACAGTCAAATTACACATATTGTTCTGCAGAGACACCTTTCTGGATCATGGCCTTCATGTGGATGTAAATACCACACATCTAGGTATTGGCTTTTTAAAACCAGAGTACAATAGTATTGACAGAAAATACACATGGCAAGTAATGTATTTCATCTTATAGCCTTGAAAAGAGTTTATACGTGCTGTGATATTGGATTAAAATGTCACCAGAATTTGTATTTATGCTGCTTCAAAGTTGGCCCACACCTTTAAAGTAGGCCGTTTCAAATTAATCCATTGTTGCAGAGAAAGACCCCTCACCAATGTCATCAAAACCAGCAACTACCTTGCTGCAAAAACTGCCTGAAAATGGCTTGAGGAACATGACAAACAGCCCAATTCAGAGACCTGCAACTACACCCTGTTACGACCCCTTCTGCCAACTAGGGGAATCGGGTCGGTAACAAAGCCGGACCAACAAGATATATAACAAAAATTTTATTTACAAAACCAGGTTCAAAGAAAATATACTATAGTAATTAACAAAAGGTTTTCTATATAAGGCAAAATACCATATCTGGTAAAAGTAAAGAAAAAGAATTAACAAAAGGTGTCCTTAATTGGCTAACAATTACAATTATACAAAAGGAAACAAACAATCTTCTACTCATTAACACTTATCAAATTAAAACTATCACTAAATCCACAACGTACTATAAACAAAACCAAAAAGCCAAACGTCTCCTAATGAGAACATAACTTAAATGATCCACAAACAAAATATACAAAAAACAATTCCTAAAGAGTGAACCAAAATCTCTTAACCAAAACTCAAATTCACTACTTAAAGTGAGAGTGTCTTTTCCTTCAATCAAACACAATTGTGTATACTAACCAACAGGGAGTCTAAAGGCTTATAAACCACTTGGGTCAACAACCAGCACCAACAATCCCAAATTGGTTAACTGTGCACCTAAGGAACACAGCTGCCCCAAATGATTGCAGAAGAGATTGGTCCTGACGAAGGTGTAGCTGAACAGGTGGTGACCAATCTCAGTAGAGGCGAAAGAGGAGGGTAGTCTCATCCAGGACTGCAGCCAATCACAGTCTTGCAGCCACACGGCAAAATTTACCTAAAACCCACTTCACAGGCTGTGGGCCGGGGAACGTGACACACCCATAAGTCTAAAATAATGGAACACTTTTAAATATAAATAAAAGCTGATTGCAAATGATATGCAAATCTCAAACACATTTTTTATTCTTAATAGAATATAAACAACATACCAGACGTTGAAAGTAAGACAGTTGAAACTGAGAAACTATTAGCTCATTTTGAATTTGTTGGCAGCAACACCTCTCTAAGTTGAAACAGGATTAATTTTTCATCATTAATTCAACATCTATTTGTAAACATATGAGAAGTGAGGAGAAAAGTTGCTGACCAGTTGCTGGAGTTTTAAAAAAGGAATGTTGTCCCATTCTGGTCTGATGCCGGATTCTAGCTGCTCAGCGGTCCTGGACCTTGGTTGTGGGGCTTCTCATGTGTCAAATGTTTTGTATTGGGAAAAGTGCTGGACTGCAGGCAGGCCAGTTCAGCAGCTGGACACTTCTCGTGTGAAGCCATGATGTTGTGACGGATGCAGGATGTGGTTCAGCATTGTCTTGCTGAAATCTGCAAGGCCTTTCCTGAAAGAGACGTCTGGATGGGAGAAGTTGCTTTAAAACCTCCATGTGCTTTTTAGCATTGATGCAGCTTCACAGATGTGGAAGCTGCCCACACCATAGTCACTGCAATCGATGTATCCCTGCTGCAAAACACTTGAATCCAATTGATCAAAACTTGACAGGCTATTAGATCCATTTCAATTGATTCAGTTGTGTTGACACAGAAATATATTGAAAAACTGTTTAATTGTGACTCTCGTATGACCAGATTGAGTGGCTGTGCACTAATGCAACCTCATACCATCATAGATTCAGGCTTTTCAACTTTCCACTGATAACAAGCTGGATGCTCCCTCTCCTCTTAAGCCTGTAGGACACAGCGTCCTTGGTTTACAAAAAAAAAGGGATTTTTTTTTTATTCAGTGTTACCTGAGGGCTCCAAAACTACAAGCATCCGGTTTTGACCTTTTGGCATGGGACAATATCCACAGATATTCCTTCTGATTCTCTGAAGATCCTGCCATCTACAGGAAGACATTTATCTGAAATGTTCCTGAATTCTTAGATATATTTTATCACACATTGGTGAAATTTCACCCACCTTTTCATCTGAGAGACTCTGGCTCTCTGATATGCTCCTTTTTTATACCCAGTCATGTTACTGACCTCTTGCCAGTTAACCTGATGAGCTGTGAAACAAACCTCCAGTTGTTTTTGACTTGTGCCACTTCATTTTCCAGCCTTTTCCAGAAAAAATACTTCAAGAATTTCCAAAAGGAGTGAATCAAGCTAATGGCACCGTAAACATTTTATTTCATTCATCTTTATTAGCAACCCTCAGTACCTATAGGATCCCACACAAGATTTTTAGACCAATGTACACTAAATTATTACACTTAAATTTGCATGTAGTTTGGATTTATCTGTATCATACAATTGCAGTCCGAACATCAAATCTTCTTTTACTTCCCATCTGCCCATGAGTCCACGTGTCCACATTTCTTAACTGTATTGAAGGTATTTTATGGTACTTGTGTATACATAGTTGAACCTATACAATTATATATTGTGTATTTCTTTATTTTCCTTCTTTGGTGTTTCTATAAGCTGTAAATCATCACTCAAACAAAGTTTTGCTGTACACCATGCAATGATAATAAAAACTACTTTCATTCATTCATTCATGATTGAGTGAAGAGCCCTTACCTGTGCAACCCCTCGCCTCTTTCACTCTCTCCACTGTCCCTTCGTACTACTGAGTATTTTCTTATTTTTAAATCCTGTCTTAAAACCCACGTATTTTCACCAGCCTATGACTCATAATTTCACCTTCTGTTATGTAAATTACTTGTTTAATTTCCTGTTTGGAATAATTTCTGTGTTATTAAGTCTTGTGAAATGGAGTTCATGAATTACATTATTGATTGAATTCAAATTTAATTGAACTCCAAACTGTATGCAGCATCCACATTTGCACAGTCACTCTCTCCTTCCTGAGCTCTACCTGGCTGTCACTAAGGTCTCCTCTCATCCTTGCTAAGCACTCAATCTGTTTGGTGAGTGACCTTTAGTTGTTGGAGAGCTTATCTCTTGCTTTTAAAGCATCCTGCACCCCTGAACTAATCCGTGGAGCCAAACACTACTGCCCTAATCCTTCCTCCCCGCGGTCCTTATTCACTATTTGCTTTCACTGTAATTGTCTTCAAGGCAGTTCAAGGCTCATGCAAGTTTGTTTCACTGTGTGTGTCTTTTGTATACGAGTGAACTCACTGATCTGTAGGGGTGTGTGCAAGCATCATTGCCTCAGTGGTGTATATCTGCTTCATGGGCACTAAAAGTTTGCAGTCAGGAAGGCTGTTCGTGCATGTGTGTATGTGTGTGCATGCTTTATGCTTTTCACCGGCATGCTCAGGCAGGGACCAGTGACCACAGAGCCATCAGGGTGCATTTAGGAGGATTGCAGCCTTGCAGGGAGGGATCAGCACTAGAGTCGAAGTCAAAGCCACACAGGCACGAGCCCAAAATCAGCATTCAGCAGGTTAACTGTGTGTGTGCGTGTATGTGTGTGCCCCATCCCCCAAGGGTAGCAGTTCCTGGTCACAGTCTGTGGATGAAAGTAATTGCCAGTGGAGGGCAACCTGCAGCTGAGGCCCAGAAATGATGTGTGTCTGAAATTTGTGGCTACAGCTTTTTGTTCACTGGGCCAGTATTTTAAAGACAGAAGTTAAGTTCTCATTTTAAATGGCCTTTTAAATGACTAAAAACAGTACAAGGTCACAAACATAGAGTTCTAAACATATTTTACCTTTTATGTGTTGGAATATTTAATGCTTCCCTGATGTTGAAGTGCGGTAGACTCATCTCATCTCTCTAATTTCTGCGCCCTCGATCCTTCTGTTCGTGACCCAGAAATCATTCATGGCAGAATATTTTAAAGGATGTTTAGAGTCCTAAAATGCACCCAGTGGAAAGAAGAGGGCGGGGGGAAGAAAAGCATTATTGGAGCTATAAGTGGGGATACACCAACATATCCTTTAGGAAAAGTGGTATGCAAATCCTAAACTGTAAACTGAATTGAAATGAAATACCCTCTATTTCTCACACACATGATTTTTTATCAGACAGAAATATATAAAGATTAAGCTACAGTTCAAGGCACTACACCATTGTGTCATCTAACCATTGTGTTTAGTTGATATGTGACCACAATCAATTTAATTCAACCTTTATTAGTCCACATGGTGAAATTAAAGGCACTAAAAGTAGTCATCCTAAAAGAACAAGGTCAAATATATAAGAAAAATACAAAAAAATTTTTAGAGTACATAAACAGGATGTACACAAAGCAGTTTTTAGGAGGGGGCAAAAATGCAAAAAATCTGAAATGGTAATGAGGCAATTACATTACAATGTCGGTACAGCAGGCTATAGGTCCATCGTGTGAGTCCAAGGGGGTGAGTCCTTGACTATTTAGTAGGGGGTGAGTGACCATAGTGGGCAGATTAGGGGAAGTAGTGATGATTGGGAGTTGAGAATATCTCTTGAAACAAAGAGGTATCCAAGAGCTCCTTCTCTGTGCACCGCAGCCAGGGCCACAGAGTCGATCTCCTAACCTTTCAAACGCCGGGAACAGCGTGAGACGGGTCATGCAGGAACCTGCGTGGTGTCTGCTGGTCACGTACGGTGGATTGGGATCTAAGTGGATCTAAAGAGTTTTTAGAGCAGATCAGGCAATTCCTGCTCTTCAGATTGTTGGAGTGGAACTGGCAGATTATTGAGAATGTGGAAGGAATAGCAGAAAGTCTGTAAAATATCCTCATTGATTCCAAAAGTGTTGAGTTTTCTCAGGGGATATTATCTTCAGTGGCATTTCTTGAGAATTCCCTCAGTGTTGGGAGTTGTTAAAGACATTTCTGATATTTATACTCCTCCACTACCTCTACAGCCCTCCCATGGATTGTGGTGACTGCAGCTAAAGCTCCCTCGCCTTGCAGGAAAAGGTCACCCCTTTCTCTTTGCTCTTGTCCCACATTTAACTTCAGAAAGGTGATTTCGCATCAACTAACTCACTAAGGGACAGAGATATGGTGTTGTGAGAGTCCTGAGAGCAGAGACAGGAGGACGGTTATCTGCATACTTGACCAGGTGACATCCAGATTGGGTGGACCTGCAGTCATCAGTATAAAAGATGAAGAACAGTAGTGACAGGATGCAGCCCTGATGAGAGTCAAATGGGGTGAATGTCAGGTCAGATAAGGTATCATTTACCAGTACCCTCTCTGACCTGCTGGTGAGGAAGTCCAGGAAGAAACATTTGGACAATGTCAAGGAGTTACATACTTTCCACCTTGAGTCCTCATATTTCTTATATATTCTTATCGCCGTCTGCAGCTTTTTTTTTTATGTCAACAACTGTGCAGCTGGCATTTGGGCATTTGGGCAAGTGTTAAATTAAGTTGGGTTTTTTTTTGTTGTTTTTACCATGTCTTAATATCTCCTCCTTTGTTTCACATAAATTATAAAAGGGGGCTGTTAGGAACATTGGTTTAGGTAACAAAATTATAGTGTAATTTAAAGTATACCTATCTGTAATAACAGTAGTAGTCGCAGCTACAACTGTATGAGGGAAGGGATGTTTGTGCAACAAGCATAGTGATTGTGTTACTGATTTCATACAGTTGTATTAAAATGAATTCTGAGACAAATGCTTGTGCAGCTTGTGAAGTGTCATAGATTTTTATTTAAAAAAGTATTTTCTCACAAAGGTTAGACTTCAGTCTGCTTCTCTTCTGGCACACTACCTCTCCAGCTTTGGAGAGGATGCACCTGAAAGAAACACAAGAATAAAATTGCAATTTACCAACTTCTCTGCTGATGAAGATTAGAAACCAGGTCGGCTGTTGTGCTCCTTTGGCAGACCGAGACGTTTCCTCTGATGCTTCCGGATTAATTATATATGTTTTTACCTTAAAGTATGCTTTATGCAGGGTTATTTAAAAAACAACAATATAAAGAAAGGGAAATATAGCCTACTTGTGATATTGAAAGAGCCACCTGTTCTATTCTCACACTCCCACTCTCCCAGCTCGTTCAGCAGTTACCACGGCAACAGCGTCTAGTGCAGACATTTGTTTCAAAAAAGCTAATATCATTCTGTATGTGATGCTTTCCTTCGATCCAAAATGATGAATGGTTACTAGCAAAATCTCCTCTCAATAACCTTCAGTTTACACGGCAATTTAATCAATTTGAAAGGAATTGAGTGATTAACAACTTCAGTCCCTTGGAAATTCCCGAGAACCGCTCTACACACATTGACGTCATAACAAGTCATCGGTTGGTGTGGTCACGCTACTTTTGTCATGCTGAATCAACGTATCGGAACAATTCTCACGACACTTCCGTGTCACATGCTGGCTCAAGTGTAACATCACTACTTCCAGCAGACTAATGCACCATGTCACAAAGCTCACTATACTCCAATGGCCTCCTCTGTCAGCGGATCAACATCTAATAGAGCACCTTTGAGATGTGGTGGAACAGGGAGATACTCATCATGGATGCAGCCGACAAATCTGCAGCAAGTGTGTGATGCTATCATGTCAATATGGAGCAAAATCTCTGAGGAATGTTCCAAACACCTTGTTAAATCCATGGCATGAAGAATTAAAGAAGGTTACTAGCACAGTGAACCTAATACAGTGGTCTTAGAGTACAAAGCTTCAATGAATTGCAAATATATATATATATTTTTTTAATACAATGTATGTTTCTAGTATAGCTAATAATGAATGTGAAAGTATGTATAGAGTTTGTTTTCAGCCAAACTGCTGCAAATGCCCCAAAACATGTACTTAACATGTAATATGTGTCTAACTTGCTCCTGCTGATGGATGAGCTCTTTTTTTTTCTTGTCTGTAAAAATCCTTCTGTGGTAAATGATGGGTAAATGCCAACACTGACATGGAGCTAGTTTGCAGATAGTCGCCTGACTTCGTAAAAGTGGGCATGAACAGATCATCTCAGCACAAAACAGTTTTCACGGATGACTTTGGTCACAGACAACAGGGAGGTAGAACTCTTTGCTCATCTTTAAGAGCAGGGAAGCCGATAAGAACTCAAGCTGAAAGTGTATGTAGGTCAGAAATAAATAGTCAATAGGACAGCAGTAAAATGCTTTCAGAAAGTTAAATATCCTGCTACAAATTGCTGTAAAGGTATAAATAAAGCACAAACATTGGTGTACAGTAAAAATGTGAAGCACCTCACCTGTAATTGCCTTCGTCAAGGGCAGAGTTATTCATGCCGATGGTGTCTTTTGGTGTATAAAATTGATTGATGAATGATTTGAAATTAACAAAAAACAAAAACAAACTCCAATTCAATTGCATCATCCAACTAAATTCTGCCAGGGAAAGCTTTATGGAAGATTGATTTTAAATTTACTTGTTGTGTATAGATTGTTCTTTGCAGATCCCTGATTAATTGAAAGCATTTTTGAGTGACTCAATAGTTAATTGGTGGATTTTTGAGCCACATGTTGTTTCATCAATACGCCAGCAGATAGCGACAAAACCCAACAATTTGAGACACTTTTCCTCATCTGCATTGATTTGTTGAAACCAAACATGGACGTTGAAGTGAAATTACATCTTTTTTTTTCTTCATAAAATCTCCCCAAAACACATATATTTTTAATAATTTTAGCCAACAAAGTACTTATTGAGGTTTATGTACACAAAATTTCAGCAGCCATAGATGTTCTGAGATCAAATTTTGGAGCAACAGATTAGTTTAAAAAATAAAGGATAGAAGAGAGAAGTCTAATGAAGTGGCCAATACTGCCAGAACTGTCTGCACGATACTTTTGCAAAACAATCAAGAATTCGGGGCAGACACAGTCACAGAGAGCAAAGTGATGCCACAAGCAAAAGAAACTAGCGAATCAGAGCAATGGACCGAGGGACCATGTGGCAGAAGGCTCGTACCCTGGGGCTCCTGTAATATCTCCAAGCTACTTCATCAGTAAAGCAAGCTGTCCTCTTTCAGCAGATTTCACATCAGCTGTGCTCTTGGTTCAAGATGAGTTCATCGTTTACTTTGTTACCTGAAAGCAGCTCATAGATCCCTGGTCAATAAAGAAAAATGGGGAGTTGGACACAAAAGCACAGGACCCCTGCCCCCAACCGTCCAATCTGATCCCAATAGTGCTGATTCTTTTTGTTGAAAACACAAAAGCAGCGTTGGGTTTTTAATTAAAAGTTGTCCCAGATGAACAATAAGCAGGATATTGCTCAGGTAGTCCTCTTTTGTGGCAGTTTGCGAAGGGGGGAGTGGCGCAGCCTCTCACATGAGGATGACTGGCACATTGTCCAATAAACATCTCATGAGAGACAACAGGTGTTCATAGGATGGAAAATTACACGGTTATCAGCACCTTTATACTGTGTTTATGACTCAGGACAGAACAAGTAAAAAAGCAGTGAAGCTGTTGGGAAGGGAAGTGTATGACAAATGGGACCGGATTGCATACAAAAGTTTAGCTCAATAAAGGATCAGTGGGTTCAGGTGGCATGAGTGATGCCTGTGCGAGGTGAGTTAGCTTGTCCCCCAATCAAGGACAGATCTTAAACTGTTCCATTTTGAGTGTTTTCTTGAGTTAATATAAATTAAAATGGCTTAACACTTCTAATCATAGGATGTTGTTGTGCATTGTCGTAGATCAAATTCAATTCTGCATTTTTAATGTTTGTTTGGTGGGTTAAGCAGAAACTTCCTTGTCCCTCCTGCAAAAAAAAGGATGTGATTGGCTGTCAGAGCAACACATTTTTATGTGCCAATGCACAACATGGCACAGTATGTACCCTATTACACCCCATCATAATACAGCCTTTAACCTTCAAGTTATTTCAGCAAATTTGATGATTTGCACAAGGTGTGCTACTCTGTGCATTTGTGATTCTTTTGATAGATGCTCAGACAACTTCGTGGACTCGTATTATAAAATCAGCTATAGATTTAAGCACTTTTAAATTTCCAATATCCTTCATAAAAGGTAGGACTCCCATGTGACAAACAATTCATTCAGTGGGTGCATCTAGGAGCCTGAGATTGTCGGATGTTTTCTTTTTTCTTTTTTTTTTTCTTTTTTCTTGCAATGCACCAGTTGCCGTAAACTTTTTTATAATTTTTTTTTTTCTTGCCATGAAGCAATTCCTTTTTTCTTTAAAATGCACAACAATGCTTCACTAAAGGCTCACGTGGGAAATAATGGACTACTTGACGCTTTCTGTCCTTACCTGTCGGATCTTTGTACTTGGTCATGTAGCTGATGGCACCTGTTTTTTCACACTCTGTCATACACTTGAAGCATGTTGCCCTGAGGGGGAGCGGGATCAAATCTGACACCTGCCATGTTCCCCATCCTGCTGTGCCTTTTGTATCTGGCTGCCATGAATGCACCCCTTGCCCCTTTGTCACAAACAAAATTGAAAACAAAGGGACACATACTTTGAAAACAACAAAGCCTTGCCAAAATTAATAAGTCACAAAACGATTTTGAAGGATGTGTTGATATTGGAGGAAAATTGCTACAGCAGAGATGTGAAAAGAAAGCCTGATCCAATTCCTACCACAACAATGCATTGTCAGGACCGTTTGCATTAGATGGCATAAAGGTCCATTTTAAAGCAAATAATCTTTTCCTAACCCTAACAAAGTGGTTTTAGAGCCTAAACCCAAAGAAACAGCAGGTGAGACTGTAGAGGACTTTCACAGGTGGAAAAAAAACATTATGTATATTTCATAGATGCTTCAGGGTTTTAAGAGTACAGTTGTATTTGACACCCTGGAAACAAGAACTATTTGGAAAAGCATGTACCTAAAGGGTTAAGGTTAAACAAGTGCTCAAATATGTTTAAGCAACACTAACATTTACATTGCTGATGCCTCAGAGAGCAATAAGATAGAGAACTGAACCTGTGGATTACAGTCTAGTGAAAGCAATTTCTATCTTAATAGTTTTTCTTTTAAACATACAGGCTGTAGAATAGTATGTACCACATGTAAAACCAATATGAGAGAGAATTAATTATCTTTTGTCTTGAGATCTTTCTGTGTGGCATTGAGTGAAATTCTAGCTGTAGTATGAACTCTTGAACTATCATGATGTTGGAGGCTCTAAATGGAGCATACATTTTTCATGTTGCTTTCTGTAACAACCTTGCAGTTATTGCTCAACACTACAATAACAGGTTGGACCGCTACTGTTGGGATTAAATAACTTGCAAGCCTGAACCTGAGTCAAAGAGGAAAATTGGCATGCTTCTCTCGTCACACATGCTGTTTGTCCAAAAGGCAGAGGTTTGGAACATGGTTATAGGAAGTAGCTTTCTCATAACATGGACTCTGCCCAACAAAGTGCAAAATCAGCTGACTGTGCTTTGCTAGATGAAAGGGGCTGTCATCAGAAAGTTTGAGCGTTGGCTTGTGTTACAAGACAAACCCATGTGCACATTGATTGATGTTGTTTTTTTTTTTTCTTTTCTTTTTTGTTTTTTTTTTGGTCTGTGCGCCGTCACCCAAGATTATCTGTGCCAAAACTGTGAAATATATTTCTTTTTCAGAGGTGTTCTCACATTTTGACCTTTGAAAATCGGGACCAATTGCTTCATTACCCTTATCCAAATGTAAAAATTATGTTTAGTAACACTGTACACTGTCTCTATCTCAAAAACATGTCTAAAGACTGACCACCAGGCTAGGAATAAAACCTCTAAAATCATTTTGTGTCCCAGATTATTTTTATTTGGCAGAATTCTCATCACACTGCTTACATTGAATCCAAGTTAAATTATTTATAAACCAATTGGAACCACGTGGTGTCTAATTTATTTTATTTTATTTTTATTCTGCTGTATCTCTTTTTCTCCTCTAGTTACACAACCATGGAAATGGACAGGTGATCAGACTATGACAACCATCCATGCATCTCCTTGGTAATGCACTTTAGTGCATCAGTGTACTTTTTTTTCTTAAAAACCTGCTGGTTCCACTTAAATACTTGTACATGTTGAGATAAGATGCTACACTTTGCTGGCCCTTGGGCGGCTGTCATCTCTGGCAACCTGGGGCCTGTGCTGGCTCTGGTTTCGTCTGCTGTCTTCTGATAGGGTGCACGGTCGACCCTGTGATGGACTCCCTGGATATCATACTTTCTGGTGGTTGCTGGTTGTCCAGATCTTAGGGCCTTCTTTGTCAGTGTCTGATTTTTGGAATGGGAGCATTTGCATGTTCACACTCATCCTTGAACACAATTTATTCCCCTTTGCACTCACATTCTCTTATGTGCTCACTTATACAGTCACTTTGTTTTCATGTAGGTTTACCCACCAGTGCTTTTCATGTACTTTTACTGGTTGTGGTGGTGTTAATATGTATTTTTTTCTCAGTTTTTCTCCTTCACTCCTGATAATTCTCTGCTTTTTTTTTTTTTTTTTTTTTTTACAAAGGCCATAGATATTTTCTGTTAAATTTCTTTACAGGTGTAGCAGCTTGTTCTTTGGTTTCTCTGTTTTGGTTGTTCAGTTGTCTGTATGTTTTACCTTTTACTTCTTCTCCTCACGTTCTCCTTCTATCTTTTCTTCACCCTTTCCCCTTTCTTGTTCACCCTTTCAGGTCCAGTATTAACATACAACTCAGCAATAACCTAAATAAAGAACAATATTGAAGTATCAAGGGGAGACTCACATTCACAGAGCTTTATTTTCTTTAAATCTCATAAAATATCCTGTGGTAAAGTAAATTTATTTAGCACAACATAGCAGCCAAATCATAATTCACTAGACAGCTAGCTACAGTAGCAGCTGTCCTGATAAGTACTAGCCCAACTAAATGAGCTAGTTTACCCACATAAGCAGTAAACTGCTAAAAAAAAGGGGTAAACATGTAAAGAATGTGACCTCTTAAATGTGCCCTGCCTCATCCCTGCTGTGATTAAATTGAACTGTTGTGGCTACAGTAGCAGTTGAGATGCCGCTAACAAGATATCACGATAACTGACAAAAGCTACTTATCGTACTAGCTGCATGTGTTTGTTTGAGTCTTATGTTGTTCGCATAACATTCTGCTAAACTCACAACTGCCTTTTTATCCACTTAAATTTGGAAATCTATCTCTGCTGGATCTCCACATTGTCTCCATCAAGGTGATTGACATAAAACAAAAATAAAAACATAGTGCGATTGTTCAACATGTTCTATGCTTCAGAGTGATTGAAAAAGGTAAACAGAGTTGTTCCACAGAATATAATTGAAAGATGAGTCAGCCTGATGTGCCGTGCAGTCTGGTCTTGTATGGATTCTATCAGCTGAAAGCCACTGATTAAATACTGCCAGCCATCATCACAAGCTCCTGCTGGGTGAACATTCACTGAAAGAAACCTAATAAATAAATACATAATACAAGCTCCATGGGTCTGGATAGAATGACGAAGCTAGCTTGGATGGGGGTTTCTGGCTATTTAGACCCAGTGTTAGCATGAAAATTTATCAAAATTAAACTGAATATATGATATTATCAGTCAGAGTGAAATATGGCAGGATGTTTTTACAGTATTCTGGTACATAAATATATATATTTGAATGAATCAAAAGTACTGTAAAATTTCTTGTGCAATGAAAAACTTACATTTAGCATACTTTTGAAACTTTTATTTGAAATATTTTGAGCATGCAGTGTTTATCGACCTTAATCCCACGCAGCTCGAGCCTGTAGATTTACTTACATGACCTTTTTATTTCAATGTGAACCGCGTTAAAAGACTATGGGATTCAGAGGTTTTGGGTCGAAGGCCTGTTTCTGATGAGTCTCCTTTTGACAGAAGGAATGGCTAAAGAACAAGGCTAAATAAATATACAGACTTCTGGCAAGACTTGTTTTTGCATCATAAAAAATTTCTCATGCTGAGCATGTGAGACACAAACTGTGCTGCATTGGACTGTGGGTGGGAAACTCACAAAAACACACACACAGATGCAAGAAGATCTTCCATTATTTGGGAAGAGATTCTCACTGCAGATGAGCGAAAGTTATCTTGTCTTTGGGATCTCATCTCTTGGCAGGATTTTTTTACTCTTGGCTTCTTCGATGATGTTCTACTTCTGTGAAGATGACTGCAAGTGACATCAGAAGTACTAAAAGTAGGAGCATGGAGGATATGGCTCTGGATAAATCTATATGCCTTTGGGGCCAAACAAAGCTACATCTCCTGTTAGTTTTGTTATCTGTAATGCAGCAGAAAATATAACTTTGCTAATGGATGAAACAGATGTGGAGTATGTTAAATCATAGGTACATGGGTGATAATTGTGCATGTTACCGAACCATTATGCAAAATATTATGTAAAACCCTACAGTCTAGCAATGGAAAGCTCTTAAGAACGACTCGATTTTCAGAAAATAAGAGTTTTCTCTAAATTATGCACAAGATCTGCTGAAACTTTGAAAGAAAAAAAAAAAAAAGATACTTGCAGAATAACTGAATCTCCATTTCCATCTGATAAATTGAACGCCCTCCAAGTAAAACACTTTTTATTATTCAGCCACATATTTGGTTGAATAACCATGTGCAGCCCACGTCTAATGGAATATAGAATAGATGAAGTCCTTTCTGTTGCAGGCAGCTGATGTTGTCCTGCCCTTTTAAATATCTCCAAGCTCTCTCTCAGCTCACGTATTCTAATCTGCTGCCTTATCAGACAAGTAGGGGGCATGTGATTGTGTAGCTACACTCTCTGCTGTGTCCCCACCAATGTGTAAAGGTAACATGGTGCTCATTAATGAAGAGCGCACTGGTAGAAGGTCAGAAAATGGAGTTAATGTTTTGTTTTTGTTTTTTGTTTTTTTAAGACTTAACTTCATGAAATTTTTTATTAAAATAGGACAGATATATTTGCATTGCAGCCAAACAACTCCCCTCATTCCCTCAGTTTCTGAGGATTTTCATCATTCAGCCAGGATGTAGACATTGCAGCTTCTAGCATTTGCCTAAGTGTCTTAAAGCCTTTGAACATCCTCATCACACCGGGGGGAAAAACAATTAACGCTAAATAAAAACCAAAGGTGGATAAAACAGCTTGCATAAACTGAATTACTTTAGTTTGAGCATAATTATTAATACAATACTATAAAAATAGTTTAACTGTATAGCTAATTTTGGAAAACCAGTAAAGAAGTGGTTTAATCCTTTGAGCTAGGCCTGTGTGATATACCGATGCGTACTGACAACCGGTGTTTATTTTCGTTATGATATTAATTTTTCATATACTGCTATACCGGTGAATATTCCAAACAACATCCAGAACGTGCATAGTGGGACAGTGTTTCAGCGGGGACCGATTTTACTGCAGGACACAAACACCACAATGTGTGAAAAAGAAAGTTTTGAATAGGAAAAGGGAATGGCTGCTGGCGAGAGCTCTCAAGGCGAAGCACACATTGTTGACTCAGAGGAACTAATTCATAAAAGAGGAGCCACGTCTGTGGTATGGAAGTTCATTGGCTTTGAAAACTCAGACGTGGAATAAACAATTATCTTTTGCAAATGCTGTCGAACAAAAGTGGTAGCTGGCGGTAGTAACACTAGCAACTTACTTCACCACCTTAAACATGTTTTAGAGTACCAAGAATGTCTTAAGGTAAGAGCCGCACCCTCCACATCCACAGCTAAATCTGCAAGTAGCAGTTAGACGTCCATTCAAGACGCTTTTGCTAAAGGGACAACATATGAGAAAAAAAGCAAGCGATGGGTCACGATAATAAACGCAATCACATTCCACCTCGTCAAGGATATGGCTCCTATAAATACCGTAGAGAAAGACGGCTTCAAGACGTTGGTGAAAACTTTGGATCCCAGGTATGTTCTACCAGACCGTAGACATTTCAACATACCAGCCATGTACTCGGAACACAGGGGAAAATTACAGACCTAGCTGGCTACCGTCCCTGACTATTCCACAACAGCAGATCTGTGGTCAAGTCGAACGATGGATCCATACCTGAGCCTTACTATTCATTTTATTAATCATAACTGGGAGCTGCAAAGCCATTGTTTGAAAACCATTTTTTTTCCCCGAAGACCACACAGCCGAATTGATTGCAAAGGGCTTACTCGAGGCTCTACAGTCCTGGAGCCTTGATGAAAAGAAGCTGGTCACCATCACCACAGACAGTGGAGCCAACATCAAGAAGGCAGTGCAGCTCAACAACTGGATAAGGCTCCAAATCTTAATAAAAAGTTTAACAGTAATAAATAATAATAAGTATTATTATCATTGTCATTATTATTGTTATTATTTCTTAACTTTACTTAGACATGAGAAATGGTTTCTATCGTGTTTGGACTGTTCATTTGAATTAATTATTTTCAGATGCAATTACCATTTGGATTATTAGTCATGGAAATGTTTTTTTGTCTTTACAGAGAGTGCTACAAAAGACGATGAGCGCATCAAACAAGCAGTTAGTGTGTGCAAGAAGGTTGTCTGCTTTCTAGTATTCCTGGAAAAAAAGAAGGTCTCGTCCAAAGGAGAAGAGAAAAAAGTCCTTGTCTAGCTTTTTTAAGAGGCACAGCAAGAGCAGCATGGGGTTCAGTGACACACTGTCAGAGGAGGACAGCATCAAGATGGAGTTTAGAACACACCTGTAGACTCAAGAGGTGGACAGCAATACTGATCCCCTTGCATGGTGGAAATCTCATGAAGTAAATAAATTTCCCCCATGTTGCAAAATTAGCACACCGATATTGATGCATACCTGCCACCAGAACACCATCAGAGAGTTTTTAGCACTGGTGGAAACATTGTCACGTGCCACAGGGCGGCACTGAAACCTGATGCTATCAAATGTCGGATTTTCCTTGCTTGGAATTTGTAATTACTGCTTTTATTTTTCATGTTCATATGTGAAATCTGTTAGCTATTGAATAAAAACAAGCCAAGTTGTTCAACGTTCAATAAAAAAATTTTCTATTTTGACTGCAACCATTATCATTTTAATTCTTCAAGATAATTACTGCCCCCCTACTGGCAACCATACTTTGAAGGGGTTACGTGTTTACCTGTGTCTGGACATGTAAAAACACAACATGATACAGTCCTTATTTTGCCATACTGCTCAGCCCTACTTTGAGCCATGTCTATTTCTTGGGCCTCTGCCCAGAAAATTGTACACCCATAAAGAAATGACTTTATCTCTGAAACCAGAGGGTTTATCTGGATTATTTTTATTTAGATCTGTGAATGATCTATTACTGGCTGGAAGTTAAGGGGGGCAGTTCTGTGCTTGTTTTTTATTTGTGTGGAGTGTGGAAAGAGGATGCAGTGAGTCGATATGGAGCTGATCTTACAGCTGTTAAGGCCTGCCTGCAGAATTTAATGCTTCACTTCTTTTATCATGGCGCAGTTCCAGCCAACTGGAATCTATCCCTTCCTTTTAATAAATTGTCAACAGCACTGCATCGTGTTTCACCATTCAAGTAACACAACATTTTTAACTTTAACCCCCCCCCCCCCCCCCCACAAAAAAGGGAAAAAAATCAACAAAAAATAAATAAAGAAAATAAGAAAAAACATAAAACTATAAAGGAAACACTTGTAGGATTTGTTTATATGTGTATACCATAGACTGTATACAAAAGATGAACGGAGCCTCCGTGATGTCACCTGTAGGTTTCTGAAAAGCTGAATAAAAGCTCATTGGGCGTTTCCCACCGTCGCCTTCTTGGCAGCATCACACGTGTCGTCATTCCCAGAATATCCAATAATGGGCAAAGAGGTGGAGCTGAGAGGGACTGAGAGAGACTGTGAAGGTGGGGGTAGATGACTGACACATATCAAACTCCGAACTGCCTGTAGCTAAGAGCTAACTCCGAGATAATGCTAGCTAACCACCTAACGGAGGTAGGCAGGCTAAAGCTAAGGAGCGCTGTTAGCCGGCTAAAAACCGCGGTTGTGCTGCACTCTCCCTTCTTGCTGCGGATATTTGGATACCCGTCAATCAAAAGGACATACCCTGAATTATGCCGAATTTCAAGATTAAATAACATCCGAATGGATGAATAAGAAAAAAATTCACCCCCCTCAAAGTTGTCATAAAAGTAAACTTGACCTATTAATCCTAAAATCTTTTTTTGAACCAGGCTTTAAACATGTTTATTTCTGTTGTGAAGTTTGTCTTTTTAACATGGGAGTCTATGGGGATTGGCTCTGTTTTGGAGCCAGCCTCTAATGGATGAGGGGTGAACTGCAATTTTTTGCACTTAGGCTTCACATTTTACCCTTTGCTGCTTGGTGTAAACATTTGTATATGTGAAGAATAATTGACGATGGCACATAGCACAAAAGAAAAAAAAATTCAGGCTTGCCAAAAAAAAAGAAGAAAATAGCAAAGGATACACTTGTGGGATTTGATTATACAGTAAATGTAAATGTCAGTTTATGTTACTGGTTAAGAAACTGTAAAGGTGGCACATATTTAGTTCAATTCAAATCACTTTATTTGTCCCCAGCGAGCAATTTACAACATGTATAGCATAAATTAGAAACAAAAAAAAGGAAGCCCAGTTTGGACATCTGCTCTCAACATTCCCTATTTTGGAAACCTCAGGTTTTAAAGGGTTATAAATAGTCGTAAACTAAATAAACACCATGTCACACTTGAATCGAGGCCTACAGTAAATCTATTCCCAGAATGCATCAATTTCTTCCAGTTGACTAAAACACACAAAGTGGATCAGAGTTTTCTGCTCGAGCTGCAATGTGAAAGGTGCTACTTCAGTGTGAGGTGATGAATTCTATGAATAAAGTTATTCATGTGGACATTGTTTATTGCAGCCTCAGTGTCCACACTTCCTCGCTGAGCCGTGTCAGTTCAGTGGAATTTACTGCAGGTGAAAGCTGCACAAAAACATTTATTCATCACCTCTCCTTTAGCATAAATTATGCTTCATCTAGTCAAATCTGCAGCCATATATTCAGTTAAGAACAATAAATACTACATTGTGTGATAAAAAAAAAGATTGATGGAAAAAATACTTAAATAATTAAAAATGACGTGCCCTCAATGAGACGATAGCGACATCAAAACTCAACCTTATCATCACCTCAGTCACAAACCACAAAGACGATCAGATACGCATCTTATCTGTAGAATCTGTTTAATTTTTAAGACCTGCTCTACTTTGGAACACCACATGAAGAAAAGACTGATAAAAACATCTAATGTTGGGTTTTTTGGTCTTTAATTAACAGGAAAGGGACTGTATTGCTAAGTTAAAAGGAATTATCTGAAAGATAACAGGACACAATGAGGCATTCTGTTTTGAAATATAGTTGCCAAGGTCTGCGAAACTAATAAGAGTTTTTTGAATAACGAGGATGTTTATTTGGAAGATTTCAACCTACCTGAAGCTATTGAAACTGGTGCATTATTTCGGCGACTGCATTCATTTTTTCCTTTTCTTCAAATGGCAACTGGGTACCCTTGAGCCTAACAAGACAGATAGTTGCATCTTGAAACAAATCAGTGTCAGGTTTAGAGAGAATTCTGTCACCTTGATAATAGCTGGATGCATTTTTTTGTCATAATAAAGTTGTTTGGTGTGACTTGAGACACAAAATGATGATGCCATTACAATCATTTAGCTGACGCTTTTATCCAAAGCGACTTACAATGGTTAGGCAGTAGCGTTAAGGGTCTTGCCTAAGGACCCAACTGGAAGGTGTTAATATTCGTCCCCTGGTCTCCCACATGGGAGACTGATGCTCTACCAAATGAGCTAACCAGCCAGAAGTAAGTACTGCAAAAATTACTTATTTGTTATCCCTTTATTGTGTTAGGTTTTGACCATTTCACTATTATTAGATTTACTGTTATCTCAACCATAAACAATAGCCTTGTTTACATGGATGCAAGTTTTCTGAAATTGGATCATGTAGCGCTAGCTTAGTTAGTGTTAGGTTTGAGCATCTTTAACGTTTATTTTCAGCTCCAAAGTGAAAATCTAGATTAACTAATTTGATGTGTAGTCCCTACAAACACTTACTGAAACTAAATAGAACATGGTTTCCCTGCAATATCTTAATACCTGTCTAACGCTGTCTAACGCTGCCATATAACTAGATAAGCACTACTATGTGGCTTCAACACTAGTAGTTGTACTTACACAGGAGCAAAGTTTCTTCTAGAGACGTGTGAGTTAAGTTAGTAAGTTAGTTAGAATTCTTTCTTTTTGATATAAAAACAAAAAACAATCATTGCAATTAAAGAAAAGATATCACATTGACACAATTTTTTAACCAGTTTTTACGCTTTAATGAGGTGGTTTTTTAGACGATACAGGAGTATATCGCAAAAGTGTAATAGAAATACTTTTTTAACATCGACACATCCCCAGGGATGATGTAAAAGGTCACGTGACAGATAAAAATGGCATGTTATTAGTAGCCAAAGGGGGAGATGGAAATCTTTTTACAAACGATTAAATATAACTGTCATCCTTGATAGCAAGCAACAGCAAAATGCAAGAGTTTTTACCAAAAATTTGAAATCTCCTTCCTTCTCAAAGTTGAGTCTCGTGAGACGAGATTTTATGAGAAAAACTGCTAATGCGCTAAACACCATTCAATGGAAACTCCTGCAAATCTCAATTGCACTTTATAAAAAACACAGCTAATGAAAGGCCACTGTTTAAACCCCGTCCCAGCCAAGGCTCAGACCAGTGACCTTCTTGCTGTGAGGCATACTAACATTAAAAAAACTCAATCTATACATGTATCTATTCAATATTGTCAATATATATGCAACATTGTCCATTATATTCTTATATATTATCATAACTTTTGAACAATTACTGTGAACATTTAGAATATTTTACACTATGCCTCTTCCATATACTACATTATAAGTGCATTTTAAAAAAATTTATTTTAAATTTGTTTATAGTTGTGCATCTGTTTAACCCTGCCACCCTTGCATCTTGACCACATCTATGTGTCTTAATGCATTATGTTCCTACCATGTGATTGCCTGATTATCTTTATTTTTTTAATTACTTTTTTCAATACCAAGCAATGGAACATGTGTACCTAATAAAGGGGCCAGGGAGTATTTCATTTAACATCAGGTTGTTGACTGACATTTTCCAAGTACCATATTAGGTCATTTTCCCTTTCAGCAATACGTGTGTCACATTTTAACACTAAACCTTATATTATAAGCCCACTGTGTATTTTCAAGGTTGTAGTTTTTCATTTTAATCCGTGTGTGCCTCCCTGACCACCTCCTCTGAGGGATCAACCTAGAATGGGTCACCGGTGAGGTCAAGCGCCACTCTGATGTTCCAGATGGGAGGAAATTTACACTAATCCTGTGACAAACCCACTTGGCTTTAAGCAGCAGACAGTTAAAACGATAAAAGCCAGGGAGACATTCCCGACCCATCTGAAAGTGATCAGCTGTTTAAGCTGCTGAGAGTTATTGTTGGAGTTTAGATGCAGACCAGTTGTCTGTTGTCCCAAGGTTACTTACAGTGGTTCTCAATCAGTTTGAAACTGTTTGGCTTTTTAAGTTATTGCACAGCAGCATAGGTTGGAGTGATGATGATGATGGCTTATGAGTGTCTGCGCCACAGGGAGGTTAGAGGTCAGGCTGTGCCACAACTCAGCTGGAACTGGTAGCTGGAACTGGATGTAAAACAGCTTGACTCCAGTTTGCTGCATGATGGAGTTAAAGTTCACTGTGCACCAACACTACAGTAGTCTTAGTTTCTCTCATATGAAGACTTTAATTATTTCTATTGTTATTATTATTGCACGATTTGTAAATGCTAAATAGTATAAATGACGGACATTATTCCATTCTGGATGCAGAGGCTAAGTTGTGATAGCTGTATGCCTGTAACCCTGCATTAATCCTTATGATTTTGGTGTTGCAGGTTGATTAAAGCCAATCAAAGTGTGTACATTTTTCTCCGATAGTGCGGTAAGAATAAGAGGTGTTCTGTTTAACTGCTACAGAGCTTTTCCAGTTGTGCCTTTATCGAGTTTGATAGGGAGACAACCGGAAGTTGGATGCATTTTCTCTTGAAAACAAAATCACATTTCCTAAATGTCTTTTAATAAAGATTTGCAGGCAGTCTTGGCGAATGAGGGTCAAACTGAATATGGAATTAAATTATCTCTGATTCTTTTTTTCACTATTTACTATTTTTGCTTTTAAAGAACATATTTTTTGCGTTGGCTTTATTTTGAAGAAGATAACGGAAGTTATATTTATTCCAGTCACCTTGACAACACTTCTTCTCCTTGTAGTCCGCCTCTACAGCATGCAAATAACTGTGGAACTCCAAGATATCGCAGATTGGTTAACAACGCAGCGCGCGGCGCAGCGCGAGAGCTGAAAACCGCGCGTGGTGACAGCGGTTTTATTAATTGGACTGTTATAGGTCAAAGAAATGGAAACAATAGCCACCAAAACTGTAATATAGTTTTTGCCTCAAACCTTCAACTTTAATTCTAATTAACTCTGGCTGTTCTCATCATCCCGGGACCGGAGTGAAACCTCTCCCGCGAGCACCCTGCGCGTGGGGAATGAATAAAATCGGTTCCATCCTGTGCACGACAGCTGTGCAAGACGCGGTAAAAGACTGTAAAGATTCGAGAGGACGAGAAGGGGGGGAAACATACGGACTCTGGTGAAGTTTTAAAGGAGCTTAGCAGGAGCGGATCTGAGAGACGCTGCTGTCCTTTACTGCGTCGGCTCCCCGCGTATGGTGACGGAACGAGTATGGTGACATTTGGACTACCCTTCCTCTTTTTTCATCAGTTTTAGTCGGTAAGTCACGAAGCAGAGACCGTCATAATGTAGCATATTTGTGAAAATGTTTTGTCTTACTGTTTTATTACTTTTTATCATCACATTAGACAAATCTTCAAGGTTTATTCACGCATTTTTTTGTTTAAATAAGGTAATCCAAATGTCCATCATGGACAGGTTCCAACTAGCTCAAGTATGTTACAGTGCAGCTGACCCTAACAATTCATTTCTTTGGGGGAAGGAAAAAAAAAAGAAAGCGTTTTAAGAGTTATAACACAATCAGTGTTCAGTTGCGCAAAACGAATAGATGATAGCCTTTTATTATTAGATGAAAAGTAAAAAAAAATTGTACCTGCATTTGACAGTGAAGAAATTATGTTCCGGCGGAGGGCTTCATTATACCTCGAGCACACCTGGCAGTCTGCCACACACAGTTACTGTATCCCGCGGTGCTGCAGCTGTCTTATGGTAATATAGACTGATGTGCCTGCGCTTTCATCTTATATCATGTATACCCCAAGGATTCCATCTAATAAAACTTTACTGTTAATTACATGAACCGAGCACTATATGATTAAAACAAAACACAACAGTTTACCCCGTTCTATTCCTACTTGACGTATTCGTCGCGGATGAATATTAATTAGCGTGATTTCTCACAGGTGTGTGTTTGAACTTCATTCCTGCGCTATGAATTCTAACATAACTCAGCTAATGATAAAGCATCAAATTTCTACTGCGTGATATACAGCCTTGTGAACACTCCGGACCCAAACTGTAAATCACAACTGATTAAATGTGGGCAGCATTTATGGCTAATTTAATCAGCTTGCACTTTGGCCTGCAAGACTGCTTTTTTTATTTTAATTTTTTTTATCCCCCTCAATTACAGGGTGACAATATAGGTTTATTTTAATGAAAGTTAATGAGAAAGACCTTATCTAATTACTTTAAAATTGAAAACTGCAAAATTGAATCTGGACCCCAATTTTTTGCTTGAATGAGTTGGTTAATAGCCAAATAGCTTGATTTTACATTGCTAATTAGCATAAAGGTATATCTTGCTGAAGCTTTGTGCTCCTGAATGACTTAAAATTATTGATTTGAAGGCTAGTTTTGACATAAGTCATGATGCTGCATAGCAGTTTGCAAATAGTGGTGTACAACCTATAATCAAGCTACAGGAAATAGCTGGAATAAATGATTTGCAGGTATCATGTGGTGCAGTGATGGTAAAGCCTCTACTAACCAAGCTGCTGACAGTTAAAGGGCAACACAGTTATGTGTTTGACCAGGTGTTGTCGTAATGTGTAATGTCACCAAAGGGTATTGGCCCTACTGGTGCAGATTAAGAGCATCCGCTCAGGGGTAGAGCTTCAGGCTTCAGGAGAGGATGCATCGTGGAACTTTTTTTTTTCTTTTTTTTTTTCAGGCAGCTATGTCAGAGTGCCTCGCTTCTATAAAAAATATAGAAAATAGGCAGCGCAAGCCCACAAAATGTTGAATCAGTCACCCAAAAAAAAAGAAAAGAAAAAAAAAGAGAGAGAGAGCTGAAATAAGGGGTAAGGGAGTTGAACAATCTCTTGCCTTTTGAGTGGGCGGATGTCATAATTATCATTTCTCCAGTGTTTCAGTGGAGGGCCGCAGGCTCTGGCAGAATCTCTGCAGATATGTGGGTGTTGTGGTGGTGTTGACTTTGTAGGGCAAGCCACATCACTTCCAATAGAGAAGAAAAAGGGGACAAGTCCTGCAGTAATTGGTGCCTGGGAACTCGGATAGGCGGTCAGAAGGAGTACACGCATAAACGAGGCTGAGAAGTCAGCATGAAAACACACACACACACGAGAAAATAGAGCGGCTGGGTCTAATCTGCCATCCCATGTCACAATATAACGAAACAACCTCTTTTCTGGATGCAACAAGTCCCACTATCTTCCTTTTGCCATTTGTTTTTTACAGGTGGATGCACACTTGTGTTTTTAGTGACCTTCAACAAAAAGTTTAGAAAGATTCACAGGAAAAAGAAATTACAAAAGGAAACATCAATGCAGGAATACTTAGATTTACTTTAAATTTTAATTTGATGTAGAGTGTGAACACATTATTGATGGGAAGTTTGGCTCCTTTTAAAGATTCAGCTCTTTTGGCTCAGCTCTCTTAGATGAGTTGACTCTTTCGGTTCCCAAATGGCTCTTTATTTCTGTCAGAGTTTTTATTTTAGCCTGATTTAGTATGTATGTTGGTGAACAACTTTTCATTTAGTCTTTTTTTATTTATTTATATTGTTTTATTTGTTATGATAAACTGTAGAAGGCCCAGACGGGGAGATGTATGGAAACAAAGGAGAATCTATACAGGGAATTAGATGAAGCTAACTAACATGAAAAGATCCTGTTTTGTTTTTATTTAATATCTCTCTAAGCAATCATCCTCTTTTTGTTTCTTTTGCAGCATGCTGTAATGTTTTAATGTTTTATCTAATGCAATTTCCGTTGTCTTCCACATGGAGGGCTATACTATACAATCAGACCTGCCTTATGTTTTCAGAGCTTAAACAAACTGAACACAGAACCACAGCAAAGGACCAAGTCTGGACAATATGACACTTTTCCACTACTAATTTCTACACTTTTTCCTAATGCACTTGTAATTTAAATCCAGCTCTCCATCTTTCTTTTTGTCAGTCGGTGTTTTGGGCGTTACCACCACACTCCCTGTCTTCTGAGAGTCTGAACCCTTCCTTCTTTCACATAATGGAATAATCCCAGTCTTTACTCGCATGTGATTTGCCACATAGTGTGCCAATCAAAATAGTCTTTAACTCTCCCCATTGGGAGTTGGCTCTTCTCATTCACTACGAAGAATCAGCTTTTAGAGCCGGCTCATTTGTGAACAACACATCACTGCAATTCCGTGTGTATTAATGTATTTATATGCATCTATTCCTACATATTGTGCAGAACATAGAAGAAAAAGTTAGTACGTCTACAGTTCTTATGTAATGCTGTCATTTTGTCCCAGTATTTGCTAGATGATCTGACATTGTGGATTCCAGGCCACGAAGGGTTTTCAGGTCTTCAACAGTGCTGGTTTGTCACATTTTACGCTTCAAAGTCTTCCATACGTTATTTATTAAAGACACTGCCGTTGCCTGCTTCCCAATTCGATTGGATTCTAGTTGTTTTACAGTGAATCAGACTGGATTAGATTAAAATGCATCTTTAAGCGCGTTTTCAGATATTTTTGCTGTGAATTGGTTCTATGTAGAGCTGACTTTAATGGAACGGACAAGTCGGGCGTGTAGGCAGGCTGGTCCAGTACGTCTTCACCTTTTCTAATGTGTTCAGAAGATGGTTTAATATCATCTTCTTAAAAATTCAAGGACATCCATGGAAAAGACATCCTTTTAAAGGCAGTCTAAAATCTTTATGAATTTTCATGCTGCAGTCACAGAAGTGTAAATGTGCTTTTCTAAGAGCATAGCTACAGCCCCATACCATCACTAGAAACTAGCGTTTGGACTTGTTACTGATAACAGCCTTGGTGGTCCTTTTGATTTTTGCTTTGGAGCACCCATTTCTTTAAAAAATAAAAATAAATCATCTTGAATACCGATTTTTCTGACCACAATACATATGGTCACTGGATGGTTCATCCTAGATGCCTCTGAGCCCAGAGAAGTCTGTGCTGCCTCTGGATAAGTTTAATATAAAGCTTTACCGTATTGCGGTGCATGATAAAGATTTCCAACATGAATCCCTTGTTGATATCTGCTATTGACAAATGATGTTTCTCAATAAGGAATCAAACCTCAGCTGTTTCAGGTTTTGGCCTGGTTTCTTTTTTGTTACAAACCCAAATTTCCACAGAACCCTTGAATCATTTCCTGATTATCTGCACTGTGGAGGGGATTTGCATATTTCTCCCTCTTATCTTTTTTTTGGTAATATTGTATTGCTGACAACCTGGAGATCTTTGGCCCATTTTTGCTACCCACAGACTGAATGATTCCATTCAGCTGTCTGAAATAACTTTCCCCCCTATATTGTTCCTTAAAAATATTTCCCATGCAGTTATCAGACATGGTGCACTATATCATTAAACGTAGCTCTTGCCTGTTTAGTACTTAGTCACTCCTGGAGTTGTCCAGGAGTGTATTGTCTAGAACGCCTGGAAGAAAATAGCCTCTCACAAAAATCTCTTTTTGCTATAAACTTCTCTGTCAAGAGGAATATAGGAGGAGGTTGGAGCTTCAGGCCTTACAATATCTTATTGAAGTCTGGCAAGTCAATAGATACCTTACAGGAATCAAAATAATGTCTTTTACACTCTGGGAACTGGAGCTTTTTAGTTAAAATTTTTTAGAAACCTCGGTTTTAATGTAGGAAAAGCACCTTTGAAGATGTTCTCAATCAATATTTAAGTAACACACATTCATGACAGGTGTTCTCTCTTTTCTATGTTTCTCTGAATGCTCATGAATATTGAAAAACCTGCTGTTAGTGAAATAGTTTGGATTGTTCTGGGCTGTGGTTCTGAAAATGCTCAGTGAGCAGTTTTTCTTTTTGTTGTTTTTTTTTTTGTCTGAAGTGCACTCCCTTCTGTTGCGCCAGCATCACGTGCAAACAGCACACGTTTCTTATGCAGTATCTACACGCGGCGTGTTTACTGTGCTGTTAATCTTCAGCGTCAGAGTTCTCAGAATCTGAAGGTGCGTTGAGAATCCATTGTGTTCAATTTTTTGCCTTTGAAGCGGCTGTACTAGGAGCTCTCAGTGCTGTCCAGCATCTTAAATTGCCCTTTGTGGCATTCCTTCTTAATTGCCTTTAAAAGGTCTTGTTCAGACAGACGACACAGGTCAGCTCATGCCTCTGTAGCTGTAAAGTTAGCAGGCACTCAATTAACTCCGCCACAGTACCTGAGCTTGAACAGGCAGAAAACAAGATACTGTTAACTAAATCCACACTTAGAATGCTGTTAAATGTTTGGGCTTCAAGGACTAAAGGCTGTTTTTGCAGAATCCTCAATACAAATGAAAACTTCACTGTAAGATGGCTTTTATTATTAGTAGTAGTAGCATTATTATTAATAATCATCCACACATTGGATTTACTTTAATTTGAAACAGTTTAGTCAGGGTGTCACATAGGTTGAGTTTTACTTCTATTGGCTTTGCATCCTACAGAAACATAAAAATGGAATAAAATATGGAAGCATTTGGTGAATAAATAGAAAATTAACAAATGCATCTGTCAAAACCAGAACTTATCTCTACATGTTTCTTAAACAGTAAGAGCTCATCAGTCAGTGTGTGCTAATTTTGTTATTTTTTCCTTAACACAGGGGGTGAGGGAGTGTTTGAAATGTTTTTCCAAGGCTAGCCAAAAGCTTACCCACAGGGCTAAAAGCTGGGACACCACTGTTTGGTTGATTTCACTCCCATTATTTTAATAAGCATGCAAAGTCTTAAAATGTGGCTAAAGTTGGCAGCCTCTTATGTGAAATGAATGAAAAGTCAAAATGTTGGCACTATGACAATAAGTGAAATATTAAACACATACAAATGGAAGAACAAGAACATATGGCATGTAGAATTTATTTTAGTGGGCGTCTTGGCTAATTGTAACTCAAGACAGCTAGCCCTCAGCTGTTTCTAATTATAACACCCACTAGCAGGTAAACTTTGTAGTAGTTTGACCAATTAGAATACCATCCATCTGTCTGTGGTTACAGGAGGTGTTTTATTGTTTAGTTTTGAACTTACGAAATCCCAAATAGGGTTGCACAACTACACTCTGGATGGGAAGTACGGCAACTTCAAATCTCCTAAAATAATAATACAGATTGCTGCTGTAACTAATTATGCCAAAAAGCAGAAAGTCAGACAAACGTAGAAAACCTGACATTGATTTGCTTGGACGTCGTGCCTTTGCTGCCTCACTAGGGTAGTAAGCTAGCAGTTGATTCTGTTGTTGTTGAAGAGAAAGAGAAACATTACAAAATTTGTTTGTTATACCTATTAATGGGTTTGAATCAAATGCTCCGAAAAAACTGTCATTTTCAAAACAAAGCTGCCTGAGGGTGTAAAGCAGCTTTTATTTATGATGTGGCAAAGCATTACTTGAATTTCTTTTATTGAGCAGTTAAATGTGAATGCTTTAAATCAAGTACATACCAGATTGTCCTCTGCTGCCCTCTAATTTTCCGTTTCATGGAAACATCATCTTGTATGTTTAAGGATTTTTTTATACGTTGATGAACACATTTGCTATGTAAGAGTTAAATTTTTTTATATATCTCATTGTGCTGACAATGTAGAAAACTTTTACAGATGTCCTTTTCTTTTTATCTTTATGTGTAAGCAGATCTGAAGCTATTTTTGCAAATCAAAAGAGGAATATTTATGATCTAGATACACATAGCCTATTGTAAATTCCAATAGTTTTTTTTTTGTTTTCTTTATTGTTTGATTGTTTTCTCTTTTTAAGCTGAGTGATTTTTTTAAGATACTCAGCTTTATTTTCTATATATAATTTCTTTAACCGAATATTTAATTGTAAAAATTGCTGGCCATAAATACATTTTCTAATGTTTTACTAAATTTTCTCTTTGACACTGAAATGTCCAAAACATAAATGCTCAAAGTTCCTAAATATCTGTTTTTTTATTTAGCTGTAAAAAAAAAGAATTCCCTCCTTCATGTACCATATTAACATAATATAACAATATTATTGTAGATATGTAGTAAGAGCATAAAAAAAGCAGTTTCAGATAGATATATCATATATCAGAGTTTATGAACCGGTTCACAAATGTAAATAAGTGATTATGCAAATGAAGGTAATGTTGAGGGAAAACAAAAGGACAAATTTGCACTGGACAATCCATGCAATGCACAAGATTGAAATCCACTTTGGGCACTCTGCACTGAAAGTTTGCTATCAGGAAGCACTTAAATTAGGTTTCATGTAAGCTGAAATCTACAACAAACCATGAAAAATGGTTTGTTGGAAGAAAGAAAGAAACAAACCAAAGGAACATTGATATAAAGACTCCATTGCCTCATGCCATCTCAGAACAAGCTGAACAAACATTATGGATGTTAGAAGTAAGGTTTTTGTGCTGTGTTGCCAAGATACAGTACCATCTTAACGGTAATTTAATGACAACGATCCCCTCAATCTACATAAGCCATAGAGTCTTTGCAGAAAGCAGGTATGATAGTTCTAACATAATGAGCGCCATGTCGCCACACAATCTTATGTGACTGTGCAATTTATCTCAGATCCCATACCACACTATACCACTTAATTTCTAAAGCACTAAAACAACTTGGCATCTGAACAAAGTGCTTTACAATAAATGTAATGGCGGATAATGGCTTCTCCATCAATCAATGGATTAATTTATGATTATACTGCCCATAACAGGATGATGCTGCGAAAACATGCTGCTACAGGGACACTTTTTGGTGTTTGTATATGTAACCTTCCAGTTAAGTGGCCACATCTCTTCTATTTGTTTTATTAATAATAGATGTTTGAAGTGAATTCATCACACATCATTACACACATTTTGCCTTGAAAGTACCAAGTAGTATGGTAACGGGGTGGCAAGTCTTATATAGAAAAGATGCATTAAGATGCAACCATGATCATTTTATAATCACGTCACAGCTCTGAATAAAAATTAAATCATGAGGCAGTCCCATCTTTTATGTATATATTTGAAAAATTTGTGTTTGCAATGCCGATGGGTTTATATTTAAAAAAACAATCAAGCTGAAAATGAGCTGATTCTGAACAGTAGAAAGATCATAGGCTGAGAGTAAGGATACACCAACACAGACCTACATTTTTTATTAAGTCAAAGTAAGGCATCTTATTCTTGAAAAATAACAAATTAAGTCTGCTTTACAATTGCAGCATGATAACATCATGCAGCTGCCCATGGATCGAGTATTCTCAACAATTTTATCTCTGGTTTGCCAATCCTGCCGGTGACTCACTCCAAAATAAAAAATGTTGCTTTTTAAAGGGACAGTCATTTAGGTGACACAGAAATATACATCTGCTGGGTGCAGATGGGTCTCCTTACAAAACATACCTTGGTGTCACTACAGTCTGGTGTAATCTGCCTGCTTATTTCTGGAGAACTAATTACTGCGCATTAGTTAAACAGACCATTTGCAATGCAAGTCTGCTCAATCACACTTGCCAGGGGAGGCGAACCACCCCCCTCCCTATCCCACACAGGCCTTGTGCTTCTATTATTAGTTCTATCATGCATATGTTCGCTATCACAAATTATAGCCCACCAGCACAGACGCAAGGAAGTGAAATCGTGCTTTTATTGGCTTATCTTTTTCTCCATATAGGTGTCAGAGTTATACCTTGGCATTTAATCAGCTGTCACTGCACAGCTGATGGCATTTATTAACAAACACTGAAGGTGCCTCTTAAGATGCAGTTCATGTAGTGGCCTGCAAAACACATGGTATCAGTCTATCTGCTTTCAAGTCTGTGTTCTTACCACACAGCCAAAAAAGATGTTTGTTTTTGCATGGTAGATCAGTTGGTGGAGAAAATATTGGCAGCTCCAGGCTTACACCTCCCATCCAGATGGAAAATGTTTGATTTAATTTAATAAAGCCTGAAAGAGTCAACACAGGTAGCTAAAGCACTGCTTATAACCCACCCTTTCCTTTTTTAAAAAAAAACAAAACAAAAACTGTTTAACATTATTTATATAGTCAGGTCGGGCAACTTGAGTGAATCAGCCTCGTTGTTGTCAAGATCCATCAATCACCCTAAGTGCAGGTAGCCCAGCAATAAAGAACACTAAGGTCATAAAAGTCAGAACTTTAGGTGACTGAAGAGATTTTTAAAGTAAGTAATATTCTGTAATATCTAAGACATCAATGGGTCAGTTTGAAAATTATGGAGTGAGTTTTATCTGTCTGAGCTGGACGAATGATGTTTCAGTTGGATGCAACTACGGAAAGTCATTCTTTCAGACTTGGACATTAACTCGCTTTACACTACAGGAAAAGGAATAAGGCTTCTTGCTTGTGGGCTGTTCATGGCCCCAGCATGCATTAACTTACTTTGACAGTTAAAAGCAGAGAACTCGACTTCATCTCTGTTCATTTACTCTATTCTAAACTGTCGCCTGCATCATGCTCATGCTACACAGCACAGTTCAAAGTTAGGTTGATGTTGTGTTATCATACTGTATCTACTCTGTGTGAATTCACTATCATCTGACAAATGTTCAGATGATAAAAATATGTCCTACTGCAGGGCTTTGAGCGTCATGTGCACGAAGCATGCAAAATCAATTGAGCACAGGGGCGTATGTGCTCTTCGGTATGGATGCGTACTGGATATGAATCCTTTCTGCAAATGTACAGTGACTACTAGCTCTTAATCAGAGTCAGACCTTGTCAAAGTCTAATTCATAGTAAAAAAAAGGAATAAATTAGAAGCCCGGCTTTTAAGTTAGCTTTGAAAAGTCATACAGTATATACAGTCATTTTTAGCTTTGTTCTTCTACCTGGCCATTTTAACAGGGATGTGCTTTGGTAAGTCGATTCATACAGAAAGTTATCTACTTTAAGAGAGGAACGATTGTTTTGTCTACACATCACTGAATAAAAAAATCTATTTTAGATAATATCTTGGGGGGGTTAACTGTCACAAAGACACACGTTCTTTGTTCTGATCACTTTATTCACATGTACATAACAGTTTGAGAGAAAATGGTATTTATGGCACCAAATACAGGACTGTCTCAGAAAATTAGAATATTGTGATAAAGTTATTTATTTCCTGTAACCCAATTAAAAAACATGAAATGTCATACATTCTGGATTCATTACAAATCAACTGAGATATTGCAAGCCTGTTATTGTTTCAATATCGCTGATTATGGCCTATAGCTTAAGAAAACTCAAAAATCCCATCTCAAAATATTAGAATATT
>JBAMHW010000027.1:14389357-14401291 GCA_037177495.1 Rhadinocentrus ornatus
AGCACACGTTCATGTCTCCCCCATACCTGTTAGTATAAAGTGCGACTTAAAACTCTAGTAAAACAGCTTTTAAATGTCCAAATTCACCTTCACTGAATTAAAGTACTTCAACTTAAACTACATCATGCACATCCTTTTACATTGGTGTTTACACTGATACAGCTCAGATCTGGCAACAGGAAACCGATTATACTAGAAATCATCATTTAAAATGTGAAAAGTAGTAATGAGGCTAAAACAGGGATGCAGCAAACATTTTATTAAAACATTTCTCTCTTGCCGCCTCCTCTTTTCCACAGCAGCGTCCGAGCCCAGGTGGTAAATACCTCAGTGCCACTGCTGGCTCGGTAGTTGGATGCCACAGTGACCTACGGAAAAAATACAATGGCCGTTTATATTAAAGCTAACAGTATTTATGTACTTTATGGATACTTTGCAGACTCTCATCTAAAGTGATGTACAATCAGCTACGGCTCAGTCAGCGGTACCCTGGAAACGGGCCGGTTCTCTAACCAGCAGATCAGTTTTCAGATCAAGGACTGTTTCGTTTATGCCACAGACAACGCAGTGCTTAATCTGGAGGTTCAACAACGATGAATAAACAGACGGAACCTATATAATTAATTATTTCTAACACTTTTAGCCTATCTTTGTCTGTGAAACTGGCTAAAAAAACTGCTAACGTGTAAAACCGCAGCCTCCAAGAAATTATCAGATCCATAACTGTCGTCAAGGATAGAAGAGATCGGTAGCATGCTGCCGTTTATATTAGAATTACGACAGAATAACTTCATACTTACTGTACTAAACAGCCTCCGCCTTCATCGGTACCGCTCAGTCGCTGGCCGCCATTATTCCGCTCTGGAAAACTGGTGGAAAGTCCCTCCCCTTCCACTACGTCAGCAAGATGGCGTCCATTTAGTGCGTGTAGTGTCCATTGTTTCGCACTAATTTTTTGGCTGAGTTTTGGTCAGCATCCGGGTACTTTCAGTGCACTGCGTTTTTACTGAAATTTCTGTTTAAGCGCACTAAGCACCTAAATGTAGTGTTCGAAGTATAGAAGTGCACGGTTTGGGACACACCCAATGTGTTCAAACATCAAAATCTCCTACAATAATTGAGTAATAATAATTAGTAATTAAAGCCGCAAGCGGCATCCATCAGGTCCGAGCTCCGTGGCCCCCTCCACCCGTCTCATATATACATTAGCTTTACTCGGCATGGTGTACCTGTGTGATAATTTTTGCTAGCATGTTATTATGCTAGCTAACCTTGCTAGCTAGCGATAAAGCTTTTTTCCGTCGGTTGCCACGGTAACACGCTTTCTCCTATTAGAAAGATTTGAATATCGTTTGGTCCCCAACTAGTCAAGAAGCTTCCCAGCGAGTTTGGAGTCAGTCGCACAAATCCCCTCAGACTATAAAGTCAAGTAACTAAACTGTAAACTGATCACTGCTAAGTGATGGATTTAGCAGGGATCCCCAATTCTGGACCTCTTGAGCCAGTATCCTGCAGGTTTTTCACTGTGTCCCTGCTACAATACTCCTGGTTCATATAAAATATTTTACCAAAAGCTTGTTTTTAAGGTCTGCACTAGCTTTTTAATGACACATTATTTAAGTCAGGTGTGCTGCAGCATGGACATATTGAAAACCTGCAGGTCACTGGCTCAAGAGGTCTGGAGTTGGTGATCCCTAATTTCCCTCCATTGTCTGCTGCTTATCCGGACCGCCGGGTCGCAGGGGCAGCCGCCTAAGCAAGGAAACTCAGACTTCCCCTTTCCCCGGCCACATTCACAAGCTCATCCGGGGGTAAGAGCTCCAGAGCCGTGTCAGCCAAGACAGCCCTACAGCATCCAAAGCTATATGGAACTCTTGGCGGCCTCAGCCCCAGAGGTAGGAGAGCTAACACCAGGGTCCCCAAACTCTACTTCCTCATTGGAAGATTGTTGGTGGGATTGAGAAGGTCTTCACCTTTGTGAAAGCCTCCCAATTTCCCCAGACGAGATCAGCAGCCCCCCATCTCCACTGTACACACTGTTGATGGAGCACTGCTTTCCCCTCCTTAGCCGCCGGATGGTGGACCAGAATCTCCTCGAAGCCGTCCAGAAGTCATTCTCCATTGCCTCTCCAAACTCCTCCCATGCCCGAGTTTTTGCCTCAGTGACCGCCGAAGCTGCGTTCCGCTTAGCCCGCCGATACCCATCGGCTGCCTCCAGAGTCCCACAGGTCAAAAAGGCCTGATAGGACTCCTTCAGCTTGACGGCATCCCTCACTGCTGGTGTCCACCAACAAGTTTGGGGGTTACCGCCACGACTAGCACCGACGACTTTGCGGCCACAGCTATGGCTCGCTGCCTCAACAATAGGGCATAGAAAACAGCCCACTCAGACTCAATGTCCCCGGCTCAACCAAGACATGGTTGAAGCTCTGCTGGAGATGGGAGTGAAACTCTTTTAGACAGGGGACTCCACCAGACGTTCCCAGCAGACCCTCACAACACGCTTGGGCCTTCCAGGCCTGACCGGCATCTTACCCCACCATATTAGCCCACTCACCACCAGGTGGTGATCAGTTGACAGCTCCACCCCTCTCCTTAAGGTGTCCAAGACATGCAGCCGCAAGTGCGATGACACGACTACAAAGTCGATCATCGAACTGCTGTGAACAGTGTCCTGGTGCCATGTGCACATGTGAACACTCTTATGCCAGAACAAGGTGTTCGTTATGGACAAATCCATGACTAGCACAGAAGTCCAACAACAAAACACCCCTCTGATTTAGATCGGGGGGGCAGTCCTCCCAATCACGCCCCTCCAGGTCTCGCTGTCATTGCCCATGTGGGCATTGAAGTCTCCCAGGGAGTCCTCCACCGGGGTAAACCCCAACGTACAGGTGCCAAGTCAGGGTGCAATGAGCATGCCCACACCTGCCTGGTGTCTGTCACCGGGAGCAACTCCAGAATGGAAAAGGGTCCAGCCCCTCTCAAGGACAGTGGTTCCAGAGCCCAAGCCATGCTTTGAGGTGAGTCGAACCATATCTAGCCGGAACCGCTCAACCTTGTGCACCAGCTCAGGCTCCTTCCCCACCAAAGAGGTGACATTCCATGTCCCTAGAGCTTGCTGAGCCCGACCGAGCCCCATGGGCAATTGCCTGGCCACCAAGCGCTTGCCTCCGTGCCCCACCTCCAGGCCTGGCTCCAAAGGGGGGCCCAATGACCCACGTCCGGGCAAGGGAAACCTGGGTCCATGGTTTGTCGTCATCATGGGGGTGTTTTGAGCCGCACTTTGTCTGGTCCTTCCCCCTAGACACACGTTTGCCATGGGTGTCCCTACCAGGGGCATAAAGCCCCCAACAACATAGCCACTAGGATCGTTAGGATGCGCAAACTCCTCCACCATGGTAGGGATTACTCCTCCCTGAGCTGCCACCTTAATTTAGAGTTTCTAATGTATTACAAAGATATTGTTAGTGTGGATTTGACAAAAATTTGTCATTGTGACCAAAACAGAATAAACTATTGTTTAAAAGTACTTGGGCATGGCACATAATTCTATGTGCTATGCACAAACCATCTTGGTGGACCCCTATGCTGACTTGATCAATAGTTCTCGCAACCTTTACTTACCTTCCCTGTCTTCACTTACATGTTCTACATCCTCTACATCTCTCTGCTATAAGGAGGACAGACTCCATACAAACTAAATAGATATGTTATCTCAACCTGCTTATTGCATTATACAATATGAAACCAACTAAATGTAGGTATAAATAAGATTATTTAATTTGAATCAGCAACAGATAGATTGCCTCAATGAGCTTGCCTTGTCTCACATCTTCAGTTATCATCTGGACATGGTGATGGACCTCCTGCTGTTGTGTCTAAAACTGAGACCCATGTGGTTGATGATGTGAAGCTTTGCTAAAACTGATAAATAACATTGTCACAGTGATACTGAAATGTTAAATATGTAAGATTGCTATGCATTTGCTAGGTTATCCCAACAAATACTTAAGTAATCTTTAGAACTGTACCTCCCGTCTGACTGGCTGGACAACTGTCTGACTAATGGTACTCCATTCATAGTTAATGCATTGAATGAAGTAATCAGTAATAGTTATAAGCCAGCCCTTTTTCGTGGTCACACATTTTTGTAAAAATAGAGTATTATTTTAATTTGTTTAATTAATAATTTAAAAAATATATATGGTAGATCAGATATTATGAACGTTACAGTTTGGGGAGTCCGGTGCATTCAGTTTTTTAGATAACGTGGCGCGCAGTAGCATCTTCACAATTTCAAAAATACAAGCAATCCAGTAACACAAAACATGTCATGATTGATCACTGGGAAAGGACTAAAATATCGATTCAACGTTGAACTATGTCTTTATCACCATCCATCAAAGTGAAATGATTGTTGGTAATATCTAATGAATTTCTGATTAATCATTCGTGTTGCCCCAAAATGAATACTGACAAGCTTCCTTTATGACAACTGCTGCTGGTATCAGTTTCGATATGCTGCTGCTCACTTCATTTTCTCACCCTGCTTTGTCTTTCTTATCTAAGTTGGTATCCAGTCTTCTTAGGGAAATACATGACTTTCTCCTCTGGCTGTACGCTGTATGTATGTAGCTCGGCTGAACCGACTGATGTGTGTGTGGAATAAACCATTTTGCACAATTTAAGACGGGTGATGGGGCCCTCAAAGAA
This sequence comes from Rhadinocentrus ornatus, assembly GCA_037177495.1. Lineage (NCBI taxonomy): Eukaryota > Metazoa > Chordata > Actinopteri > Atheriniformes > Melanotaeniidae > Rhadinocentrus > Rhadinocentrus ornatus. Next base: position 14,394,074 of record JBAMHW010000027.1, read on the forward strand.
CACCCATCATAGTTGTCAATGCAGAATTCAGTCACTTAGCCCCTTCATTCAGCCAGATTGACTTTCATTATGACATTAATTAAAAATTAAAAAAAGGAAGACAATAAAACTTTTCATTCCAGGATTTTCAAGAACTTCCACCCTGCAGTGGTACCTGGATAAACAGTACCATTCACCCCAGTCCGACACAACTGGTGTCCACACAGTATAATTTAGTCAAGAGCCCAAGTACAGTTGGTGTGCCATTACAAGGACAGACTTTTTCTTTGATCACACACTCCCTTCCTGAATGAACTGTAGTCTATTGCTGAGCTGTACCCTCAGGGCGATCTTATGACGCTGTCTGCCAAGCAGAGCAGCTTGCTATGATGACACAGACACTGAACCCCTATCCTGTTTTCATTCAACACACAATTTAAACACCAACCCAGTGACCCAATTTTACATCCGGACAACAGAGGTATTTAGTTATGGGATCTATTGTGATAAATCCTTTGTTGTGACAGAGCCACATGGGTATTACGGATAAAAACTCTGGTTTGATGGATATTCTTTTCTTTTGCGAAACACCAATTCTGTTGAAAAAAAGAATAAAAACAAACAAAACAATATATATGCATGAAATGTTGCAAGCACATATCCCAGCATGTTGTCAAGGCAAGTTCTCTGACATTCTTAAAAAATGAAGTGTGTATCTGGACTTGGACCCAACAAAAGTCTGCCCAAAAGAAGTTAATTGCAGCACTTTATCACCAAATATCTCCTGGCATATGCTGCACATCCCAGATTGATGATAGAAATCAGTCATGGGGGAATTCTCCTATTAATAGATTGCATTCAAATTTTTTGGGGGGTATTACATAAATAGCACAGAAGAAATGGATGTTGTCATAACCACTCCATTCCCTGTGTCACTCTGCCCAGCTAAACTCCCCAGCAATCGCTCTCCTAACCTGCCACACCTGTTCCAGCCAGTCACTCTCCAGACTCCTAACCAGCCACACCTGTCCCTGATCCTCTCACTCTGCCACATTCACTCCAGTTCTGCACTACAGCCAATCTCCCCTGATCAGTCACACCTGTCTCCCATTTACTCACCAGTCCTTATATTCCCCAGCACAACACTCACTCTCTGTCGGATCTTGACCTTGTGGCCTACCTGGACTACTCCTCTACCCATACCTGGCGCCATGTTTTCAGATGTCCCATCAACGCCACTATTTCCCTCCAGTCCTAAGACCTTGCACAATATTTCTGTTTATTTATTAAATCTTTGTTCATCATCCCTTGTCTCTGAGGAGCCCATCTTGTAACAGATGTAGAGTTATATCATAAGCAGTTGATGCATTAAATGGTATCTTTCTGAAAAGTACAGAAATGGTGTTTAATGATTAGAATTGATTGGATCTGTTCTAGTGAAATGACCTTTTAAAATGAGCAGCAAAAGCAAAACTCAAACTGTAGCACATTCAAAGGAAAGTCATTATCTTAATCGAATAACCTTATTAAATACTAATAGATCACAAAAAAAGCTACCTTTATAGTATCAAAGGGCAATTAACTGTTTTTCTATATTTATGTTAATGTTATTATACAGCATTTATAAATAGTATGGTTAATTTTTATTGCGTAAGAACTGCACTGAATACTGGTGAAGAGCCAAAGTGAGCATGTCAGGACTTTATACATGCTTACAAACTCTAGATTCTTATGTAGTGCAAGCTATGCAAATATAAAACGAATGCCTTAAGGAAACTGATGAAGAATATTACAGAACCCCCATAAGCCACATGAAATAAGTTAAATATATGCATCAACCCTATAAAGGTAGACAGCAATGCTAACAGGTGAACTGTATTCGTAATGGCGTCCATCACTGTATTTCCACCATGACATTTCTGGAAATATATGTCATCTTAACTATGGATATGCATATAGTAAACTGCTCTAGTTTAAAAAAAATCCCTGATTTTTTTCACATGTGGTGTGATTTTTTCTAAGCAGCATTTTAAGGATTGTATTCTAGCCCAAAATATGATCTCATCCTAAACCTAACATTTGGGTACGTACAATTTTCCTAACCAAACATTTTATTTTACCATTGGTTGGTTGTAAGACCACCGTTTATGAGCCATTACCTAAAGAATTGCCACAACTTTCTCACCATGATCAACTATCAGCTGGTACAGTCCAAATTTTATGCACTGTATACCAGGTGACATGCGTTTACTTGAATTCATCGGAAAGGATTTTGAAATTACTTGATGTACTTATGGGCAATTGCGGGATAAAATATGGTATAATCTTTTATAACATCTGTTTATAAGATTTGTAATCAAACTGATTGGTCTATGAATATACATGACTTCCTTTCAGCTACTTCAAGCTGCCAGTTTTATGTCAAATATCCCAGATATAAAAGATCACAGCCTGAAATAGGATCCGAGCCTTTATTTTTTCTTTTACCCTGAGGCGATCCTGTAAAATATATATTTAAATTCTTAGTGAATTTGCTTTTATAATTTCAAGTAAAATAAACCAAAAAATGTCTGGTTAGCTCAATTGGTAGAGCACCAGTCTCCCATGTGGGAGACTAGGGTTCGAATTCCCCTGGGGACAAACATTAACACCTTCCAGTTAGGTCCTTTGCAAGACCCTTAACGCTACTGCCTAACCATTGTAAGTTGCTTTGGATAAAAGCGTCAGCTAAATGATTGCAATGTAATGTCATATTTCAAGGCCCAAACTAAACATTGTTCATTCTGTCTTGTTTACAAACCCCCTCCTGCAAACAGAAAATCCACTGATAACTGTTTAGAGAAAAGCCAGCAGCTGACACGGATGTAACACATGTGAGTCAACATATAAGCCTGCTTTGGTTCATACAACAGCTATACCTGCAGTTCTGTAAGATAAAATGAAACAAAATTAAATCGGCAAAGCTCAGTGAACCTCGTCATTGAAGTGACAGACATTCATGCAAACATAATTTATATGAAACATGTTTGTTGTCCTTTAAGAGATTATTCTGTCTGTCTCAGAAACACAGTATGAATTTGTAGAGTGTGACACAAGTTCGGGTGTGCCCTTTAGAGTCTACAATAAGGAGGAAGAGGGAGATCAATATCCTCCAGGACAGTCACAAGTCACACTTGTGCTCTGTTCATTTGAACTAATCTTCTTATGTGATCACACTGCAGAAAAATGAGATGGTAGCCCAAAGTGTTTCTAATAATATTACAAGCTAATGACCCATTTCGAGAAGGGCCTTGCCCGGCCCACTTGGCACATTGAACAGGATCACTGATGGGCTTTCACGGCTTGAGAAGACGTGCAGACGCAGCAGCATAAGCCATGGGTTCCTTCATCCACTGAATGATGCCGCAATTAAATGTTTCATGGGGTGCCAACATCAGTGTCTACCACTGCAGTGGCTCCCAGCCATCATGCCCTTTTTTATTTTTTACCTCAAAGACCTGACAGGCACAATTAAATGAGATGAAAGCAGATTTGTTATTCATCTTTCATTGTTTCACTCTGTTTTCTTCTGTTTGCCTTGCTTAAACTTTGTCTAACTTTGCCTATCTTGCCTTTATCTCTGCACTCCCGGGGTACTTCTGAGTCATATCAATTAGAAAGATAAACTTTAGAACTTTGGTCCAGAAAACGTTTCTTGTGCATCCGTTAGGGTGTGAACAGTAAAACACAGGAATAAAGACCAGTAATGGGGGAAATGGGGAGACATTCCATATTTTTCTTTTGTTCTCTTACGTAATTCTGACATAAAAGGAACAAAAAGCATTTTTTTTTCTTTTAATTGCAACCGGACCAGGGTTCACTTGCAAATTTACTGAGACCAAATTTTGACAGAGCATTCACACTACTCCAAACAAACCATCTATGGACGGGGTCAGGGCTTGTTTAAAGTGAACCAAACAGTGCCAGTGTGAAAAAGCCCTAAGAAATTCGAGGCGGTGAGGCAGGTCATCTATAAACCAGGTTGGCAGTTTAAATCCTACTTCATACCATTTAACAGTGCCGGCGCAAAACTCAGTATCAGCATTGCTACTGTAAGAATATTTTTGCTTTTTGTTTGGCTTCCAACACAGTGTTGCACGTAGCGCAAAGCAGCTTACCTCAACTTTAATGGTCAACATTTGGAAAGTAGTTTTAGGCTCTGGGGCCCTTTATTGGACAGGTGGCTGACAGGAAAGTGAGTGAGCTGTAGCTTCTGCATGCAAGGCGTACATTCAACCAGTTGAGCTAAAGGCTGGGGAAGTGTAAAGCATGGTGCTTCACTTTTAGGCTATGAGAAAAGAAAGTCACACACTATGTAACTTTCTGACTTAAAACTGTTTCTGACTCGTTTGATAGCACAGGGATATCTAATATGTACATTTCTGGAGCTGTCCTGACGCTGAAAAACTGCACTTCTAATCTTTTGCTTCTTGGGACGCCGCAAGACCTTGCGCCTGAGTTTCGCTTTATCCACCATGTCACACCCTAGCCAGTGGCTATTAAACACACCGGCTGTCTTGAAAGCGCACCTTGGCTGATTCAGCAAAGAAAGGCAAGAGAAAAATTTTAAATGAACAGAGGAAAAGAAAAGACAGAGAGAGCAAGTGACCAGACAATCTGTCAAAAGTTCTGTAGTATGTCTTTCAGATCTGTAGAATTTTTTGGGACAAACAACTCAAGGGTAAATATGGAATCAATTAAAAGTTTAGGCTGTGGATTCCATTCTGTATTTGTCTCTTTATAAAGAACTACAGCTATGATTAAACATGTTATCATTATTAATTTAAATCCATGTGTTACTGATTATCATAAAACTTGGCATATCTCCAATTTTCGATCTTGGAATGGAGTACAGCTCAAGATGTTTAAAAGGTCTAAATGCAATATATGCAGTACATTCTTCACTAAAGCATGCCTAAAAGTTGGAATGCAGAGCTTTAAATGTGTAGTATGGATGAGTGCTGATAAAATCCATCAGTTCCAGGTAAATGTTACTGTTTCAGAGCATGCTGAAGATGTAACTCTAATGCTTTTAATTACTTTCATGCTTTCCCTGTGGTGATTCAGTTCATATCAACTAGCAATGACTGGGAAAAGAGTAAAAACTTAACCAACTGTAGCAATTGCGATTGTAAGGGATTGGCCATAAAGATTTATCTTGTTCCAGATAAAAAGGAATCTTGACATCTTCAGGAATGATTAATGTCCTGAAAGCAATTACAACATGTTAGATGTGGAATAGTTAAGCATGAACATCCAGCTATTAGGGTTAACCCAGTTATTGACATAGGCTCAGTCAAAGTGGGCCAGAAGTGACAAACATTCAGCCATGCTGTAATCAGGAGCAGATTAGTCCTATTTTGCATAAATATGAGGTGATGACATGCACTGTGGATAAAGAGAGATTAAGGAAGGATTATGGAGATGGACATGGTGATCCATTTTTGCAAAGTGGAAGGTAGATTAACTGACAATGTGTAAGTTTTTTAAATGATGGCTCAGAAAAGTGTCAAATCAATGTTTAGCTTTCCTGTAAATCTAGCACTTTCCATCGTTGCCCGTCTTGCATCCACCACCACCCCAATGCCACCTACACCACCCCAACATCGATGACTCAGAATTTCCCACTGCGTTTGGTTCGGATACCCAACCTGCAGAGCGCTCTGCCAAGATCCTGCTCCCACCTCGATCCCACCCTCATAGTCTAAGTCTGCGCCAAAACTTCGCTTGTGTTTCAGTAAACTGTTTCTTCTCACATTTTTTGGCAAAGTCTCTCATATTTGAAGTACTGTTACCACTGGATAAATGAACAAAATAACAGTTATTAGGGCTTTATAGAACTGTATATGGCAGTCATTGAAAGATAGAATTTTATGGTCAGGTTTTTTGATCATCTTCCAAGCATGACAGATAAAACTGAAGTGGTGGTTTTTAAGACCCAATTCTGTGCAACCTGGTAGATTGTAGAAAATAACAAGGTAACGAATCACAGTTATAATTATTTTTACAGTATACTTTATAGGAAACATAAATGCAGTTCTGCCAACAAAGTTTATAAATTTCCTCAAACTAGAACTCCAAGGCACCACCACTGTGACTTAATTTCTCAGACCTATTAAGCATTTCAAACACAGTTTATGTGTTTGCATAAAATTTCATGTCCATCGAGTTTCCCTCAAACTCATATCTGCATGTATGGAGGACTAATGAGTGAGCTATAGATTTTTTGTGTGCCACTATAAACCTTTGATAAGGTCTTTTGGGGAGCACTGACAGATTTTGGCAAGCTCTGGTTTGAAGTGTAACTTTATTTTTTTTTATAGTGTTTTTGATTTAAATCCAGTGAAATTGCTTTTCATTTGAATGTATTGCATTGAAAGATGCAACAAATCATCTATAAAATAATCAACAATGCAGATAAGCAGTGAACTCTGATATGGAACGAAGCTCTGACGTGTCACCTTTATCTCTTGAATCTGTTAATAAGCCGCCGACTGTTTTTCAATCTCCCTCTTCAAACACACTAGCATCTTAAAATGCTTGTTGATGTTTTAGGACTTGATTTAAAGTTGTCTGGGACAAATCAACAGACCTCGTCTCAAAATCCCTCTCAGCATATGAATCAGACATGACTCACAGGTCACATCCACCAAGGGTTTGGAGTTCCTCAACGTTTCAGTCTTAGAGACATACTTTCACTGTCCGTCTGGGGCTTAGGACCACCCTCTAGCAAAATTACTAAGTCTCCGAAGTCTCTTATAAGGATTTTTGAAGCTTCTTATTTGGAATTACAGCAAGTCCTTAATCTTGTAGATTTAAAAAAGCTGATTGCGCTGTAAGAAAGCAAAATACTGTTTAATAGGGGGGGAAACAATTATTTTCTATCAATCTCATACTAAAGCACTACAAAGAACTATAGCTTTCACCCTTCAACCTCAGAAATCTAGTCTGGATTTTGCACCGCATTACAAAATTTGCCACTTTTATATATACGTATATCTACATTTCCTCTAATTTGCATCCAAACTGCCAGAGTTCCTCCTACGTTTTAAAAACTGAGAAAATGATCATTTTGAACCAACAATGTGATATCCAAAGAGTTGACAGCTGAAAACCTGGTAACAGTGACAAACCAGAGATGAGACCAGGGCGCAGAGCAGTTGTGTAAAACTCCTCTCTGAGTTTCCCACTGTGCCGTCA
>JBAMHW010000027.1:14402021-14414973 GCA_037177495.1 Rhadinocentrus ornatus
CTCTTTCTGTAAAGTCCTCTGAGACAACTTTGTTGTGATATAGGGCTATACAAATAAACTTGATTTGATTTGATATCCAGGTATGTGCAGTGTACTCTTAAAATTAAAAAAAAAAAAAAAAATCAAGACAAATTAAGGAAGGGAATCGGGGACAAACGGTTGAGGAATACCAACTGAGACAAAAACACACAAGATAAATCCACCCCAAAGAATGGACCTCAACATTACTTAAGTAGCGTGAGATTATCTGGACAGAGAGTGGAAGAACAGGCTGAACAATCCATCGAAGAACTTTGGAAAGCGTTTCAAAAAGTCTGGAGAACTATTCCCGAGGATTATGGAAATAAGTACTATATATATATATTTCTGACGTGTTTTGATGATATATTGACATTTATATGTGTACAGTCTAGGAACAGGGGGTTCCATGCAGAACCATGGGGCTAAAAAACCACACTTCACAGCTTTCATTTCCACCCAGGGGCATCATGTAACAGCTGTGTTGTGCCAATTTCTGGTGTTTTTCACATGCCAGCAACTGGATACCAACAAAGTGGCTGTTTTTAGTGTCCACCATGCTGATTCAGCAAAGAAAAGCAAGAGGACATTATTCAAAGAAACAATAAAAAACATGAGAAAATAGCTGTGTTTACATTAGTTTTTTTGTAAAATAAAAGCAATATTTCTAAAGTTTCGACAAAGTGCAATTCTGACTTGCAGGTTTTTCCATTTAATGGTGTTTAGTGCATTAGCCAATATTCTCATAAAATCTTATCCCACGAGACTCCACTTTGAGGAGGAAGGAGATTTCTAATTATTTTTAAAACTCTGCATTTTGCTGTTGTTTGCTATCTCCTTATGGGAAACTTATGGAGGAAGCCGGAGTAGAATGTGCAGGGGAACAAGGCTTGAAACAGCAACCATCTTCTTGTGAGGCAGTGGTGTAACCACTGTGCACACACAGAAACTGTTTAGTTATTTATGCTACAATTTACCTACTATGCTCACAAAACTAACTCCAACTCAGCTGGTTTTTGACGCCACTGTGAATCAAAAATGTGTTCTTGGCTTCACATATTAAGCTTTGGCTGCTGCTAATTGGACATTATGGCCAATTTAAGCTCTCTAATTGGTCAAAAGTTTGTAAAGAAGTGGCTACATAAATTGTGGGACAAAATAGAGAATCTAAAGATTTTAGAGCAGTGCTGTACTATATCGAGGTTTAAATACATACACAAATATTTGAGCACCCTTTGCTTTAGGCTTTACATGTTCCTGTCATTGCATTCTTGACACAGGAAGTCAAAACAATTAAATCATTCTTCACCCATTGGCCTGCATCATAAAAGCTGCAAAAACTGAGCAGACTTATTTCACTACATGAAATTAAAAAAAAATTTATTTAGCTATTTTATTAGGTTGTTTTTTTTCACAAAGATCTGGGACATATTAAATATTTATCCCCACTGTGGATTTAGAATCCATGTTGCAGTTGGCTTAAAAAAAAAACGAACTCCTAATTAGAAGGATGCTGATGCATTGCCATATATATATATATATATATATATATATATATACATGCTTTTGTGTCCGTTTGACTTGGATTATTTTCCTCATTGTTTCATTATTTTCAGTCCTGCAGGAGATTTCAGGATGCAATCAAGGACAGTTTTTTATAGCACTGTGATTGTAGCTCATACACCTGCAATAAATTTGTTTTTAGGAGAGCACGAAATACTGAGGACACATCTTTGTACACAATCAGCAGCACACTGGGAGTCATCAGTTCAGTTTATGTTGCTCAGCTGAAGCTACAGCCCCACATGCATTTTGCAGATTTGCATACCACACAACATCAAACACACAAGTCTCAGCTTGCTCAGGAATGATTGTTAGGACTTGACGCTACATGACCCAGTACGCATGGCTGCGTATGGCGAGAGAAAGCATGCACACTTGTACCTTTCTGCGTCTGCATTGTGTGTTAGTGTGTGTTTTGCCCCCTCAAGAGTTTTGTTGTTTCTACGCTTACTGAAGCCAGCATGTGCTTTTTTGATACCACCCACCGCAAATCCCACAGTCTGCGCTAATTTGTTCCTGATGACAGCGTCACACACTCACACACGCCCACGTTCACAAACACACTTTGGGATTGCTGTGAATCGGATTGGTGTGTCAGCTGTAATTGATCAGCTAAAGAATTCTGAACTCCGGCAAAGATCTTGCAGACGTGGGAACTTTGCACATGGCGCATGCAGGATCAACATCCTGAGCTCTGTGCACACATAGAAATCTGTGTCTAACAAACATGATGAATTACACCAAAACCCCTTGGAGCTTCTTTCTTTCTTTTTCAACATTTTTATGTTCCATCCAAAGGGTAGACAGGACACTGGTAGTCTTTTTGACTCTGCACTGGCATCTATTCCAACACTCTGGGGCTCCAAAACCAGTCATATCTGCTGTGAGCAAGGTCACATACTTTCGCAAGAGCCCCCTCCTCAAACTCCTCTATCTTCTTTCCTTCTTACACACATTTCCGAAGGTGCATACGGAGATTTGTGTAACTGGATACATACCACTTCTCTGCAGGAGCTCGAGCCGTCAGTTTGGAGAAAAAGAGGCTGAGAGCTCCCAGAAGTTGGCCTTTTGTTTCCTCTGCTGGATTCCCCCCCAATTCTCCTCACCTCCTCCCATCCCCTATTTCACACAATTCTTTTCTTCCCATCTTCATTTCCCTGCCTCTTTCCCCCGACCTCTTTCCTCACACCGCTATCAGCCCCATGCTCTCCTTGTTACGAGCACAGCTAGCCTCTTTTTGCTATATCACCCTGTGGGCTATTTTTAGCTGCCTTGCTGCACCTACACAAATGAGCCACAGTCTCTTCTGACTTAATGGGGATCTTATTATGCGACACCCGCAGAAAGTTAAACTAGAGGAGTAAATCTCAGAAGATCGAATCTCTTTGATACAGGGGGCTTATGCAGCAGAGCAGGTCCCCAAATCCTCAAGTAGATAATGTAGACGCAGCCATAGAATTTGCATGTTCTCTGGGTGTCCAATCCCCTTCCCCTCTTCTGCATTGAGGGATAAAAAAAACAAACATAAAATAAGCATTCAAACTATGTCCTCTTTGCTCTTTGTTTTCAATCCCCATTGGAGATTTTTAGGGATTGGCTGCTTTAATGGACGTTTTTTTCTAACTTGCATCCTTGGTTTGTTACATACCCTGGCCTGTGGCTGTTTTTCTTTTGTCCTTTTTCCCCCAAACGTGTGTCACAAAGGTGTCATAACCAGAGGATATAAAGGAGAGGATGACCTTTTTCCGCTATCTCAAGTTTTGCCGTCTTTTTCTAATGAAACTGAAGCGCTTCATCTTTTTTTGGAGGCGCCTTGAAACAAACTAGGCTTTTTATTTGAATAAGCCGACTTTACAGGTGACTTTCAGTGAACATATTCACTGAAAGTCACCTGTAAAGTAAACTAAGTGCACGATTAGTGAAACAACAAAATGTATCACGTGACATTAGCATCCTGTTTATTCTGTAAAAGAAAACTGAATATTTTGTAAATGGAGTGTTATGTAAAATGTGTCAACTGGGTTCATTGTTCACTGTTGTCATCTGCCATCTAGCAGCAAATCAAAGAGGTATGTACTAATCGGGATCCTTGTTTCATACATAGCTTGCTAAAAATGTATTTCTTTTTAGTTTTTGATGTTAGGTGTATTGATGAAAGTAACTGCTACAAAAAATCTATAAAAAAAGACTATGGCTAACTATGACAAACTAAAGTGATACAAAGACTAAAGGGGTCAATTTTTTAAACATATCTCCGGACATTTATTTAAAGTTACCATATGATGACAAAATCCTCTTTCTAAAGGTTTTCTAGCAGTCTTATGTATCCTCATAGCCTGTACATGAGGCCCCCAAATCAGAAAATTCAGTCACCTCTCTCATTTGCTTGCTCCACTTTTTAGCAAATGTATGCTCTTACGGGTGAAACTGAGATCTTTCCCCTTGTGACGTCACAAAGGGAAAAAACATTCCCGCCGGCAGTGGATGCTGTCATTGACCTGACCACCTGGCTAGTTGGGCTTACCCTCTAAAATCATCGAGTGGGCACCAGCGAAAGCCGGATCCTCTCCCAGAGAGGCGTGTGGAAAGGCACCACTAACACAGAAACAGCCCGTTCTCAGTAGAGCTAACTAGAGCCACTTTTGGAATGGCTGAAATTACGTATCAAGGCTAAATTTGGGGTAATACACTTTGAAAACAACGTTGTTGGATCTCTGACACCCATAGGAAATTGTTGAAAAAATGTGTAATATGGGAATTTAAATTTAGTGAATGCGATATGTAACAATTGGAGAAAATAATCTGAGATGTGCAATTTGGATTTTTCTACAACTTCTGAAGAAGAGCAAATAATTTTTCACTTCAGATTAAACAGCCCTAACAGAGAAAGACAAAATGTAACAATTAAATGCAGGAAGTTATAGTGCTGGAGAAGCATAACTGCGGACATTTAGTCAAAAGACTGCTGATTGCATACCATCTCAAGAATTACATTTTTAATCATTGTTTTTGCTAGATTAAAGGCTAATTTATGCTGCCTTTACATAGATAAATAGGTTTAAGCTCAGTGTTCACCTCAGAGTTTTGACATCAGTTTCAGACAAAAACAAACATGGTCACAGTGGAGGAGATCATAATGTACATTCTCATGAAGGTGGCAGCACCGTAGTTGACGGTGGTCTGTCCCGCCATTTAGCTAAGTGCATTACAGCTTTTTTTTTTCTTTTCTTTTTTTTATTATTGTTTGCATGTCAACTATACTTCAACTACACTACTAAACACTAGCCTTGCAGTGTCCAGTGATACAACTCTATTTGCTGCGTTGGGAAACACCACCATAAAAACCCTGGAAACAGCAACAGCTTCAGAAATGCACATGATAGTCATTGTGCCATCAAACGGGTCTGGAATGCAGTTTAATGGTTAAAAAAGTTATGGAGTGGATCTTTAAGCACAAAGCAACCACTTTGTTAAACCTTGAAAAAGATCATGATTTGGGCAGCTGGACCTCACCATATCAAGTCAGTATGGCTTGAATTTTGGTGTTGTGTGTTTTGCAAGTAATTAAGACGATTGTAGCTTTCATTTGCGTACTTCATCATGTTGAATGCTATTGACTCAAATTTAATTTATTTTGGAGCAACCTTTGCTGCACACATGCTAGCATAGCATGGGTTCAGTCTTTAGCGATAAGTTTCTCTAGCTTTTCTTGTATGAGGTTCCTTCTCAATATTAAAATGACCAAATACAGCAAAGAATGCTTCTGCTAAGTTCACCATCAGATTTATGCTAATGTTGCATGTAACATATTGACTAGCATGAACTGGTATAACAGCTATAAAATGTTATCCTTTGTGATGGCTGCACCTACAGCCACACATTTAAAGGTGGTAACCCCATACACTTACACATTTCAGTTGTGTTGGTTTTAAATTTAACACTAGTTTGTTTACAGTTTTGGTTTAAACGTGGTTAAAATGCTTTAGTTCTTTTTGTTAGCGCGCACATTAAAACACTATAGTTTTTTCACCTTTGTTTAACTTGTTTGTTTATTTAACATTTCTTTTTTTTTACTGGTGCTGGGGGAGCCATGTAAAAGCTTGGGGGCAGAAGTGAGCACAACTGGTCAAAGCCAAGGAGCAGAAAGTGCCATACAGAAGAGGCTCCCAACCCTGGTCCTCAAGGCCCACTATCCTGCAGGTCTTAGATGTCTCTCTGCTGCAACACACCTGATTCAAGTTAAACGGCTCTCTTGACGAGTTCTGCACAAGCCTGCTAATGATCCATTAATGTGAAGCAGGTGTGTTGCAGCAGGGAGACATCTAAGACCTGCAGGATAGTGGGCCTTGAGGACCAGGGTTGGGGACCTCTGCCATATAGCAAGACAGCTCCTTCCAGTGGGGAGATCATTTGCCTCCATATTCTTTATATATTTAGTATTGTTGTTTTGAATTTTGAGTAGATTGCTTTGTTTAATTTTTGGTCATTCTTTCGTATTAAGTAATAAGTGAACTGACTTTATAGGTTTTGTTTATTTGTTTAGGTTATTTGTTAGTATTTGTTAACCCCTTTGTGTTTAGACTGGTCTGATCAGCCAGTATTTAAGTTCCCCTTTGTTTCATGGTTGGGAGGTCAGTTTGGTTCTTGTGTTAGTTTGGTTTCTTTGAGTTATATGTTAAACAGTTAGTTTAAAGTTTGTCTGAGTTACCGTTATACCTTTCGGTTTAGTTTTGTTAATTTGACCTCTCTTAAGGGCCCGAAATGTTTTGTGAGTATTTTTTTGGGGGTAGAAAAAACCCATTGTTTTTTAAACCACCACCGGAGTCCTTGTCCTTCACCAGCTTCCGTTACTTACTACGGTCCCTTCATTTACATTATTTTTAAATGAAGAAAGTATGTTGTCATGAGAGCACATGAAGAATTGTATATATCTTTTACAATTTCTGTAATAACTGTTGCTAATTAAAACCTTTTACGTTTGACGGCAACTAATCTTAAGGTAGCACTATGGTACTCTCTGACCTTAAAAGATAAACATGTGTTTCTGACTCTTTTTGATGGCTCAGTGACATTTATTTAGTACATTCCTAGGGCCACAATGCACCTAGCAGCACCCCAAGGCTGTATGCTCCACATCACAAGCTAAAGACTGGATAACAATACCGGCTTTTGTTTTTTTTAATGGCTGATGAATGGCGGATTCATTAAAGACAGGCAGGATAAGCTTATCAGAGAAAGAGAGGAAAAAAGAGAGAAAAGTACAGAGCAAGAAAAAAGACAAGACAATATCAGACTGACTTTTACCCACTGGAGAGAGCTCAGAGTAGAGGTAGGATGCAAGATGGATGGCAAAATTTGCCGTTGTTAGGGAATGACTCACTGAGAAAATATACCAAAGACTTTGTTCAATCTAAGACTTGATCAAAGTTGAGCTCCTGAACCGACATGTTAGAATTTAGTAAACTTCTGAACTTGAAGTGAGGCTTCATGAAGCAGTATTTTCAGTAAAGGCAATAGAAGATCCATACATTTATAATATGAGGCATTGATGTCCATAAAAGAGAGGATTTGTGCACCTTTGATAGATTGATGATGGTAGACTGTGTGATGAGATCATTATTTTTTTACTTATTTAATCATTTACTAATAACCTTTAGTTTTATTGCTGTTCATAGCTGTCCTGTGATGGTGCAATTTCCTGTCTTCTGGTGAAATGGCTCGCATGACATCCCAACAACAAAAAGGATCTTGAAATCAAAAGCTGTTCAAGTTTTGTCCTGAGTCCATGTTTTCAAGTAAACTGCAGAGATTGAAAAATAGCTTGGTAACAAATTTTCTTTTTCTTTAATGTTTCTCAAGGATGGCACAAGGGGTTGCAAGGGATTACATACATTTTAAGTTTATTTGACATTACATGAGCTACTGGTAGGGAGCAGTCACGATGACTTCAGGGTAGCTTTGTGCTAAATCATGGATGAAATATGAAATACAATGACAACTCATTCCCTTTTGTGTGAAGATAATGAGACACTGCAAGGTAATGCATAGGATTACCGAACACCGCAGGCTCCACAAAAAATAACTGGGGTTTCCATATGAGGCTGTATGAGGTGACTCTGTGATCCGTCTTTAAATAAAATTTTGGGCTGGTGCAGGAAAATTTCTGCTGTCAATTAAAGACTAATGAATAAAGCATTGGTGGAACAGGCTTTTTGGACTAAACACATAGTCAGTGAGATGAGATGGGAGGGATGCCAGTTGTAATGTAATATACAATTTAGAAGAGTCAGTGTTCAGTGCCAAAATATAAAATGAAAGATTTAATGTGATTGCACAGTGTATAAGCTATGGGAGCAGCAGGGACTATAGTATAATGTGTTATTTTGCAACTTACCTACAATATTTAAGCAGTTGAATAGATTGAAAAGAATGGGAATGATTGCCATTTCAATTCTAGGAAAATGTATTTAAACTTATTTAATAAAGCCTTATCCAAAAGCTTAAACATATTTGTTATGGCCATTTGAATTTTTTGGTGGTTTTGTGCAAATCTCTTTTCCATTTCCAGTTGATTTACTTGTTTTTTAATTTTCCCAAGCTCAGTTAGAATATCTGTGATGTTCAACAGAGTTATAAAATGGTTTGGATTCTGTAAAATAGCAACAGCATTAAAAAAACTAAAGTCTCACAAATTTTAAAGAATTTTATTTTTAAGTAAATGCTGATAATGGAGATCACCATATTCAGCTATGCTTACATGGAAACAAGAAAAAGCCTGATCAGAATAAAAATGATTCATGTAAACATACCAATCAGGAGATTCTGATCTGATCAGATTAACATCGATCAAATTTTCAAATTCAAATTGATACAAGTGGGTTATGCCAGTTGTTCTGGCATTAAAACACATTCCAAAATTCACGTAATTATCCTTACTGCGACTGCTTCTCACGTCAGCAGCATGTCAACAATTGTGCTAATCCCACACTTTCTATTATGGCTTGTTTAGCAGTGTTTAACTCAAGGTTCATAAAAAATAGTAATAATTAAATAGGTAACACTTACACAGTGATGCTTGTTTTTTTTCAGAAATTGCTGTTTCTTTTTCTGCTGTTTCCAGAAAGTCCGACTATTCTCTGAATGTGGAATATTATATCTTATTCAAACATGCATATTGCAATTTGAATACCTTTTTCAGGGTCAATGTAACAGTAGATGCCTGATCAGAATTGCAACCTGGCTGAAGGAATTTTGTGCAGACATGACTAATCTGGCAGCCTACCAATTCATGGTTTCAATGTGTGTGTTGTCTGTCAGAAAATGCGGCAATGAATTAGTTAGCCACTGTACTAGTAATAGCTATTACTTACATATGAAAATGTGGAATACAATAATATTTGAAATATTTATACAATAGTTATATAAATTTTTAGTTGTGATTTTTTTTTATGTATCAACCTTTGAAATATTAGCTTTAATATACTATTTTTATGAGAAATTTTATGCAGACTTATTGACTAGGACTATTAAAAAAAATCTTTAGAATTGTATGGCTAAATAAACAATAAAAAGTAAAAGAAAGAAATAAAGTTTAAAACATTTTCAAAGTAAAGAAATTACCTACCTTTTTTTGTTGTTGTTTTTTATTACCTCTCAGAAATTTTGTATGAATTTTAATTTGTATGTGTGTGGATGCATGTAGGTTGGTTAGTTTTTCTTCATTTACCTCCGAGGTACGGCATTAAAAAAATTCAATACTACCTTTTTATAATTAACTTTATAAATATTTAGCTCTCTAGTTGTCATGTGTTATTAGGTAAAAAAATAATTGCTGAATTAAATCTATCCTTGGAAATCATCATTATTAAACTTTAAAAAGTTAAAATGAATCCTCGCAGCAAGAGTGTGCATCATTAAGACTCACATTAAAGAGTCTTATTCACATTGTTTTTTTGTTTTTTTTGTTTTTCTAAATCTCTGTGCAATACAAGCTATACTAAATAAGCTCTTTTTAAACATTTACGTTTACCGTTTGTAAAGATAAAAGGAAATTCTCATCAGGCTTCAAAAAGAACCCTCAATAGCAAAGCAGAAATGTGACACAGTTGACACGTTTTGAGGGATTATTTTTCGACAGAAGCTTCCATTCATTTCATAATGTCGGTGTCAGGTGGCTGACAGTAAGCAGAGCATAATGTACTGCAGCACTGATATGAAGACACTCAACTGTGGCACAATGAAATAATGATTAAGCAAACTCTGGCAAAACTCAAATTAGGGCATTGTGTTTACCATGATGGATTACCTTCCGAGAGCTGTGGCAGTTTTCAAGTTCTTTCAAGTACAGAATTGAGTGGCAGTTCATGGCTTTTGTGAATGGATAAAAAATAAATAAAAAAGACTCAGTACTTTGGGGAGAACAATCCTCTAATCCTTCAACAGTCTATGAATGATCTTTTTTCCAATTTGTTCAAGTTAAATTAGGTTGCATGTTTTCATGGAAACTATTAAACCTAACAAATTCTTTAAAAACTCCAGGGTTTTATATGCTTTGATCACCCATCCAAGCGTATTAACTTATAACCAAATATATCTGATGCTGTCTTCTTATATTATCCTACTTTAAAGCTATTTGCAGCACAATTCACAGAAAAATAAACTGTTTTTAAATGTACTGCATATATATTTTCATATGGCCAGTATTAATGTCTTGGTAAAAGACAGAAAAACAAATTGGAGTCACAAACAAAATATGTCTGCAAAATAAAAACGTTGCAACCTTTAAACAAACCTTGATTACTTTCTGTGCAAGACTATATTTTTCTTGTGCTGCTTTTCTTGGAGATGGAGACCCTGAATTGATGTGTTACCGATAAAAATAGACCCCAATATGGCAGCTGATTACTCAGCTGCAGCCTGTTCACTGAGCGACGGAATGAAAAAGGGCCACACGACAACTGACAGGTATTGTATTGTCAATGAGAATAACTATGATTAACCTTACATGTGCAACCACAAGTATAATCTTATTCTGTGAGATATTTATGGAAAAATCTTGTATTAACTATATTAATGAGATGGTGATCATCTGTGAAGACACAGCTGTTTTTACAGGACAATGTTGTCTTTAGTGACTCTCGGAGTAAATACAGTTGTAGAACACATCAAAGGATTTTATTACCCTCCTGCTGAGGTTGGTCAACGTTGATAGAAAAAGTATTTACTTATCATGGTTTAATTTTTTTGAAGAAAAAAAAATAGCAACATGTGAATGATCAATGTATAGTGATAATGGAACACATTTTGTGAATCCAAAATAAGTTAAAAAAAAAAAAGGTCATGGCAGAAACAGGGAAAGACTTGGCTATACTGCATTCCTCTGGTGGCCTTACACATGATAAAATAGGTCTCACTTCTTTTAAATAATTCATAAAATAAAGACTATGCAGATTGCCACAGCTGATGCAGTATCATCCAACAGGTGAATTAACTCTTGCAGGTTATATGCTGAAAACTTTACTGCGAAAGAGGTTGTTTCTGCTAATATCATTTCCCAGGAAGAGGAGCAGTCTGAGGTGATCCTGAGACCAGGAGACTGGGTCCTTTATAAGGTCATCAAAAGAAAGCAATGGCATTCTCCATGTTGGGACGGTCCACATCAGGTGTTCCTAACCACACCCATGGCAGTAAAGATCACTGAGAGGTCAGTGTGGATTCATTTTACCCCCTGCAAGAAAGTACCAGTTAGTCTCCCAGACCCACTAGAGCGAGCCTGACTTCAAAGAGGTTCGGAAATCTCTTGGACCGTTCGTCTCAATCGTCAGGACCATCGGCTCAGTGGGTCATTTAGAGAGTACTAGCAGGCAGAAAAGAAAAGGGCATCGCCGACATGATACCAACAACTGAGGGAGATTGCCGTTGCAGACCGAGATGGAAAAGTTTCAACAGTGTGAGTCATGTACTTGTATGATTGTACATACTAATGACAACAATATACTTTAGGGATGTGTGGTTGAGTGAGATGTCTGAGATAAAGAAGACATGAGACTGACCATCATGATGAACATGATAATTTGTGTTAAAACACATCAAAGGACTTTATTACCCTCCTGCTGAGGTTGGTCAACATGTAACCTGAGTCTGGTGCCAGGGGAAGTGAGAGAACTTTCCCAGGGGGGATGAGATATATAACCATGTGTCCTAAACTAAGAAATCAGTTCTAACTTTGTCGGCTGGCTTGTGTTTAACTTGTCTCCTGGCTGTGTTTTGAACTCCTGCAATTGCATTAAACAGCTGTGTCTTCTCATCGATCTGATCATCAAATTTCCCTAACAGATATAAAATACTCAATTCAAGGAAAACAGATGATCAACCTGTATAACAAAACTTACTTAGTAAAACATTCCTTAAACATTTAATTTTGCTGTTAAATTTGTGCAAGTTTCCTTCTGTCATAAGAGATAAATCTTGCTCTCTAGCTATAACCTAACAAGCTTCAAAGAAGCAAACAAGAAAGGTTTTCTGAGGACAATATTTCCCCATTTGGTTCCTAACAATATCAGCTGACATAGTTCACACTGGGGTCTTTGTGCCTCCTGCAGGGGGTTCTTGACTTGAACAAGATGTGCTGATATTAAGGTTCAAAATGGAAAAAGCAACCTTAGGGGCACATTTGAGTAATAAATATCCTTATTCTCATACGACTGTTTTAAAATGTTTACCATGATTGTTATCTTTATAGGCCACACTGTTGGGTGTAAAGGCTCATAAAACATTTATTTCTACACTATGACAAATATATGGTAAACAGTAATGGATACTAATGGTAAAACGATTAGACATATTAGGGTAAGCTATAATTCTAGTAAAGACTTCATCAGTTTGTGCTGTTCGTGAACAGCAACCCTTAAGTAGTTTTTCTCCTAAGACTTATTGATATATTTTTTTGCACATGACACACAACACCAATAACATGAACATCCATCCATCCTTTTTTTTTCTCTCTACCTACTTAGTCTATTGTGGGGTCAAGGGGGAACTGGATTCCAGCTGCTATCAGGCAAAGGTCACCATGGACAGTTTTCTCATCCATCAAAGGGCCCAAAGAGAAACAGTCAGTAAATTTAATGAAACTATAACCAATGGAGTCGCGAATACAAGCGCCGAAATGAGTTTTCTCCATAGGGTGGCCGGGTTCTCCCTTAGAGATAGGGTGACAGCTCGGTGATACGGGAGGGGCCCAGAGTAGAGTAGCTGCTCCTCCGCATCGAGAGGAGCCAGATGAGGTGGCTCGAGCATCTGGTCAGGATGCCTCCTGGATGCCTCCCTGGTGAGGTGTTCCGAGCACGTCCCACCGGAAAGAGGCCCCGGG
>JBAMHW010000027.1:14415073-14437908 GCA_037177495.1 Rhadinocentrus ornatus
CCGGGGAAGACCCAGGACACGCTGGATGGACTACATCTCTCGGTTGGCCTGGGAACGCCTCGGGATCCCTCCGGATGGGCTGGTGAATATGGTCGGGGAGAGGGAAGTCTGAGTTTCCCTGCTTAGGCAGCTGCCCCCGCGAACAGACTCCGGATAAGCGGCAGAAAATGGATGGATAGTAACCAATGGAGTGACTGTGGCAGTTCATGGCTGTTAAAGGTCTGTTTTGAACCATAACCAATACTACCATGACAACCATAACTACATAACCATCAATCTGTTTGATTAGGTTTAGCCATAAAAAGCTGCTTGGTTAGGTTAAGGAACTAGATTCTCTAGTAATAAATTGCATATAAATCTTTGTGTATTGGTTCATTGAATGACAAGTCCTAAAGCTTTGCTAAAACAGATGGAAATTAGCTATGAGCTATAATCTGGTACAAACATCTCTGCCCCTGTGCTTAATGTACTTGTATACTGTCCTAATAAACTAATAAATGAAATGAAAAGACAGAAAACAACTTGGAACAAAGCATCCTACCACAGTGAATTACTTTGAAAGCTGTACTGGGTGTCATGTAAAAGCAGTGTTATGTCCATCCTGATTGATATCAAACATATTTTATTTTTCACTATTTCAGAATGTGCCTTGAGACCAGGCTCAGTCCAGAGGGGCAGCATGTGAGATATGGCACATTGTAATGATTTGACCAAACCAGCTCCCCTGTTATCTTTGAAAAATGCCAGAAAGTCCATGTGTGAATAGAACAAGCAATTCTCTAGGGAATATCTGAGAGTATACATAGTGATGACATAACAATCATCAGCATGAATGAGCAGTGAGCCCCTCACACTATTGTAGAAATACTATGAATAAATACATAAAATTTATGCAAGACACTTTTTACATTATGTCCTTCTTCCTGTGCAGTCTAAACAGGAACTATAATAAAATACTTGCAATATTTCCAATTGTAAAAATAAACCACACATCAAATCAAGGAAAGGTTTCTAATACGGTGCATTAAAGGAAAAATAGGTAGCACTGACACCTAGTGTTTCAAATCAGAACCGCTGTCAAAAGAGAAAAACACAGAGAGCGTTCTTCCTCTCTCCCCCTCGGAGAGTTTAGCGCTGGTTGCCGGTTTGTGAGAGGCCGGCTCTTAAATATACAGCCTATTAAGGACGGAGAACATAGCACCAGCAAACATCAGGATGATGAGCAAAGATGATTCACACACAGTAACTTGCTATGCTTTGCAATGCTAGCGCTAAATTCATGCACTAATTTACGTTAGCATAAAATAGAGTGTAAACAAAAGCTACATTAACCATCAAATGACACACAGCAGCTGTTTTCCCTTAGTATCACTTAATAAATTAATTTGATAATAATTATAAAAGTTTATAAGGACAAACACACTTTTCACTTGGTCAAAACATCATAACTGCTGCTCTTTTGCTGACCAAAAATACCAAACGCTGCAATGTTGTTTGGCAACCTTGGGGAGTCGCATATGATTGGTTAAGAAACCAGGAAGTAGGAAAGAGCTGCACAGTGCACTGAAGTTATTCCGTCATGTAACTTCTCTTGACAAAGCTTGACAAAGACATTGTTGATGTAGAGGACAGATTGTTTATAGGGAAGCTTCCTTTTATCCCTCGCAACAAATGAAAAAAAAATTACGGTTTTACTGTACTGTTTAAAACCCAAACTAATGTTTATACTCAAACCACAGACAAAATCACCTGGACAGTCCACTGTCCTCTGAGATGTTCATCGTTTTTACTGCTCTGCACCAAAACAGAAATGGAGGATGAAAATGCTGGTTAATTTCCTTTTTGTGTGCTGATCAAGAAGCAGAGGACAGAACTGGGAGGCTTGGCTGGTGACTATAATGCTGAGGCTGAGAACCAACTAAATCTACTGCTTAGATTATCTAAAACCGACTCCAACTGCTCAACAAGCCCAAAACACTTGCATAGCTTTTCTTCCAAAGCTAGCTAAATTTCTACACTTGCTGTCCTCGTCTTCATTCTTCTGCCTTTTTTTTCTTCCTGTTCCTTTTCTTCTTCTCTGGTTTGTTTCTTTTACTGGTTAGCTATTCTGTTCAGCACTACCCCGCGATTTCTGGTGGTAGCATGGAGCATCCATCAAGCAACAGATGGCTAAGCTTCAAGAAAAGTAGAAAGAAACTGTCCATCCGTCTGCTAGTACATCTTCTGTGTCGAGCATAAATTGGCCTTTAAAGCCTCATTTGTGCTCTATATGTTGTTAAATATGCTATTAAATATGCATATAGATGGAGCTTTCTACACATCTTCTGCATCCTTTATGTGCATTTTTTATTACTTTATTCATTAAGATTAAAAAAATAAGATAGTCCTTGCCTCAAGTATGGTGGATAGAGCCACTGCAGTGGTCTATTTGATCTGCTTTCTTTCTTATGATCAGCTTTCTAGTGAAAAATAAAGGCTGATTACATAGACGTTTTTGGTAAAATTAGCTCCTAAGCTTTTTTTTTTTTTTTATTAATTTATGGTCTTAATTGTTAGTTTCATGTTCTATGTAATAAAACAATGAATCCATTTTGTGATTTATGACCCCATTTCCCATAAAATTGTAATTAAAACTTGTGATATTAAGCTGCTGCCCTATGTGTGTACATATTTGCGATGGTATTCATTCAAATCTGTTGGCTGGTTATAATTTCCTGTGTCAAAGAGGAAGATCACAGAGACTAAAACACAGAACCCAAGGCTTCAATTAGGACAGTTGGGAGTTTGGAGTTGGGCTCTTAAGGCTGATTTATAGTCCTGCGGCGTCTGCGTCTGCGCTCGAGTGCAAGAGCAAACTCACCAGCGTCAGCTACACTGTAACCAACTGCACGCAAACACTGTGAAAGTATAAACCTGCCTTTATTTTTTATTTATTTTTTATTTAATTTTTTTTTAAACCCTGTCCTGTCCAGCGTCTTAACATACAGAACGGTGGTCTGTGTGCCATATTTTGCCGGACAGATTTGCTCTTCCAACGGAGACATGTTATATAAATGGCTGCCATTGATGTTTAAAATATTTTTATTATAATCTTATTTTCTTCGGTCTTGATATGTCAGTGCCGAACCAGACAGGGAGATAGAGGAGGAGAGAAAAGAAAAAACAAAAAAAAAAAATGGGGGGGAGCCCGAAGTCCCAAAGGCCCAGCAGGTCCACAGAGCAGAGTCCAGGACAGCCAAAGCGGGAAGAGCAGCGGTCCCACTTGGCCCAGAGCAGAAGGGCCCCCAGACCGGAGCCCCCCGGCGCGACGGGGCAGGGGCACCGAGCAGCCCAGGGTGACGGTGAGCAGGCCCGACGGCCACTGGGCGCTGCGGCGCGGGCTGCACAGAGAGCAGGCGCCCCACAGATCCAAGGGCCACCCATCCCCCCCGGCAGAGCCCCGCACAGGGCCCTGACAGAGCCTGGCTGCCCCCGGCAAAACCACCACGGGCCATGCTAACCCAACACCACGGCTAGGTATCCCAGGGACAAGGACATGCCGCAGGGTATTTTTTTTTCTTTTTAAAGTATTAACTTTGATGATCTTCATAGTCTCAAACTTTTCTTTTTGCAAACAGGTCACGGCTGTATTTATGCTCTCATCACAAACTGCAATGATCAATTTGCACCTTTGGGAGTTTGTATGAAAGCTCTCGTGTTTCTGGTACATTCTTGTTAGAGTAATTTGTTTTTAATATCCGCTTGTAGTCAATCTGCATTCTCATAAATGTTTAGATCTCACATTATTTGCTATATTTCTTCTCAGTTTCTTCATTTCCTTTTTTGACTGATGTGATTTGTGTAGTCTAGTCTTTCTCTGTTGGCTTTTGTCTGTTTTGTTCTAGCTGTGCTGTTTAGCATTATGTTGTGCTCTTTTTCTCCATTTGTTCCATGAATGTGTAGACCCTTGAGAAAATGATTATAGATCTGAAAACGTTTATTAAGATGAGTTTGGCCTAAAAACACAAAATAAGATGGAAAGTAAGTTCTAAAAGACTGAACTCAGCACCGACTGATGTCGGTTGTATTGATCAGCCCATGCTGATAACAGTGTTCACCGGTTTCCCATCTGTCATAATGGCTCACAACCACTTTCCAGCTGTCCTAGCAGGTTTTCAGAGGCATGTTTTGGCTTTACACTAAAGATTAAGTTGTTTTCATTAATAAAAAAAATGAGCAAGTGAGGAAATCTAATTTTGTTTTGTGGTATTTACAATATTTAATGCATTTTCAAGACATGAGGGCTTGAAGGACAAAAATATCCTAAATATAGAGAGTATATAAAGTTCTGCATAGTTGTTTTCCCTATTATGCTAGAAAATGAAGAAAAATTCTTATGTTTTAGTACTCCACCCTTTCCTTCTGACACTATCACCTGATGTCATAGATTTACCTCTTATGAAGCAGTCTAATAAGAAACTAAACTGACATTAAATCAATTAGCAGATGTCCTGTAGGGAACTCATCTTTTTCCTTTTCATGCTGGCCACAAAATATTCATTCTTTAAACTATAGATGTTTATAGACCCCAAAAAACAGGTTTGGGGGATAAATCGTAGTCGAGGAGTAATCTGAAAGCAATGTATTTAGCTAAGACTTACAGTTTAATTCTTCTTTTGAACCACTCATTTAAGCATGTCCTTTTGTTTTTTAACTTGCTACTTCCAGTCACTTTTTATTTGATTTGATTAGTTTGAGGTCAATTCACATGGTTTAAATTGTGTCAGGAATCTTAATTTTGTTTGGCTTTTATTTTGTTATGTCTCTCTCTTTTTTTGCTCTCTTTGTGGCTCGGAGTTCCTGCTGGAAATGGTGGGGGTGCTAATGGAAGATTCAATTCACGTGCTGCTGTTCAACTCAATGTGCCTCTTTAAGATCCAGTTTGCAGTCCACTCATCGCCAGATTGTTGCCTCACCTAGTGGTACAACGCCATCCATTGACAGATTGAATTTAACCACAATTGAAAGATAAGTTGACTGAATACCACACCCACACCTGGATATTCCCCATGTACAGACAGTAGGTCAACTACATACACCTGTTGAAAATAAAGTTCAGATTGGTTAACTTATTTTGATCAAACATTTTGTCTTTAACCTGAATGTAGCAAACAATGTGGCAGCCAATATAAGTTTGCATTGACATCCAAGCATCTTACCAAATTGTCTCACTTGCTTGAACGTATTGTTTACTTTGGGAAACTGTGATTATAGTCAAGCCTGACAATGTAACCATCAACTTTTATAACCAAATTTCCCAGCTGTTTGTTTACTTCAATGCAATAAAGTCCTTTCACTTTGGTTCCAGTTAAACTGGTGTGAACGCAGGCTGATTTACCAGAAAGCACCAAGGTTCTGAGATTTCAGAACAGAGCTGGAGCCAGAACCAGGTGTCTGTCTGTAAGCACAATGGAAGCATTATAGAAAAGCAGCCAAGGTAAAAAAAACAACAAAAAACTAAACTTTGAAAGACCATCAGGAAACCTGGAAAAATGAGGACTGAGACAAAAAGTCATTACTAACAATTGAAGTATTTTACAATATTTTTAATGTCAATTTTTATTCATATAACATTTACCGCAACTTCTGTTGTCCAACAGTTCATCATAAGTGCCACACAGGCGAAAAGCTCCAACCTAGTGTGACAACTTGTCTCTTCCCATTTGGGATTTTCAAACATGCTCATCATTACTTGAAGAAATAAAGTGTGAATTGTGCAGACTCAGGCCGTGGACCATTAACATGTGATTCACACAATCTGTATAGCTCAGAGCTGAGAGTAATACACCCTTAGGAGAAAAGGGAGGGCATGTGGGCGATCAGGGCAGCTTCACAGTTGCTTCAAACAAGCTCTCCAGCTTTCAGCATGCTCACAGTTAAATGTTAACACCATTCTGCATAAAAGATCACTAATAGCAAACTTATGATCTTGAATTGTTCAGTTTTGTTCCACGAACAAAGCATCCTTTGAGAGAGAAGATTCTTAATGTAATCTTGAAATGAGATGCAGACGATAACATAATCTGATGGAGACCAAGCATCATAAGTGGAAACGTCACTACTAATCAGTTACCTTGTTAGCTTGGCAGTTATTGATGGATTTTTGCTAGCAACTTTATTTCTCCCTCATCAACAACTGCACAAATCTTCCAGTAATTTTCGGTCTTTTGGCAAAATCCACATAGTAGTGATGCAGTTTAATCTAGTCACAGTGCACATTTATTTAAGATAAGAAAACAAAATCCAATATTAAAAAAAGTAAAAAGGACGATATAGGTACCACAGAGATTTACTTTATTTTATTTTTTTTTGTTCTAGTGCATCTAAAACTGGGACAAAGATCCTTCTGTCACCTTCCAGCTTTCATCTAAATCAAAATTATCCATCTGAAATGGATTGAATTATCATCAGAGGCAAAGCACTAATGACTCAGGATCTTCAGCTTTGGAGAAAAAGACCAGGAAAAAAAAAAGCTGTAGAACTGAAATAACACCCTAAAAGAGCTCATTACGCTCAGGCAATTCTTCCTCCTTTTACTGTACATCCAACTATCATTAAGCCAGCATTTTGCCTATAATGACCTTGTGTTGTTACATAGCTGTCACAGGTTATATCGGTAATGGCCCTCGAAAAAATGACAATTTAAGGACACGATTGTACACACACTAAGTTGGTGACAGTGCTTTTCCTGAGCCATCCCGATGAAGGACTGGACAGCCACTAGCCGAATAGCACTGTCTCGACACCTTGTCATAACCCCTGGTTTGAGTCCTCTGAAGTGTTTTTCGCTGTATATTTGTGTATGTGTGCTTCATCTCCTCAGAGGCAGCAAGCCACATCGATGTGACACAGCAAAGTGTGGAGCTGATTTAGGGGGTATCGCTTGCTAACAGCATGTTTGACGACACCAAGCGTGCGATCAAGAAGGTCATTTGCACCAAGCGGGCTGTGATGTAAATTGGACTATTTTCAATCAGCTATTAGATAACTGGGTTACATCACTTTTTCTGTGGGATCTATTACCCGCTCCACTGATCAAGACAAAAAAAGAGGAGGGGTAGCGCACAGTACACTAAAAGAGAAAGTGATGTTTTTCTTTTATTTCAGCTTCTTATTTGACAGGTACATTTTTTTGAACCACGTAAATTCAATTTCAGATCTTGTGTTGCAGCTCTGGACCATAAAAGAGCAAACAACACACACAAAATCTTTCCAACAGCCCTCTTTATTTCCTTTCATGTGGTCGCTTGATCATGTAAGCAAGCAGCAACCAACTGTAATGTAAAAATAATTCTTTTTTCTTCTCTTTTTTTTTCTTTTTTTCTTTTGGTGGCACATCCGTTTTGCCTCCAAAATGTGCCTCACATCAAAGAAAGTACATAATTTTGTTTTTCCACTCAAAACTTCAACCGCTCCCAGGTCCACTGTGCACAATCCATTTTTAAGACTTATTCACACTGTGCACCTTTTGGTTAAGCAGTGGGCTTCCCTCCAGTTTAGTCACTTTTGGGGTCTAAACTTTGTGCTTTCCTGTAACTGTAACACAGGGAGAAAAAGGAAGGGGTGGTTTCGTTCTTTGAGGCAGCTGTCTCTCCGCATCTCAGGTAGAGCTGTTGCATTCATGATGCTAATGCGCATGCAGAACAAACACGTTCCCGGTGTCTGAATTATTAATGTCTGGAATGAAAGTAAACAGCTTGGATGTGTTGTTCTGGAAATTGTTTCAATCCCTGTTGACTTGTAATATTTTGAATATCTTCTTGAGGATGCTTGGTGTCTAATCAGGAAGATGAGTTTCAATCAAAACCTTACTATCCTGTGAATGCACAAGCAATGTCAATTTTCCTTTAGATTCATTCACTTAGTTCACCCACCACCTTGAATCGCCCTCAAACAGTGTCTGTTTTCTGCTCCCCTCAACAAAACTGATACCATCTCTGCAGCTTGACATGTAAAGATAAGATGGGAGGTAATTAATTTTTAAACCCTTTCTTGCTTCCACATGTATCCGTGTAAAGTGCTTTAATATGACTTTCTGCAGTAGGCTATTACTTTGTTTGGGGAGAAGCAGCCCTGCTATACAAGTGCCATAACAGAGGCTTCCTGCAGGGATCTCTGTATTACACGTTTTTTCAATGCATGCGTCCTTATTACTGTATATGTGAATGCAAAAAGAAATAAAGCAATAAAATAGGCCGAACCATGAAACCTCAAAGTGCACTGCTGGAAACAACTAAAGCCATTGCAGGAATTTATATTCAGTGCATAATTAGGATCAAGCTGTTTTTGCTATTTTGAGCATTTTATTCAGATATCCACCTCAATGTGACTGTACAGGGAGAAATATTACTCTGTGAGGAAAACATTTTTTTCTGGCAAATAACTAATGACTCCTCAAGTTCTCTATCCTAGAAGTCGGGAAGCTCTCTCTGCTCTCTGTGATGTCCAGTCATTTTAAGGAAGGAAGTTTAAAGTGGCCCTTGAGAAAGAGTCAGCAAGGAGGAGAATGGAAGGAGAGTGAGGACTGAAATACAATCTGAATTATGGGAAAGATTTCTGCAAACAAATGAGAGAGTAAAAATGTGAATCTTTAAACAAAACTACACATATTTCGATTCTTCCTTTACATTCATGCATCCCCTCATAACCTGGTTGCAGGATGTTGATTAGAGATGTGACCTTCATGAATGAATCAATTCTTTTGATTTGCTCTTTTAAATGAAAGATGGGAACCGAGTCACAGCTCTGAGCCGTTCATTTGTGAGCCATTCTTCTTGTATATAAATTTTCCACACTGCCTTCATAGAAGTCTGATGTCCAACACGCTCCATTCATGTGGGCATCTATGGGCAGAGAATACAGCAGCATTAAGACAGATGTTTGTCACTGTTAGTATTTTATACCTACATTCAGTTTTTAGTCTTGTACAGAATGGGTGTGTAAAAGATTTAATAAGTGTTTCTTTCTTGTTATGTAATTCTACTTTCATGTATGTAAAGGCTTGTTTTATTTTTAACATGCATGAACTGTAATATGCATAAATATTTGTAATCATGTAAAGCACTTTGTGTTGCCTTCAGTGTGAAAAGCGCTTTGTAAATAAAGTTTGATTTGATTGTTTGGAAACAAATACTGTGAATTCTATCCAAAACTAGTACTAGAATTTGCTCTGACTTCTCAGGTTTATACTTTTTTTTATCTATATTTTTCCTATAATTTTTTTAAATCTTGTATAGTAGATTTTATTTAGATACATATTTTGATAGTTTGTCATTCTTATATACTGTGAAATTTCATAAGATATTGTAAGAATGAACCAGTCTTTTGAATGGCTCTTTGGAAGGAACGTCTCCTCAAGATCTGGCTCCCTTCAAAGA
This sequence comes from Rhadinocentrus ornatus, assembly GCA_037177495.1. Classification (NCBI taxonomy): domain Eukaryota; kingdom Metazoa; phylum Chordata; class Actinopteri; order Atheriniformes; family Melanotaeniidae; genus Rhadinocentrus; species Rhadinocentrus ornatus. The sequence continues at coordinate 14,424,490 of JBAMHW010000027.1, forward strand.
GCCATAAATCCCATCTCTAATGTTGATAAAGGTAATACATTTAAATTAAAACAGTGGGATTTTGTCCAAAAAAATAACATTATCGTCCACTATGTGCAAGCTCAGAATGGAAAATTGGATATTTAATGTAATTTCATCCATCCATCCATCCATTGGATACAATTAGTTAAATTGGACTGAAGTTGATTAAGCTGCATTACTTTTGTATTAAAATTAATTGTATTCAATTAAATAGATTAGATTTCATTGAAATGTAACAAACTGGGCAGTATTTTATTTGATTTTTTTTTATTTGATTTGAATTTTGAATTGTTGCATGTCTTTTGTAAGATTACAAATCCTTTTGAAGGCCTTAGTCCTTCATAGTGTGACATTAAGAGGATGCTTTTATACCCAATATCCATTGTGATTGCCAAAGGTGGTGCAGACATACATATTTACATTTTCTTTTTTTGTTCTTACTATATTTGTTGAACCCATAAATTTTCATCCTGCAAGGATATTCTCTATCAGAGGACAGCAATGCATAAATTGGCAGTACATACCTGTAAGGTAGCTAGGCTCCAGTTACAGGCTATTTAACAGCCAACTGATGGTTGGATTGTTGCCATGACCCACTTGTTAGGACCGTTCCACTATGTTTTCCAAATACAAGCCAAAGAAGGATGTAACTTGTTTTCATCCAATCCACCGAGAAAGTATCCTTGATTGTTTAGGAGGTCTGCAGTGTTTTTTCTTTTTTTTCTCTACACCCTAGACAATTTTTTGAGATCCACTTGCTGATATTTGGTTTAACCCCCTTTTGCTTTCAGATTTCTTCCTGTCATAGATTTCACAAGGTGTTTCCTCAGAGACTTTGCTCCATATTGAGACGATCACACAGTTGCTGCAGATTTGTCGGCTGCACATAAAAGAAGTGACTGTGGAGGCCACTGAAGTACAGTGAACTTATTGTTAAAAGACCAGTTCAAGATGATTTGAACTTTATGACAATAACCATCAAAAGGTGGGTACACTGTGGATCATGAATAGATGTTGCTCATTTGGTATTTAGGGGGCCAAGTTCAACCTGAATCATTGATCCAAGGCCAAATGGATTCGTGTTTTTATGATGTTTCCGTCAAATGCTGACTCAACCATCTGAATGTGGGGGCTAAAATGGAGACTCATCAGACCAGGCAATGGTTTTCCAATCTACTATTGTCCAGTTTTGGTTAACCATGTGTAAATAGTAGCCTCAATTTCCTGTTTTTGGGTGTCAGCAGTGGCCATTTTATTGTTCAGGACCCTATTTGCTGAATTGATTATGGTTGACATTCTGTAATAGGGTTTTTAATACGTGTGCTTTATGTGGAGTTTAGCAGTTGATTTTTTTTTTTATTTCAAATCAACTGCAACTTTTAAATGAAAACATGTTTCTAGTCCAAAGTGGATTTTTCAGCCAAGGATTCAAAGACAAAAAAAAGTTGTGCACAAGAGAAACTGTAACTTTTCTATTCACAGCCAAAGCTATGAGTTTCCAACAAAGCAGCTGATCTAGACTGTGCTCGGCAAATAGAAAATCAAATTATGAACATTTTACAATAGCCTCAGGTCAAACTGAAAAGCAACACACCAGCACTGCCCACTTATCAAAGTAAAGAAGCAAGGAAGTACTAGCAAACTTAATAATCTGTCCATATTGTATTTTTTTTTTTTCTCTCTCTTCAGCAAAGAGCAGTCTTCGGGCAGTGTGGTATCTCTGATGATCCCAGGAGGCTAAATCCATCTCCAACTGCCTGACAGATGGCTTTGTTATGGACTTACTTCCTGTCTGGCACCTGGTTAAAGTCTAGCTTCCTGATAGGTTTGATCATTGCATTGTGCTGGTGGACACACTGTTTAAATAACAAGAAACCAGCAGCTTCTGTCATATTGTAACTTATCTCTTGAAGGAATCCATTTTAAAATGCAGCACTGAAGGCAAATTCACCCAAAACTCTAAAAATAAATCACTTCATGCATCAACTATTCAATATAAGCTATTTTAAAACCATCACACGAAGACAAAGGAAGATGAGTAATAGCAATGGAATTGGATGCCAACTTCTTTTTCTAACATGGAGAGTTCCAAGGTTGATATGGCAGCAGATGGAGGCGGATGGGATAATAAAATTCAAACTACACAGAACAACAAACAGCTACACCACCCACTACTTCTTTGATGAAAGATATGATGGGGTTTTCTCATTTGATCCAAGTACAGCCTATACATTCACAGTTTCACTTTAACCAACTTGGATCAGGATTTAATTACAGGAAGCAGTCCAGCTACTGGTGTTCGTCACATTAGGTTGGCTAATTGCAGAAAGAATGGTTCTGAATGTGCCAGCTGCACTCGTCAAGCACAGCTGCAGAGTGTATAACTAAATCAGCTGCTGTAGTGTTCTGATAAGCTCAATTCAATTCAATCAGAGTTTTACAAACATTCAAGATGGTTTCAAAGGTGTCCTTGCAGTCAAAGAACCTCCCAGAGGCAAGCATGAGCTGGCGGAACCCAAAGACCTTGCATTTGGAATAGAATGAGCTGGACTCCTGGCTTCTCACGCTAGACTGCAGTACACAATTTCATGAGAGTCAGGAACTGAAAACAGCATCAAACTTTCAACCATATCTTGAACCAAATCCCAATCCACCTGAGCTCTTAGAAATAAAAAATAAAGCATAGAAAGACTTGAGTTTTTTTTCATTGACAGAGCTGACTATGATGGACATATAACCAACAAATCAAAAGCAAGTGGCAGCAAAACAGTCAGATGCAGTTTTTCATCTCTCGTTTTCAACAGTGTTGTACACCGGCACAGTGTAATATAATTTATACTCATTAAAATGCAGAGTTTGCGTCAAAGTTAAGCCCTTTAAAAGAAACTTAAAGATCTGAAGGATTAGAAATCAATTTAAAGAGAGATTTTTGCCAACTTACTAAAGAAGCCTATCAGAGGGGAAACCTGAATGATTTAAATGAACCCAGGTTACATGCTTTAAGCAATGATTCCAGTGGGATTCTGTAGAGCTCTTCAGACAGATTTGTGGGAGTTTGTGAGTCTGTGCAAAAGAAGACTGAGCTCTCAGCAGCCAGATGTCTGCAGAGAAATCCCACTGCACAATTACCTCCGGACATCTGGGACCTATAAACACAGCAAGAAAGCTCCAGCTCTCATTTTATTTCATCACTTATTGTCTCTTCATCATTGTCCTCTCTCTTGAGGCTATTTCATTATCTTCCTTCCTCTTTGTTTTTTCATAGCTTGGTCTATATTTATATATGCACACACAATCTTGTTTTTGCTCTTCTTTTTTTAACCACCTCCTCCTTGCATACATTAATTCTTCTATTTCATTCTGTACAGCTCCCATCCCTGAAAGCAACCATCCACCCCCTCTGCATCTGCACCTGCATACCCCAAATTTTGCTATTTTTCCATCTCTGAGCTAATGACTAACTTGGTTCCCCACCCCCCACCCCCAGCTTGTCACTTCTTTGGACTCATGTCAAAACATCACCTCCACCCTCATTGCCACCAGCACCACAGACTATTTGCTATTCAAATTGCTCTTCACAAGATTTTTCCCCGATGCATGCATGTAATGTGGGTATACAAAGGAAACCATCATGAAAAATGTTGTTCTCCATGAGTAACAGCACTGGTTAGAAAATAAATTAATAGCTAATGTGTAATAGAAAATGAAGCATGTGGGACTAACAAGCAGACATGCAACATGAGGTTATTGCTTTTTCTTTCAGTATTTTGACACCAAGTTATGCAAAGGGATTGTAGAACTCAAGTTTTATGTGTATATTGCAGGTGACAACTATGTGATAAATGATGGGTTGAGATCATTTTTAATAAGTGAGCTCATAATTCATCTTTGTGAAAAAGGCTGGAGAGCTGCACTCATGAATCCTAATTTTCCTGTTACCACAATCCACTGGCAAGAGTAAAAAAAATATGTTTCTTAAGTTATTTTACAGTAAAATCTATTTTCTTTTCTTATATTCAGTTTCCTTTTCTTCCATATCGCAATCCCCAAATATTCTCGAATTTAACTTCTTAAATAAAATAAATTAATTGGATGTTAATTTGGGGAAGCACAAACTAAGTGTTTGGCATATGTTAGTTTCTAAGGATTAGCAACAGGTTAACAATGATGTCAGGGGAAACCAATATGTGAAATTGGCAATTTACTACTCTAGTAAATAACGTATTTAAATCTGTTATTTACTAAATGGGCAGTAGAACAGGCCTTTTAATTTTAGTTCAGAGCCCTGCCAGCTAAGTTCAGTACATAGAGACACACACACCTTATGTTTCTCTATGTTTGGGTGAGTGTATTGCCAGATGTGCTGTCAGTACACATCGTGTCTGTGGGAAATACTACAGACTGCACAGTCAGCCACTTTTTGCTTTTCAATGAACCTTTTCATGACAGTAAGCAGGAGTTTAAAAGTAAAAAAAGTCTAGAACACTAGAACCGCCGAGAACGGTAATTTTTACCACCCCCTGCTGCAACAGTGCAAATAACGCAAAGATGCATTGAAGTTATTTGTTTCCATTTATTATTATAATAATTATAATGGAGACTTACAAAAACTAGCCAAACAGTCAAACCAGAATATATAAAATAATAAAATAACAGATTTCAATATGGTAGTTAATACTAGAGGAAGATAATATAAATAAACATTGCTCTCCCACTCATTTATTGTTTTCATTCACACGCACGCACACGAACACATGAGAATCACTTTTTAATAGTCTAAATAACTGCTAACTGAGTTCCAGGATGAAGTCCGGTCAGGGAATGTTTGCACGTGTGCAGCTCCAGTAGAGGACCCACACATTCAGGAGGGTTTTGTCCAGTATATTGTAAAAAACTGCAACTGTTTTTTTCCTGGCTCCCGCTCGGGTGGAGTACTGCCTCAGCATCTGGTTAAGCACGTCAACTCCAATTTGCGTCTTGTTATAATATTGGACTGTCTCTGTCGTCCTCTTCAAATTGTTGTGGATGTCCACGGATGTGTGCATGGTGCTTCCTCTCCTGTGCCTGGTAGATGGTGAGCGTTGCACCGTCACTCTGCATCAATTTGGTGTCATGTAGCCCAGCTTTCAGGTGTGCAGAGGGAGGCAGGGAGTGTTTGTTTTTATTCATGGTCCCCACCAGGCTGGTGTTTCTGGCTAGGAGTTTGTTTGCGAGCGGGAGAGAAGTAAAAAAGTTGTCAGTGGTGACATTTCTCCCTTTCCCCATGAACGGCTCCATCAGTTTCAGCACCACGCTCTCCGCTACACTCTGTGTTGCTGGGCGACTCGGATCCTTCCCCAGATAAGGAAACCCGTTCAGCATGTATTTGGTCCCCACATCAGCAGCAAGCTAGAATTTTATGCCAAATTTGTCTGGCTTGTTTGGCATGTAATGGTTAGAGGGGCAGCGGGACTTTGAAGGGAGAGGTGTTCATCCTCTCAAATCCTCACAAATCTGTCTCAGTCAGATTCGTCTGGTATCTTTTTGGTCCAACTGTAGGTAGGTAGCGCATTACTTCCCTGAACCAGTTTCGTGACATGGTAGTGGTGAAGAAATTGAGCCCCCATTCATTTGACCACATATCCTCTACGTCCACGTGCATTCCACAGTGTACTCCTCTGGCTAAGAGAAAACCCAATGAAGGCCTTCAGTTCAGTCAGGTTCAGTTCCCATGTTGCTTCTCCCCTCCGGTGTGCCTCTGCCACCGAACAGTCACAGATGTGCTGAAGCATTCCACAATCCATCAGGCAAGTGAATGCCCTCAGAGGGCCGTCAATGGTTTGATGCACACATGCAGTCTGGCCGCTGCTCTCTTTTTGGACGTTTTGGGACTGGGCTCTCCCAGTTTAAAGTCCTGGCTGTATGGGTCACAATTCCATTTTTGGCGGTCTCATGAAGGTCAGATGCAGGCTGGGGTGGCTCTAAACAATGACATTTAAGTTTTATTCATATAGTTGTTCTTCACTTTAAAAGAGTGGATCTTTATGTGAATCATTAAGGATGAATGTTAGTTCCCAGAAGTCTGAGTGCTCTCTCCAGGTTGGAAATGAGTCTCTGCCTCAAGCGGGGAAGTTTGAATATCTTAGTATCTTGTTCGCAAGTGATGGTATGATATTAGCTGTATCCCAATTCAGGGTCTGCACACTTTGGAGTGTGCAGACCACGTAGGCTACGGAGTGTCTTCCATAGTCTACACACCTTGAAGTCCGCTTAACGTTTGTGAAATGGGACAGTCTACCTAGCCAAACTAGAATTTCATATAGCAACAACCTAATTCAACCTTCAACCTCTGAAATTACTCTTTACATATCATAGGCCACTTCACTGAATGTTAACACCGACCGGTAACACCAACAGTAAAACAAAAGAAAAATAAATAAATAAATAAATTGTCCGAGATGCTGTTTTTTTTTTTTCGGTAGACACGTCCTAAACCCCTTAAAAATCCACTAATATCAAATAATACAGAATTTTAATGTCACCATTTAATAAACATGTTTTTAATGTTCTCGATTTTGTGATTTTGTCACATTTCTACTAAAGTGTAGTTTATAACAACAAAAAAAAAAAACCCTACTCTTCTGAGCTTGATTTCTCATTCACCTTGTGTGCAATGAATTATGGGAGAAAAGAGGTCACAGAGGATGCATAACCAGCAGCTTTTATTTGGTGGCAAACCTTGGCATTTGGATTTGTAGGCTCCTTTGAATTGGGACAGTGCTTGGCGTACCACAATCACATATGTGGCCGACGAATCTGCACTTATAAGTGTGCAGACCCTGAATTGGGACACACCTATAGCGAAAGACAAACCAACGGATTGGGGCTATGTCAGATGTAATGAGAGTGCTACTCCAGTCCCTTGTGATGACGAGAGAGCTGAGCTATAAGGTCTATCTGCATTACGCTCCTCACCTGTGGTCACGAGGTGAGGGTAGTGATTGAAAGAATGAGATCATGTACACAAGTGGCTGAAATGAGCTTCCTCAGGCTCAGCTTGAGGGATTGTGCAGGGTGTGGAGCAGCTGTTCCTCTGTATCAAAAGAAATCAGCTCAGGTGGTTTGAGCATCTGATTAGGATGCCTCTTGCTTAGAGGTTTTCTGGGCACATCCTACTGGGAGGAGACCCCAGGGCAGACCCATGACCTACTGGAGGGATTATACAACCCTTCTTGCCTAAGTAGATCTCTAAGTATAAGCTAAAGAGTATCACTGGGGAGAGAGATGTCTGGGTCTCCATTCTGAACCTGTTGCCTGACTTCAGAGTGGTTAAATTCAGGTGACGAATAGAAAACCCAAATTTGCAATGGTTTATCTGTGAAGTTGGCTCAAGAATCTAAATGCTTTCTTAGAAAGAAATGATTTAGCTCAGGTCTTGCTGGGTACCCAACGTCCCTCTCCACTTTCTTTTCCGTTTGCACGCAAGGACTGGCAAGTTACTATCAAGGGTTTAGTAATCACAGCGAGTTTAGTTAGTTTAAATTGAGGAAATTCATATAGCAAACCCTTACACAGTTAGGAACTGCAATGACATTACTGTAATTTTTTTACTCCTAATTCTAAGGCACATCCGAGACTCATCACATAATGAATGCAAACAATGGAAATTTAATTAAGTCATGAAGCCCTTTTGAGAATTTATTGTAATGAGTTCTTGCAGAAGTGACATAACTAATCTGATGACTTGTTTTTTTTTTTGTGAATGCCATACAGTAATTGTTTTCATTTGAGTAATAAAAAACCAGGAGCAAAAGAACATTGTGTTCAAGATGAGAAGCAATTCATAAAATTATGTCCATACAGAATACAATCTTAGCCTCAAGAACTGAGTTTATCAGCAGAACCTTTTCTAATCACATATCATAATTTTGGAGCAAGAATTATATTGCAGTCATGCAGGAAACAACATAATAAGATGAAAACAAGCATGGTTGGGACAGCATAGAATGTAAATGTGCTTTATTTGTAACGCTTAAGTAGGACTGAAGCTCCAAGCAAGTCCGACCTGTTTGGAGCCAAGAAGAGGGAAGGATAAATAATTTCTCCCCAGCAGAAGGCTTCAGTGTCTTGTGATGTTTATAGAAGCCAGAGGAGTAAACGGAGCCCACCAAAGTTTACCATGCTCCAGATAGCTCAGGTAAGGCTGTCACAGCAATCTAAATATGACCAGCGAGGAAAAGGTTAGTTTGAGGTAACTGTTTTTGTCCAGAGGATAAACAGTGGTGCACAGGAGGCTGATATAAGGAGAATGACAGTGGGTGGCTGCATGTGGTTAGAGCAGAAAATTCTTCCTCTTTGCTATTGTGAGGTAAAATTAGACTCCCTATTTCAGCGACTACTATCAGATACATTATGTATATGTCCCAGATTTTAGGTAGTTGTATGCTAAATAAATTTCCGCCCTCAATTGCTCATCCTTTCTTCAATTGTTTATGTCTATATAAAATCTTAATATATTGGGGTGCAGAGACAATTCAAGCAGCAGATGACAAACAAATAACACAAATGAGAGAAAAATCAAAGGATTGGGCACAAGTCAACATTTCTCTTAATTTTTGAGTAAAACATAAAAGGCCCCATTGTGTCAAACTGCACACACACTCAATATTATTGACCTTGTCTGTCTCTAATGGCTTTAAAATAAATATGGGACGCAGCTTTTCATTTATTCTCAGATGTCGTTGAGAGCCCTTGAACCACTTTGTCCCTGTCAACTGCAGTTTCAGGTAAGGCTGTTGACCTTGTAAAACAACTCGAGCAAGGTACTGTGCACATGCAGATTCCCTCAGTGGGCTGCCTTGTCACATAGCTTGCTGCTGGGACACTAATCTGGTTTTACTAATATGGTTACAAAGGTAAAGATACATGAACGAGGTAAGCAATAGGGAATAACTTTTTTTTTTTCTCAACTGGCCAGTATAAAACTCTTATAGACAAGAGATGTAGGTCTTGTTAGACTGTTAATGACTGACTTGGCAGAACCCATAATTATAATAACATAGCCAGTCTTATGACAGAAGTAAAACAATATTCAAAGATGGTCTTGCGCGGCCTTTTATCTCACTACAGAATATCCATTTCGGGACCTTCATGTTCTTAGAAGATTATGTGACAATTGAGCTACATGGTGCTGAGCTAACATGTTGATGTAGATTTACATATAAAATTTATTTTGTTGTGTATTTTAAAGCCTATTTGTAGTTTTCGGTCCTGTAGTCCCATGCATTCTTTTCTGTTACTTGGGGTTGTTCCTTCATCTTCCCTGTAATCTTTCTACACTGTCGAACCTTTCACATAAGTCATCAGATCCCTGTCCAGTCATTTTCATGTTTAATTTTTACCCCCTTTTTAAAAAAAAAAAAAAAAATCCTTCTACTGCTGTTCTCCTTCCCTATGGCACGTCCTTTCTCTACCCTGAGACAGCGTTTTTCAGTTGCCCAAGATGGAACCTCATCGGAAGCATGCTTGCTCAAAGTGTCACAGTTGTACAAACCGTAGTAAGAATCCGGACCCAAAAGCAGATGACTGAGGTAGAAATAAGAGTTGTTGTTTTTTTTTTTAAATAATGATGATTTGAGTCAGCTTGGTCTCGGTCCAAGAAGTAATCACTGAGAAAGGGAAGAAGATTAATGTGGATCTGGGAAGAGATGATAGGCAGAATTGAGTAGCAAGGTCTGTGGCTTACTATAATCCGGATGAAGTCCAATAGCAGAGGGGAATGATCAGAGAATGGTCTCTGGCTGTGGTAGGTAAGGTTTTGGCAGTAGGCAGGGCGAGCAAGCAGGCAGCTAAGAGATGGAGACAAGGCTGGCAAATAGAGGAATTTCTGATCCAGAGTTAGCTTGACGTTAATCCAATGGATCCTTGAGGCTATATGAAGGAGCTTAGGGAGAAAAAAGAACAGGGTAAGTAACTACAATGAACCACAAAAGAAATACTAGTGAAGGCCTGATTACAACACTGTTATGAGAGACCATCTGGCGAAGACTGCAGCTCCTGCAGATCCTTAAGTAGCAAAGTAAATGAGCTGCAGGTGAGTGTAATCATCACTCCAGACTCCACCTCAGGATAAAACACCAAAATCCACAGCCAGACCAACCCATGACACAAAGCTTTACACCATCTTCAAAACTCTGACATGGTACACATGCCGGCAATTCCAGTGTCTAACCACAAAACTATATTCTAAATAATTGCATAGTATACCTCTATCGATCTGTCCATTGTCCACTTTCGTGGTAGGGAACCCTGGTCTTTGAGGGCTGCAGTCCTGCATGTTTTAGATGATATTCTGCTCCGACACAGCTGATTCAAATCAAATGGATCAAATGGCCTAATAAGTTCTGCACTGTCAGTTATATAATAAATCCAATTGTAATAATTTCTACACAAAATGTTACAAAAACTATTGCAAGCCAATGAATGTACTGTGACCTTTTATTTGTTTCCACCTCACTAAAATATAATTGACAATATGCTATAGAAACCATGTGTGTTGAGAACTTATTCAGCTGCAGGTTGTTAAGGCAACAGTGCATAAATATCATGAACACTTAACTAAACACATAACCAAGGGATGATTCATCTTTTAGTTGTGTTCAAAGGGAAAGTATTGAATGCATTACCAAGAAAAAATAATCAACAATAATTGCTTCATTCATTACCCACCAAACTGACCAGCAAGTTTTCATTTTCATTTAACCCAAATTTGCAGGGATGGTGGGTGTTAATCTAAAGCCCTGGTGACCAGCGGCATTGTTCATGGTCCTTCATTATTAGGCCTTGGTTATTGACAGAACAAGTACTGTGATTTGAATACTTGTCTTATAGATGTTTAAAAATCATGACTGGACATTCATAATCTTAATGGGCAGTCCATTAAGAATGTTAAATGTTCACTCTTCCTACATTTTTCAGTGGTGGGAGTCCCAGGTTTTACACCTCTGCCAGGGCGCAATAAAAAATTCCTGCTTCCATAATAGACCTGGATCGACATTAAAATATAATCACTTCAATCTAACTTCTTTTTAAAAATTTTATGCAAATCTTTCCATTACTTTTTGAGTTTTATGTACCAAGCACATAGGTGCTTGGCAGTATAGTCTAGTGATGAATAACGCCTACATGTAGTGTTCCTTTAGCAAATAAGGCACTGAACCAACATTCTATAGTGTCCTCTTTTCTTATGAATATCTACAAGCATCTCTTCGCTGAACTCACACCCTTTAGATTTCATCAAAAACTGGTTGGTCATGTTGCAGGTTTAGTCACTGACAAGCAGTCAAAACGGTGAACTGCCTGTTGTGGCTGTCGACAAGGTGATTGTCTTTGACTTGAAACCGTGGGGGCTGTTGGGAATGCATATTTAAGGATGGCCACAGGGACGTGGCCCAGGTGTCTGATTGCTGAAACAAGAGAGTGAGGCTGTCAAGGTGTGACATATGAGCTAATGACCTTTGGTCTTGGTAGTGCAATAAGTGGGAAGGGGGAGATGTGGAAGGGTAAAGCACCTCACCAACAGCTTTAAATGCAGTTCAAAAGAAAGAAGAATGTACCACAAAGTATTTAACTTAAACCAGAGTGTGGAGATTTGTGTCCTTTTGAAGTGCAGCTGACTTACAGTACAGTGGTTTGGCTCCACTCCTTTCAAAGAAGCTTTATTCAGACCCAATATTTTTATTCTCTAAACATGTTTAAATTGCCATCCTCTTTTCTTCATACAATCCTGCAAGGCAGACAAGATTTGAGGCATTAGGAAGACAATTGTTTATGAAATACTTTGCTATAATCCTATGACCCACTTTTGGTCTTTGTAGAAAAAACTCATTGAATTCCTTCAGATGGCTTTATCACAGTTTCCTCTGAAGAATAAATTTCCATCGTTTAATATAAACGTGACTGCAAGCTTTTTTATTAATTATTTTTTTCTTTTATTCTTAACAAAATGAAACTTACACAGCCACTGCACAAAACCCAGTCACCTAGTGAGTGAGCACAACACAAAGCAGATTTAACCCTGTTTAATTTAAGAAATGTAAATGCAGGCATGTCTCTATTTTTTATTTATTTTTTTTTAAGCCAAGCACTGTTTTACTGCTTCTCAAGTCTTGATACATAAAGTGATGATATTGCAGGTGTTGCATGACACTTTGAAGCACTTGAATTGGATTACTGCTCGGTGCTCCTGTCGGTGATGATGTGTCTTTGGGACCTTTCACTTGTGACATCTTGACAGTTATCATGTATGCACACAAAATATGGGCTCAGTTTCAAAATAACTAATGTATTGGATTGCATGACAGAAGAATGGGAAGATAAGAGGCTTTATATTGCCTTAGTCCATACTCCTCTTTTTTTTCTTTTTTGTTTTAAACTGGAAAAATGTGGTTGTTTAGCTTGACCCAGTCAGTTTATACTCCACCTAATGAGTTTATTTCCTCCCCAAGAGCAGAAAGAGATATACAGTTTAAATTATCAGCAAATAAAAGAAGGGCATGTTGCAATTTTGAGTTCACAATCACAGAGATGGGAAGACAGAAAACAGGCAGCTGGCAAACAGTGAACTTCCTAGTCATGTAAACGTCATCCCATTGAAGCTGTTTGTCGTGTTTTAAGACGAAAACCAGAGTGGTTTAGTTGTCAACTGGTCTGTTTATGACATGAGGCACAAAATAAGGAGAACACCTGGTTTCAGCTCGATTTGCATGTAAGCTGCACACTTTAAATTAAGCTTAAGCAAGCTAAGTTTTAATATGCTAACTTTAATGCTAGCAAATGACAAATGTATGTAAGTTTTAATATCTGTTTTCAACCTATTTTCAGCATGCTGTGATCACTGCATGCTGGTGTATTGCCTCTTGTGCAATTATTTATTTCATGGTCATTTATTCCAATATTCCTAATGCAGCCCAACAGGAATAAACATTGATAAACAGAAGCAAAAGAGGTGATTATTTATTGATAGTATGGACTGCCTTCAACCCTAAACAAAACACTCATTTGTGTCCAGAAGTGTGTCAAAACTCCAGATGAAGAAATCAAGCTGAAGAAAATATTTTAAACAATACATGACATTTTATTGGATAATGATTGTACATGACCAGATTTCATGATAGTAGTGTATCAAAGACACATATATCTCACTATATAATGGCTGTGTGGATAGAAACATGACACACCGGCCACTTTATTAGGCTAATCAATTTAATTACTTAACAAAAAAAGCAAACCAGCTAATTACATGGCAGCAACTCCGTGTATATAATTGTACTTTAAATGCCCAGCACAGATGGGAATGGACAGTGGAGGTCAGTGGCCAAAATTCTTCAGGATAGATGCCAATAGAAACACAAGTTTTTA
>JBAMHW010000027.1:14447266-14477052 GCA_037177495.1 Rhadinocentrus ornatus
AACTTTGAAATTTCTCCTCCGAATTATTCGCAATATCGTGTCGTTTATTCGCAACAGTCCCGGTGTGTAATGGCCTTAACATCTTAACTAAATTACATAAGCATGACTATTGTATGTTCTGATTTCTGTTGTGGAAACGCATGGTATTTTGAAGGATATATTTGAATATTAAGTTAATATTAAGTTAAAAACATTGAAGTACATCTAATACATGTGATAAAACAGTTGTCAAAGTTTTTTAACAAAATTTAAATTTTGACATTTGAAAAAACATTAGACAGCCAAACTACTGCCTGAGTAGCTAACCTTGAAAAAGGTTGCGTTTGCCACATCTATCATACAATATAATGTAATTCTCAAGACAACAGGAATTTAACACGAAAAGTATTTGATAAAAGTCAGACCTGGGGAATTTGTATTGCTGTAAATTATCAAACTGATCATTTAATGCATTATTTCCTGTAATATCAAATAGGCCACCATGGTATTCAGCCAGGACAAGTGCCCTTCAAATAAAATATCCCTCTTCCTGATTTGAACAGGCAGCACTATCAGACTCAGCTGCGACAGCGTCTGACCTCTCCAACTGGCCGCTCTCCACCACCCATTACAGTTGTATAATGAGGACTAAAAAAGAACACTGGCTGAAGTTTTAAAGGTTAGGTTTTTAGTCGATTGGGATAAGCTTTAAGTATATTCACAACACGCTTGATGTCGTGTCTGTGTATCTTTCTTGAGTCCAATCGATAGCTTTTGTGAAATGCTCCAGTAGTGCTCTGGTTATTGATTGCTTTTTATTGTATGTGTGTATGATGAATGCGATAATTAATGGAACATCCTCCAAACAATCCCTACCTGACATTTTAGTCAAACCAGAGCAAACACCCAATTATTTGACGCAAATACGATTAAGAAATGATCCATAAAAAGACAAAAATATCTACAACCGGAGGAAACTTTTATGACTTCAATTCAAGACCAAAATGATCCCTTCAGCTGTTTTTGGTCTGGTGAATTTCAGCCAAGACATACACATGATCCAGTGCTTGTGTTATTTACTGTAACTTCAAAGGAAAGGTTCAATGTAGAAGAACATGCCAGATCATATCCTTTTATTTGTTCATTGCACCCACTTTAAGCCAGGGTAACGTAGGCAGTTACGTGTGCACTGCAGCACCACAATGAAAATAATTGTACGTCATTGTATATGAGTATATCTGGATTTGTGCCTTTTGATTTTTCTTTTCATAATCCAATCCCACTACCATGCCACTATTCAGGACATTGTATTTTGTAAAGCCAGCTTTATTCTTTAGATAAACCCTGTTATGTGGTTCAAAAAAAGTTAAAAAAGAGGACTATATAGTTCTCTTTTTTGTGAATAACAAAGCAGAAAACCACATGAAGTTGAGGTTTTCTGATGCACGGAGATGGGTTTTATTTGACACAGAACAAAATTGCCTGCTTTTGAATGCAATACATCACCATCCAAAGTCAGTAGCACAAAAATTATGTACAAGTTCTCCAGTACGAGTAAGCAGAAGTGGGTAGTAACTAGTTACACTTACTCTGCTTCAGAGCAGACTGTCATAATGCACAGGATTTGGTTCTTTTCTTGTGTTTGGTATTTTCTTAATTTCAGTTTTTATTTCTTTTTTTTCTGTTTATTTATGGTTTTGCTTTAGGGTTTCTAGTTTTATTTCATTGTGGTCTTTAATTTCAGTTCTTCCCTGTCAGATCCGTGTGGTTCATCCCTGTGTAGTTCTCTGTTACTGATTTTTTGGGTAAATAAACCAGTTTTTTCATCTATCTGCATTTGGGTCCTCACCTCCGCCTACATGTGACAGAAGGATCTGACCAGCATTGACGCAGCGGATAGAAATAATCGGCCGAGCACGGACCCAGCAGACGGTATAATAACCCTCTTTGAATATTTTCGTCAAGAGCTTCCCGACTGCGGTGGACCCAGACCCAATGTTCCCTGAGCCTCCTCCCATAAAGTCCAGAAGTTCGTCCAGGCGCCAGGGGCGTAGGCCCCCCGTGAGCATAACCTTGAGCGAACTGGTGTGAAGGCTCCTTGGATTGGACATGGAGCCAGAGTTGCTGGAGTATCCAGAGAAGTCGCCATTCTGGGAGTTCAGACTGGCGATAAGCCCAAAGCCACTTGGATGGGCCATGTCTCGGGTGTTGCCACCAGCTCCAAGGTCCATGTCTCGGGTGACGCCACCAGCTCCAAGGTCCATGTTCCTGGTGTTGCCACCAGCTCCAAGGTCCACATTCCTGGTGTCGCCACCAGCTCCAAGGTCCACATTCCTGGTGTCGCCACCAGCTCCACAGTCCACGTCACGGGTGACGCTACTGGCTCCAAGGATCACTCCTTTGGTGTCGCCACCAGCTCCAAGATCTACGTTCCTGGTGATGCCACCAGCTCCAAGGTCTACGTCTCCGGTGTCGCCACCGGCTCCAAGGTCCATGTCTCTGGTGTCACCACCGGCTCCCTGCCCAGCTCTTCAGTGTTACATGCCGGCTCGAAGGTCCTGCCGAGGTCTTCAGTGTCCCACGCCGGTGCCCAGGTCTTCTTCCCCAGTGTCCCCACTAGCTCCACAGTCCACGTCTTCTGCTTGAGCCCATGTTCCAGAGGGGGTCCAGGGATGGGACGCTCCTCACCCAGCTCAAGTCCATGTTCCTGAGGGGTCTTAGGTCGAGACGCTCCTCCCCTGCTTCTGGTCCCTTTTCCTGAGGGGGTCTCTGGTCGAGATGCTCCTCTGGTTACTGGTGCAGAGGAGATTGCTTCTCATTCGTTGACTCTGTTCTATGCCGCCGAGGAGATTGGTCCTCTTCCGCCGCCTGTGATCTACGTCACCGAGGAGATCGCTGCTCTTCCGCCTCTGGTCCTGGGGGTCGTCATGATGTGGATACTGACCCTCCAGAGAATCCATTTGTGCAGCCTTAAGAGATCCGGCTACTCAGCCTCCTTAGATGTGGTCTGCGCAGCCGCTACTCCCAAGCCTGCTGTTAGCTCAGCTTCAGGGCCAACCCCCTGAGCCAAGGCAGCCATCTGCCCGGCCTTCTGAACTAGCCTTCTGACCTAAGCCTGCTGTCTGCTCGACCTCCAGGTCGACCTCCTGAACCGATCCTGTTGTCTGCCCTGCCTCTAAGCTGGCCTCCTGACCGGAGCCTACTGTCTGCATTGCCTCCGGGCCACCCCCTTGATCTGACCTTGTTGTCTGCCCGGCCTTCCGGCCGACCTCCGGATCTATGTCTCCTGTCTGCACGGCCCCCCGCCATCCCCTTGACCTTGTTGTACGGACTGCTTTGGTTCGGTTCTTCTCTTTCAGATCTTTGTGATGTGTAGTTCTCTGTAGTTACCAGATTTTTTGGGTAAATAAACCAGTTTTTTTTTTATCATAGTTCATCTTCTCCATGAACTATCTGCATTTGGGTCCTCACCTCCGCCTACGCGTGACATAGAAACGCTACCCTAGTGGTACTAAGGTCAAGTGATTGAGCAGTCGGCTTGTACAGCCTATAGAGACTACATAATCTCCATGCATCTGGCACAGGTTCAAATCCCTGTCTGTAGCCCTTTGCTGCAGGCAACCCCCTCTGTCTCTGACCTCCTTTCATATGCATCTGTGTCCTAAAGGCCTCTAGAGCCAAAATAATATATTTGAGGAAACATATTCCCTTATTAAACTATTGAAACTCTACATATCCAGAAAATTATTGAACACATTCCCCCTGTAAAAAATTCAGTTTACATAGAAAACAGAAATTGGGGGAGAAACAGAAAACACTAACTTTGGGGAAAATTAAAACAGAAAGATCAAAATGGTTTTGTTAACTTTTGTTTACATGTTTTTTTAGAACAAAAATCAGACATTTCAATACGATAAGATAAGGTCCTTTATTGATCCCACTGTGGGGAAATTTCACTGGCAGCTCAAAACAAATAAAAAAAAAAATAATATGCAAAAATAAAAACAGAAACAACAAATAGTATGTACAATAAATAGTACATAATAATAAAAACAACAGAAAAAGAAAGAAAAAGTCTTTATATACACAGCCTTATCCAGTTTGATGTGTAGTGAGGTGTTATTACACAGGTGAATATGAATATATTCAAGATATAAATTAACCATATAAGTAAATGAGTGGAAGGAAAAAGTGCAAAGCTAGGACATCAATTAACTTCAGTGCAATGATGAAACATCAGTAAACATCAGTTCTACTGAGAGATGATAATGTTTGTTGCAATAACAGAATTATAGTGCAGCATTAAACAGTCTGATGGTGTTTGGAATGAAGGACCTGCAGAATCGCTCCGTCCTACACCTTAGGATGTCTGAGTCTGTTACTGAAGAAGCTGCTTAAGGCCCCCACAGTCTGATGCAAAGGGTTTGAGATGTAATCCTTGATGGTGGACAGTTTGGCCTGAGCCCTCCTCTCCCATATCACCTCAATGGGGTCCAGGGGGCTGCCACAGACTAATTGTGACTGTAACTTTTATTAGTCTGTTGAGCCTTTTCTTGTCTCTCACAGAACACCCCCCTCCCCAGCAGACCACTGCATAGGAGACCACAGATGCCACCACAGTTTCATAAAAAGTCCTCAGCAGTAGCCTGCACACACCAAAAGATCCCAGCCTCCTCAGCATGTAAAGACGACTCTGATCCTTCTTGTAGAGCGAGTCCGTGTTGTCAGTCCAGTCTAGTTTGTTATTTAAGTGGACACCCAGGTACTTGTACATCTTCACTCCCTCGATGTCAAGTTCCTAGATGTTCACCAGTGCAATGTTGGATGAGGGTTTCCTGCTGAAATCGATTACCATCTCCTTTGTCTTGCTGGCATTGACTTAAAGGTGATTCAGCTCACACCAGTCGACAAAGTCCATGATGACCTTCATGAACTCGCAGTTCCCGTCTGACACACATTCCACAATGGCAGTATCGTTGGTGTTAAAACCCCTTTTTGAAACGAGGGGTTTGGGGTCAATAACAAAACCAAGCCAACTTAAAGATATATAACAATAATTTGTTTTCTACCCAGGTTCCAACAAATGATATTCAATAATAAACAACAAAAAGTGTTACATATATTCTGGTAAAAGTAAAAAGAAAACAAATATCTAAAGGTGTCCTTAATTTAAGGTAATAATTAACAAATTACAATTAACATTAATAATAAGCAAATACAATTACCTGGGAAAAGAAGAATTCCTTCTACTTATTTGACTATTAAATACAAAACAAAACCAAGTCTGACAATTATCCTTAACTTTACAACTTAGAAATTTCGGTATAAACAAACCAAAATACCAAAATGTCTCCTAAGGAGCTAAATCAAAACAATATACAAAACTCAACTCAAAAGGCTACTCACAAAATGTGAGAGCGTCTCTTCTCAATGATCAAACCAAAAGCACAATCGTGCACACAACCGAAAGGAAATTCAATAAATGCTCACAAACCACTACAGTGTATTCACAGACCAGTGTCTACACACAATCCCAGTTGGCGAGCTGTGGGCCTGATCTAGGTGGAGGTGGACGAAGCGGGAGGTCTCAGCCAGATCTGCCGCCAATTGTCGTGTTGCAACCGGGCATTTACATGAATCACAACCACAGGTTGTAGGCCTGGGGACGTGAATGTTGGAGAACTTCTGGAGGTGGCAACTGTCTGTGGAATATGTGAAACAGTTACCACATTACAGATTTTTGCTAAATGAAAGTGATATTCCTAAAATTTTGACAAAGTACAATTAAGACTTGCAGGTGTTTTCCACTGTAAATCTTGTCCCACCAGACTCCACTTAGAGGGGGGATGGCGATATAATTTTGGTTCCCCCTAGTGCTTATATTTTCCTCTTTAATTATTTGTAAAAAGATTTCCATCTCCCCCTACATTCATACAAGCCTCGCCATACTTATTTGAAGTGAACTGATCATATGACGTGAAGTGTTTCCATTACACTTTTGCGATTTACTTCAATATCAACATGTCTGAGAGTGAAAGGTTTTAGTGATATTTAGGTTTAGCATAATTCTAGGGCTAATGGAAATGCAGCTCCTCAGTACTTGTGTAGTCGTTGCACCAAATATAATTTTTTTGACTCGTACATTATTTATTTTTCATATGACTATTTTTGCTTTTACTTGAATAATGTTATTTTTGAATAATGCTACTCTTCCTTGAAATATTTGGCTATTCTACCCATCTCTGCCAGTAAGATGAGGTTTTAATGGTTGATGCATGCTTTCTAGTCTCTATTATTATTATTATTTAGCACACAAAAAAAGCAGCATGACTTTCATATTCTATTATGTAGAAAAAGAAAAAGATAGTTTCAGTTGAAGTGCAAGACCAAGCAAGTAAAAAAATATATACATATCACACACTTAATATTTTCTCAGAAGTGGCATATCCAGTTTAGTACGTGACAAGTACATGTTGACCTAGCAAAATTTAAGGTCAACATTTAAAGTTTGAAACACAAACATGAAGATGCATGAAACGGAAAAGACTTCCATTTAAGGACTTAAATGCTTAAAGACTAACAATAGTACTTTTGTAATTTCCGTGCCCCTTATCGTTGGCTAATTCAGCATCCATCTTGCATCCTACCTGTACTGAGAGCTTTCTCTAGACAATCAAAATTTATTTTTTTTTCCTTTTCCCTCTGATAATGTCTTCTTGTGATTCTTAGCTAAATCAGTCATGGTTTGCATTTAAAACAACCAGTGTGTTTTTATCCGTTTGCTAGCGCGTGAACCAAAACTCAGCTGCAACCTCATGCGGCATCCCGGATTTAAAAAGTTACATAGTGCGCTTTCTCAGCCACGGGACGCTGCTGGGCAGCGGCGGCTCAAGAAATGTGCAAGATAGATGTCACAGTGCCATAAAACAAGTCTAAAATCCATAGTTTTAAGGCTGGAGAGTTATGTAATACATCTTTGAGGGACCCATGTGGGTTATTAAACATCTTTTGATGTCTGCATCATTTTCTCCTGAGGGAGACATGCATGTATTTTAAATGATTCATGTTCACAAAAAGGATAGATACAAAGCCAAGCAAGAATTGCAATCTGGGCTGAGAAATGTGACGCATACAGTATGTGAAATTACAGCACACGGTTGTACATAACACGTAAACAGGTCAAAGAGACTGGAGAAGAAAAGGATGCGAAAACAAATTAGGACTGGAAACGCCAAATAGTATGAAAAGAAAAAAAAGTTAAACTTAAGTGAAGAAAAATCCCATTTGGAGTATTCTTAAATAGCATTTGTTTTACTTCTAAGTGAAAAAGAAAGATCGTTCTTGTAAATGTGTACAATCACTTTAAATGGTGACATAGACTCCCCTGGACGGCGGATGACTTGTTGCTCTATGGATGAAATGATGCCTGAGACCGCTTTGTGTTGCCAGAAGAAGATGCATCAGGGAGGGCTTGGTGTAGGAATGGAAGGGGGGATTGCATGTTAACTATATTTGCAAAACAAAATTGAAATGATAGAGGATTTCAGAATAAAGAAAGTCCATATCAAGTTATTTTTTTCTTTTATTTTTTTTCAATCAGAAAGTTTGATCATAATTTTAGAGTCCTTTTGTTTCTTTCTACTTTTTCCCCATGCAGGGAGTTTTCAGATTCAATTTGACACATAATTAGTTCAAAATCTGTGCCTTTTGGGTAATTAGCACAGACTTTGAGGTTTGATTTAATAAGATGGGATTAGATAGAGCGCATATGTCCTTTGAGGGCTTTTCAATAGTTCAATTAACTTTGCAAATAACCTAAATAAAATAAAACCATACAGCAAAATTTATTTTTTGCACTGAAAAAGATCTTTAATGAATTATGCAACAATGATAACAAAAAAGGTTTTATTTGCATGCATACTGTAAGTTTACAGTATGAAAATGTGATCAAGAGGGAATAGAAATTGCAGTGTTCTGCAGGTCATTGCTTTCATATCTGTTGAACTTTTCATCTTTTGAATAGCTCCTTTAACCTTTTCTGTCTGGAAATGAAATGAGAAATTTAGTCGCTCACCCTGGAAACCAGGCTCATTAAAACAGATTGGACTTCAGCTCATACCTTTAGCATCCAGGTCATGAATATGTATTGTTCATAGATAGGGCATCAACTTTGTCATTGCGCTCTATATCAATTCCATTCTGTAACCAAATGGTTTCAAGAAATAACTATCAAAAGTGTGTTATAATGAATATATTTATAAAATGCATGGATACAGTTTAATATGTCAACACTAAATAACTTAAACTAGTGTAACAGCCCAGTGAGTAAGTGATAAATAATAAATTCTTACCTTTTTTATGTTTATTATGATAAAGTAAAGCTACACAAACAACAATATTAGTAAAGGTAGTGATACAAACAATCATTGACATATTTAGAATTTTAACAGATTTAACATAATCAGGATAAATCAAAAACTTTAGAATGAATTCAACTCAGTTTGGGTAAATATGTCTGACTATGTACTCCAACTTATAATCAATGCTCTTAAAATTGTTTTATTGTTTGTTTTTAAGAACAGTTAGCTGCCCAATTAACTACAACATATATAATTTGGCCAAAAAGCATTCTTGAGCACAGAATAACTGGGGCTGAAAAATAAATTTTAAAATCTAACAATTTTAAATTTGCCCAACTACCACAAAAGCCCAACAAATTCTTTTTTATTTATACTTTACTGAAATCAGTTGTTAAAACTTGGTTAGTTTATCGTTAAATGTATTTGGTTAGGTTTTGGGATTTGTTAGAAATCAAAAGTTTTTGATTAGGATTAGGAATGTATGTTCCTGTCAAAGCATTATTTTCATGAGGTGACAGAGACACAGTTCTCTTTTGGCAGAGAAACTTTGAGAATATATATTTATGGTTTCCAGAAACATAAATGTAGGGTTATATGAGTTAGGTTAAAAGGTATCACACTTTTGTGCTACTGTTCTGTTCTACAATGAGTTGTTGGTTTTCAATTGTGCATCACAAAGAATTCTCATGCATGCAATTTTAATTATATAAACTCAAGCTGCCTGTTGTCCCTCATTCTTTTTCTATCATGCCAACGAGCCCGAAGGGGAAGGAAAGTCTGTTGCAAGTGCCTGTAAGAAACTACCAGATGCTTTCAACTTTTCAGCTCCACTGTTCTGCATATTCTGCTGTGTTCCGGGGATTTAACATGCATGATTTAGTCAGTAAAATAACCAATCATATGGTTCATAGATATCTAATAGTTTAATATTCTGGTCCAGATTCTTAAACCCCTTTTGAAGTTATTTGCTGTGGTCAGTAGTGTAAAGGGGATTTTGTATATTTTTTCCTTTCTTTATCTGGATATCTTGCACACAGGGAGGCCAACACAAAATAAGCTCCTCTTGGTGCGACTCATTTGTCACCCCGATGATAATCTGTTATTGCCAGGTTGCCTGCGTGTGTGGGCTGCACTCGGCTGCAGCCTGGGGAGTCCAGTTGCCATGAGTCTTTGCCAGACAACATCAAATAAGCACTAAAACATAAGAAGAGACTGTGGAAAAGGCTAGAGTCATACAGATGCTGAGCAACTTTTGAAGATATTTTTCTTACTAACATAGTTCAACACCATTATATTTGCCTTTGTTTGCCTGCTTGTAGACTGTTATACTCATATATTGACCATTAACCAAGCCTGTGGTTTGATTACGAAAATGTGTCATCTAATTTGCTTACCACTCTCTGGTGTTTGCCTGTAAAATAGCAAAGTAATGACTTCATTAAACATTGGGCTTATTTAAAAGCAGAAGAAAAAAAAGGCAATATCAGAGTAGCAGCATTTTTCATCATCGGCTCCTTGATTTCTTAATATTTCCTATAACCAGTGACATAAGGTATCTGTGCAGCATCCATAAATGGGAACCATGCTAATTTTACACATCAGTATCTGTTTACAGGTCTTGAGGCGTATATTTGCACATATAAAACAAGTTCAGAAGATTAGTGACGTGTTAAGACTGAATAACAGGTTGTGGCTTAAGGATGAGTGATACTGTCATTGTTCTTTTTGATACAATACCAGTAGTTTATGGTATTTTTATCAGTATCAATACCAATACTCTTAGCTGTTAAAAGCAAATTCACATTATTGTACAGTCTGCATTAATACCTTTATTGCAAGAGCAATATGAATAACACTCGTAAATGCAGGAAATAAATGTTTATAAAATATAATAAACTATATCAATAATAAATAAAAATAAAGTCAAAATTAATCTTTTTAATATAATAAATATAAGCCAACACATTTATATAAAATTAATGTAATTCTTTTGAATTAACAGAGGATAATGCTCAAGTACCTGCACAAATCCAGTAGAGTATTAAAACTCTCAATAGTTAAAATCAATGGCAGGTTTTAGTGCAGTGGTAATTTTATATTTAAAAACATACCCAATTCAACATTTTGACTGGTATATCAGTATTGATACACACGTCCCTCAATACAACAAAACCATGATATATCTCAGTTTCATTATTTAAATAACAAAAATTAAGCCAAAAGGTAAGAGCAGTGTGTGCAAACTGTTGCTTCCCATCAATCTGGGAAGGGTTATGCCTCATTTATGCTCTACATTAAAAATGCATATGGGTTTCACAGAAGTGTGCTTTCTCAAACTAGCCCTTTCTAGTTCTCAAAGATTAAAACTTAAATGTGACTCTTAAATGTAAGCATGAATAGTTTACAACGCTGGTGAACACTGAACTTCCAGTAAACTGTGATTTCTAAGGCCGGTCATAGACTAGGTAGGGGTGTCCATGTGTTGTGTGAATGTGGTAAAAGCCTCATAAGTCTGAAATCTCTGTTCAAACTAGTAGTAGTTCAGCTGCATTATGGTTAATCTCAGAAGTAAGTTTTTACAAGAAGGTATAAACCAGTAGAAAAAGTATTACTAATCTTTTTAGTGTGACCAAGAACGATAAAGTGTGTAGGATCCAGTGGTAAATCGGCCTGTAACGTGTCTGACCTTTAGACAGAAGATTGCAATTTCCCTGACTTGTAATTTAGCTGCCTAACTCTACAGCCACCCCAACCCTAATGAGCAGTTTTTGGAGGCTGTTTTTCTCCAAACTGTAGGTTTATCTGCTGTAATCATGGTGGCTCTCCAACGTTAACAAGTCTGTAGCATGTCACAGTAACACAAAAATGTGTAAGCTAAAGGCTTAGTCCTAAGAGACTGCCAACAACTTAATAAAGATGTGAATAATCCAGGCTTGAAAGTTTTCGAGACTCCGTTAAAACCAGACATTTAAAAGCTTACCTCTTTACCATAAGTCAACATTTGGTGGTTCAGAAAAAAAACAAAAAAAATTAATAATAATAAATATATTTTTGCAAGGGTTTACCTTTTGTCCCAGGTTTTTGCCCTGTTTTGAATGTATGGGACGTTAATGTGCATTATTCAAGTTGACAAAAACAAAACATCAAATACAATTATCATGTAAAAAAAAACAAAAACAACAGGGAACATCTCTGAAATACTGACCTTGATTTTTCAATGGCAGGTGCAAACGCGGCTTTGTGAACAAGCAACATTTGCAATGTAAGGTAATAGAGGCTAAACTGTTAGCCATCATAACCCAGCTGGGTTTTGGCTAAAAAAAATTGTACTAAGATTATGGAATGAACATTAATGGTTTGAAATGTGAGGCTCAACATTCACATTTAGAAAATAAAATAAAAAGTGTCCAGTTATCTGCAGGTCATTGTATTGTTACATGATTGGATGTTTGTTATGTGATGGGTGTGGCTCTCAGCCTAATGTTCAATGATTTGTTCGAATTGTTTTTTATGTTCTGGTATCTTCTTGTTGGGTTAGACATTCTTCTTGGTTAAATATCTTAAGTAGTTAATATTTGTTTTGTAATCTAGACAGTTCTACTTTCTGTTTTATTTTACAAGAACTTGTTTTCCTTGTTTATTTAAGTTAATTTATTGCCTGAATGGTTACCTGGTTTGCTGATAAGCATCTCACCAGCTGACTGTCATCAGTTTACATTCTCTCTGCATTCCTATTGTCATTATTAGTCTACTGTGTTTGCAAATTTCCCTTCTCACAGTTACTTCCTCCCTAGCTTCATTTATTTGCTAGAACAAGATAAAAAGAAAATATTAATTGAAGACATTTTGTTCTGTCAATAAAGTGAACAAAATATATTTGCAAAAAAAGAACTTTAACGTGAACTCATTCAGACTCCCTGCCTACATTTTTCCAGCACTACACTTACTGCACACTACATTACCCCCGATGCTTTGCACACTCTAGCATAAACCA
Organism: Rhadinocentrus ornatus; assembly: GCA_037177495.1. Classification (NCBI taxonomy): domain Eukaryota; kingdom Metazoa; phylum Chordata; class Actinopteri; order Atheriniformes; family Melanotaeniidae; genus Rhadinocentrus; species Rhadinocentrus ornatus. Next base: position 14,459,600 of record JBAMHW010000027.1, read on the forward strand.
GCAATGTCTATGGCAACACCAGTGCAGAAAAGCTGCAGACACAACATGCATGTCAGACACTTGGGCTGATTTATGGGAATATAATGTAATGTCTGAAAATTAATTCTAAAATTTAAATGCTAATTTTTTCTGCCTATATTTACAATTGCTGTTTTACATAAATTACTCTCTTACACTATAGAAAGAATTTTCTGACAAAAAAAATAAATAAATAAAAAAATTGTCCCCACATGCCTATCTATTTTTGTTACAAAATTTCAGGTCTAGTATAAATGATTTAAATGGAAGACCTAATGATATAATTTTTCTTCCCAAGTTCAGTCTTTCTTCTTACTTCTAAACTTCTAGCTCAGGAGGAAGAGCTCCGTCTTCCAACCATGAGGTTGGTGGATCGATTCCAGGCTTTCCCAAAGTGGCCTTGGGCAAGACACTTAACCCTAGGTTGCCTCCCGATGTGCCTATCAGGGTATGAGTGTGTGTTTGTGAATGTATCAAAATAGTGTAAAGCGCTTTGAGTGGTAAAGTACAAGTCGATTTACCATAAATAACCAGGGTTTTAGGTTTAAAAACACCACTGACTGCAACTCAGAAACAGCATGGCTGCCCTCAAAACTGTGTTGGTATTATGGATTGTTAAGGCACTTTTTGCTTGCCTCTTTTTACAAGCTCAAGTACTGCTCCATGTAGAAGACCACAGGCGAAGGACGCCATTACAGCTACCTAGCCATTCCACATCTGAGGCATGTTCTTCGTCAAAAACGCCATGTTTCATGTTTTGAGGAAGTGACACAGATAGACGAATGGTTATTCTGATTGGATAAGTTTTGGTTTGGCATGATTATGAATGTGCTTCTGAATATATATATATATATATATTTTTCCTAAAAACAAGTTGGTGTGGTTTTCTTTCTAGACGTAGGAGGAAGAATATTTGGTTTTACAAAACCCTGGCTATATGTGTAAATGGCTTTACTTTTCTCTGGTACCTACACCTGTTACTACCTGAGTATAATGTAAAGAACAGGATTTTCTGTTATTTCCATTATGATTTCCTAATGTAATTAAGATTTTAAGACTTTCATCAGTTTGGGTGAGCATCATGGCTGCTATATGCATGCTTCTGGTTAAAAGCCTTAAGGTAAAACTTCTTTTATCTGCATCACCAATACTATAAGTTCTCAGTTTTCTGTTTCATACTGTCTGTCTTGGAGTTTGCTATCTGCAAGATTGGCAATTACCCATTCTTGTTATAGCTTGGTTCCTAAGTTCCATTCCAATTTTATCTTTACCAATCTGCCTGATAAATGCTGTACGGTTGGTTTTGATCAGCAAAAAATAGAAAATTGAGGAGGCTACAGGAACTGCCGTCTTCCTGGCTGAGTTGGCAACCATGACATTTCCATGACTTGACTAGAAAAAAAATACGCCTAAAAGGAATATGAGGGCTTCACTTAATTGAAAATACTTCTATTAAAAATGCTTCATTCGAGAACAGGAGCGATTATGTTTGTTTTTCCCATCCATAAAACTAGAGTGTTTGTTTGCTACAATAAAAATCATTGGAACTAAAGCAAACATCTCAGCAATTAGTGGTTATTACAAAAGGAAGCATGTCAATCAAACGGTTATACAGTACATATTTATATTAGATTATTGACATCTTAGTAGGAGCTGCATTCTTCTCTCCTTTGTCTTTTCATTTTTTTATTGGCATCTTGTGCTTATTATTACCTCAATTTACTGCTGATAACAGAAATGAAAAACACACTTATACAACAGGAAGCCAAGAATACCAAACAATGACAGGCTGTGTGGTGGCTTTAATCGAATATGAGCAAATGTCAAATTCCCGACAGCAGGCAAAGAGAAAAGAAAATTTACAAATTTATTTGCTATTTATAAGCTACAGTGATGTTGATTGTACTACAAGAGATTGAAGATAATAAGGTCCCTAATAAATGGCATTAATTCAGCCCTATATGTTGAGAATCCTAAAAGATTGTGCCTACTTACTTAGTTTTTTTGTAGCTTCTCCTTTTGCTTCATTCTCACTACAGGTCATGTAGCATCCTGACAGAGTTCGAGGGCGAAAGCTTTTGTCAAAATTTGTGGATGTAAACAACTCAATAGGCTGACAAGAAGCCAGCCCTGTACAATACCAGTGTTCTGTTCTCCCACTGCTCTATTTGCTTTCATGTTTGTATCATAAGAGAGTGGCTGCTCTTAGCAAAGATAAGAAATAAAGGAAGAGAAAAAGTGAGAGAGAGAGAGGATTTGCTTCAAGTGCTGGTCCCACAGTTCCCCTGAACTTCAAAAGGCTGTAAGAGAAACTTCCCTACATCTTGATGCTGTGTTCACCTCTGTGCCACGATTGGGAGGACTCCATCTATCTCCATCTGCAGCCGCTCGCTGCCTGGCATACTGTAAATAAGGGTTCTCTGAAGTTTAGTGAGCTTTTTCTTGCTAAGCTGCGTGCACAGAGCTCAGATTAAAGTCACAATACCTGCAGCAAACCAGTGACTAACATGTGACATTCACTAACCTCATTCACAGTAGTTGCTTTCAAAATTGCATTTGGCCTGTGCAGTGGTGGCTCAAAAGGGTAAGGGTTCATCACCCAGAGGCCAAGCTAGTTTCACCAGATAATCAAAAGATACAGCTAATCAAATGAAAAATAAAGATGTCTGCTCATATATTTGCATTTTTTTCTCTTTCAATTTAAGCCCTTCTTCCCGAGAACAGGACACCTCATTCAATCGCTGCAGCCTCTTGGAAATATAGTTCATTTCAGAAGTGATATATGATTAGCTATGCGAGGCCAAGGTCCTAATTGAAATGAGTTTCGGTTGTGAGGCATAGGTGCACAGCTGTGCCTGGTTCAATTGGTCCGAATTGGTTCTTAATCCCTTTTTCTTCAGCTCACTCTATGAACTAATGATTTTTGCAGTGATTGGGATCACTGATAAGGTCTTGTGAGGGGGAAAGTTGGAGCTATGCAAATTGACAATGGGGACACTTGTGCTGACTACAAAGGGGCCATGATTCTCTCTAATTCAGTAGTGAGAAAAACTAAATAGAGATCAAGTTAATTTCCACCTCAATGCTGCAGCATTCAGTACGATTCTTCTCCTGTGACTCTGTTGCAATGTGTTCACTACTGCAACAGGATATTAAAGCTGCTCTGAACAACAGTAGTGACGCCCGCTGTGACAGTCAGGAGTGCAGCGATGTCAGATACTGTGTACAATCCAGAATACTGTGGCAAAGTGGGTGAAAGCTCTAAAGCATCTTTGCTGTGTCAGCACAAGGCATCCAGCCTTTTCAGTACATGGAGATTTTTCTGTAACTCAATACAAGGAATCAGAAGCTTGTTTGTTTGCTTCAGGTCTCTTTTCTCAGGGTGTACTGCAATGACTGATGATGCACTTTCGAAAAGAAGCAAATTTTGACACCCAGTTTTTTCACGTGTGTTAGTGGAGGTGCAACGCCTTTTTTTTATATATTCTTCTTCCAAGGAGCTTGATTTTCTTGTAGTCTTGTAAAGCAGTCTGAGCTAAAGTTTTCCAAGGTTTTGTAAAGGTCTTGAAAAGTTTTTTGGGGCATTTTGTTTCTTCCACAATTAACATGTATTTATTTAAATATTTGACAAAGATAATACAGCACATTCAAAGTAAAAATTAACTCATCTCTATAATCCCACAAGGCAGAGAATAGGGAAAAAGTTTGTTGATATTTATATAGGTAACTACGAGAGCCCCTGTGACCCTGCATTGGCATAAGAAGTATATCCAATGGATGGATGCATGAATAAGCACAGTTATCAAATACTTTTTTTCTTTTATTTTGGCTTATAAATTTGCCAGAAGGACATTTTGTCCACATTTTTATGGAGAATGGTCGAGATTTTTAAAGCACTTTTCAAGACACCCACAGCATTTTACATTGGATCCATTATTCATTCCAACTTTTGTGGTGGCAAGCTACATGTGTAGCAATAGCTGCCCTGTGGCAGACTAACTGAAACATGGCAGCCAATACATGCCAACCAACACCAAATTTTCATACACCAGCGATGCTGACACTGGAAGCAAAGGTGAAGTTTCTTACCCAAGGACACAATGACAGATTGACTTAAATGAGCCAGGATTCTAACGCCAACCATATGGTTATTGGATACCTCTTTATGTAGGAGTAGTAAAGTTAATCTTTGAATTTTGTAAATCTCTTGAATGATTTTGGGTCAGTTATCAATTGTAGGTGGATTCTTCTCTAACTACTTAATTTTTGCTTTGTGTGTTTAACAAACCAGTTTTCAAGAAGGTGTCTTTAGTTTTTTTTGTCATCTTGCAGATCACCCAAGAAGAATTCTGCACTTTCCTAAGAAAATGTTACATAATTCTCTACATATCTTTATAAAACATTTGTATTAAAACAAACTGATGCTGATTTGCGAAGTCATCCACACAATTTCTTTCAAGATGCATGGCCCATTGATATCACTGCACCCACCTATGAATATTTTAAGCATTAAAATTGCACCTAAATCGAGGGATGAATCTATAGTGTTGTATCTACACATATTACTCAATTTAAGGGGGCTTGACATTATCATTTTTGGTGAAAAGGGTGCCCAAAAGTTTGGGAACCACTGGTATAAAGTGTTTTTTTCAAAGATAACACAATTGAACAAGTAGAGCTTAGAATTTATCACAGCTGAACAATATCTAAAATCCAGAAAAGACCTGACATACATGACCTGACAAATTTATCTTGACCATTAGTTTAGCCATCTACTATCCCCTAAGCCTCATTAGATACGGTCTTCATGAAAGAGTGGCTGTCGAGAAGTTTGAATTTAAAGAAGCAGGGAGAGAAGACAGTTATGCCAAATGATACAAGAACTGCATTGAAAATTGGTGATACCACATCTTATTATGATGAAACCCCGCAGAACTTGGACCTCTACACTATTGAAGCAGTGTTGCATAATCTTTACAGAGAACAGAATAAAAAGGCAACCAACATCCAAAGAAGAGATTTGGAAAGTCTCTCAAGAGGTATGGATGATTATTTCTGTAGACTACTTGAACATGCAGGTGGTACTAAATAATGACTTTCAATATTTACAATTTTACATATCATGATTTTTGCCCTCCTATAAAGTATTTCTATTTATGTTTGGATGTGTTTCCATAAAAGATTGCACCCATTTTCTGGTTTTCAAGTAATATATGACAATATGGGAGATGGCACAAGACTTTTCCAGTATACCATAAAGCATTAGTGAGGCCCCAGGTGTACACACTAGTTGCTGAAGTAATGACAAACATGCAACAGCGACACTCATATAAATTTGATTAGCAAATTATCACTCTTGCTGTTTGCTGCTGCCAGCAGCTAATTATTATTCACACTGGGGACAACAATGTGTCATTTCCTATTTGCTGGGAGGATTAGGGTGATATGACTTAAAATGTACCCATTCTTCACAAGAAGAGAGATGCCGAGGGCCCAAACATTTTCAATGGTGCATTATTTTGATAGCTTTTGGAAAAAACGTCAACCTCCAGGCATCATCCAGCAAAACTAAACAAAAAAAAAGAAAACAAACAAAAAAAAAACTGTAATTGAAATGATGTGGAAGCAATATTGTTTGCTCAGTCAGTTTTAAAGCTCTGCATTTTACAATCTCTTAATATAATCAGTATAAATAGATGTCGTTGATTGAGACTATGTGGTGCAATTTTTTTTCCTTTGTTCTTACTCTTTTGCATTTCTGTTGTGTTTGCTTTTTTTACCCATAAAAACACTTTTACATTGTTATTTTTCTTACTTTCACATGGATATATTGCAAAATGAGCTTCTAAATTGTGCCCAATAATCATTCTTTTACTATGTTCAGGGTAAAAAATGTAAACATGATCCAGGCCACAATATCTTGAGGCCACCAAAGTCTATAAATTTAACACTTCAAACAGAATTAGAGATAACGCCATTGGCATGCTCTGGATTTAAAAACACGCTCTTATTCCGAGGTCTTCATTATTCTGCACAGTAACTACAGTAAAACCAAAATCAGGAAACCAATAGATCCTCCCAGTGTGACTAACTTAAAGTTTGTGACAAAGGGTGCTCAGATTCTGATCTCTACAGGGAGAATACTCTGCTATCAGAGTGCAAGAACAAAGAATGGTCTTGAAACATATGTCTGCTGACGACGTGAGACAGTTGCTCCAGGGGATTAACTGGAGCAATCCAAGCTACTGCATTAAGGTGCCACCATTGCCTCAAGGGAAACAGGTGGCAGCTCATTGTTGGCTTTGGCTTTGCAGTAGGGTCTTAATCCAGGAGGGATCAATGGCAGGGTGACAGATATTTCAACAAGTTGGAGAACACACTGGAATGACATGTCCTGGGTTAGATGAATACCTGTGTAGCTAACCAACAGGGTTTGGTTATTTCAGCTGCTGGCTAATGTCACCCAGAGATATTTCAAATTTTTACACAGCTCTGGAGGAGTTCTTTTTTAACTCCCCTCATTTGCAAACATGGTAATGGTAATTAATGTTGTACTGCAATCTGGAAATCCTAACACCATGTATAGTAAAATAAACAAATAAATAAATAAACCATTTATAAACATATTTGTAATCTCGAATATTAAAGATCTGATTACCTGCTTAAAGTCTAAAAAAACAGCTATAGTAGTGCTTCATTATTCCGTCACAGCTAGAAGGTTCTGAATCTGAACCGCTGGTTTTGGCTTCTTTCCACAGTCCAATGACAGATATTTGGAATACAAAATTCTGCCAAACTTTTCTTTACTTGTTTTTCCGTGATAATTCTTATTTTGCTGCAAGCATTGTAAGTTGAACAATTAGCTTTGAGCAATTAGCTTGCTGACATCACAGGTTTACTGTTTTATACAGTCTTTCAAGTGATCACATAACAGAATTTAAAAATTACTTGGAGGATATACTGTAATATATATGTATTTAAGATCAAGTTCTACAAATTAATCATTTTTAACAAACAGTGCCTATGGCATTGCAATCTAACTTTGATCATAATTTAATTTTCAACTCATAGTTATTTCACAATGCATGCAGTCCAGACAAGTCCATGCAAACGTTTTGCATGAGATGTTCATCATGTAGAGCTTTTCCATTTGTAACATTTCAAGATGTCATTTTAATTTAGGTGAGTTTGTGTGCTGTTGTTTCCTAGGTTCTGCAGATTTTAGATGTATATGGTCCCTCCTCCTTCATGATACATACGTAGTTCCTGCATCTGGAAACCTCGGGCTAATCACAGTCTAACTACGTATACACAAGGTGTGGCTGTTATATAGTGTTAATGTTTGTGCAACTTGCACAAGTCTAGTCTTGTCAATAATAACCACACCTTGTGCAAAGTTTGAGTGGCTGCACTTCTAAACCTCTTGCCCAATCTTTTAACCGACTTCCATTGTTTGGGCTTAGTCCAGTTCTACTGTACTCACGAGGAACGATAGTGGACATGTTTAACCATAAACCATGTTTAGCTGCTGCCTTAATTAGTTCTAAATTGCTTTTGCATGATTTTTGTCTCTCAATAAGCTACTTTCATTAAACTAAGCTGTTTACACATTTGAGTAGATCATGCAACTCCCTTGTTCTGCAAAGGAATATTGCTATTTTTGTCAAGGTTGTCTTGTCGCTTTGAAAATCACATAATGCACCTCTGTTAGAAAGGACTGTTTATACTGAGTTTGCAAGTTCTCTCTGTACATCCGTGTGTTCTCTCCAGGTCCTCTGTTGCCTTCAAAATCACTGCTGCAAAAAAGCAAATTGCCTATTTTCTGTATGGTGGTGCATAGCAGCCACCTATGAAATAATACAGTATTTTCCATCCATTTTCTATCACTTATCCAAGGTCGGGTTGTGGTGTTAGCAGCTTTAGCAGGGAATCCCAGACTTTACTTTCCCCTGCCACTTCTTCCACCCTCATCCTGGGGAATCCAAGGGCACTCCCAGACCACCTGGGAGACATAGTCAATCCGTGGTATTCTGGCCTCGTATCCAGGGCCTCCTTCCAGTTGGATTTGCCCCAATCCCTCACCAGGTAGGCATCGAGAACCCATCCTGACCAGATGCCTGAGCCACCTTATCTGGCTAGTCCTGATGTAAAGGCACAGCAGCTTTACTCTGAGCCCCTCCTGGATGACCAAGCTTCTCATCCTATCTCTAAAGGAGACACCCTGGAAAGGAAACTCATTTTGCTTTCATCTACATTCTTGTTCTATCAGTCATGTTACAGCTATTGCCCCAATCATCTCTTCTTTGTTATTCAAATTGCCATGTTTCGTCACCTGGCTAGGATTGGCTCTACCTGGACACACCTTCAGTTCATCTTACCTGGGTTGGTTTTTCTACTGCCTCTGGGCCAATCGCTGCTGCCTCTGCCACATTCCAGAGATAAAAGCCTTGTCATCCTGTCATTCAGTGGCAGCTGTGCTCCTTTAGCTCGCCCATTTTGTTTTGACTCTTTGTTTTCTGACTGTTTGGGGAGTGTTAAATTGTGTGCGACCTTAAGGTTTGTTCAAGGAGGTTCAGAGTAGACTCTAAGGCATTCTTGTTTGTTTTTGTAAACTTTTAAATATGTTATTTTCTGTTAATTTGTTTTAGTGTGGCTTCTCCTTGTTATAGCTATTATTTTGTAGTAAGTGCAGTCAGTTAGGTTTTGTTTGTTTGATTTGTCTCTTCAAATGGGTTTACTTAGTTTAATATTATTCTTTCCAAGTTGAGTGGCACCACCCATCCATTACTCTTTATTATTTCTGTTACTCTGTTCTCTTCCGTTACTTGGATTGTTTTATTTTATGTCACTCCCTTCCCTAGCTATGCTGGGTTGTAACAATTCACTATCCGCAGCTCTTGTTTCATAAGTGAGTCCAGGAACAGAGATCGATGGTTATATTACCCATATAAGAGCTTTACCCAAACACAGACTGATGCAGAACCCGCTGCACGTAGCTGTGGATGCTGCACCAATCTACCTGTCCAATCACACTGTAGTATAATGTATAAAATAATAAAAAAAAAACTCTCAAAATGATCAGCCTTTGTGTAATTTGTGCATATTTTACTTTCTCCCTGCAGTCCTTACTAGTGCCATAGAGGAATTTGGCAAAGAGCTCTGAAGGTCTTCCAGCTTCACACCTTTGACCCTGAATGTTTGAAGTTAAGTTTCTAATACCCTTGTTTTGGTAAAAAAATAAAAAATAAAAAATGTGTATATATATATATATATACTATATATATATATATCATGTTTTTTAATTTTTCTGAGACAGTCCTGTATATATATATTTATATTTAGTTTTTTGTTTTATGTTTACTCATTATTCTGTGGCCTCTGGCCAAAAGACAGCAACAGAAAAAGTGGTGATGGACTTTCTTCCCAGAAAAAAATCCCTTTTATCCTTTTTCTCTTTGAGTTTAGGGGACTTTCTATCAGTGCATTCTGTTATCATGGTATCCCTATCTTCTTCCACCTTTATTTTTTTTTTCTCCTTTTATCTATAGGCATAAGCTGGAGTCCTTATTTCACTACATCCCACTGACAGCAACACAGTCCTGATAACTAATTCAGTCCTCTCTATTTTTTTCTTCCTCCTCCATCTAGACAGTATATTAGAAGCTGAGGGCCTATGCTTTACCTCCCCGTCCACACATCTCTAATTGCCAGTGCTTGTCCTTTTCACTGAGTCATTAGTACTGTAATGCACTGTGACATCTGTCTTTGGGCCAGGATGCTGTGCTCAGCTCCTTGTGGTCAGTTGCACCAAAAGTAGCATAAGCAGGAGTGTTAAGGAGACAATGTAAAATAGACCAAATCATGGCCTTCTTGCATTATTAAAATATGTATTTGTTTTTGGTGTTGAGATTAGGCCTTTTCGTATAATTTGGAGGTGGAGTGATTTAGTCTGAACATGAAACACAGCATGAGGAAGGCACCAAAGAAAAGTCCCATGCATCATTCTGAAACTCACAAAGAAATGCACAACTCATTTCCATCTGGATGAGTAATGTAATCTTTGTTCTTATTTATGTGATGGCTAGCTTACCCTCTAGGTGATCTAAGAAAGTTTTACAGGCATTTATTTCCCATCCAGAAGGTTTACAATCCAACCACAAAATGTAGTGTTTATGCAGAGAATATACGTATATGTTATGTCCACAATGAATTCATGATAACATGATTTTTCACCATAAAAAAAGATCACTGTCACTACCATGTTGCTAAGAGACCTCTATTTTGACTAGAAAAAATATGATGAAGCTACTTACTGACAAATGTTTGACCAACTAGATAGCTTAAATTGATGGTAGTGTCCAATCAGGAGCAGTCAAAGCTCAATAAGTCACAAGAAAGTTATATTCTTATCTGAATCAAAAGAACAAAAATAATTGTCCTCAATGGCTGGAATAAAGCCAAGAGGACATTTTTCATGCAAAGTGGAACCAAAAATTAGTTGAGTTGATTTTTGTGAGGATAGTAGGTAAATAGTAGCATAAATAATTACGGCATTAATAACAAAAAAAATTGAAGAGCAAGTGTAACCAGGGCTTGGTCCCTGTTAAACTGTCTTATTTTTTACAAAGTTGTGTTAGTAATAAATTCTGTTTTGTTTGTCTATGGTTGGACTCATTAGATGCTGTTATCTATTGATTTAGTCATTTTTACATGATTTTGGCCTAACAATCTGCTAACCAAGGCTGCCCTAAAGAAAATGATCTGTTTGTTGTGCTGGAAAGGGTTGATGTTCTACAGGTACAGGTAGGAGAAGAAAGAATAAAAACCAGACGGATCAAAAGTTGGCTTCTAGTTATAAGACTTAATGGGCAATTAGCAAGATTAAATTAAAGGAGATGCCAACACTGTATAAGCAGCATGGTAACACACTGTAGATGATTGATCACATCTTAATACTAAAGAAACGAAACATGAATCTAACTTTTCAGCCTATTTCTGTCAGAAAAGTCTAATCTATATTACTTATTTTTAATTACTCTTGTGTTAAAGGGAAATTAATTTTATTTATTCAGTTTAAACAAGCTTTAAAGTAAATTTTTGATATGACCATCTTTGTACTTGAACACAATCTGAACCTTCTTGGACAAGTTATCTTGTCACTTCTTTAAGTGTTCTTCCGGATTAGCTCTCACTGCATCGTGAGAGACCTTTTATTGCTCTTCTTTGGATTTCAGTTGCCTTTTGTTCTGTTCTCTGGTATGATGATACCACACTGGTTCAATAATGATGAGGCTTCGGCTCTGGGGAGGACTCATCAATCTATAAGACCAGTTTCCTCTAATTTTCAGACCAGTTTTTGACTAATTTGACATTTCTCATCCTTTTCTACCCGTTTTCTCTTCCTTAAGAATGGCTTCTTGACAGCCACATGTCGACTGAGACCATATCTGATACAGATTCAGTGAAAAATAATCAGTTTAATGGTCACATGCATCTCAGCTACTGTCTGGTGTTCGCAGTATTTTTTCTATTTATTTAAGGTTTATATAATGTTAACAGTTTCTTATAAAGGCAATTTTAAAATAGTTATGTGTCCCTGCGAAAGGCTGCTAGTTAAAAAGTGCTTATTTACTTTAAAAGCTTTTCAGAGGTGTCTGGTATGTGTACACACAACGCTGCTTCATCTTTTGAGTTCAGTTCTGTCTTATACTTCAATGATTCACAGGTCAGACTTAAACCTTACCTATTGTTAATGTAAAATATGACCCATTTGGACATATGGCAACCGTAAATTGACCTTAAATATCATTCTTTTGTCCTGAAACGTGATTGCATTTTTCAAAGTGATCTAAAAAACACGATTGTTTGAAAGTTTTGGATATCAAGGCTTTTTCGTCAAAGCAATAGAAAGGTGTATAAGCTGCTGTTTCAGTACCTGATATCATGGCAACAAGACATAATGTGCGACAAATCCATGCTTTAATCTTCCAAGATGAGGATGATGATAGAGATTTGGAGGAGAAAGCATCAGAGTAGGAAAACAACATGGAAGCTCTAGGCTTCAGTGGTCCCTAAGCGGAATAAGTTTTGGTGGCCCTAAGTTTTTCCGTAGATGTGACCCCCTAAGCCATTGTATATTGAATGTTAACTTACTCATAATAACATGGACATAGTAACTAAAATATGAATACACTCAGCAGACAGAAAGAGACAAAAAATTGTGCAATATATTTTGTTTGTTTAAAACCCATCCTTATGTACAGATTATATTGTACTAAGAGTCAAACAAAACAGTAGGCATGTTTAAACATCTGGCCTACTAACACTGTAGATTAAAGTGCAAAATAGCTACACATACTTAAAAATGGACATAAACATTTTAGACACAACTAAACAAACAATATTTGTATCTTACACGTGGTTATTGTGGGTCTTTGTCCGGCGACATCGGCTCTGATGCTCATATCTCACATGTAGTTGTTGTGAGTCGTCGTTTCGGCGGCGGCGGCTCGGATGTTCGTATCTCACACGTGGTTGTTGGGGATCTTTGTTTCCCAAAATAAATAAGAATGGTAGAACATTGCACAAAAAAAGCTGTTGACTGCGGCACAATCAATTAAACATTTTGCCCTTCTGGCTTTCTTAGATGCAAAGTCATCTATTAGCTCATAATATGTATGAGTTTTAGAGGACGTGGTGGAGTATCTGGTACAAAGGACATTAGCTTGAGCTACAACTGCTTTGCAAACTAACAGTACCCAATCAACTGCTAAACCAATTAGCACCTGCTGCTAAATCAAATTGTATTTTCAAAAGTGATGTCACATTTCTAAATTTATCTGTCAAGTCTTCATCATCACTGGACTAATACCTTATTTTACAGTATAATTGCAAAAGAAATGACCTTGTCCTTGCACAGCTGCTTCATCAGTCTTCTTTTTTTTTTCTTTTTTTGCCCCAGATGGATAATTCCTCTTCATAATGGAGTCCATAAACCACTCACTGAAACGACCGTCTTCCATAGGGTGCCCTGCAGTGGTGTGGGGCCCTAAGCTTAGTGGCAAAACCGGCTCTGCATGGCAGAAAACCATCTGATGAAGATGAATGATGATGACGAGCAGGCAGCAGGGCAGATGTTTATTTACAAAAAACAGTACTATCTGTTGGTATTCACACAAGGAGTCAACACAAGGGTCGGAGGTGAAGAACATGTGACTTATTTAAAACCTGCAAAACTGCACAGGCTAGGCACTAATAAGCATTTTATTATTTGTTTTGTCTTTTAAGTGATAAATGTTGAAATAGTATTGATAATAGAGGGGTTGTTGAACAGCCAGGTTATGTAGAGCGGCTACAGCTCGTCCACAAGGTTGCCTTTTGCTGCATGTCTAACCCTCTCTCTCTGAATCCCTTTTCAGTCCACTAACTGTATAATAAAGATCATTAGATCTTTGAAAAAAACATACTTGTGATTTCTTATGATATAGGCAGTGTTTACTGGTTCAAATGGAGACATGTGGTTATTTTCTGAATTTTAACAGTTCCAGAAAGTTCACAACATTTTTTAATTTAGACATTGATATAGACACCTACTATGAGAAAATTCTACGGCCAGGTCAAAACTGACCCTGACCATATCAAGAAGGCACAAAATATAAACAGTGTTTTAGGGTTAGGAACGTTAAATAGGTTATAAATTCTGCACACTTGGAAAGAAATACTTGCAGTAACTGCAGTCACTGAAACCACATGGTAGCAAAGGTGTATTACCAAAAAATTAACATTTAGTCGTCTTAAATGAGACACTCATTAACTTTCATTGCAGCAATAATCCCCACATTATAAGTAATTATTTTGATTAATCACCCAATCCGCCCAGTGTCTGACAGCAACAGCACACCATTCAGAGATTTTCCATGAGCTAGTGTAGCATTTTATGGCTAGAGAACTTATTTAATAGCCCATCTGCTGTTACTTCACTGTACCTGACCCTGCTGGTAAGTGAGTTCTCACAAAGTCTTTTGTTTGCTCTTTTCTATGTACCCATCCCACAACAGAAATCCCTGGGTAATAATGCTGGGAGACAGGTCGCAGAGTTTCTGCCGCGTGGGCATAAATGGCAAAAGTCTTGCAACACATACACTTAATAGACCTTGACATCACCTCAGGCTCCTAATTTAAAACATATAAGAGTCTAAGTTGGGGACAAAAACAAAAGCACACACACAAAGTTGGGGACATAAAAAAAAAGCACATACAGGAGAAAATATAAAACAAGGCCAATAGGTTGTAAATTGAACTTATGACTTGGATGCATATGTATGATCCAGGTAAAGGGGCAGATTTATGGAGATTAGAGGATTGACACTACTGGTTATAATTATTTCACTATATGCAATGTTACACTGTTTTCCCAGTCACAACAAGGTAGAATAAAGATAAAAGTCTTTGCAAATATGTTTATTAAAAATATGCTTTGATTTGCTATTTTTGTTTTAGTCTTTTAATTTGGTCCAATTTATTTATTTATTTATTTTTTGTATAGCACATTTCTTGTGCAGGAAGAATCAATATGCTTTAAATGAGATATTAAAAGCATTACAGCAAAGTGCAAAATAAAATTAAAATTAAAGAATTAAAATAAAAGAAAAAGAATAAAAGAAACAGAACCAGCTAAAACATGGAGAAACAACAGAACAAAGTTGAGGTACGTGACACAGACATCAATGGGCATCATCACCATAATTGCCGTTGTCACCGTCAATGTTCAAATGCTAGAAAATCTATTCAATAGAAAAAGAAAGAAAAAAAACAAAATCTCCAAATGATTTAAAAGCAGTGGAAAATTAAGCTTTAAAACCAGATTTTAAAGAACTAAGGTTTGGATTAGACTTCAGGCTTTCTGGTAGTATGATCCAGATTTTAGGAGCATAAAAAATAAATGCTGAACTTCCAGAATAAAAGTGAACTTGACCCAGATGATTTTAAAGTTCTCATTGCTAATAGTGCATTAGCAGATCAGATATACATTTTGGACCAAAACCTTTCAGAGCCACCAGCAGCAAAAAATTTTTATTAATTGTTTCAGAAAGCTGCCATTAAGACATGAGAACTGAAATTATATGTTCTTGTGTTTTGGTCTTTGTGAGAACACGAGCAGCAGCATTATGTATTAATTGCTGTTGTCTTACTTTTTTGTGTCCTGTAAAAACTCTATTGCAGTAGTCAAACTTACTGAACACAAATGCATGAACACGTTTTTTCTAAATCATGTTAAACCATCAATCCTCCTATTCTAAATATTGTCTTTAAGTGGTGGAACAGGCTCCGTCTGTCTGTCAGGTCCTTACATTCTTGTAGGTCAGTTTAAGTCTAGACTGAAAACTCACCTTTTCTTTCTAGCCTTCAAATGCTAGAAAAATTTAAGTTTACCATGACTTGATATTATAATTTTATTTCATTATGTTTCTTTAATTTTTAATTTGTATTGTATTTTGTGTATTTTTTTGACCACAGTTGATTTTGTGAAGCGCTTTGGTCAACTGAAGTTATATAAATAAATTTGAATTTGAAGTGGTGAATGGCTGATTTGGTTACTGCTTTAATACGGCTGCTAAAGTTGATACAAACAATTGCTTGATCTGTTGATTTAAACTTTGCTGAAAGTTGGGCACTAATCGCTGTTTTCAAACACCAGGATTTCAATATAATTTTTAATGGGCTGAAAAACATTCTGCATATAACCACCCTCTACCAGTGGTGCCTGGACTCTGTATAGAATGTGTTAGCTATGCTAATATTCACCTCTATAATTATTTTCTGTTACAGGAGGTGTCTGCAATGCAACTGCAGGTGCAGAAGAGTGAAAAGGTCTGTTCGGTACAAGTCGATTTTCACAAGATCGAAGGTTTCACTGTTTAACTGGATGAGATTTGTGTACAGGTTCGACTAATAATACATTTGTATTGTTTGGTGTATGAATATGTTATCCGCTAAGCTTGTGTTACCACAAAACTGAGATTGTAATATAGTACGTCAGACGGAGAACAGTGTGTAGGAGAAGATCTTTACTACAAAACTCCTCAATGCATACACGTAAACTGGAAATATCCAGGCATGGTTGACATAATGTTTAATGCTTTTTAAGAGGGTGAATGTTCATATTTTTTTCAGTTCTTGACTTGTGTATTGATCTGTATATCAAGTATGTGTTTTAATGACTGCTAAAGAAAATGTATAAAATGCTTTGTATGTGATTTCTTTACCTACATGTTAAGTAATATTGGCGAAGTAATGCTTATTTACCACTCCTTTGCATTTCCGGGGGGATAAATGTTTACACTTTACAACAAGAGTCCATAAAAGCATTCAAAAATGATTAACTATGGTTAAGTAATGCTTATGAAGTGTTTACTAAGGCTTAGGTCAGGCTGCTAATGTTAAGTAATACTTTAGTTAAGATCAGGTAAGCCCTACCTGATGACACACACAGGTCAGCATTAGTAAATGATTACTTATGACATAAATAATGTTGATTAGTTCCGATCCAGCTAATGTGCACCTTATAGGGAAGGATCAATAGATGCATTACTTAGCTGTTACTTAATACTTATTCACTAAAAATCTACACCATTAGTAAACAATTACTTGAGAAATTTTTAAGGGCTTACTAACATGTTAAATAACATTGTAAATAATGTTGAGTAATGCATACACAATAACAAATAATTATATAATTCAACTTTTCTAAACACATAATGCATTAAGAAAGGTTAAGTAGTAAACATAAATTATCCACGTATCAATGCATTAAGTAATATGCAAACTAATGCCAAGTAAAACATAATATTAGTTAATAATATGCTATTTAAAATTTAATTAAGGCTTAATAATGCACTAACTAACATTAATTAAGGGACCCTTGTTGTAAAGTGTTATCAAGATTCTTTACAACATTCATTTAGAAGCTTTATAGCTGGGATAGTATCGGCATGGTCTCTACTGTTTCCACGAAACATGATGCTGGATCATTTTTCTTCCTCTGTTCCATGTTCTGGTTAAAGATAACAAATTGTCCATAACCCTGGGGAATATTATGCTATGAATTTGAGTACAATGTGCCACATTACATGCTGGACTTCAATATTTTTATATAAAATTGTTGATATACTAACAATTAACTTTTTTATGTTAAACAAAACTTAAATAATGATCACTTTGTAGTATGCACAGAATATTGCCTTTTAACTTCTCTTTTGCAGGATATGATTAAAAGGATCTCTGCGGGCTTCAGAGAGACTGCGGGGGGGGGGGGGGTACAGAGTGAAAAAGCTCATTTCTCGAAACTTGCCTTTCTTTTTCACGGTTTGCCAATTCCTCACCAAAACTCCCCAAAGTGGAAAGTTTAAATAAACATGTTGTCTCTTCAAAACCAT
>JBAMHW010000027.1:14478177-14489689 GCA_037177495.1 Rhadinocentrus ornatus
CTCCAGATGCAAACGCCTCTCAAGTTATGGGCTGGACACACGGGAGGCAAAGTCGCTCCTTCTCTATTAATTTTCTAGGAACTTGCGTGATGAGGCAGAAATCGCTGCCCTCCTCCAGCTGGGCGACCGGCGACATTCGTGCATGTGAAATGTTGCGCTCGTTCATGTCTACGCGACACAAGGAAATAAAAAAAATGTACAATTTTTCTGAGTCGTGACTAAATAATCCACCAGCTCCAGAGACAGAAAGATAACAAACGTTATAAACAAACATAACTTGTTTTCTCGCCAAAGACCAACGCTCAGTTAACACAGTGAAAAACCCGGGATTTAAGAAACTCATTAACATTTTGGACAAACGGTATCACTGCCATCAGTCACTATTTTAATTGCGTGTCTCTCCCTGCCCTGTATGATGAGGGTCGTGAGGGTGTTGTGAAGGACGTGGCCACAGTCCAATGTTTCGCCACCCATACGGTCCTGTGGTCAAGCCGCATCATAGAGCCGAATTTGACGCGGATTTAAAAGTGAAAACAAAATGTCTCCAGTCTCATTTATTCCAGATCACACCTGGCAGAACCTCGTCTCATGACCGCAAATGCCTTGGATGGTCAGCTTATCGCCAAGGTAACTCATAGCACAATTCCTGTTAAAATGAAATTATCTGGAAACCATTCTGAATTTATGGAGTTTAAGTGGATTTCAGCACCTGAATCCCCCCAGTACTCTGACACCCCTGGCTGTCACTCCACAATCTACACATTGACTGGGAGACCAGGTTTGTTTATAGCGGAAGTATAAAACGTAAGCAGTCCTGCTTGAAGACCACTA
The DNA here is from genome assembly GCA_037177495.1 of Rhadinocentrus ornatus. NCBI lineage: Eukaryota > Metazoa > Chordata > Actinopteri > Atheriniformes > Melanotaeniidae > Rhadinocentrus > Rhadinocentrus ornatus. The sequence continues at coordinate 14,479,009 of JBAMHW010000027.1, forward strand.
TGTCATCAACCAAGATCCTGGGTAGTAAAAGGGAGACCCCTGATCTATCTGCTGTTCTGGCTGAATACCATCATCGAGCTGAGGTCTTCAGCAAGACCAAGGCCTTGTCAATGCCTCCTCACAGACCCTTTGATTGTTCCATTGACACCCTACCTTCGGCTCCTTTTCCCAGTAGCCGGTTATACAACATTTCCAGACCAGAGACACAGGTCATGAAAAAATACATAAATGAATCGTTTAACTCTGGCATAATAAGACCATCTTACCCCTGTGAGCAGGGTTCTTTGCCTCTAAGAAGGACAAAACCCCTTGGTCCTTTATTGATTATCGGGGTCTAAATAGAATCCGTTCAGAATAAGTATCCCCATGACTCATAACTGCATCTATGAAATACTTATCACCTGGCTCGAGTCAAAGACGGAGATAAGTGAAAAATTGCATTTGACATTCCCACGGGGGAGATACTTCCAGTATCTAGTGATGCTCTATGGGCTCATTAATGCCCCTGCGGTATTTCAAGCTCTGGTCAATGATATCCAAGATTTCCTTAACCGGTTCGCTTTTGTGTATCTAGATAACATCGTCATCTTTTTAAAAGACCTGTCTGAACACACCTTCCATGTCCGGTTGGTCCTCCAGAGACTGTTGGAAAATAAACGTTACATTGAGGCAGAAAAGTGTGAGTTCCACTAAATCAGCTTTGTGGGCTACATACTCATGAGTGGACAGATGAAGACTGACCCAGAGAAAGTGAGAGCGTTTCTGGATTGGCTGAAGCCTGAGTACATTAAGCAGCTTCAACACTTCCTAGGATTTGTCAACTTTATCACAGATTTTTTTCTGAATTTCAGTCAGGTTGTGGCACCACTCACAAAACTCACATCCCCTCCTTTTCAGTAGTCAGAAAACGCCTTCCTGGATCTTAAGAACCAGTTTTCTCTGCTCCAATGCTCAAACAACCAGATCCTTCAAAATTTTGTGGAGGGTGGTAGATACCTGCAACAATGGAGTTAAAGCCATCCTGTCTCAGAGGTCACCACAGTCAGGTCAGCTTCAAACATGTGCATTTATCTCCTGGCACCTCTCTCTGGCAGAAAAGAATTATGAAGTGGGAGAACATTAATTGTTGGCAGTGAAGTTGACTCTTGAGGAATGCTGACACTGGTTTGACGGGAAGAAACTGCCTTTCATTGTATGGACAGATCATCAGAACCTGGAATCTTTTAAATCAGCAAAGAGAATAAACCCCCGACAGGCCAAGTGGGCATTGTTTTAACTTCTTTGTCACTTTCAGACGAGGCACCAAGAAGGTCAAGCCAAATGCACTGGCCCAGCAGTTTAGCCCTGAAAAACCTCTTGATGACCCAGACCACATCCTGCCTACTTCATGTCTAGTGGCTGCTGTGATCTAGGAGGTGGAGCAAACTGTCAGAGGCCCTTCGAAACCACCCTGACCCAGGTACAGGTCCACCTAAGTGTTGCCTGTCACCCTGGTACAGCACTTACTGTCACTCATCAGGAGACGCTTCTGGTGGCAAACCAATGGACAAGGACGTTAGAGAGTAAGTGGCAGCCTGCCCTACTTGTGCTCGATGTAAAACCTCCACTTGGGCCCCAGCCGGACTTCTTTGCAACCCCTGGAAGGCCTTTGTCCCACATCGCATTGGATTTGGTCACTGGCTTGTCACCTTCCAGAGGTAACACCACCATCACCATCCTTACTGTCATTGACTAATTTTCTAAAGCTGCTCATATTGTTGCCCTACCTAAGCTGCCCACTGCATTAGAGACAGATGAACTAATGTTTTCTGCCTTCATGGAATCCCCGTAGACATCGTCTCAGACTGTGGGCCCCAATTCATGTCACAGGTATGGAAGGCCCACTGCAGAGCTTTGTCTGTCAGTCTCAGTTCTGGATTCCATCCTCAGACCAACGGCCAGGCTGAGTGGGTGAATCAGGAACTGGAGTCAGCACTGCGATGTGTTGTCGCTGTAAACTCCTCTGCCTGGAGCAACTATTTATGCTGGGTAGAATACGGTCATTACTTTTACACTTCTTCAGCTACAAGCCTCTCTTCTTTTGAAGCTTTGCTAGGCTATCAAACACCTCTCTTCCCCATTCATGAAGATGAGATCGCAGTTCCCTTGGAGCATCATCTGAGGCAGTGCCATGGCCTCTGGACGTCCACTAAGGTGGCGCTTCTTCAAACAATTTTAAGAAACAGACAAATGGCAGATCGGCGCAGGAGTCCTGCTCCGACATACATTCCAGGCCAGAATCTCTGGTTATCGTGTAAGAACATTCTATTTCTGACTGAATGCCGGAAGCTGTCCCCCAGGTATGGGATTTTTTTTTTTTTTTTTTGAGATCATTTATCCCACTGTGGTCAAACTTTGGCTCCCTGCTTCTAAGAAGGTCCATCCATCATTCCATGTCTCAACTGAACCCTGTTTCCTTCAGTCTTTTGGTCCCTCCTTCCAGGCCCCTTCTGGCCCGCAGGGGTGGGCGGGTACTGTCATGGATCCAGGAGGAGGCGTGTCCTGTGGTTAAGCAGCTCAAATGAGTGCCTCCATCGGAACCTGTCTGCCTGCTCACCACACCGCCTAGTGATCCTTAATCATCTCCAGCTCCGTTTAAGCCACACTAAAAAACGTGTTAACCTTACCTTGCTTGATTACTCTCTTCTTCGGGTCCTACTCTCTTTGTGACATAAAATAATTTGTTTTATCTGAAGATGGAGGTCATGTCCTGGCAGCCTGGTTAATAACAGGTTTTTATTAATCAGATGCATCTCCCTGTGCCCCACATCTTAGGAGGATGCTGAAGGTACTTGGGCACTTCAGGTGGTAATTGGCTTTCCAAACCTTAGTAATAAAAAATGTGAGAATTTATTCTACATTAAACCAATTCCCATTTAGCCTCTACATCACAAGGATATGCATCCCGACACATTAGTAGGAGAAAACTCCAGTCTCACAGTCAAAGTTCAATAAAGCTTTTATATGGTTTAAAATGCACTTCGTCACCATTTATTACCAAGTGACTTTGAAAACTAGAGCACATATAGGTTTTATTGTTTATCTTTACTATTTTCATTAATTTCGTTTGAGATTGTGGTCACTTTCCTGTGCTGTCTAATGACCTTTTTTCTGTCAATTGACTGCATATTAGTGACAACTGGCACATCTTTTCAACTTCATTTTCCTCTTGCTCTACTAGCAGTTTAATAACTCGATTTATTCACATCAGTATCCTTCACCAGGCTTTAAGGGCTCCAAGGAGTTTTCATCTATTCCCAAAAGAGGCTTAAATATTTGTGGCTTGGAGTGAAATACCTCCACTACTTTTGGAACAATGCCTACAAAAATTAGTACAGTCATAAAAGCTATTTCAGTTCAGTAGAGTGATTTTTATCTCATTTAAGTTTCAAATACCTTTCCTCAACATTTATTGATGTTACTCCTATTACTTTCCATCAGGCTGCTGGAATCCTTAGAAGACATTGTAAAAGATGAAAAGGGGTATGTAAATAAATAAAAACAGAGGCGAAAAAAAGGACAAAAGTAGAAATTAAAATTCTGCAAGTGTGCGCTGGAAACAAATTTTCCCTTTTTTTGTTTAATTGAATAAAATTGAATAAAACTATAATTCCCACCGCAAGTTTTACAGTTCTTACATGAATGATCATGCAGAGCGAATCAGTGTCACTCTGATCTAAAAACCTGCAGAATGAGACACAAGGTTGTAAAACTGAGAAAAGAATCCTATTTTTGCTTCATCTAATTCATCTCGGAGGCATGCAGTGAAAATCTCCTGTGAAGGCTATTTGAATATCAACAAGCCAAGACACTGTGTGATCAAAAGACCTCCTGAGTCAAAAGTTTGCCAGTGAGTGGGGATGACCCAGACAGATGGCTGCTCTCAATCCTGGGATGGTGAAAATGAGACCAAGAGGCAAAACTAGAGAGGGATGAAATATGAGCAAATTTTGGAGGGTTGAGTTTCTCTATGAAAAAGGTAAAAAAGAAAAAAAAAAAAGTCGAACTCTGTCTGTCCCTGCTATGGGATTCAGACAGATTAAAGGGAAGCACTTATGTGAGAGGTTTGTAGATTTAAATGTTTATTTTACAGCTTCCATCTGAGCTCTGTGAGGCCAAGCGAGGTCAGCCTGCCACGGAGGAAAAGAAATGCCACTTGAGAATCCCAATTTGCTTTCCCATTGGCCCCCACAGTGGAAAGAGTAATATTTAATTTTCAGAGCTGGAGGGCAGACAACTAGAATTGCATTTTGTGATGGCACATTGATGCACAGCTTAAACTGAACAAGCTACATGGGTAAAACTCTTTCTGGTCCCTGAAAATGAACTCTAAAATAAATTTTTCTAAGTTTACAAAATCAGAATCCTTGTCTCCTGATGGTGATGTTTTAAAATAGCACATGAAGTAAGATTATATAATGCCCCTAAATCAGGCAATAAGATCTTAAACACCCACGTGCTTCAAAGTTAAAGAATAAAGTGTGGTGCAATAAATCTAAATCCAGTCAAATGAATTGTGACTACAAAGATTCATCATGGACAGATTGAGACAGAGTATATCAGAAACGTTTGCTTTCCAAACTGATGGAAACATCACAAGTTGACAATAGCTGCAACGGTAAAACGTTATTAAGTTGACAGCTTGCTTAAATTTGCATAATTAGCTTTAAGAGCAGTAATTAGGTTGTCAGAATTCTTTCATCAAAGAAAACAGTGTCTTTGTGGATAAACTAGCGGAACAATTGAGGTATCAAACTAGCACTGAACAGAACTGGTTATGTCACAAAGTGGCATCAAGGCCAAATGAACCTTTTAGGTTTTAGGATTTAGCAGTGCTTATTTACACATCTAATTGTGACAGGTTAACATAAGAAACCACTATTACAGTAAGGCATGTAATACACCTGCTAATTCATGACAGGAAGACATGTCTTTGTCATTTTCAGCAGTCTACAAGAATCTTCCTGGATGGACATGTTAAGCAAAAATGCTGTTTGAATTTGAAATCCATTTTTCAACCATCTAGAGGAAAGTTTAATTGTCTGTTTTTGACTGCCTCTGAATTTGCCTTTATATTTCACCCTATAAACATTTTACCTTGCCTCATTTGGTGTTGTTTTTTTCTTTCTTTTTTTTCCTGCACAGGCTCACATGTGTCAATTTACAGATTTACATTTTGTACTCGGCACAGGGAAAGACGCGGAAGTGAGTGGTATGCCTCTTTGGTGCTGGCTTAGAACAGGTCCTGTATTTTATTGTCTGTGGTGTGCATGTGACGTTTTGGGTGAATATGGGCAGAGAGGAAGATGGAAAGGCATGGTTGAAGTCTCCAGAGATAAGGAGAAGGGCATCAGGGTAATGTGTCTGCAGCTTCCACATTGCTGAGAGCAGAACATCACAGGTTGCATCAGCGTTAGCAGAGGGGGGGACATACAATACTACCGCGAGGGCATGAGTGAACTCCCTTGGCAGGTAGTAAGGCCTCATGCTGACAGCAAACAGTTCAATGTCCTTGCAGCAGTGCTGCTCCTTGACAATGTGCCCTGGGTTACACCATCTATCATAAACAAACACTGCCAGCCCTCCTCCTTTCCTCTTATTGCTCTCCTTGCTTCTATCCGCCCGTAGGAGTGTGTGATATTCCTGCTGATGTAAGTCAGCGCCGCTAACTCATCCATCTTATTGGGTAGAGACCTTACATTCCCCATAATGATGGAGAGGAGGATGGGCAGGTAAAATCTCCTCCTGGCGAGGTGCTCGACCCCCCGGCGTGGTGTCCCCATCTCCTCCTCCTCCACATCTCTGAACTGAAGGGAAAGTTAGATGCATCTTGCATTTGTAATCTGGGTGGGGGAGATTGCAGTCTAGCAGGTTAAATTCGACTGAGTAAACTACTATGTACATGAAGGGAGGGGTCCAAGGAGCTGTGATATGGTGTCTGCTCCTTTTATTCATTTTGTGTTTGCTTCATTTGATGTTTGTTGTTTTATTTCAAACAAAACTTGTGAAGTAGTGTTGCAAACCCGAAAATAAGGCTCCCTTGAAAGCCCTGGTGAAATTCGAGTCCTACTTGCAACCCTGTATTGAAATGATTGGCTAAAGCCACTGGACAGATGAATTTATTTCTGGCTTCACTCCCTGTCTTATTGTGCATATTCCTAGGTCGACTATTTAGCTTAGCATCCAACCGAGTTTCGGTAACTGATTTCCATCAATATTTATATCATTAATTTGTCCTTTATCAGGTCCTTTACTTCACTATTCTGTTTCTTCTCTGCTTGGCTGCCAAATGTTTCTTTGTAATTTTAAATTCTGTTTTTTATTTTTTAATCTGCCTGTGAGTCTGCATTTGGGTTTAGAAGCATCATGAAAATATCATTATTTTAAGAATGACTGTTAGAAGACTTAGTAACCAAAAGCACAAAAAAAAGTCATGTGTAACTAAATAAGCAATTCCTTGTTTAAAGGTCCTAGGTGTCTCGGTCGGGTCCAATTCTCTTTAGTTCTTTGCTTCTCTGATGTTGTCACTTAGGCACAATTTCTTTGTAATTTGGTTATGTTTAGGCATCAACATTTGTTTAGTTAAAGTAAGGGAAAGTTAATGGGTTTTTTTGTAACTTTTAAGGAATAACAGATGAAGAATTACAAAGAACTATTTTTGTTCTACAATTCCAGACACAACAGAGGTGTTTGATGTGATTGATCTTAACACAGATGCATGTAGGTGTTTGATTTTATTCATGATGGTCAATCATGTCTGGATGTGTCAACGTCTATCCAGAGTGCATTTCTTTACATGCAATTTTTTGTGTGACACTGTCCTGATCAAAGCTCCCTTTATACATTTTCTAGGTGATTATAGGAACTGCTGTGTCTCTATTCTTTGGTTGAAGATATAATTTTGAAAAATCCAATAAAAATCAGATTTCTCCTTCACTGACAAGTTCTCTACAGGATACATAAAGTGTTCAAAATATCACAAAGCTTACATCTCGTCAATACTTGTGATGCTCTGTTAACACCTTGTACATGTTTAGAAAGATTAATAAGTATTTTTGTTTAATCTTAGCTCAGAAAAAAAAAAAGTTTGACTGAAACCAAAATGTAAATCATTGATCGTAGATTTCAAAAGACATGCCACTTTCAGCTTTCATCTTTAAGTGTTTAAACTTGGATGCCTGTTTTAAATTGTGGAGCTGTCATGCTTCTCTCAATTTCATTTCTAAAATCTTTTACTTTGAGGTATAAAAGCTGCTTATGATTAAATGTCTAAGTGTTTCATAAAAGATTAAGACTTCTACACATATGTGAAACAAAGTATTTCCTTTTGTGATTTTAGTGTCTTTTGGTAGTGGTCATTTTGTATGTCACTGTGGTCATTTTGTTTACTTCTGTAGTACAGGGCATTGTCCAAGTCTGGCGGGGGGAGGCGTGGCAGAAAGAAAAAAAAAGAAAAAAAGTGCATCTTTCTGGCCAACTTTGCGTGGAGGCTCCTGTATCTTTAAGTAAAAAGAACAGGCTGTGGGAAGGATAGTGACAGCCTCTAATGATGTTGACAGCCCTGTGTGTGGAATGTTGGTTGAAGAACTCTTCCAGGGACGAGAACGGGGCATTCATGATCTTACTTGCAGTATTTATCATTCTGCTGAGCCAGGGTTTCTCCACTCCTCCTTGCAGTTCTCAGACCACAACGTGTCACCATATGTCCATACTGATTCCATAGCATCTCAAGAAGGTAGTAAGGAGCTAGAGGGGGAAACCCGCTTTCTTCAGCTGTGGTTATTTGCCTCTTTTTGTGGTATTTTGGCTCTCTTTGTCTAAAATTAGACTCTGTTTACGGTCATTTTGAGTCTCTATGGTGAGTTTAATATATTACCTATATATCCCTAGGTCACTTTAGCCCCGTTTACACCCAGTGCAATTAGGTAATTAGGTCATTTTGAATCCCAGGTGGTTTTACTAAACATATTTCTGGTCATTTTGCATCTTTCTGAATGGACATTGTGTACAGTATCTCCTAGTGGTTAAATTGTCACAAAATGGTCATTTTTTTGTCTGTGTTGATACATTTTCTCTACTTGGAAGTATGTGTTTTTGTTGTAATTTTTTCTATGTGTGTTCATTTTGCACCCCTTTGTGGTAATGTTTGTTCCTTTGTGATAATTGGGTATCATGCTGTGGTAATATTATGTCATTTTGTGGCTGTATTACATTTTTTAAACCCCATGAATTTCTTCTCTACTGTTTAGTGGAGCACAATTTTTAGTGTCTGCAGTTAATCTTATCACAAATTTATAGAAGGAAGCCAGCCTGAGCCAACTCTACCACTTGTTTTGGGTTTATAATACCAAAGATGTTTGTTATTCCATAATTGTTTCAGGTTTTGATGATTTAACTATTGTTACAATTTATTAACTTTTACATTACATTACAGTAATTTAGCTGACACTTCTATCCAAATCACATTTCAATGGTTAGGCAGTAGCGTTGCCTAAGAACCCAACAGGATGGTGTTAATGTTTGTTTCTTCAGGGATTCAGACCCTGATCGAACCACATGGGACACTGATGCCCTACCAATTGAGCTAACAAGCCGCTTTTATCTCAGACATTTGAAAAAAAAACAAAAAAAAAAATTATTACTTTGCTTCTTTAAAGTTTAAACATTAAAAGGTTAAGGTAGTTTAACTCTGTGGTCATATTTGCACAATACTTTGGCATTTTCTCTCCCTGTGGTCATTTTCTATCCCTAATAGCCATTGTGCTTCTCTTTGGTCTCTTTGCAGTAATTTTGTATTTCAGGTAATTTTTTATATTAATATAATTTAGTCTCTTGTGGTCTATTATTGTGCTCATTTATTTGTTTATTGTGGTGTGTTATTCATCTTTGTGGCCATTTTATATGAATTTGGAGTCATTTTGTGTTTTGGTGTATTATTTTTGGTTCAAGGTTCAAGGAATCTTTATTGTCCTATGTACAGCAAGCAGTAAAAACAATCAGTCAGTGCACAATCACACAAACAACAATAAAAATCTAAAAAGACTAAGATAGTTGTCATTTGCCTCTATATGAAAACTGAGGTAATTTTATGTTTGGATTCATATTACATTTCTACATGGCTGTACTGCAGATCTTTGTGTTTCAGTTGTTTCATCTATGTTGTCATTTTAAGTCTTTGTGATTGTTTCCCTCATTTTTCATTAATTTTTAATGTTTTAATATTAATTTTTTTGCTCTTTCGGTGATTATGTTACTCATCTTTTGGAAGATTTTCTTTGTTTCTGATCAATTTGGCCTTTTTTTTTTGTTAACTTGTTTGTTAACTTGTTTTTTGTTACCTTTGACTGTCCGGCATCTTAGCAATCAGAATGATGGTCTGGCTGCCATGTGCTAAATTAATGTTGTACTGAATAAATTTGCTTTACCAAGGAGACATTTTAAAGAAACTTAACAGAAAACATATAAAAATAAAACAAAGCAAAGCAGAGCATCATCAGGTGCACCTTTAAGAAGACAAGGTGAGAAAAAAACAACAAACAACCTCAAAACCAGGAAAAGTAAGAAACATAACTGTAGCTATTACAGTTTAACTACTTTTCGTCTTTGTGGTCGTATTGCATTTGACATTAGTTGTGTTTCATACCACTGTGGTTCCTTTTTCTCTTCATGGTTGCCTTCCATGATTTTGTGATTCTTTTTGGGTCTCTGTTGTTTTGCTTAACATTTCTATGGTGTTTGCATTTCTTTGTACTTGGGACTGACTTTCCAAAGAAAAACTGATTATAGACCTTTCAAACAGGCTGTCATACAGATGTGACTTCTATGCTTATTCAGCTCCTTCAGCTGGTGGTAAATGTAGAAAGTAAGTCATCTGCTCTAAAATCTTAACGCAGACCCTCATACAAAAGATTCAGAGTCATAACAGCTTTAAAATCCAACATATTTTTTATTTTACTTAAAGGAGAAACACTTTATTGCATCTCCTCCTAAACAAGCTATGACATGTAAAAGTCACTTCTTCCTCTTTGTGTTTTTACTGAGTCTGCACAGTTAGAACTCATCCTCCAAAAAAGAAAAAGGACAGCTAGTGCTGGTTGGCTGAATAATTCAAAATCAGGAGAGAAGTGTGGGAGCCACATCATCACAGGTAAAGGTGAACAAAAAATCTTCCTCGGGGCTGCCTCCGGTCACTGAGCTGACTTACTTGCTTGCCTGTGGAAACTGTCCATGTATTCCAATTGCACCTGGAGGGAATTTGGCTCCTATTTTCCTCTCAGATCTTTCCTGTTCTGCTGAAGATAAACCTGACTTCTGACTTTAAACTGGCAACCAGTGCAAGTCTGCAGCACTAGACCTAATTTCCTGTTTGGATCTGCTTTGAATGAAGGATGCTTGTTTGACATTACCTCTTGACAATGACTCTTATTTAAATAAATTTTCATACTGGAAGTTGCGGTTGAAGTTTTTTTCTTTTTTTGGGTTGCCTTCCGACATGCTTACACAACCAAGGTCACCCTCAGATATGCTTGTGTAGAGAACAGTTTTTCTTTTTCACTATGATTGATTAAACTGGCTTGGTTATAGTAAGTTAAGGGGGGGGGGGGGGGGGGGGGGGGGGGGGGGGGGGGGGGGGGGGGGGGGG
>JBAMHW010000027.1:14489699-14503345 GCA_037177495.1 Rhadinocentrus ornatus
GGGGCACCCTCGGGGATTCTTGGGTGGGGAAGGGTTTTTCTTTTTCCTTGTGGTTGATGAAAATGGTTTGGTGGGACTAAGTTACCCCCCCCCCCCCCCCCCCCCCCCCCAAAAGAGACTGACCATTGGCAAGACGAAGCTTAAATGTTATAAAGTCACTTCTAATAGTTTCAACTCTGGTTTTCACAATCCATCACCAGTTTTATCATCTACATCTCTTTAACTTTTATTTACCTCCATGTAGTTGTTGGAATAACATCCACAACTTGTGATAGTTGCATGTGCTAAATTTAGCAACCACGATGCTAGCAGCTGGTACTTTTTATTTCTTTTAATTGTAACATAAACTTGTCTGTTCTGAAATGAGCACATGAATACAAATGGGTACTTTGAATTGTCATTGCCAAGACTGGTTTGATGCCAGTCATTTGTTTTCCAAAGTATTTTTAGATGCTGAATTATTTACTCAGTAGAAAGCTTCAAATGTGTCTGAGAGTTTCAGCCTGTATTTTCCTGGTGTGTTTGTCCTAATTACAACAAAGTGGTGCAGTGTTAAAAGTGTTATCCCGCTCTCATCGCTTAAATGCTAACAGCTACTTACAAAAACAAACCATACACAAAACAGTTTCCAGATATATGGAAAAAGAGAAGAGGAAGATTAGATTAGTGAGTGGGGCCTTTGTTTACTATTACTTTTGCTTTTCTGTCAGGGAGAGTTATTCTTATTTATTAGGAGCAGCTATGAGTCCACAGGGTTAACACAGAACAAGAACCATCCATCTCCACTTTTCATAGGTACATTGAAAAAAAAATAAGTATACCTACTTTCAATTCAATAGTTTTACTTGTCAGATTAATCCAGCCCTAACTTTTCAAAGGATAAGAAGCAGCTAGGTGCTGCTAATCAAATGCACTTTAATAATTGATTAAATAGTGTGTGTGCACTATAAAAGTAATGCTTTTGTCAGTTTGCTTGTACTTTACATTGTGGTTATTGCAATGCTGAAAAGGAAATACATCACGATGAGCTTTAAGGAAACAATCCATGCAGCCCATCGATTTGGGAAGGTTATAGGTTCATTTTTAAGCAATTTGGGAATCCATCATTTTGCAGTAAGAAAGATTATTCAGAAGAATTAAACATAGAATACATCTTCCTCCCTGCTTCCAGAAGTGTATTTCTCAAAAAAAGCACCACAAGATCTGACAGTGTGCATCGCTTAGAGAAACTTCTTGACATCTTTGCAGAAGCAGAAAGTCCTGAGTTTCCCAAGCAGCTCCTAAAAATGCTGTTTGACCAGACAGGTGTCAGTCTCACTTCCCCGATATTTAAAAACCTGAACCTGGTCCGCTTGCTGACCCTGGATGCTGGGTGGTCTTTAGATTTTAAAGTTCATAAAAGTTTGAAAAAGACTCAATTCCTTTGGCTTGTTTGGACGTGTTGCAGGAGAAAAAAATTTCTCTCAAAAAAGTTGTAACAAGGGCAACAAAAAGTTGGGAAAGTAACTGGTTCAAACCAAGAACAACTAGAGGAGCTTTTGATAACTAATCACATTAACTGGCAAAAGATCAGTCTTGAGTGGAAAAGACTTCCAGATGTAAAGATGGATGGAATTTTACTTATCTGAGGCAAAAAGTATGGAACAGTTTTAGAAAAATGGCCTCCAGGCAGGGATGGGCTGGTCACCTGGCATACCTAGCATTTTCCAGGTGGACTAGCATGTTTTTGGGCCAACAAAGTTTATGTATTTGTCTAACTAGTCTCAGTAAATCAGCAGCCCAAGGGACAATCTTCAGATAAATGAATAAATGGACGCTCAAATTTTTAAACAATACCCTCTTTCACTGTGACCCCTGTGTCTGAGTAATTTATTTGTCCTAATAATCAGCACAGAACCTATTTTTTCCCCTGACCACCAAACCATTATTTGCAGCCCATTGGTTTTTTTCTTAACAGACACTGGGCTGAGCCAGTCAGATACTTTAAACCATTTTTGGTTCTGTAGTAGATGCAGCTACTTGTAAAAAAACGAGGAGACGTGGACATGGAGAGGAGATGGAAAAAAAACAAAATAAAAAAAAGTTTTTAAAAATATACTACCACATGTCCAAAGACGATTGACATGTTTGGCACAGCAGGGCCTTCATCAGCTGCTGTGAATGATGATGGTGGATGGTGTGGTAAGCTGCAAAGCTTTTACATCATTGAGGTTCTGTTCGGGGTAAAGATACCCATTAAACCCATTAAGTTTAATGCATACAAACCAGTCAGCAGTGAACATGCTAACCATTAGCAGTGAACACATAGCTGTCTACAAAGTTACGATGAAGTGATGACATGACAATAAAACACGTTAGTTTGTCTTCTTACATTTATAAAATTAGTTGATGATAGAGTTTTAACAGGAGAACTGCTGGTTAACTGGTTGTGTTCACTGGTTATAACAGCAGATCTTCAATTTAGTTACTCTATATCTTCATAAACAGAATCGTAACGGAAACGTTATTTTTAACCATCATTTATCAATGTAACAGTGAGTCAGCAGTTTTCTGACTTTCTTTATTAATCTATTTTTTAATAATTGTGGGCTGCTTCTGTGTAGGTGTCTTTGGACAATATACAGAAATTAAACATTTTTTAAGATAAATGTAAATACTGATGCAGCTTTTTGCCTTTTTATCAGAGAATACAATAATTCCGGATCTGACTCCATCATTAAATTAAAACATAATAATGATATATAATATAATAACAATAAAAAAAAATCTATTCAATCTTTAGTTGAACCTGGTTGAGAAAAGATCTTCTGAAAAGAGGAGCAGGCAGCAGAAGTACAGATACTTTTTTTACACTTTGCAACAACGTCTGTTGTTTTACGGCTAAGCGGTTGTTATAGTGCAAAGATTTGTGGTGTGCATGATCCTATATAGCCTGATGAGGGCCAAAGTGCCAGGGCAGATTTATTGTCCCCTGCCTTCAGGAGCTAATGAAGTATTTCTTATCTAATTTCATAAGTAGGGCTGTCAAAACTAACGCTTAACAGCATTAATTAATTAAGGTAATTATTCATTCATTCTCTGTACTCTCACCTGCTATTTTTAGCAGGTGAGAAGCAGGGTACACCCTGGACAGGTCACCAGTCCATCGCAGGGCCAACACAGATAGGAACAAACAACCATTCACACATGCACCTACTACTAGGGAGAATTTAGAATGACCAATTAACCTAACATGCATGTCTTTGGACGGTGGAAGGAAGCCAAAGAACCTGAAGAGAACCCAAACATACATGGAGACCAGCGACCTTCTTGCTGTGAGGCTGCGGTGCTAACCACCTCACCACCGTGCACAAATCCATTTATGTATAATTTAAGTAATTTATTGCATTAAAATTTTTAACGTAATTAACTACATGACAAGCCCCATACATCCGTCATTTCTCTGACAGCGGGACGTGGAAAAGCATGATAGAAGAGATGAGCCGGGTGGATCTATAAAAGGACATAAACAGCATTAATGGGGCAAACCAGGGACATCGCCTGATGGCATTTTAAAACACACTTTTTTCCTGGCAAGAGGGTCCCACACCTGTACTTTTCCCACATCCAGCTGCGTTTTTCCCCAACGTGTCTGCTTTAGTGGATCTCTGGTCGTCTCTGTTTGTGACGACTGTCAGTGATCAGCTCATCGGTATAATTTCCTGTTGCGTGTGTTTATGGTTCAGCTGAGAAAGAGGAAACTAGTGGTTCATGGTTCACACTGTCGCATTTACCCCAAAGTACTGCTTTTGACAGCACCTTCTCTAACACAGTGGTAGACAGGGGTTATAATTCAGCTACGCAGGGGCGGGTCTAGAAAAGTTGTGATGGGGTCCAGGCAGGAGCACTGACCAGGAAAAAAGTGAAGAAAACAAAACAAAGTAAAACATGATACAAACAAACAAAGTAGAACATGATGGAGATGATTTAGAACAACATATAGAAGTACATTACATGCTGCATTTTCTGACCATTGGACATCTGATGTTTACACAATGGATGGTCAGTTAACAGAATTTTTTTGTAGCATTGGCTTGTTCTGTTGATACAATACAGTAAAACACAGGAAAATGTCAGTCATATAAAATCTACGTATGGCGATTAATCATGATGAAATTATTTAGAATTTGTGATTAGTTTGAAAGCTGTGATTAATCTGATAAAAAAATTTTAATCATTTGACTGCCCTATTCACAAGCAATTCAAATTAAGTGTTTTCATTCTAATTAACTGCACTTGTTTTAGTGTTAAGAATATTAAACTTTTAATTCCTCTGCTATTTTTTGTGACTATGGCCTTTATTTTCCGAGATTTGAAAGTGTTATGAGCCATTCCTTAATCATTTGTTTATTATTAGAAGCTAAACATGCAGAGTGGAAAGAAAAAAAAGGTTATCAAGAGTAATTGTTTGGTTTTTGTTTGGCAGGACTGTGCAGATGGCTGAAAAATGAAAGGGCAAAGGAAGTAAACTCTTGGCACTAAGTCTAAAATTCTGCTGGAGAGATTAAAACCAGTCCTCCAACAGATATTCCTTCAATTAATGCTTTAGTGAAAAAAAGAAAAGAAAGGGCTGTCTTATATGTTGGTCCAAAATTTACCCTAGGTGCCCATTTGGGTTTATCTGAAGACTGCAGCCATAAATTGCAGCCTATTCTCTGGAGTGTGAGCTTGTCTCTCAGGCTTTTTTATTTTAGTCTTTACTCTGCTATTTTCATCACTTTTATGTGTAGCTATGAGTGGACTGCAGTTGTGTTTAGGGCAGTCACTGTCAAAGAAAATCTGAAAAATGAGGACAGTCAGTCTGCGATAACCCCATCACCCATCTCTGTTAGTTCTGTCATTGTCTGTGCACATTTTTAGCCCTTTTTAAGCTTTCCTTCCACAGGAAAGAGACTGGAGAAGACAATCTGTGTTTTCTTTTTTTAATCATCTTTTATAAGGATCAGTGTGCAACATCCTCTCTCTACAGAACCCCACTGGATACACTTATTATTCCAGTGCCTCAAATGTAAACCTTGATTGTTTGCCGTTGAACCTAAATATAAAGCACTGCGTGAACCGGTGTAACCATGGTGACATTTGGTATTAAACTCTGAGTGTCGTCATTTGGTTGGATGGATGGATAGACAAACATACTATATAGATACACACAGTAGTAAACATTTTTTAGTCCAACAGCATGATGCTTAATTATCAGTAACCTTTACCCTTGCATACTTATCGGTTTACTGAGCAGATTGAAGGATTGTACTAATTTTCTACATAAAACTATACACACTATACACAGATGAATAGTCCTCTAAAAAGCTGAAATTCAGAGCCCATAGAACTAAAGTAATGTGTCGATTGCATGCTGGCTGACCTGTTAACTTGAGTTGGGAAGCCCCGTCTCCAGCAGACAGCATCCAATTTCAAGCACCAGAAATGTAGCCTCATGAGTGCAAAAACATCACCTCTAACAACTTTCTCTGATGGCAATCCATACTTCAAAGGCACACTGGTACAGGTGGGTCTGCTCAAAACAAACCATGGTCCACTTCTACAAATACTACACTTAATTTTGAGTAGTGCCAAAGTGTATTCACACTTTAATGTGGACCGAAGAATCAAATTCTGGTTCGCTTGAGAACTGGATGTCTTAGTTCACTTGCAAGTGTACCCTGGTGCGGTTTGCTTGCAGTATGAAAGCAAATAGACCATCCAGTGAACAATAAAGAATGCATGAACATGCTGAATAGGTTATTGTGTTTTCTGCTGCTCATACTGAGTAGATTCTTGTGAAAACGGCATTAAGTAAAACAAACAAAAAAAAAAAACAAAAAAAAAAAACGAGTAAATGTAATGCTGCTCTGTTGTTTATTTGAGGTGATTGAGCAATTTTCGGACCTTTTTTTTTCTTCTTCTTGGACAGTGGTTCTTTTGGGGAATACGCCCCCTAGTGAGATGTTGTTGTAACTGTTTGATGTTGTCCAGGTGGTTTGGTCTGCTTGGGTAAAGTGCAGCGTGAAACCTAACTGAACCAAAGAAAGTTGTAAAATTGAACTATACTGGTGTGAATGCCCCTACTCGGTTTTACAATATGTACTCCTCCACAAAAGTTACAAGCTACACTAACAGATGAGTCCCCCTACATTTGAAGATCGTCTATGTGGCAGTGAAAAGCTAAAACAGGTACTCTCCAGCAGCTGTTTGAAACCTCTTTGTAGAGTGTATTTAATCCCTTTATCTTCATAGTTTCAGTATGTATCATTATCATCATCATCATTCAGTCTGCACATGTCAAACTTGACATCAGAACCAGGATTATCAACTTTAACTTGCAAACTTATACAATAGCTAAAAGCAAACAGTATGTAGCTGCCTACAGTCTAACCAAGAATCTGTTTCTTATTCCCAATCATGAAATAAGGGTGGATAAACGAAAGCAAAAATAAAGTAAAATGGTTAGTTAAACATAGGAAAAGTCAGTAAATAAAAAGAAGGAAGGCCATATGAGACTCCTGTTAAGTCCATTTCACATATATGTTAATATTCCTCTCAGCTACATCCAGATGTACTCTCAACATCGATGACAAAATCAAGGAGGCGTGGGTGATACTTCAGACAACACTGGACCGTGCATCAAGGGAAAAACATCAGTGCCATAATAGTTTACATTAGCATGTAAAGGACTCTGTAGATGTGTAAAACATAGTGGGTGGAAACAGTTCAATCGCTCCATGCTACAGTATACCAATAATATCATAAATGGTATTTGTATGTTTTTTATTGTGAACTGCCAGGGGATTGTAGATTTAAATTAACCCAAGGCAAACACTGGTAGAATACATCAAATGTAAACATTATGCTTGAAATTGTTCATGGTCCTTATAGACAGAATAACAGAAAGAAAAATACCACTATATAAATAAAGGCTTGTGTGTATCAGTAATGATTAATTTTCTCAAAGAAATACAGAATCACTCATTTTCTCCAACTATGTCTTTGTGTTTGCATCGAGATCACCATGCTTTCAGATCTCAAGTTGGAACCATTTGAGAACCTTTTAACATGATGCTGCTTTCATTTATGACAACTGGCTTTTGGGAAAAAAAAATGTGCAGACCAATTACTGAATTTGCTCAGTTCAATACCGCTTCAGTAACACTGAGAAGATAACGACCCAGTGATTTTTAACACACTTTTTTGTTGATTGATTGCAAGGGCATGTATAAAATACACTATATACATATTGATCTTTTTACTCCCACATCTCTTTATTTTCATTTCTGTACAAGAACAGAGATGATAGAAAAACAACTTAAGTTTGTACATCTGCTTTGTAATTGGTCTCGTTTCACCTGCTGCACGTCTCTCAATTTATGCAAAACGGTATCTTACATGTTGCGAGGATTTGGGAATAGCAATTGCTGTCACGTCTCTCGGATCATGAGACAGTTTAAGTGGAAAAAGGAGAGTGTGAGTGTTGCTCAGCCAACATCTAAAATCATATGCCTCATCTGGAGTGTCCCATATCTCCTTTTTAAGCATTTGTACTCATTACAGCCCCTGAATGCAACATTAGTTTTGTATGGAAATGAAAAAGGAAAGGGAGGAAAAAAGTTTTGTGAAGTTACGAAAACAGATCCATTTCAGAATTGACTATCACACCATATAATGGGTGCTTAATGGGTTTTCTGGGCCTGAGGGTGAGAAATCCACCTCAAGTTGAGGTAAGTTTCATTTCAAGGGCAATAAACGATTAAAAGAAA
This sequence comes from Rhadinocentrus ornatus, assembly GCA_037177495.1. Classification (NCBI taxonomy): domain Eukaryota; kingdom Metazoa; phylum Chordata; class Actinopteri; order Atheriniformes; family Melanotaeniidae; genus Rhadinocentrus; species Rhadinocentrus ornatus. Next base: position 14,497,490 of record JBAMHW010000027.1, read on the forward strand.
AAAGTTTAGAGCACTTAATGCATCAGCAGTGATGCACTGTGGCAAACTGGAACCTATAATGTGTGTAAATGTTAGCTACTAATTGCTCTGCACCATTTTTATCTGTCTGCTTTTTACATCTCCCCACAAAGCATTGTGCATTCAATAGAGAGCTGGGCTTGTGTTTACCAGGTGTAGGCTGTACTAATAAAGGCAAGAGGATAGCATGACAACTCTGCTTCAAGTGTCATAACAGAGGAGCGCCTGCCAGGCATCTTTGGGCTCATGTTTACAGGGACCATCACAATTTATAGCTCCTGTCCAAGAGTGTTTGACAAGCTGCCTACACACTATTATATATTTTCCTTCACAGGAGAGGGGTGCATGGTGGAGTTGTTCACCAATGAGCTCTCCATATATACGTGAACACGTATGGAGAAAAATTTAAACAAAACTTGTGCAAGTTAGCAATAAGTAACACAGTCCTTGAAGGGCTTTTGCTCTTGCTTATTGTACTGTTCACCTTCAAAATTAGCTGCTGGAGCATCTGAAATGGAATGCTGACCCACTTAGCTCTCTTGTTAAGTGCGCAGGGTCTGAGGGAAGAAGCGCACAAACACACTCAGGCAAAAAGCATGCACAGTGTTTGCACATATGTGAACAAGCACCTCAACAAAGATAAAACAAGCTTCTTTCTGATAAACAAGTTCTTGGGAAACAATAAAAATAACTTTAATGTATTCACAGAAGGGTCTTTGTTAGGCTTTTTAAACACAGTGCTCTGTTGTCTTCTAACTAAGATGATGCTGCCTCGAAGCCACTGACACCTGAAGGTTGAAGGTTTCATGTGGACGATTGTGCGTCATTGCATGTTCTTTGTGTTCACATGCTTGGAGGTGGCTTTTGTTACATGCATGGGGGAAGGTTTATGTTTAAGGTGCTGCCTCTGAGCCTGTGACACCTTCTTCTTTTGCTTTTGCTTTGATGTGCTGTCTGATCCCTTTATGTTACCATTCCTTTACACACAAAACCCCTTCCCTGTTGTTCCTAGGGCACAACAGGGTGACTGGATACTGTGGACAGAAGCTCACATAAATATCCATCCACCCCCTGCTAACTCTTTAAACAGCATTTTCATGATTCATCCTTTACTCTCAGTGAAGACCTGGACTTTTAGCTTTTCCAAAAATTATTTGTTTTATTCTTCTGCAGCACTTTAAACCAACAAATTCCTCAATCACTTTCTTGGAAAAAATAAATACTTTTATACAGCACAGACCTATTCAGCGTGGGATGATCCCAAGTGAAATATATTAGTAATTCTGGTTTTATTCCTTTAAATCACTACTTTTTTTTTGCTGAAAATGCCCTTCTGAGTACATTTAAAGTTTTAAGATTTTTAAACTCAGTTGTAACTCTGGAACAGAGGTGGAAAAAAAAGGTTAAAGCCACAATTGAGGCCCAACACACAACATATATATTTCATTGAAATCTTAAAACATTACACTGGAGCAACCTCATAATAGACACCTTGTTGGGCATTATCCCTCACTTAACACACACTAAATGTGTGGGAGATGGGAACCAAACGCCACACTGAAGTATGTCATTTTTAAAGTTGTGATAAAAATTTGGATCATTTATTGTTCCGTTTGAATAGAAAGTGTTTGTGACTATTACCCTTTTCCTCCAGCTTAGGTGGAGCCGAAGCACTTTGTTATGCATCAATGTCCCAAGTGTAAGTTAGAAGTAGTATAGGGCGTGTTCAGTGATTGGGGTAGTTACTCTAAAAAGGTAATTTGTTACTAGTTACTCATTACTTCTGTAAATTGTAATGAAATTACTTTACTTGTTACTGCATTTGAAAAGTAACGCCACTACTTATTACTTTACTTGGCCATAATTCACCGTGTAGACATTGACAATCATCATTGCCTTTCTGCATAGTGTTTACTGTATATTGTAAATAAAACGTCTTTAAAACCACAAGAACAACATCGCTGTATGTGGGAAGAAATGGACAAAATTGTCTCATAATCATTTTATCTAGTATTTTTCTAAACCTGGGCGATTCAACAGTCGACAGGGGGAGCATGTCTCCTACAATGAACCCTGCAACTAGCTTGTCTGTGACCGGCTGTTGCGCTCCAGGAAATGTTGAAAAAAGCTTAGCTTGTTTAGGAGGGGTCGGCTGCTGAATGACTCCTTCGACTTACCGGGGATCTTTCGCCACAAGTTTTAACTGAAACTGGACCGAACTGAAAATAATGCGAATATCGCCATTGACCAAAAGCCCACATCTCTGACTCCAGCTGCATTTGTCTTTCTTCTTAGTTGGTGCACAATCAGCTACGTCACGCAAATTGATCTCTATGGCAACGTGTCCAGGCAAGCACACACAGCAGCATGCGCGCACCACTTAAAACAGATGAGAACTTTACACACAGGCAGACACGGCTTGAGTAACGCAGAAAAACGCGTTACTGTAGTCCAGTAAAGTAATTTCGTTACCAATATTTTAAGTATAACGCACTGCTTTATTTTGTTACCCAAAAAAGTAATATCGTTACTGTAAAGCGTAACTCTTTACTCCCAACACTGGGCGTGTTCACACTGCTGCTGTGTCCACTTCCATAGATAGTATGATTCATTTGGTTCAGTATAAACAACAACCACACTGAAAGAAGAGAACTCTGGTCAGTCTGAAAGCCAGGGGTCTTGGTTTTCTTCCAAATGGACGCTTCAGTGGACAAGAAAGTAACACATACCAGCCCCAATAAAGCATCAAGTAGGAAGTATAAGAAGGATGTGATGCAGAGTATTGTTTGGGTAGGAGGAAAAACAAAAACAAACCACACAGCATGTATTCAGAAAAACAGTAAAAAAGGAACCTCAAGACCAGAATCTTGTGAGGGTCCAATTTTTCCTATCCACACCCAAACCCCTTTGAATGATTAAATTGATATCACCCATTGTAATCTAGACCCGACCCAACAATATATAACCCAAGACCCGACCCGCACGTTAACACATTAAGTAATTGCAAATACACCCCTATCCCTCCTTTTATTGCATTACTTTAAAAAAAAAAAGTTCATATATTATATATTTTATGATAGTGCTTTGCATTGTTTTCATTTACAATCAAAAAGAAGAGAGAAGAACACAGTAAATATATTTGAAGGTTTATTATAAGCAGAACTTGCTATTAACATTTTTTTAACTTGCATAATGTACAGGGAGAAGAGAAAGGGGGAAAGTACGCAGCCATGAGGGCAACTGATGCTGATAGTCCGAGAGTCAGAGACATGCACTCCCAGCTCAGCATGCTGCTTCCTGTCCGACACAAGTCTGTGATCCACCTGCAGGTGGAGTCAAGCACGTTCAACTGAGAAAGCTTGTCCTGCAGGAGAGCCGGAATGATGGTGGGACGGCACAAGGCACTCAAATGACTTGATTACCACAGTGGTCAAGGCGACCGGTCTGTAGTCAATAAGTCCTGTGGTTCTTAGCTTTTTAGGGACAGGGATGATGGTGGAGAAGATGTCAGTAAACACCGGAGACAGCTGATCAGCACAGTGCTTCAGGGTGGAGAGAGAGATCAAGTCAGGTCTGACTACTTTGCGGGGGTCCTGCCTCTTGAACATTTTGTTTACGTCACTTTCCAGCATTGGGAGAGCTGTGGTGGGGAGGAGGAGGGGGCCTCCAGGGTGGGAAGTTGTGGGGGCACCCAGGCCCCTGCTGTGGAGGGGGAAGTGGAGATTGAGGGGTGGAGGTGGTGGAAAGTGTCATGGCGATGGTTTCAGGTCTGTCCTTTCTGTCTTCAAACGACAATAAAAGTTGTTCAGATTGTTGGCCAGGCGCAAGTCGTTAGTGGAGTGGGAGGCCTTTGGCTTGAAGCTGGTAATTTGCTGAAGCCCCCTCCAAACAGAAGCAGTGTCGTTAGCTGAAAACTGTCTTTGGAGTTTCTCAGAGTACAGTCGTTTAGCGTCTCTCACTGCCTTGCTAAACCTGTACTTTGACTCTTAAAACCTAGCCTTGTCCCTACTCCTGAACGCTTCTTACATCTCCAACCAGGGTTTGTCATAGTTGTAGCTCACCCTGGTGCGTGATGGTACACAGCAGTCCTCACAGAAGCTGGTGTAAGATGTGACAGCCTCTATGAACTCATCCAGACAGCTGGTAGCAGTCCTGAAAACATCACAGTCAGTACAGTCCAGGCACACATGCGGATCCTCTCTGGCTTCACTGGTCCACTGCTTTGATGTTCTCACAACAGGTTTAGAAAGCTTTAATGCAAAACAGCATTTTTGCAGGTACCTGAACCATTGCAGGACTGTCCTCAAGACAGAATCATATGGCTCCATTGTTTACTTTTTACTTGTGATGTCATGGCAGTCTGTGAACGTGTGAACATTTAAGAAGAGAGGTAATTATTCAGTTATGTTCCAATGTTTTTAGCCGTTAGCTACAACATGCAGCCCAACTTAGCGCTGACTATACTTACATCGATTACATCGTACAAATGTAATGACATTTATGTACGTTTTGCATATACTATATATATATATATATATATATATATTCATACATATTAACACTGTTTTACATAGTTAGGCAGATTAATTATGTGTCTGTTGTGAGCATACTAATATTCACTACTGATACATAGATGAATAAAAAGAACCACTCCTTGAATTTAAAAGGTTTTATTATATTTATTATTATTATTTTGTAGTCTCCATAATGGACACCATGCCCCCCATCATTGCACTGATGTCCTCAATCTCTTCAGGCTTTGCAGCAAACGAGAGGTAAACTTTCTCCTTTGTCTTCTCCGGCAGCTCTGCATTTAATCAATAACTGCTTCCATGATATTCACATTTATTCCCTGGTCTGCTATGACAAAAAAAAAAGAGGATGACGACGACACGGGACACTGGGGGAAAGTGAAGTAAAAATAGCAAGTGGTTCCAGGGATTTTAGCTCCATTTAAAAAGTACAAAACCAAATAACAATCTTAGTTTGTGTTAACCCCACATTACATAACATAAGAGTTGGCATGCATGGACAAATGTTAAGGAAAGTTTCTTTATTTACAGGACAACACAAGTCACAGACACGTTTGCTTGGCTATTGTTAGCAACTGTTAGAATGGCTAACAGAATAGATCAGTTTAAATGATTCACACTCGATCCATAATGTGTCTGTCTAGAAAGCTCCCACACTTACCGGATTCACGTTCCCGTTTCCACCGTGGCCGTGGATGAACGTAGTTGTGGTAGAGTTAACAGCCCCGGTTGATTTGGTTTGTCAGGCAATCTCCAGTTCAGTCATTCAAAATATTTTTTTATTTTTTTTTTTGAGAGAAGGGTAACCAGTTGTTGCTACATTTTAGCAACATGTTATGGTCACTGAAAAGTTTTTCAGTCATTTTAAGTAATTTACTAGCTGGTCAACGGTTCTTTCGTAGCCTACTGCAGCGTCTCCTTCTGCAGATGTCTGAAAGCACCCCCCGAGCACTGACACAACCAACTTGCAGCGGTTCTCAGATCTGACCCAGCAAAAAGTTGGAGCCAACTTCGAACCAGTTTTGAGAGCCAGGAGCGGGTGTCTGGGCAGTTGAAAATGAAATATCCCGTGCTTAGGCAGGCTGTGGCTCCGAACCAAAGAAAGAACCACCCCAGTCGAAAACCCCTAAGAGAGGCCTTACAGCTGACAGTGCTTTTCACAGAGCCAAATTTGTGTGTGTGTGTATGTGTGTGTGTGTGTGTGTGTGTGTGTGGGGGGGGGGGGGGGGGGGGGGCCTTTGAGACACAACCCCCCCCCCCCCCCTTCTCCCCCCCGCCCTTCCTCCCCCACACACCCCCCCCCCTT
>JBAMHW010000027.1:14536035-14551117 GCA_037177495.1 Rhadinocentrus ornatus
GAGGAAAAAAGTGACATGGGTGCAAACGATGGAAGAAAGAGCACCAAAGATTTTTGTTTTAATCGTTTTAAGAAAACAACCTGCCCCCCCCCCCCCCCCCCCACCCCTTGTCATTGTAAATGGTTTGGATGACTTCGACTCCACGTTACTGCTTATCAAGTGTTGAAATGTGCCAAGCATCAATCAAATTTCCTCGCCCACTGCTGAAAGCTGTCATCAGCAAAGATTACAAAACATGCAACGCTTTGACTTTGAGAACTAACACAAGTAACACAGTGATGCTCTCAGAAACTTTTCTCCAAACATGACCTTTCAGAAGGTATTGACAGGTGTCAATTATCACCAAATGAGTGGGTTTGAAGACCCTTGCAGCATTTCAAAGGCGAATATGTTTTCAGCTGCTTAACATTTGTTTTGACTGTTTGGTGGTTTTTCCGGATCATCCGCCGCTCTGCAAAAGCTGTGATCTCCGACTCTTGGCTGGAGTTAAGCAGATTAGCAGGCATGTTGTTTCAAGCTCAGGATAAGCACAGATGTTTTGGTCGCCTGTGTTTTGCTCGGGATGTTTCCATTTTTTCATTTCAGCAACCCTCATGGGCCCATGGAGTTTCAGAGACAATTACACAAGCATGTTATGTATGGGTTGTAGTGCTTGTTATGGTGAGTTTATTTGGACATATGCTTCGGACACATGGCAATGTTTTGCTTCATCCTTAATTTACCCCCATTATGTCCACCCTGCCTTCTGTGCTTTTAAAATTTTAAGACCATTGAACTATTTATTGTTATGTAGTGAGTGACACAGGATATTTGTTCTCATTCAGCTTTCAAGCTGATTTATAGAGCACTGACACTTGTTTAGAGTTCACTTGAATTAAACATTCTGTAAAGGTTCACCACACTGGTTGGGTAGGGGGAAATAAATTATGCTTAAAAGCAAAAATTTTGATGTCTGGAGTTAAAGGCAACTAAAACTAAAAACAAACAAACAAAAAAAAGAGAGATAACCCTACTTTTTTTATTTAGGGCCCACTTGGTTAGATAATGTGTCATTTAGTGAGGCATTCAGATATACAGGGGATGTCTGTCACAATTTCAGCTCAAATTAGAGATGCCTACTCTCAGCGGTATCTCTGCATGCACTGTGCCTGAAGTTAAAAACTCTTATGATCTTCCTTATTTTGCTTTCATATTAACAACAAATTTTTTATCAATAGCTTTATAGTCAATTGAAAAAGAGAGAAATAAGCAAATAATGCCCGGTTTTGTTTTAATCTTTCTATGCCATCCATCCATTTTCTACAGCTTATCTGGGGTCGGGTCACAGGGGCAGCTGCCTACGCAGGGAATGCTTTATATGCTGACAAGGAAATCTGACTTCTAATGGCCATTCTCTCTTTCAATCTTAAGTTGAACATTTTAATCATTTATTGGTCCTTGAATGAAGAATATTAAATCTCCCTGTAAAAGACAAAAGAAATGAAAAAAGACTTTCCACTTAATGTTAACTTCGAAACTTGAATAACCGGAATGGACTGGCAGCAAAGCCCCCCAGCATTAGGACCGTGTTGAGGAGTGTGTGTGTGTAACTTAAAACTGTATGATTTTGACTTGATTTACAGGACATAACACACAGGACAAGAATAAGCATGAAGTTGAAGACAGCTCGGAGAAACAGCAGGATGACTGATTAGCTCTTTTGTTCTGTGTGGTGTTTGCTTTGTTTGGTTCTGTCAATAAAGTTGCTGATGAGTGGGATTATGATCATGAAGATTATTATCTAAATAATTCTCTAATGTCCCTAATAATAATGTGTAGGTTAAAATGAGAAATTGCCAAAGCTGATAAATGATAAATTTACTTTTTATCTTGACTGCAGACCTCTGTATTATTGTTAAATAAAAATAAAATGTGAAAATAAAAAAGATTCTGAATATATTACTAAATAAAATAAGTAAAATAAATGTTTTAAAAAATTGTATTCTAAATTATATTAATAAAATTAAACATTAAATAAAATTAATTAAAATATATATTTTTTTAAATAACTGCATAACTTAAATAAAATAAATGAATAAATAATGGGAAATATTTTTAACTCTATTCTACAGTCATTTGGCAGTGGCACTGGCCACCCCTGAAATCTGACACCCCTGGTGCCACCAGTCACCAGTGTTAATACACCTTTTAAAGTCATTTTTAAACAAGTTTCCTGATTGGTCATTCTTTAAAAACAGACATTAGGCTGCATATTTTAAAAATATATCATCCCTGTGCAAGTATAGCTAACTTTATGAACGACTTTAAACCAAATGTTAGCCTGACGCTAGTGCTATTCTATTCTATTCTACAGTCATTTGGCAGATGCTTTGATCCAAAGCGACTTAAATCTGAGAGCTAGAACAACACAAGCAAGAATTTGAACAGGATGGGACATCGTAATAAAGTAGTAGTCAGACTGCTGTGAGTCCAGCTACCCGCAGGTGCTGTCATGTAGTGCTAGAGGCAGTGCTTTCATCTTTTTTTTTTTATATTTATTTTTTTAGACAAGACAAGATCATTTCATCACACAATATCATCTTGGGAATAAGTGCACGCAATTCAGTGCTGTGTTGAGCCAAAGAGCTGGACAAATCTTTCTAACTCATTCCGACGAGTAGAAAAGTTAAGCTAAGTGTAGTTTTTTGGGGGGTATTTAGTTAGCAAAAATCAAGAATTGCTTTTATAAATATGTATTTTACCAAAGTCTAAACACAATCGCATCCAAATGAAAGCGTTCTCGTATCTTAGAATTAGGTGTTTATAAAAACATAGGTGGCGGCGCACCCAACTGGAGGCTGCCCTGTTGCATCGCCATCTTTGATTACAGTAGCCGAAAGGGGACAAACTTGTTAGCCTTGTGCGTTTTACCTGCGAGTCCCCGCTGTTTCGGGGGGTGGAGGAGGGGGAGGGCCGGGGGTGGTGTAAACAAGCTAACACGAGCGTGGATGATTAAGCTTGCCAGCTTACATTGAAATGGAGAACCATCTATACTCCTTGCACGCGAGACGGAGGAAAAAAAAAGCCAAGAAAAGAAAAAGAAATAATAACCGGGAGAAAATAGGAGTGTACATCGGTGGAGTTTTTACCAGATGAAGGCAGCTGATGAGGAGAGGGACTTCAAAGCTAACACGGAGGTTGCAGCTTTCTGCTGGATAGGTGAGGTAATGCAATCTAACAGTGAAGTTTATTTTGGCGTTATGTTACAAACAGGGCAGGATGGTCCAGCAATTACTTTATTATCCCGTTTAAGTCGGATAGTTTATTGTTACTTGCTATTTAAAATGGCAGAAACGGCTAATGTTTTAGTTAGCCTGCAGTAGAAAAGCTACGTTGCTACAGTTTTCAGTTGTTACACTTCACTGAAGTCATACTAGCAGGAAATTTTCAGATGTATTTTCCGAGAGCTTTCCCACGTGTTCCATATTTAATTTCAGCTGATTTGTCAATGGGATGGGGGTAGTTGTCCTCCTCCTAGTCAGACAAAATACACCAAAGTAAAACCAGTTTCTCAGCGTGATTTATTTACCGGAACCGCAGCATTCTAATGCAAAAATATCTCTCGGACGTTTGAGTTATTGTTTTGTAAGCCAGAAGCAGAGCTTTGAATTTGATGTGTGCTGCAACTGGAAGCCAGTGAAAAGCAATTACAGTGGAGTGACATGTACTCTTTTGGGCTGGTTGAAGACATGCTGCTGCATTCTGGATCATCTGCAGAGGTTTAACTAAGCAAGCAGGCAGGCATGCCAAGGAGGTGTAGTGACTAATGGGTGAAAATGACCAGAGCCAAGACGAGGAGCTGTACCCTGTGTTTAGTCAGGTAGGGTCTGATCGATCTGATGTTGTAGAAAGCAAATTGGCAAGACCAGGCAACCAAGGCAACATGGTCCTTGAAGGTCAGCTGGATGTCTACCATGACACCAATATTCCTGGTAGAAGACGTGGGGCAAGCGTGATAGTCAAGCTGCATGCTTATCTGTGGCGGTAAGGAAGGATTGGCTGGACAGACAATTAGCTCTGTCTTGGACAGATTTAGCTGAAGGTGGCGATCCTTCATCCATGCGGAGATATCAGCAAGGCAGGCTGATATTCGCATTGACTACAATTAACTACAATGTTTTACAATTTTAATCATATAAAATTGGCAAGATATCTAAACTTTTTGAAAACCTGCAAATTTTCAATACACCACAGTAAAATATCCAATGCCTTGTTACATGTGTATTTATTTATATGCAGTGGCAGATCTAGAAACACTGGCATCTCCTAAATTTTGGATAGGCACACTTTGCCGTTTGGTTTGTTTCTTTCAAGAAGTATTACTGCCTGGCACATTAAGTCTTGTATGTCAAAATCATATGCCTCAGCCACTAATAACACTAATTCTTCCTTTGAAGAAGATGTGTTTGATTTGTGAAATGCTTGTATTTTTCTTATTAGCTTACAACTAGAGTTTGAAATGCATCTGTCCATCTCACCCATAACAAAGTCTATAATGAGATGGAATATACTGATTCTAAAGGATAGTTGGCTGTCCAAGTGTAGATGTTACAAGACTATTACAGTCTGCTAGATGTTTATTTGGGTCTTTTTGATTTGGCAGTGGTAGAAATAATGCAACTGTTGCATGTTTCAGTCACTATACTCCACAGCTCATCAAAGCTCCCCTCTTTTTGGTAGCCTTCCAAAGTCTGTCTGAGGACTTCATTAAGGTCAGCTGCTTTGGTAAGGTCCACATTAGTTGACTGGAGCATTTCATCTAGGACTTTTTTGAAGATCACATGAAATAAAAGTCTGAGTGTTATTCTCCAGCCTCTACAGTTCCTTGTGAATAAGTCTCATCTGAAATTTCCTCTAGCACTCTCATTACTGCAACCGATGTATCAGAGCGACAGGCTCACCTAGTGTCCTTCTGTGGCCCATTGAATATTTCTTTTTGAACATCAATCCACATTTTATGAACACATGAGTCTGACATAAACATATACAGGCGTTACATCAAAGTGGAAAAACATGCAACTTCCAGGACATTTCTTTCACCGTCTGGACAATGACAAGATTTAACCCCTTAAAATCCTTAATTTTTTCCCTTACATGGATGTTCATGGATAAAAGACTTGTTTTGGGCCAACTATTTTACTGGACTACTTATATTGGACCCTAGCAGATTTTCTGGAGTACTACATGGTTTCAAAAGTAAATTGCATTTGTGACTGGTCTAAAATAAGTGTTTATTGACTCTTCAGATATAATTGTAGCCTAGAAGGGTATCCATCATTCAAATCTCAAATTCAAATCTATCTTAGCTTTCCAATGGTGTATAACTTTTAGGTACTTGGAAATAGATTAAGTTAAATAGATATTTATTAGTTGTGTCCCACCCATGGGATTGAACGGTGTGCACTGCTGTGAACATTGAATGCATATTTGGCAAATTCTTTAGCTCTCGTTTGGACACCAGAAAAGCTACCACTCATCACTGCAGCTCCATCATAGCCTCTGTATTGCAGCTCATACCTCTCCAGACATGAAATGATTTTCTCTGTTAAACTGGCAGCATCCAAGTGTTGTGCTTCCTGGAGAATTTCTTCTCTCACCATTCTGAGACTCACATAGTCTCACTGAGTGCTTTTGCTGGTGTATTTAGCATTTTTGGGACCTTATGACGGTCACCTTTTCACTAATATGCTCATAAGTGTTTGCTCTTAAGATCTAACATCAATTACCTAATAGAGTTTCACTATGTTTTTCTATATAGGATTTCATTAATCTTTCATTTTATTATTATTACTGACAACATAATTGACTACATTTGTTAAGCCTTCAACTGAGGTCTCAATCTTACTGAACCGGCCTTATGGGGTGGAGCTTGACACACAGAAATCCAATGATTGGTTGAAAAAATTGTCACTTCTTGTGAGACTGCAATAAGAACAAAGATGGAAAAGCTCCATGTTAACTATACTATGGTTTTTTTTGTAGTTTAATATATAGAATAAAAACTGATGGTTGTCCACCCTTCTCCTGTTATTGTTTCTGTGTTGCATTCTTCTTTATTACAATCCAAGGAATGCATAACACTGCTATGATGTTGTGCTATTATGTAACTGACACATCTGCAGCCATCTGCAGTCAAATTTAGTTTCTTTCAGTCAAAAAAAAGTATCCAAAATTAGGCCTCTTTTCTCGCTTTGAAAAACCACAGCACTCATATCCTCAAGGCTCAACTTCTGTAACTCCCTTTACTTCAGTGTTACCCAGTCTGCTCTGTCTCGTCTGCAGCTGAGACTAAATGCAGCAGCTAGACTCACAACTGGAAAGAAGACAAAACACAGCATCACCCCTGTCCTAATGGCACTGCACTGGCTTTCAGTAAAATATGCTATCGAGTTTAAGATTTTAATGTTTTTTTAAAGCTCTAACGTGTAGCTACCCAGTGCATTGAACTCTTCTGCCCTTATAATACCACAAAATGTCGAAAATCTGCCCCTAACTGTTTCCTCATCCAGAAGCGCAGCAGCTCTGAAGCTTTGGAACAATTTTCCTATCTCAGATATCTCTAAGAAATGTTTATGGCTAAAGTAAAAATTTATGTATTATCCAAAGCCTTTGGGTCTTAATATTTTTAAAAACTTTTATTTATTCAGTATATTTAGTATTATCTTCACCGTATCTGTTTTGGTCAACTTTAGTTGCTTTTTGAATGTGTAATACTAATAAATTAGATTCCGTTTCTTAAATACTGACTACCAGTTAAGGTTGGCTGTAGAAATGCAACATAGGTCAGGATTTACAGAGCCCTGAGCCAGACCCTTGGAGGAAATGGGGCTTTTGTTACTGAAAAAAAAGGCAACATCTCCCAAAAATAACAACTTTCAATGAGCCAATTGTAATTTATTTATGTTTGAGAGTGAAATTCTAAGTCGTCTTTTCTTTATTCTTTTTTTCTCTCATTAGTTTTGCATGGGCAGTCTAAGTTCAATATGCAGCATGTGCTAATGTGAGTTCTCAGGTGATTTACTGTATGCTTTATCAAGTGATTACAACTTGCTTTTAAGAGTTCTTGAGTCCTATCAATCTTAAGAGGCAGATGCTGCAGAAAAGAGGAGTGGAGTCCTAAAACTTGTCAATCTGATTAGAGGTCTGACTTGGTGGATAAAAAGCTGAGCTGATGGATGGTCTGTATTTTTCTTTTTCTGGTATTTTGACCACAGTATGTCAAACATTTCCTTAAAACCTCAGGCAGGAAATTGTGTCAACTTGTGGAAAAAGCAGAAAATATGTCCCCTGCACTACATCTCCATCTGCACTACAGATGGTGTTTGAAGTCGAATATTCAACAGACGTTTTGATGCATCTATAATCATAATCTTTCAAAATATATACATGAGTAGTTTATGTAAAGGTTTGTTTTTCTCATCCTTGTTTTTCCTTAAAAAAAGTGCTTGTGCTTAAATGACTGCTGGAAATAATAGTGTTTGGATTGAAGCCCCCCTCTGTGCTCTACTGCCTGTTTCATTTTGGCTGCATTTCTTTAAGCTTTTAAATCCCTGCCATATCCAAGCACTCATTTGAATCAACCTTCTCTCTCTGTGCCTTTTTCTGTACTCCTATAATCAGATGCAAGCTGTTTTTTTCTCTTTTATGTCTTCTTGAAAATGTCACTTTGCAAGTCCTGAAAAACAACAGCAAAGAAAAAAGCCTTTAAATAATGAGAGGTGCATTGTCGATATTTCCACAGAGGTGTCCTTTTTCTGACATGACTGTGACGAAAAAATAATTAGGCTTTTGTTGACAAGAAGCGAATAGGTGGAATTGTACTGGGCATGGATCAAAATGATCCATTCATTAATTTAATTGGCTGCTATGAGATGGCGTGGGTGTTTCTATGACTGCATGAACAGTGATGCTTGTGGCACATGGGAAATTAGATATGAGCGATCTTTGTGACTGCAGAAAAAAAAAATGAAGAGGGAACCCTAATCAGCCGTAGAGATCTCCTGAGGTTCTCCCCCCTCCTTTTTTCCACCATATAGAATGTGACTGCTGAAATCTGTGGGAGAATGACTCTGAATGAACCCCGGCTATTATAGGGCCTCGATCTGCATTAGTGTGCAGGCTAGAAAAACCATGCTAATGCGCCCTCGTTGCTGCACTCTCGCCCCTCCTTTTCTCATTGCACACACACACTCTCCTGCATATACACACAAAAGCCTCCTGTGTTTTCCAGAGCACAGAGGGGGCTCACATCTCACTTTACCAGAGTCGGGGCATATCAGGAGGCAATTCTAGACTGTGTCTCAGATAGGAGACAATAGCCATGTTTGATCAAAGTAGAGGAGATGCATGACGCTCAAATTCAATTCAAGTTCATGGTGCTGTCCACAACATCATGTACATAAAGGGGGGGGAGTAATGGATGGGTTTTGTTACAGAACAAAATAATGGAAAGGATAGAGACGGCATTGGAGAGAAATGGCCAAAGAAGCTGAGAAGTGTTCATAGCATAGCAGAAATATTCAAATGATAAAGAACAGAGGCGAAGAGAGAAGAGCCACAATAAATGAGGGGAACGGCATGCATAAAGGCATGCCTGTTGAGTGACATATATGCCAAGCAAGTCAAAGAATACTCCTGTCTATCCAGTTGCGTGACAGATAGCGTCTCCAGATAGTTGATAAGCAGTCTTTGCAAGTGACCGACCATGACCTCTTTCAAATTCCTGCCTTACATCCTCCACACTGCCACTTTCTAATGCGTACAATTCTAAGCCTCTGCAGGTTTATTACCACCCCCCTATTACCCCCTTGCGATGTAACATATCCTCTACTTTCTCCATATTGTTGTACTCCTGCCCTCAGTCCTCTTATGCTGCCATACAAAAGGGATCAGATGTACAACAGGCGCCGCTCTGGGATTTTGTGAAAAAGGAGATTCGGGGGACTTCTTACATGCTCAGTGGCGATGAATAGATTTAAATAGATACTAAGCCTTCTTAAATAGGAAGCTTTGAGTCTTCCAATTTGACTGAAAAATAAATGACTTTGGAATATTTGCTGAAAAAGTCATTGAAGTGGGAAGCCCCAAGAATGTTCTCTGTTTCCCTTCTGGGGAAATGATGCTCATTGATGTAGTGGTATTCTGCACCATTCTCTAAGTCCTCAGTTACAATGCCAAGAATTCAGAAAATTGTTATCTGTTATGTACTTCAAGGCAAACATTCAATAAAGATTAATAGTAAATAAGGAGTTAAGTAGTCTTGTTGAATACTACTTGAACACTTTACCTCACAGACCACATTCCTACACCACCTTTTGTTAGAAAGGAAATTGAGCATAGATGCAGACGCTTAATGCATCGATGGCAATGGGGAGTTCTGCATTCTTGGCATGTAGACTGGGGAAGCTTGTAATTTTATTGATGGACAACTGCCTCACTGCTCCATAGCCACAGTTGCCCCAGTGATCAATAGTTAATTGACAACATTTCCTGTGGTTGTCAGCTCCACTTTTATTTTTGTTACTCTTTCCATCTAAAAAATGTTCAAGAACAAACCTGTACATGTCTACAATGGGGGGGGGGTGTTCCACACATAAACTGCTAACTTCAGGTTCTTGTACAGTTATTCTGGCCTATAGTCAACAAATAAGGCCCAATCCTTGAGACTACCATCACCATCTTACACAGGTGGAATGATGTTCTTATGGAGTAATGCTGTATTTGTTTCTGAATCCAAAAATAACTTTTCTTCTCTGGCCTAATTTATCCACAAAAACATTTCCAACAGCCCCCTGGCTCGTTTCTGGGGCAAACTGCAGTAAGGGAGAAATTTTTATTTTATAGAGCTGAGCCTTTCTATTTGCTATGCAGATCATTGTTGTGAAGTGTATCTTGACAAAGGACATGTCAACATTAACACATGAGATGTCTTCAATTCCATACATGATGAGTGAGGCTCCTTTTCATACCATTACAAACTATTACGGTAACAATAGTTTTCACAGTTTGTGTAAATTCTCAATTGATGAATATTTTTTCAATTCATTTTTAGAAATCTCCTTTGTATTACACTGCTTTAAGTGTAAAACAAATGTTCAGTACTTTCACACAGACACTTTTGTGGGTCTGGCATTTCAGAACCTCAGTACTTTCTGGCGAATCTGCCGGATTTCACACCAGTTTAACCGGAACCAAGAACGGAGGACTTTACTCCACAGAAGTAAACAAAAAAAGCTTAGAAATTTAGTCCTGAAAGTTGATGGTTAAGTCGTCAGACTTCATTATACCCTACGGTTTCCCAAAATAAACAATATATGTATGTTTTCAAGCTAATTTTGTGAGCTGTTAGGATGTCAATGCAAATTTAAATTGGTTGCCAGGCAACATAATTTAATGACATTCAGCTTTCATCAACCTAAGTTAGCCTTATCTGAACTTTTTTTCTCTTTTGTCTTATGAACTTTTTTTCTCTTTTGTCTTATGAAGTCAACCTACCACCTCCCACTAGTCCTAGCTGATGATCCATTGCACCATTCAGCAGCTTGAAAGATGGACATTTATCACCACATCAGCACCACTTCCGACCAAGCCTATTACTTATTTTGTCTGGTGTTCTGTTTGTACTTTTTAACTTTATTGAATCATAGTGTGTAACACAGCAGTTGTGTGAATATTGACAGTCAGCATACTGGTCTGGCATCTGCTTACTGGTAACGACAGGGTTTGCAAAGAACCATTATATTTTTGGTTTAAGTTGAGATGAAGTTGAGTTCAGAGCTATGTTGAGGAACCAGCACAGAGCCCTGCAAGTGTCAATTGGCTATTTGATGTGTTCGTAAATATGCCTGGGTGTCCGTTGTTTAATTAAAAATCTAATAATAAATCAAATAGAAATTGAAGGAAATTGTAAAATCATTAAATTCTAAGTTTTATCAAGTTTTCTACTGTGGCAGTGTTTATGCCTATTTTGACTAATCACACACACTAATCACAGAAGTTTCCTCTCTGAAAGATGGATATTTTCACATCAGTAGAAATGTTACTGGCTGAAATCAAATAGTAATCCTAAAACGCACGGTAAAGTGATTGACTTTGTGTTGCTGCTTTGTGGTTGTGTTGTTTGTACCATCAACATGCTTCTTTCCTCACTAAGCAAAAGCAGCTAATCCAATGCTTCCCAATTTACAAAATTTAAGGTTACCTTTTGCAATATTTCAAATTCAAAAGTTTGGCTTAGATTTGCTTGAAAAAACTGGAAACTCAGCCTTCAACTGAAATCACCTGAAAATTATATCATCATAAAAAAGCACTGTACATCCCTACCTTTTAAATGTGAGTGAAAATCCACTGAGTTTTGGGTACAGAGGAACAGAAAATTCTTACAAACTTTAAAGCAGAAGCTGCAAATCTTTGAGAAGTAAATTTGGTGATGTATCAAAGCAGAAACAGGAAAATCCAAGTGACAAAGAGAGTTTCTTGATATGAATTGTGCCCTGAGGATCAGAGAGGAAAACAAAGAGGAAATGGAAAAGAAGAACAGAGACAGAGAACATAGACATATAAAGCAAGCCAAGCAGCATCTAAGTGAATGAAGTGAGCCGATGTGAATCCAGCAAAAAACAAACCCCTCTAAAAAAAAATCCTGTGGGTTTCCTAAGGCTATCTCAAGCCAATGCTAGCTGATGTCATGCTATGTACTGAATCCAGATGTCCCCTAGCTGAAGATGCACAAAACAAGATGCAGATCAGAAACCAGCTGTTTCCATCCAGTGACCAGACAATAGTACAATTAGAAGCACAGGAAAAGAAATCTGTTCCCATAATGTTGTGACCATCTGTATTTATTCTGCATGTGTTTTGCCAACATTTGTTTGCTGTGGGGACTGGTTCAGAGCTCAGAAGAATAATGACAAATGGAGAAGGCAAAAAGGAATAAATCCATGACAGGCCAGTCCTCAAGTTATTTCTGTATGCCTTGGGCAGAAGAAGCAAAATAATATCCCCAAATCTGACACCCCAGCATTTTTTGCATAAAAATTTGGAGTGATTATATGTCAATTAGGCACAGTACTTTTTTGTTGCCATTTATACGCAATGTTTTCTAACATGTGTTCTACCGTTGTGCACTATTAAATCAAAACAGTCCAAAAACAAGATTTTGAACCACATTTATTATCTTTAGATAAATATTTTCTGCGATGGGGGCCCCAGTTGAAAACCGCCTCTGATCTGTGCATGATAATGCACGACCATCACACAGACTAGCCCAAACTACCCACTCTCTTTGTCGTTGGATGAGAGAGAATGCCACATCAAACTGCATGCTGATACACGGCAATTTAATGCTAGCTGTCTCCCTGACACCCATGCATACACTGTAGATCAAAACACTTTGAAAACTGAGTTGCCATTTCTTTTTCCTTTTCCCCCTAATGTTATTCCAACTTTTCCTAAAAGTCACTGAGCCGGACAGCTGTGGTGAGTCAATAAGCAGAAATTTTGATTTCATTAAAGTTGACTGAATGTGTCCTGAAATGAAGCTGTGACCTTAATGTTACATACGATGTTTCCAGTCATGATGCGCAATGGAAACATGTTAAAGTTAAGACAAACATCTGTATTTTTAGCAATTAGATATGTTTAGAACATTTTAATTAACTCGTAGCACATGCCCATGTCCTAAAATAATGTGATTTCAAACACCACCTAGCTTTTAATCTTTTTGCTTGTTGGTATCCTTCGCCCTTACAAGTACCTACAAGTACCTTGTATGAAATTTTCTTTTTCATCCTCTGATGTTATTTTAGTGCAGTTTTTGAGTAGTCAGTGTCGTACCTGCAGTAGACAGAGCACTCTGTATTCAAAGAATTGGGAGGGAATTATGATAAGGAGGCTAAGTTAACGGCTACAACAACAGAGCCAAAGATGAACTGTTTTCTCAACATCTAAAAATGGTTGAATGATAGCAGTTTAAGTAAGAACTAAGGAATATTTTTGCAGCAATACTTTTGCATTAGCAAGTTGTTTTTCATTGTCTTCTTAATTTAGGAGTGCTGCCCTGTCTTATATGTATTTATAGTGGCTACTTAGCATATCTGACCCAAAATCAGACAAAAAAAACATAAAATCCGAGTAGGAAAAAGTAGGAAAAATTGAAGATTGATAGATTAAAAATAGAGAAAAAAGTCATGGGAAAAGCTATCAGTTGTACAATTTGTCAATAAAAACAAGCCAAAATGCATGATTAAAAGGTTACTAAGGTTACCAAAAAAAAGGTGTGTGATGCATGCTTAGGATGAATCAGAGATGTATTTCATCACATACACTTGCCTGTAGGGGTCTGAAGTGATTGGAGTTTTTGAAATGGGAGAGCACAATGTCAGCAATCTGTCTTCATTTGATAAAATGAGAGTGCAGCTCCAGTGCCCAAAGTGTCACTTTGTGTCACCACCTGCAACTGCCAGATGTGGACCATTCATCAATGATTCATGGCTAAAATTACAGCTTTAGGAACATATGTTATTTCACTTTTTTTTTTATTTTTCATCTTCAAAACAAAATTTAAAAAAAGAAGAACTAGAAGGAGGGACAATATTACTTCAGGAAGCAGTCAAGCAAAAAGAGGCCTGAAGGTGATGTTTCACTTTCACAGAACATTTTATCACCTTCCTGTATTTTCTTGCATGCACAACTGGAAGCTCAGCATACAAATATTATGCATGCACATGCTTGTTTATGCAAGTTTAATGTGTGTCATGGTTTAGCAAAACATCTCTTAGTTAATTTTCTAAGTTAATTGTTTATTATCACTCAGGAGAGCAATAATATGATCAAATCCGTCAGCTAGGGCTCTTTGCATATTTTCCCAGATGAATCAGGAAAGAATAGGATTAAGAAATCAATTTGGAGACAGAACACACACACACAAACACACAAACAGAGGCTCACTCTTCATCTTATTTCCAAGGTCTTAAACCAAACTTGATATCATAAGATGTATTCATGATTTATAAAAGTAAGCACTCCATCAGCTAGAGTGCAGTCATGTTATTGTCTCTTACTTCACACACACATTTCTAAAATTTGCTTCTGTGTACTCTAGCAGCGCCGAGTGAAATAAAGCAGTTCTCAATATAATCCTGCATGTCAGGATAGGATGTTTTAAAATATTCATCTTTTTGTTAAGTCAGAGTTGTTTGGAGTTAAGGAGTCCCTTAGCTGACCCCAATATTATGACTCTGGATGGTTACAGCTCTAAAAAACAAAAATGGAAACAGTTTTGGCCCAAATAAAGAAAATGGCTACCAGGTGCACTTAAAAAAAAAAAAAAACGTAAATGGATGGGGGTTTGAAACTGATAAGCAAAGATGTGCTTTCAAGTCAAAGCTCAGAAGAAGAGTTTAGTCGTGTGGTAAAAGCCCTGAAAAAAAGTAAAGCAGACAAATGAGAGCTGATGGTTCCAAATAGTGGAGACTTAACTTGAAGCATTAGTTCAGATTGTTGTGAATTGGGTTATACAAAGTACTTGAAGTAGTTGCATTTTCTAAAGTACTGTTGTTTGGGTTAGTGTTAGTCAGGGGACTGGAATGGAACCAATGAGCTATCACTTCTGCCTCAGCACCATAATCTAATAGACTAATAATAATAATAATAATAATAATAACATTTGATAATAGTAATAATAATCATAATAATCCTTTTTTTTTCCAAGGTCTCTTTTCTTGCCGAGTAAGTAACAGCCCTTATTAACTTGGTATGTTTCTTACTGGCCACAGATCCCTCCTATCCCCAGATCACAGTTTCTGACTAAGGGTCCAGCTGTCTGACTGGGAGTCTCAGCTGAGTCTGGAGTTGCTGTACACTAGATGGATGCAGTGACAAGATAGCTCCATTTTAAATGAGTCCCACCCATGGTGAGCTCATGACATCAGCTCAAAAACCACATGCTACAGGACAAGCTTTGTTCCTGGTGCTGTGTCCTTTTTAAACAAGTCATTTATCAAGTCATTAAAACTTTTACTGAATTCAGCCATTACAGTATATA